>JACATO010000622.1:0-705000 GCA_018389105.1 Nautilus pompilius | reverse complement strand
TGTACATGGATCTGGTTCCAAAACTCATGTTTTTTTTGCGGTACCATACGTCACAAGAGTAAAAGTGGATCCGAAAGTCTGTTCTCATACTTTCGCACTCGGCTATTTTTCTTAGCTCAATGTCAAATGATTATCAAAATCGTACTATAAAACGGAATCCGTCTGATAGTGTAAAACTTTAACGGTTCTTGGGAGAAGTTCCACTTGGATTTTTCTTTTCCACGGGTAAACAACAAACGATATCTGTCCCTGACCGACTATAACATTTCCTCCCACACCAACCGCGAACAACAAAAAACAACATTAAAAAGAAACGTGATACATTATTTCTCAAACAACTCAAATCCAAAACGGATCTTCACAATTTTGCCAAATATCAACAACAATAAATATATGGAAGAAGTTAGATCTCTGTGATAAACCAGTGGGACGCTTAGCAACGAGCGCAAAGTCAACATCTGATTTTTCTTTACTGTAGTGGCGATCAAAAGAAGCTGTTCATTATAAGAGCTACACGAGTTTAAAACAAATCAGAGAGAAACCGCAATCCGTCGCCATTTCTCGTACATTTCTCTTTCCACTCTGGTAATAAATTATGCCTTTCTACTCATCATTATTATTATTATTATTATATTATTTATTATTATATTATTTATTATTATTATTATTATTATTACACCCAGAAACTGGCAAAAACTGCTTATTTTGCCCCCTATATCTTGCCGACATAAAGCTTTCTTTCTTTCGGCAGGACACGTGTAGGTGATAATGATTGTTTGACGTTTGTAATCATATCAAATGATCATTGGCTTGTAACAGTTCCCCATTCACGTAATTAGCCGCATAGGAGATAGAGACGAGCGAGAGAGAGAGAAAGAAATCGTCCTGTTTTCAATTTAGAAAGTCGCAGATGGTGCCACGAGGCAACAAAATTATGTAGATAAAAGCTAATTAGAAAACTTTACATTTCTAGCGGGCAAGCAAAAACACAAAACAAAACAAAACAAAGAGGGGTGTAGGAGGGTGTACTAGATTAAAGCGAAAACCCCCCTAATTACATAAAGAAAGACGGCCAAGCAGCGATTTGTTTTACAGTCGCCATACGCCAGCCAGTACGGCAGCGTTCACGGCTTCATGAAAAATGATTATCAAGGTGTCAAGCCCAGATTATTAATCATCAATGATAAATAGGTTTCGGTTTAACAGGCTCGTACAAGAGATTATGTTTACCTTTGATTTAAAACAATTACTTGGGCCTTCTTCTTTTTTTTTTAATTTGAGTTATTTCGAACAGATTTTCAATTACGGACGCTAAACTCTAAACAAACTGTTGTGGAGAATTCAGGGACCTTACTCTAGGCTTTCTTTTCAAAATCTTTCTTTACTAATATTTATTCGTAGTGTTAATTGTTTCCTTTAAACTCTTCCTTTAAGAAAGTTAAACTCAATTTTAAATTTGCCTTTAAAATGAATTATTTAAATCTGATGTGTCTTAATCACTGGTTTTGTAACCCGTGGATACTGCGCAGTCAGGGGTAGGAAATGGTATCCAAAGATGGACTTTACGAGATTTTGCCCATTGAAAATTATTTTAAAAAGAAAGCGAGACTGAATTTTTTTTATGAACGCAGACTCAGAGGATACAGGTTTCCCCCTTAAACAGAATATTCATTGATGATTTAACCATACTTTAAGGTGGTTAATTTTCCGTTTCGTGTCATTAACGTTAAAATTCTATATTTTATTCTTACCTCAGGTTTCGCATGCCATCAGTTCCTTTCCTATGTATTGTACTGTTCCAAAGGGTAAATTATGAGGTGGGGGTGAGTATGCTAACATAAAAATATATTCTTATAAAGTTTTGAAAAGACTTTATTAGAATATTGAAAAATATCTAAATACGAAATTAATTTCGACAACATGCTTGAAAAAAGACTTGACGTTTTAGCAGCGCGTGTTTCTTTGTCAATATCCTTGATGGCGCTGATAACTTTGAGGCTTTCTAGTATCTCATCGTCTCCTCTCCAAACGGCATCTCAGCCGATTCTGGCGTGCTGTCCATCGGGCTTTGGACAGGTTATTGAGCTGAAGTGCTTTGTCCAAATTTGCCAACAAATCACTCAGAACCTTGCAGCGATTATTGGTAGAGCGAAAAATACCTATATGCTCTCAAGATTGTCAAATATACTTGATATAAGGATGGTTGAACTGCCGCTATGTTCTGTAATTAAAGCTGGTCCCATGGGCGATACGTGGTATGCATGCTGATGACTATTGCAGAGTTTAAAAAAATCTTCTTCAGTACACCTCTGAACTTGCCACACACACTGTCATATATCTGGAATCGTATGATGTCTTTGACGACGATTGATCTCTGCAATGGATGACGGAATTTCTCAAGCAAGTCCTCACCAGTTATATCAGTAACCCCTTTGACTTGAGTATGCCGCCCTACTGACTTTTCATCTTTACCCTCAAAACGGATAGCAACTGCTGTTAGTCCTTCTGTGACACATCAGGAGTTGTATCAATTATTATACCAAACAATCCAGGGTCTAAAACTTCAGAAGATATAGGTTAGCGAATAGCATTGCCTAACCAATGTATGAATTTATTCTGAGGTTTCCCAGACATATGTGTGTCATGGAATGGTCGCATGTCTGTGCTTTACAGCCAGCGCTTGCAAGAGCTGCACCATCTGGTGAAAGTTACCATCTTTTCTCTTTCTTAGCGAGTTATTATTCTTCTGCTGCAGATTTTACCCATTCAGAAATTCCAAGTGCATCTGTGGGACTTTCATTGAGTAAAAACCATTTTAGAACACATCTCTGTGGCATCCATATTGATGTCGAAGCTTTAGCACCTTCTGACTTTACCTACAGGGTTTAACTGCGGTCAAAGTTTCCACCTTGTTTCATTGTTTGGGATAAATGAGAGTGTTTTTTCTTCTTTCTGTATTTTATTTGACTTATGTAGATTTTCTTGGTAGCGAAGTATCAACTCTCCCCGTACTGACGAACGAAGCTTCGCAATAAATTACTTTCTAAAAAAAACACAAAACAATTTAAATGTTTACATTTAGGCTCCCTGAGCATTACAGCACAATATCATATGTACATTATCAGTACATAAAGGGTCGAGAAAGTCCTATTGATATTAGGACAAACCCAAAAATAAACAGTAATGTGTTATCGGTATATTTGGAAAATATTGAGTAAATAACTGTAAAATTAGAATCTTTACATAATTATATTACCTCCAAATTATAAATGGAGAATATTTTTATTAAAAATTTTGAAAATTTTGAAATTTTGTAACAGCTGTAATATCAGTGTGTGATATTAGAGTCAAATTAGCATGTCGCATCGTTTCAAATGTCTATCATGTATTAGTGTTTACGTCGCCTTAAAGTGTTTCATAATTCAGAACAGAATAAGTTTAAATTAGTCGTATCCAATTCAGTGTCTAATTTACAGGGCCCAACTATAAAATTTCAACATTCTTAGTGGTAGTCAACAAAATCAGGCGTAAGAGCCAATTTTTTAATGGATATTATTGATAATCATGTTTGTTAGCAAAATTATCGGTGGTAGTGTTACATGCACAACCTCTGGTCGGTGGTGTACAGGTAGAATAGCCTCACCTGAGATGGATAAAATTGTTAAAAACTATTTTAGAAAAGACAGTTTTGCTTTGTTTGTAATCTTCCCACATTAGTTTTGGAAAATTCTTACAGGTTACCTATTAAAGCGGTTTCACTTATATTTAAAGAAGATGCTGGGACGTGCGTTTTACGCCAGTCTTAACGTGATGACGTCATCACGTAAATGGCTGTACTCTCTAAACGGTAAGCAAAAATGTTTACTGAGCCAAAGCTTATAGTTGTCCTTGAAAACCATATTTTTTTTTTTAAAAAAATTAACACAGAAAGTTTAGAATCTCGCAGTATTAAACATGGATAAATGCTCGAGCTTTCGATTTATAAAAATCCCGATCTTCCGCCTTTAGGG
Source organism: Nautilus pompilius (assembly GCA_018389105.1). Lineage (NCBI taxonomy): Eukaryota > Metazoa > Mollusca > Cephalopoda > Nautilida > Nautilidae > Nautilus > Nautilus pompilius. The sequence goes on along the minus strand of JACATO010000622.1, from coordinate 700,990 downwards.
AGTTTATGCGGATGTTATTGGCCCCTAGACTGGCGTAATAATAATCTACCTCCCGACTGTATGACGCACTGGAATGCTGGGCAAAGGTAATCAGAACAGCTCACCGGGCATCTTCGGGGATTTCCGTAATTGTCACGGCAAATGTCATTCTGCACGGATAAAGAGAGGTAAAGAGAATGAGCTATGAGCAGAAAAGGTTATTTGTGATGAGAGTAGTGAAAATTGAAAACACTTTTACTGATTATTTTTCCAAGAGACCGCCCGTGCAGAAATGCCCATTGATTTTTTAATGCTACAAAAAAGAAGAAGAAAATATGATAATAATAAATAATCGAAAGTAGAAGGAAAAAAAAATAATAAAAATGACACATATATATATATATATGTGTTCGTTGAAAGTTTGACAAATGCAACAAATAAAATCGATAATATATTTCATAATAGTATTCATTATTTAATGCTAATGCGTAATAACTTTTAAAAACTTTTTCCATGTATAAAATCGTTGCTGTCTGTTTGTACGCTACCATACGGAGACATTTTTGTCTCTCAACGTTAAGACAGCTTTAATTTCGAAGCTGACAGATGACGTCACGTCTTCTAAGTGTGGCAAAGGTGTATGGGCATGGACACAGACTTCACTGGGAGGTAGATGGGACGCCGTGGACCAGTGAATGTTCACCACGCTCTCCAGATCTCGTGCTGTGGGGTATATTAAAGAACAAGGTGTGCGCCACAAAACCAGCTGCCTACCACCCGCGAACTCCAACAGCTTTTCCTGAACATGTTCCGCTGTGTGTCGCCCTGTTGCCAGAGATGGCTGCGGGGATATCTGTCAAATATAAGAAAATAAAGCCTTTTCAGCTTTCCTGGGCAAAATTATTTGGATGGCTGTTTCCATGGCAACAGATCAAAAAAATAATTAATATGCTGTACGAGACAGAAAAGAACACAAAGTTTTTGACACGGCTGCTTCCTATTAAGGGTCTGTGCGGTTGATAAGAGCTTGATGAGGACAGAACCATAAGAGAGGTTGGTAATAACCTTTCCTACAACTGAAAAGTCTCCAGATTTTAAGAGGCGTTTATTATTGTCTATACTTCCAAATTAGTGTGTCGTAGAGGGCAGGTTTGCATTTTTTTAGTCTGAGAGCTTTCCAAAATCATTTATCTGATAAATATCATGAAAAATTACTCGGTCATTATCAAAGGAAAAAAGAAACTTTGCTTTTACTTTTCAAAAAGGTTGGTGTACCAATCATATTGAAAGTGAGATGTAAATAGTTGCTGAGTTGTACAGGATACATCGCACTCCAAGAAATATTTTTGGAGAGAAGAACTGTTTCTATCGGGCATCTACCCAACATAATGTGAATAAAATGCTATTTTAAAATTTCTACATATTATTAATTGCCAGATTAGTGCAAACAGCACATACCAAAAATTATCTGATACAGACCTCGTCTTCCTTTTGTGTCATAGGGCTGTGCCATGAGCAGGGCAGGTGTTACACCTTGAACAGATGAAACTGTTGTATCTTGAGTTGGCGCCGAGTCCATTGCACTCTAAAATAGTGTAAAAGTTTTAGTACAGCATTTACCTGTAGTTTTTATATAAAATTGTGTAAACAAGGTCAAACAGGTAACTTTGATTTCTGTTTTATTTGGAGTTTGTCTAAATGACCCACCTAGATTCGTACAGGTAATAGTAATAGTAAAAATGGACTCATAAATTATAAAAAAAATCAAGAAAAATATTACCTGGGATTCTTCCTTTGGTGTCCTCTTCAGGACAAAAGAATATTTGTGAAATTTTCTCGGATTTTATGCACATTCACTTTTTATTCTGCTTGTGTTTATCACATTAATAACATGATAGATACTGCATATCTAAATTAGTACATCATATGAGAGTGTTGTACGATACAAGTCTTGATTATAAATCATCAGCTGAAAAATTGATACCATGGACTGGTCAGCAGTCACGAACAGTGCTATTATTGTGTAGTTAAAAATTGATAAGTTTAAGTTATGACTTTAATGATTTCTATAAAAACTTCCCCATCTAAAAATGTCGTAGGGGACATGATTGTGTCCTTTGTCATTTCATCGGTTATCTTTCTCGCTGCCATGTTTAGTCTCTGTAAAAGCGTTTCGGATCGAACCAATTTGTCCAAAACTGGTGCTTTAAACTTTAAGAGGGAATGACTAAATCTAGTTCTTGCACATTGCAATGAATCTCTGTAATATTTCTTAGAAGATTTTGGCAAAATTGAATCAAAATCTGCCATGCTTAAACAAAACGGGACATTGTGATGGCCAAAACTTATTTTCTCAGTATCTTTGATACCCTGAGAACAATTACCAGATACATGCTGGAGAAAATCAATTTAAAATTTAAGTAAAACGTCCACCTGAGCGTGGAATCACCCCAATGTGTTTTTGCTTTAATTCCTGGTTGTACACACACACACATATATATATATATATAAAATGGACTTATTTCGTATTTTTAACTTTGTATGCCTTTCCAGAAATGTTGCAGTGACCGAATAGGCAGCCATCCATAAAAAGTTGAATTGTTAATATAAACATCTGGTTAATTTCCATCTATATAATATAACTTTTGTAGATAGCAAATGACTTTGTAGTAATCTCCCGCCGAAGATCGATAGAGATTTCTCCTTCCTCTAAAACTTTTTTTCCTTTATTATCATACCATGGTGATTTGGTGTTGTACGCGCAGAACACCTGCTAGAGACTTACAATGGAGGTATCTGCTGTTTACCTTTGTAATAAACCAGCCGATCCATGACGACGGGATGCATTTACGCCAGCCTATTGGTATGATGATAAAACTAAATATCGGAGTTTTGGGAAGCACAGTTATAAACAATTTCCTAAAATTCGCGCAAAAGTTTCCAAGAAACTCGTCGAATCACGGTCAGCATCCACCGTCAAATGAATGCACAGTTCCCCAGCGGAGGACCGCGCCCACGATAATCCTAGAATTCCCTTTAACAGATCGTCGCTGCTCGGCCCAGAAATGCCATCTAGTCGCCTATTTCCTTTTCCAGAGTCTCTCAGCTTCTTCAAAGTTTGTGCGCAGACCATCTGCTGAAAAACGACCGAGATACATCACCCAGAATAGCCGATCGGGGACCCCCCCAACATTCTTCTTCATGGCCGAAGGATAACGACAACCAAATTAACCAGTAAGAGAACTTTAGAAATATTTTATTGCTACTGGAGTCCATTATTCCCCTAAATGTTTTTAATCCCCCCTGCATTCCATTGAAAAGGAAAAGAAAAAAAAAAGCTCCTCTTGCGAGCGACAGATTTTTGCGCGATCGTAAAATAGTCAAAGAAGAAAAAAAGAAGCTAATTTCACACTTTGGTGATTATCAAGCCACGCAGATGAAAACGAAAGAAAAAGAAAAAAGAAAAAGATAAATGCTAAATAAAAGGGGTTGACTGGGTACTCAGCGGTAGTTAAAAACCGCGGAATAAAGGAGTATAACAGTAGCAACAACAACAACAAAAATACAACACGGACGTTCGTTTCTTTGAACATATGTTCCCCGTCCCGCAGGCTCTAACTGGTCTTTCTGGATGGTTTACCTGTATAGAATGTGGTGTAACGTCAAGGAGATACCATATGGTATACCTGAGCTGATTTCAGGTGTCCATTCGATTTTTTTTTCTTTTGTTGTTTTTCTTTAATGTTAGCTAACATTGCTCGTGTCAGTTTGTGTTTCGTCTGAAAAAAAAGACAAAGGTTCAAGGTGGCGAGCAAACTGCGCCACCTTTTGTTTTGCTTTTTTGCCATTGAATTAACTTTAAAAAATGAGAACATACTAAAAAACAGGAAGGAAAAGCTCCACGGAAAGTGAATACATTTGTTCTGCGCTATTTTTAAAGGGAAAAGTTTCTTATTTTTAATGTTTTGTTGTTGTTGTTGTTGTTGTTGTTGTTGTTGTTTGCTTTATTATAAATCATTAAATAACGAAGATCGTCTACAATGCGACTTTTGCGGATTAATTTTGATTAAAGTGAAAGTAGAGCTGAGCCCCCCCCCCTATACGAGGCGTGCCTTGTTTTCTAAGCCGCTCTCTGATCTCGAAGCGACGGCTTATCCTCTAGTTACGCCCATTGGCTTTACAAACGGATAGAAACGTAGTCGAAAATTCAAAATAAAAAGTAAATCATAAAACTAAATTATTATTATTATTATTATTATTATTATTATTATTATTATTGAAATGATTTTCTCAAGGACATTTTTGGTCACATCGCGTAATTTCTGCTAGGTTTACAGTCTCACGACACTAGCTGCTGAACAAACGTCCGGCAGGACCTCAGCGCAGCCTCGCTTTCGGGCTGGGACACGACGGCGCAGAAGCTGACGTGACGTGTGCCACCGCCTTGTTCTAGTAGAAATCACCGTAAGTCAGCTGCAGACCGGAATGTTTACGACGCAACTTCCCGGACTGCCTCGTAAAAACCCAACAGCAGAGCAGGAAGTTGTTTCGGATTCTACTGACATTAATTTTCGATTCTACTGAAGGCAAAATCAATAAAAGGAGCGTGTGCCCGTTAGGTACGATTTTCGATATGGCTCCTTATTGACGGTCATCTTCGTTGAAAACTGTTATAGTTTAAAAACAACAAAATCTGGTAACTTTCACTTTCCCCCTTTCTCTCGCTTCTTCGTTGCTCTAGCACTGGGTTCTTTTTCGAAGTTGAGTCGCACGCACGGCATAGAAAGGGCCACATCTTTCTTCCAGATTGAAAAGATTTGGGATTTGTACCATATTAAGTAAATAAATCTCGAACTGATTCGAGTTATCTGATCACGAGCGTCGAAAACCGTACTATACAGTATAGTAAGAATGGTGAAGGCATGACCATGTCAGCTACATCTGCTCGAGTCTAATCTATCTATCAGAAGTCTATAACGCGAGAAGGACTAACATTTGTTTTTATCAGCCATCTACGAATGAATACATCGTAACTACGTGCAGTAGATTAATAAAATGTTTCGTATTTCTGGTGCAATATTGTGAAAACTATAAAGCTTAATAACGATTATAGAATCGTCTTTAATTTTTTTTTAAAAAATTACTTTATATTATTCTAGCACCTCTATAGAAATAAAATCATGGTTTGTCTACAGCTAAGTTTAAATATAAGATTATTATATCAGTTTCTAATGGTGTATTCGTTGTTATGGATATCATGGCAACCTCGAGATAATTTTATGTTACCATTTTTTGACGTAACAATATGGGCACAAAAATCTCAGGATACTGATGTTTAAGATGCAGTTTATCATAATTATTACTAGTGACCAAAACGTAGACATCACCATCAATTGTTGTTGACTTGTCTGTCTAAATTCTAACTAGGCAATACGTAAAAAAATATGCACTACGGCACACTACCCTCCCGTCTCAAAAAAACCCCCATGGTATGTGAAAACATAAATTTCGAAACGCATGCAAGTTTATTGGTATAAAAAAAAACGTAGGTATGACTTAGGCGACAATCACTTGCGCAGTAGAATCCACAATGGCAGTGCGTAGACACGCGTCACGTGGTAGAGAGCTCTTCAAATGCGTCAGTAGCAAAATGGTGTCAGGCAGGTAGGTTGGCGTTGCTGGCGCCGATTTGGAAAAAAACCAAGAAAGCAATAGCGGAGAATCAAAGACAAATTCTAATAAAACCTTTTCTGTATTTAAAATAATGTGTTAACTTTATTTGCTTTTAAAATTTGGCATATCTATAAATTACGGCATATTTACAACTTTATTTAAATCTTGTCTAAATCAAATTATCTTCAATCGTCTCGTTTATTAAGAAACATCAATAATGTAAAATTTAATGTTCCGTTACTGTTTCTTAAAACCAAAAGATCTAATATTTTAATTTATTTTAGCCTTCTTTCGGTGGATAACCATACCTAGCTTCGCCATATGTTCCTACAATAGAACTGTGAAGAATGGCTGTCGACTGTGCACGATAATATATCCGAGCATGTCAATAGTTAGAGAAAACCGAATAAAAGAAGATCGATCGATGTATAGAAAGCATTGATTTTATTGGACAGCTTAAGTCGTTCTTTTTCCGAAACGTCACGGTTCCGCTCGGCTGTCTCCGGTGCACTGAATGCCGACTAGTTCCAGTATCAGAATCATTAACTAAACTGTAGAGCAGAAAACGACATTGTCGCTCATTACGAAGCACAGGCATGTGAGTCTGGCGCCAGTCTGTCTCTCACCCAGACCGATTACCGAGCAATCATTGCCGGACCAGATAATCAGGTGAAAAAATCCGTTTCATCGATCGCTTTACAAAACGAGCGTAATTTTATGCATGAAATGAGCTTTAATTTAGTAGAACAGTCAATCATGCCATTGCTGCGATTGCAGTTTAATTATTTTTGTGTTTACACACAACCAGACCTGGCCCAACTAACCCTAACTCCCCTCCACATACTCTCCAACATTTTTGGACTTACGATAGAAAATGTTACTTCTACCCTTCCAAATTTATATATGGTTTTGGAAATTTAAAAATCTGTCCCGGTGTTTTCCGATTAGGCAGCCAAATGAAAACCAAAAAAGGTCAGCATGACCTCCCAGGTTTCCCTTTCTGACCAAATAAGGGGGTTGAGTGGTGGGAAAAGTGCGTTCCTTTTCGATTTACTCTTATTTTTTTAAAATTTTCTTTAACAGTTTACATTTATTTATTTTCTTTAAGGAATTGGATTAATTGTTAACGAAAGATTTCAAACGTTCTTAAATTCTCCATAATTTCAGACTCAGAGATTCTCATAATAAACCACCAGATTTATTTCTGACAGGTGCCCATTAACCATAAAACAGAGGAGAATTTCAATTCTTTCGGGATGGGATGTGTTCACCTAATCTAAATGTCAATATGTTGTTTGTAGTAAATAGTCACAAAACACACCACAATATATAAGTTAAACTTATTAAAAAATGTGCCCACTTTAGCCTGAACCATACATTTTAAAATCTTGTAGCACCCTTTTAATAGTTAAAGCCTTTATGTAGCAAACGTTACCAGCTCTTCGAATGACAACTGTTTTATCCCTAGTTGCGATATGGGATATTTTGTTATATTTTATCTAATGCAGTCGGTTAGACATTTTTTTCTTTTTTTCTTTTAAAATTCCCTTCTGGGCTCACAATACATCCAAGCAATTACCATCAGTCGTTCCCACAGCCTGGTCATTAGCTGCTATTACATACGTCACGTTCTATAATGACGCCAATGACACCTACATTATTCGGAGGGAAGAAAGTTTCTTGTATTTAATTTCCAGTTTTTTTGTTTTTCTATGGAACCATTATTCGTTTATTATTATTTTTTTTTAAAATTTCCATTGACCAAGGCACAGATCGGCCGGGAGTAACCGGACAGAACTACGCTATCTCGCCGCGCTAATCGTCCTGTAATTAAGAGCTATCTTCTCCGCATCTATTACAACTAATTAACATAATTATCACTGTAACGGAAACACGCATCGCTAATTAACGGCCGCGCTTACGTAAAAAAGTAGTGAATCTAAGTAAACGATTTAGAATGGACACTGATAACGAGCGCTGTTTGAAAACACCTAGTTATAACACGGCCGTTATTTGGATAAAACTGTGAGATAAAAGTTGTTTTTGTTGTTTGTGATTTTCAGAAGCGTGATTCCCCTAATAGCGTCGGAACCAGCGAAAAGCAGTGTGCGCGGGCAGCCTGCTTAGTTAGAACTGAAACCTCCCTTTTATCAAAAATCGAATGAAGACGTACCATTTCCTGAGGGGAAAGAAAGGACCCACGTCCGTTACAGCTGGATTTGGTCAAATGCTTGTAACTTAAACAAAAGGGCCTCCATTCTGAACCTGAAACTGTTATAGAAACAGACATCCCAACGTGCTGCTGGGGGTCGGTCTAAATAGCACAGGCTCCCAGAGAAGTCCTCAATTTTGGTGTCCAAAACCCTGAAAATCTATAAACACTGACACATATCCATTTGATATACAAACTGGTAATATCTAAGATCTTCGTCGTTCTGTTTATTGGAAATGCTTAGGATCTGGAAGCGTTCTGATGAATTTATACTTTACTTTTTCAAATATTTTGACAACATTCCTTGAATAAGGCCTCCACGTCGGTACAGGTTAATATAAACATGGACTAACCAGGACATAGATTCTTTTAAAAAATTAGTAAAATAAAAGTTAAGCACCGGAGATGTTGAGTGTGTTCACCGGTGGCACTTTCCCTTATATATCGGCGCAGAAGCTCCATCTATCGGCCGGGAGTAGATATTTACGAAAGAAACCACAGACTGGTTAGTACCTCGTATGTGCATCAAAACAGTCGATCTGTGACGTCACAAATCGTGTTGTTGGATGCTGTAAGGCCTGAGGTCGCTCCCAGTTTGTCTAAGGCGCTACCCGACTGCCGTACACTCAGATCCAGCTCATCCCCGAACGTGTTCGACGGGGTTGAGGTCTTTGGTAAGTGCGCAGAAAATCCCGGAGCTCTCGCATTAAGGGAACAGCAACCTGGCGCTGTCAGACCCCGTCTCCATACCTGGTCAGGTTTCTCTGTACAGACTCAAGATCATCGGATGTAAGACATTGCTCCTTATATTAAAGCAGGTCCTCCACCAAAACGTAACGTACACAGCCGGGGCCGTGGCTTTCCTTTCTGCAGCGGTAAACTCTCTGTCGACCATCGACCCAGGGGAGAAGAAAACGGTATTCATCAGTGAACAATGCTGTCCATCGCATCTACGGCCAAACCCCGAGTCGCTGTCACCACTGAAGCTTTCTTATGCAGCTGGGTCAAAACGTTTCCGCGCACAGGTCAATGGGGCCGGATGCAAGCTAATCCTAGGTCGAATATTCCGCGTACAAAAGGGGGACTCTGTGCTATCAAAGTGGGGCGGTGATGAACCGATCCTGCAACTTCCTTAGCAGTATGTTAGATATGTGATGTCACACGCAATCGACCCACTTTTTCTATTACTTCTAGTTTGTCGAAATCGGTCCCACAATCTGCTTACTGCTTATGGTCGGTTTGTGGACACAGCGCAGCATCCTAACTGCGCTGTTCTTTTCATTGTTGGATAACGCCGATATTTTGTCAGACAGAAAAATCGCAGTGAATGTTGCATTTATGCAGCGGACTACCTCAGCTCATTATACAGCTAACCCCAGTTTAGACCCTAGACGGTTTGCACGTGCAAAAGACGACTATTAGAAAGCGCACATACCTCTGGGAAACTGAGCTATTTTGCACGTGTGACGTGAACATTCTTCCAATGGCCACACATCAAGTAAATGAATTTTATAATCATATTCAAAACAGAAGAAATAAATTTAAATTTAAGAAATTTAGAACGTACACGCACAAACGGCAAGAAACAAGGCCATACTTGAAAAAATCGGAAATTTTCGAACTAAAAAAAAGTTCAATATAAACCAAAGACAATTAAAACTAAAATAACTGCAATTCTGAAGTGAAGGGTAAATGCGATCTTATATATTACTTCTGCTAGTCACCAAGCAACAACAACAAAAATTTAATTAAACACAAATAAAGGTGTAGATTTATTTTGTTCGTGTAATGATTTTTATAGTATATAAAAACAAGAATTTCATAACTCTCAATTTCGCCAACATTCTGACATCTTAAACACTGTACTTTTCTTACAAATATGGATTTTCCCACAATTGTGCATTAATCGGTCTTAAGGTTTTGTGCAAAGAAAGATGCAGTGCTAAGGAAATCAATGAATGTGGCGTCTGGTGAACATATCTCAAGTTATGCCACAGTAGCAATGGGCTAAGTGTATTGAAACGAAGGGTGATTATATTGAGAAATAAAACTTTAAAATTAGAGCTGGCTCATTACTGTATATGTCATTTTCAAAACTTTTCTAAACTTTTGTCGTACAAGACAGTCACCACCTAACCTTTCACTTTGGAGTTGCGGTTCTTTTAGCTTGAATTTTGTCTTCTTGACCACAAACGTTTTTTAATTCGAAAATTTCCGAATTTTTTCAAGGCTAATCGCCGTCTGTAGAGTTTTTGTCTTTTGTTTTTGATAAATTTTATAATCGTGAATATAATTTAAAAAAATAAGTTTATTTTAATCATTTCATTTAGTATTACTGAAAAATAAGATGCATCGAATTCCAGAATTTTAATAATGGTAAATAATGAGTTGTAAAAATGTTGTTTAGTTATACAGCCATAGCAACCAAAATTTTCCAATTTTCCTTGATGAAGTCGAACGGAACCTGCTGAATGTGCACGATAACAGCGTTACGTCACTGACGTACAGAAGAGGATACCGCTGGGTAGTTTACCTCCACGTGATGAAATAGGGACCGAGACACTGAAATCTAACACGGAATACGTCATCTCCGAAAAGACCTCGGCGACACGTGACACCAGTCAACTAGAAGTCGAGCGGAACCTGCTGAATGTGCACGATAAAAGCGTTACGTCACTGACGTACAGAAGAGGATACCGCTGGGTAGTTTACCTCCACGTGATGAAATAGAGACCGAGACACTGAAATCTAACACGGAATACGTCATCTCCGAAAAGACCTCGCCGGCACGTGACACCAGTCAGCTAGAAGTCGAACGGAACCTGCTGAATGTGCACGATAACAGCGTTACGTCACTGACGTACAGAAGAGGATACCGCTGGGTAGTTTACCTCCACGTGATGAAATAGAGACCGAGACACTGAAATCTAACACGGAATACGTCATCTCCGAAAATACCTCGCCGACACGTGACACCAGTCAACTAGAAGTCGAACGGAACCTGCTGAATGTGCACGATAACAGCGTTACGTCACTGACGTACAGAAGAGGATACCGCTGGGTAGTTTACCTCCACGTGATGAAAAGAGACCGAGACACTGAAATCTAACACGGAATACGTCATCTCCGAAGAGACCTCGGCGACACGTGACACCAGGCAACTAGAAGAGGTGTCGGGTACAGTGAGGGTCAAGGTGCGCGACCGTAGATATGGAGACAGATTCTGGTATCGTTATATCTCTGCTGTTATTTAAAAGAGTTTGTGTAAATCGCAGGCCGGTTACACAGCTCACAAACTGATTACGGTACAGACCATTCATGAGAACTCCGCAAATAATAATAATAATAATAATAATAATAATAATAATAATATAATAATAATAATAATAATAATACAAAAACACATACCAATTTATCACTTTTGATAATAACTATAATTTTTCTTCAGAAATTAGATACGGTAATTCAAAATAGAATAAACGTGAATTATACTAAAATTGGTTGATTGGTTAATGATTTTATTGAAGTACCTCGAGGGGAAAACCGGTAACGAATCTGTCTAGCATTTTGAAGTAGCCATTCACTCAAAGCCAACAGCGGAAAGCGCGGGAAACGATGACGCCATCACTTCGCGCCACCGGCTGTTGAACAATAAATTATTAAAGGCGATCGCATCTGCCTGACCTTTGTTTTTGCATCACTTCTTCTCCACCAAGTTGACCCTGAATCTTGCAAGTCTTTATGCTCAGAAAAGGATAAAATTCATGGATGCTGTAAGCAAGTTCAACTCAAATTATTATTATTATTATTATTATTATTATTATTAAATTTTTTTTTGGATAATCTGAAAACTCAGTTACAGGTTGTATTTTTGCTACCTTCATGCACGAGGTAGAGCAGACCGTTCGCCAACAGGGATTCTCTATCTTCTGTACCGATCGTTCCATTAAATCTATCTAAACTTTTACATACTTAAGAAGATCGTAAAACGAAACAAAATCTGTCGCCATTGTCGCCAACTTCATGTGCAGAACACGCATGCACGTTATGTTTATTTATGTGTCGTCTGCTTTAATGAAAAGAAGGAGAAAAAAAAAACGCGCGCGCGCGCAGTTAATTAATTCAAACAAAAGATTTACTTGTTCTTCCTCTTTCCTTCCCTCCCTCTGGCGCGAGGAACCTATCAGCGAACGGCTGTTCGAGAGTTATTCAGGATGTGTAATCATGAAGGGGTCATCATCCAACACATGTTACCTCGTTAGGTCAACACTCCCTGTCAGGTGACAATATTCTTCACCGTGGAAAAAAAAATGATGCAACAGTTTGTCTGGCAACAAGAATCTTGTTAGCTATTCTAATCAGAGCGACTTTTGTCGTGAATTATCGCGAAAACACCTTCCATGATTCACGAGGGCTATTCTTGTTTTTAAGCATATTAAACAAAGAAAAAGAAGAGAAGAGTTCTCTTTAGGAATATTGATGAGGTGATATAAAGGTAAAATCGCGCGCGCGCGCGCGCGTGTGTGTATATATAAGTATCCTGTTATTTTAATATGAAAAATAAATATTAAAAAAGATATGTTGACAGTTATGGAGAGAATCAATACAGCTAAGTGCTGAGTCTGAGACTCCTGGCCAGCTACTAGCTGTTTTCTTTTTCTTCGAATCTGTGCACCGACGTCGTCATACACGGCATCCACCAGAGGACTCCCCCTAGTGTCAGTTTCCTAAACCAAGCCGACGAGGACGGGGTGCAAAGTTTAGCCGTACGCCTACCGCAGGAAGCCCCTACTAAAGATCTTCGTTTTTAAATCTTTACTTTTATCTAAGGCATCTACTAGCATTGGTAAAAACCTGAACACTGGTATCCATTGTCGATGGGACAACTAACTAATGACAAAAAGAAGCGTAAAGCAACATTAGAATTTCCACAGCTTGTTTGATACATCCGCGGTTCCAAGACTTAGACCCATCTCGCGTATTAATCAAGTCTGGACCGAACTAATATTTGCTTTTTAAAAAAGAATTATTTCTCCCGCAGATAAAAAAATAAACAAAAATATAGTGATTAAAATTTTAAAATTGACTTCCTGCCCCTATGACTTACTACGAAACTTGTATCAAATAACACGCGCATCTTTAATTTTAAATTCCGTTCCTTTGAGAGACCTCTTAAATCTGAAGACTGTTCAAGGGGAGTAATTACGGTATAAGCTGCGTGTGCTATCTGGCAAAAGTAGACTACACAACACCGATATGATAAATTCGTTAATCAAAATCACCTAGTAAGTGTAGCAGTTTTGTCAGTGACGTCACGTCGTAACTGTGCAATCAGCGTGACGTCACGGTAAAATTGCAGCTATGATCCTTCTCTTGGAATTGTTGAAAGAATTGTAATTTACGAGTTCGACGTTCGTTCGTTTATTTATTTTACTAGTGATGGAGTTTATAAGAAATTATGGCGTCCACACCAGAGGTGCTCTCTAACTATTTAAAAACCCCGAATAGCCATGAAAATAAAAGCTGTTCTCTCTCTCTCTCCATATTATTTTCAAAGGTGACGTTTCTATGTCGACATGGTGTTTTTACTACATTTTGTTCTCACTTGGGAACCGTAATAAGTGAATGAGTGAGGAGGCTATACTACATTTATCTCGATTTCATGCGCCCACAATACCCTTGTCACTATGACAACCTGAAAGTGTTACCCTTATTTAATGCTTGAACATTTAGAATTTCACGTACAGACCTGAAAGGCATTGTCTTCTTACCACTTGGAAACAAAACAAAAAAGCCTAGTTCACTTAGCCTTTGAGAACCAGTCGCGCCTGTATCTAGCGAAAGAGCAAAAGAAATAAGATTTCTCTAACATCGTACGAGCTCTGTTTACTTTCTTTTCATCCGTGATTTCCTCCCCTTAACAGTAGTTTCAGACCGACTTTGTGCCACGTGTTTACTCACCTGTTGGTCTATCGAGGTGAAGTGTTTTTGTTTGTTTCGTCTCGTTTTTTTTCTTTGTTTTGTTACTGCCAATACATTTCTACGTACCGCGATTGCTCCCATATTTATCCACAATCCGCATTATGGGGGCTTTGTGGTCATGCTGCGGGCAACCCCAGTACAGCTGCAAAGCAAATCTTTTTTTTTTTTTAATTATTAACTTCATGCTTTTCATATTCTAAAGTTAACTTTTATTTTCTTAAGAAAGCAACAAAACTTTTTATTTATCTACTTTTAACATAAATGTTGGCAGCAAGACTCTCGCTTTTAGGTGATCTAGTCCAGACAGAACCTACTCAATCACGCCTCGCTTCCCGACGTTGTTGTTGACACACCCGGACACTCTTCAGAAAAACACTTATATTCCACCATTATTATACAGAAAAACGATTTTCGACAAAGTGTACAAAGGTTTCATCTCTAAATTACAATAGTGAAATTGTAATTAGAATAGAAATAATAAGTTGTTACAAATAAATAAACAACAACAACAACAACAATAATAATGTCTAAAATATTTTCATTACAAAAGGAGAGGAATCGTGTCATGATCATCTTTTAAAAGACTATTTCACTCACGCTGTCGCTTGCCCTTGTTTATGATTTATCGTTGGTTTGTTTGTTGCGCTTCGCCCCTAAACCCGGAAAACTGAAGGGAGACAACAAAAATTCTGCATTCTGCTAAAAAAAAAAAAAAGGTCACTTTATTATCTTTGGGGAAAGTATCCAAAATTCCTATTCTCTACTAGACGTTAAGAGACATGCGAAGATTTCTGAAACAACATCGAGGAAGCTACTAGCGCCCCTTTTCGTGAGGAATAAGGAGATGAAGGGAGGGCGAAATTAAAGCTACTTGGAAGCAGTTCGTTTGAATGCTTCACCGGTGAGTAAGCCGAAAATCGACTGTAAACGAAAGAACAGGTCGGCCGCTGGTTACCTGCACTCTCCCTGCGCTGCTTGAATAAAAAACTCATATATAATGGAGCAGAAAGAAAAATCTATATTCATAGAAAATTTCTCCGTGATTGTACGAAAGATAAAAGTGCAAAGAAAAGTTCATTTAACATACAGCATTTCCTTAGTCTGCATTATTTATTGTTGTGTGATTAACGTACACAAAGTACAGGTGTTGCTTTTTTACAAAAATGCTACACATGGAAAGAAACGAATGAAGGGAGAACTCATTATTATTTGTTTTTACGCAGAATAGAAAAACAACAACGACAACAAAGAACAAAACAGGTTCGATCAAATATTTATCGGTTTACAAGGGACCCTAAAGCGAGTCACTCGCGTCTTAATTCTCTCTATTATTTATTACCAGCGGAAAATGCTTAAGCAGAATGACCACAACGGGATGTAACTAAAGGGAAACGGGTTAATAACCAAAAACAAAATAAAATTTTTACATTTATCATTTGTTTACAAGTTTATAGTATTAATCGATTTAACCCCATCTATACTTCCGGAGGTGCATCTGTACTCTAGTGCCCTTTAAATCTGTATTACTCAGCA
Organism: Nautilus pompilius; assembly: GCA_018389105.1. Lineage (NCBI taxonomy): Eukaryota > Metazoa > Mollusca > Cephalopoda > Nautilida > Nautilidae > Nautilus > Nautilus pompilius. The sequence goes on along the minus strand of JACATO010000622.1, from coordinate 685,611 downwards.
CAGATTGAGCCATAGTGGCTGTGACACACACAGAGTATTTTCCTCATTAATATGGTTTTCAGTGACGACAAATCTCCTGTTGACTAAATACTATTTAGTGCTTCTACGCTTGGGCGGTACAAAGGAGATAAAGACTGACGTGGTATATCGAGACGTAAGAATCATGTTGACGGGGCCCCCCACCTCTTACATAATCCTCCTGCCTCCTCGTAGCTACTAAACGAATAAACCGCTATAATACTGCATCTGAACAGTGCTGTTTTCCAAATGTAATCCTCAGAAAAGGAATAAGTAAATAACGTAACTGATTTTTAAAAAAATTTTTTTGTGCATTTATTCAGCCGCTAAGCGACTGTAATCTGCGCTAAGACTCGAGTTGTGTCACTTATGAACAAACCTGTACTGTAATTGATAATGAAAACAAACTAGAAAGTAATGTCCAGACAGTCTGATCGCCAGGCGCGGAGTAAAAATAGTTAAACAATAAAAAAAATAATCTGGAAACCCTCCTATATATAAAATGTTTGTACTTGTTAAAACAGGTAAGATATGGCTTGTTGTAGTATTAAGAAGAAATCCGAGATGTGGGGCAAACTGTAGTAACGCAGAGATTAGTTCATAGATCCCTTCGGACAGGAAAGAAGAGATCTGAAAATGTTAATGCGATGGGCGCAAAAATCTAGAGCCGTTGGGGTTTAATATACATTTTATCAAAACTATTACGAGTGACCAAAATGTAGACTATCGTCAGATGCTGTCGTCGACTCATACATAGGTCTTAAATCTTACGTAGAAAACAGGGAAAAATCACGTCTGGCCAGCAGGGTAAAATTTCAAAAACCACATGGCGTGCGAAAATATGAATTTCGAAATGCTCGTTAGTTTATAGGTATAAAAGTGTGGGCACGATGTAGCCGACCGACATCAGTTGTGCAGTATAATTTGCAATGTTAGTCTGCAGGCACACATCACGTGACCAGAAATTTTTTTCCAAAATGGCTCCAGACAGGCAGACCAGTAACGTCAAGGGCAAGCCCGGAACAATTCGTCGCCGTTGCAAGATGCTTATGATGAACGAAGGTTCGGAAAAATAGTCTCGAAGAGCGAATTTGGTGTTCGGATAGAGCCCGGGGATTCTGAATGCGGCGGGGAAGTCCGTAGCAGAGTTCTTTGTTTCTAGATGTAGCGGAGGAAATCACGCGTTCATCAAACTGAGCCGCTCCCATGCGAAGCGAAATCCAGCCCCCGACATTAGTAGTCCAAAGAGACTAACCGCTGCCCTTCATCCTTAGTGACTATGACGTTTATCTACTGGTACATTTAATGAAACAAAAAGCAGTAAATATGTGACTATTTAGTTGTAATTCGTGTCTTGTAAATTCTCTTGCATCATAGTATCTCAGTGTCACCAAAATTCACCTTTTTTGGTTCAGAAGGCACGTGATCAGTTGGAAGGCGTTTCCTAGCCCCTCTGATCTCCTCTGTGATCCCCGTAGAGCTAATGCATTGAAATTTCTAGTCCATCATTAAATTGATGCATTACATTTGTTGAAGTACGGGAGTGTCTCTGACAAATAAAAATAATAATAATAATAATAATAATAATAATAATATAATAAAATAGAAAAAGGCTCTACATTTATGTTCAAGTTAAAACTAAAAAAAAAAAAAATTGTCACAAACGACATAGTATGATTTAAATTCAATAAGAACCCATTGACAAAATTGGCTAATTCAGAAAATAATTGGAGTATTTTCATAAAATCAGGCAATCATATAAATAATTAGAAATAGTGGATTAAATACCAACTGGCTTGATTACAACAATTGCAATGATATTGCAAGAGCACCCTATTTCCAACTCCTGGAAAACGAAAGTCACATTAGGCGGGATAACTCTTGTCATATTATGTTGACTGTATGTCTCATGTTTATAGTGGTCAGGCTCTGCTTCATTGCATTCAAATATTTACTATTAACAAATAAGATGTAATTTTGGAGGTATTTTAATTGATAGTGATGCAGAATAACAATTTATTCCTTTCATTTTTATGTGTACATAGGTTTTGCTGCTGTTTCTTCCTCATTGTTAAATATTAGGTCGTTACAAAAGTTTTGCCTGTTTTTATATTATATTAATTTGGCATCCATTTTTTGCCTGCTTGAGAAGGTGTATGTAGATAAGTTATATAGTTTTTGTAGCGTGTGCTTTGGCATACATCATGCAAAACTCACCTTTTTTCAAAATGGTATAAATGCACTTGTAACTCGTTGGCAGAAGTGTATTGATTGTAATGGAACTTACTTTGATTAATAAACTTCACATTCAGCTATGATATGAAGTCTCATTGTTGCAGTAAAAACACCGACAAAGCTTTTGTAACATCCCAATACCAACAAGTACATTGATGATGGTGATGTTAAGGTACTTCTGGGGATGAAAAAAGAATTTGTATAGACAAAATTTCTTAGCATTCAGATGCAAGTGAACATTCATCTGCTACAGTGGAATGGAGGCAGTGAATACAGTGTTGGATGTAGGTGTTCAGTGATGCTACTTGTGTTTATATTTTCTAGTGGTTTCCTGAATATTAAATGGGTAAATTTTTCATTTTCTAGCACTCATAACTTTGTTTTTCACCTAAATGCTATCATATTTGGAAGAAAGTCTGGCCATAGCCTGTCAAAAGCAATACCATTAGAACATTTTGTTTATCTGTGACAGTTTAAATTTTGATTAAAAACTTACAATGATTTGAAAAAAAAAAGGATAAAATAACAAAAAATCCCCACGATATTTCATTCAAAAAGATGTCTTGAAATAAAATAAATTTAAAATTTGCTAAATCCTGACAAACAGCTAATGAGAAAACTGTACTAGAGTCTTTTTTGCATATTTATAAACTTGCAAGGTTACTGTGGGAATGAAGCAAATAAAAAGTTGTGAACCCACATCTTGGGTTGAATGCAGTTGGTTCGAGATGCCAGATTAGAGTGTTTATCCAAAATGCCCTTTAAGTTTGTCAGAACAAATGCATTTACATATAAGAAACTTAATGAGTTTTTAAGTATATGAAGCATTAGTTGTTTGTAAATATCATTTTGATACAGTAATCTAATTGATGTATACCTGTTTAAAAGGAATACAACTGATGTGTTAAATTGTTTACTTTTCCAGTTAGGAATCTTCCCAAAACAGCCAATTTTTTTTTCTTTTAAGCATCTCATACAGTGAATTAATAATAATCCAAAGTAACTTGTTAGTTCATCTAATTCATCAAAATATAGTAGGAAAAGCACTTCACATTAGAATGATGGACTACTGCCTCTGGCATTGCAATTTTTAATTGCTATGCTCTAGAAATTTCCTCTTGCCATCTTCAGGCACATTTTCTGGTTCAAATTCCACTAGTGACATATGTGAATAGAATTATCAATGGATGCTATGTCTGAAGACATTGAGAGAATAACTTTTCCAAAATGTATCAATAAAAATTGCAATGATGGAGATAATAGTCCATCATTAACTAAGACCTGCTCAAAGTTTTAACAGTGCATTAATGCGAAGTTATCTTCCCTACAGATGACAGAGTTTATAAATAACTTGCCAATTTACATGACAATAAAAACAAAAAGGAAACTATATACAATTTATTTTAAAGTTTCATTAACTCCTCACAGGAGAAAATGGTTTACAAAAATATACATTTGTAACATTTAACATTAGTATCTAAACATAGAAAATTTTGTTTTAAATGTACACTGATGATCTTAACTGTAGACTCACCAATAAAATAACTTATCAAGCATAGAGGATATTTCAATGAAACGACCAGTACAACGAAAATTTCAAAATCTGTTTTTAAATCTATGAATTTAGTAACAGTGATTTGGCTGTAAGTACTGATTTCTGTCAGAAATATGGAATATTACATTGGTGAGCCCACAGTTATGGATGCCAGTGTACATTTACCAAAAAAGACCAAAAAATGAAATGCACCTATGAAAAAGACCTGTTTTAAATGCCATAAACCTCACTTAAGTTTCTTAGAATTTATTTAAAAGGAAGAAAGGACTGGAAGATGATTGTTTTTTGGAAACATGGCAGTCAATGATGATTTTACTGTGGGGCTGTTGATGAGGGTTCACTTATGTGCAGAAGGTACTCTGATGGGTTCACAGCGTGCAGGTTATAGTAGTGTGTCTGCTGTGAAGTACCTCAGCAAGAATTATTTAAAATAAAAAAGAAAATGTACTGAGTTAAAAACCTTTTCTCCCATTCAGCACAATGTTTCTTTAAGTGTGCATTACTGTAATTTAGTCTATTTAATAGCCAGTGGTTCTTAATTAGAGAAATTTAATTTCAGAAATATTACTGCTATGTTCATTACTTTATCCTTCAACACTTCTGCTAAAAATCATTTACCAAATGAAAATAAGTTAGTTTCTCTTAGAAGCAGGATAAAATTTGTACCTGAGTTATCATAGCCCTGGTATTACATGCAAACAAATTAGCAAGTGTAATACAGATTAGAGAGAGGAGTGAAAACTCAGAAGACTTTTCTCCTATAGTATTACAATGTTCACATTTCTCTCTTAACACATTTGGCAAAATCATATCAGCAAGCAGAGAAAGTAAGGTAATGCATATATTACTCTGGAACCAGGATTGAAATGTAACATTAAAACTAAATGTCAGCATGTTTAGGTAGGTGTTATAGTTTGCTGGCTAATGTAAAGAGTATGGAAGAGCATATAAAATGTCACACTGTCAAATCTGCATGACAACACAGTTTTTCAATGATTGTTAAGTTTGCACAATTTAACTGCTTCTTATTGTCATTTCTGATACATGCTAAGTTTACTGCACAATTATAAAACTAAAAATTTTGTCATCATTTTCATTTAAAAGATCCTTGGTTTTTAAGAAGTTAAATAAAATGCAAACCATTTAGAAACATAAATAGTATTGTAATCCTCTCCTCAATGATTTTATTGACAGTATACATATTTAGAAAGTTGCATTTTCCTTTACCGTTTAAATTACACGACGGAGATGTCTCCTTTGCATTGGGTACAACAGTTCAGTGTAAGATTTTCAAACCGTGTCAGTGGATGATAGCGGTCAATCTTCATTAAGAAAGGCGGCATTGGCGAGCTCACACAATTGTGATGGGGTTTCACTGGACCAATGCTTCTGGATAGAATCTTAAAAAAACAACCAACAAACAGGTAAACAGGTGAGAAGGCATCAAGTTATTAGAAAACAAACAAACAAAGAGTGTATTTGTGTCCTTCCCCATAATCTTCAGCTTTATTATTTAGAGAGACTGTTTTGGTGTACAAATACCAGTACAGTTTTACTTGCAGCAGACTGAAGCTATTATCTGTTTTGGTGGTACAAATTGGTTTTGACTCCACAACCCTTTGCTTTACAAAGTCTTTAAGCTGCAAAACAAATGATTACTAGTTTAGATATTTTCTTCTTCTCAAAGGTGACCAGTGAGACTAATATCTTTATTCCCAGAGCATAAGAATCATTGTTTTGTTGCTGCCAGTTGCACCAATTAAATCACAAATATTGCAGAAAAGAGACACACTACTTTCCTGCAGCTTAACTGAAAAGGAAGATAGAGTCAGAGTTTAAAGTCCTGACACACTCAGAATTACAATTTTAACTGCTTATCTCCCATAAATGAAGAATCTGCTGATTACTGTACAAGGCATAAGATCTAGTCTTACGGAGAGTTAAGCACAGCAAGCATTTAAGCTTGCCAACCAGTGACTGCATATTTTGCAAATACATTAATTACAACATTGAAGACTTAAAGACTATCTGAAATAAACAAAAGATGTGGAGGGGAAAGGGCAGAAAAAGTATTATAATTTAAATGTAGTTGATGATGGTACATACAATTTTCAAAGAGATCGTTTGATGACAGTGCTAGTGGTTAAATGTTTACAGATTTTAACAGGCTAACCTAATATACATAACCTACATGGACTAATGATAAAATAATTCATGCAATCCTTTGTCCATATTACCACCAAGAATATGTCATAATCAGTCAATAAGTGTTCATACACTGCAGCTTGTTTTATATGTATATTTTTTATGTTCACATGCATAAGAATATTTTCTTGCTAACATATGCTGAGACTTTGCTTTTTACCTGCTGAATGTTGGCTGTTACTAAATTGGCCAAGAAAACAACAACAAACAAATAAAAGATTAATATGAGAAAGTGAAAGTTACATTTTTAATCACCTCCCCCAAATGAAATACATCATTCAAACCCTGGCTATCTCTCAGCGTATTCTCCACAAACAGATACACACTTGGTACAACCTCGTTTACTTTGGAGCCAGTGATGTTTTCATTTGTAACATCAGCGCTTGCAGATAGAAAGACAAAAACAAAACCAAAAACCCAAAAACCATCATGCTAGAATTACAAAACCAAGTCCCCAAACATAAACGGTTTCTAGATGTGCAGAAAATAATAGAAATATTAAAGCAAATAAATAAACAAACTTTTTTTTTAAAAAAAAATACATTATATGAAAACCAGCACAGAGACACACACAAAAAAAACAAACTAATTTTGATGACAACATAAAGCTGAAAACAGAAATACTTACAAAAATCTGTTTCATAATTACACTGGAATGACCAGTTTTATGGAATGGTGTGAAAATGTGTTGGTTATTACCCGAATGGCTGCCTTAGAGAATTTAGGCTGTTGCTTGATAATTTGTCCTATGGCAAATGCAACACCAATCATTTTATAGTGACAGCAAAAAAAAAGTACTGTATAATGAAATGCAGATTAGTGTCCACCTTAAGTTCCTGATGTATAAAACATTCATAGGGATAGATAAAACCACCGTGATTCTATTTCAGATGTCTGAGATGTTGCTCTTGCCACTGTTCATCCATTAAAATAGTAATTTTGTATTGGAATATCATTAAAACAGATCCACTGTATATGAAAGAACTTTGTGGGCAAAATTCTTTAAGTTTAGTAGTTGCTTTTAAAAACATCCTTGTATTATCAAATATAATGTTAAAAGTTGTGTTTTGGGTAAAGCATACATGTTTAAATAGAACTATAAAAGCAAAACAAAAAACAAATTAGAAATGTTTGAGATAAGCAGCAACAGGTTTTTTCTGAGATGTACATAGAATATTAATCCAACAGTAATTCTTTGTTGTCTAACTTAAAACAAAACAAATCTGATGCTTTAATCAGCTACTGTATATATAATATAATAATCAAGCACCAACCAGTGTAAAGAAAATTTAAAAAAAGCAACTCCCACTCCAGATCCAATAATATTAATAATAATAAAATACCTGAGAGATAAAGCAGTTCAGTCACATGCTACTTACTGTATTACTAACCACGGTCTGAATTTAAAAAAAAAAAAAGTTGGTTTATTTATTTTGTTAACTCAAAACAAGATTATACAATTTTATATAGTGTTCTTATAAGAAACATCTACTAAACGTAATGTATGCTATGTTCTTATACACATTTGCTGCTCAGTTGTCAGATAAAACAATTTACTGCTTTATCATTTAATAAGTCAATCAGTAAAAATACAAGCAAAAATAGCAGATTCATCATCTGTTTTGTGTGTTCATTATGAAACATGAAATAACTTTCTTTTTCTACAGTGTAGCATGGATTTAAAAATTAATATAGGTTGTAATGATAATAACAGAAAACTAAACTATGGACAGAGAAATCAGGGTGGGTGTTACCTGAAATTCAGTTTATAAATTTTGCTTTCCTAATAAAGTTTCGTTAAGAATTCATCTATCACCAGTAGGGTGAAGAACAACGTGTAAATTTAGTTGCTCTAATGTACAAAGATGTTTGATATTGTACAATTTCACCAGGGCAGTGTAACCAGCCAGAGAAGGTCAGTTTACTCTCTGCCCTGGTGCACCACACACCTTGGCCATCAGCAGATGCACCAACTGCAGCTAGAGAAAAGCTATACGTCTTGTGCACAGGTCAATGGATGTAAATCATTGCAGTCAGTCTAGCAGTGTGACCAGTTCCCCACAGGGGTCCCTAGATGATTATGACATGTGAAACAGTAAAAACGAAAAAAAAAACAAAAAACACCAGACAACAATGGTTAAAAGAACAATTTCCTTTCTTTTATTAAAATCCTCGTGGCAACAAACATACAAGATAGGATTTCAGTAAGGGCAACTTTCACGACAAGTTATAAGGAGAAAGTTTCCGAGAAGTGGAGCCAAGCCAATAGATAAATCTCTAACACACACACACACACACACACACACACGTGACAGTAGTGAAGGATTAACAATGAACTTCCACCTGCTGCTGGGGAACCTGAACAAAAGCTGGTAACAGCTGATTTTGGCCCTCCTCCTACTGACTTCTTCTTCATTAAAATGCATCAATATACAATAAAAGTAGGCCAGAGCGGTGAAAATAGTCTGGATATATGCACACCAGGACGAGTAGAACATCCAATATCTAGGCACTGCAGTCTGCTGGATGTCATTTCTTATTTTTTCTAATAAACAACTTTTTAAAGAATTTTTTCAATGCGAATTTGAAAGACAATGCCAAAATTAAAAAAAAATAACATACATATAATGATGACAAACAAATAAGAAACCATTTCAAAGTTTACCACTTCTATCTATCCTAGCATTCACACTTACTCTAAGATGTCTAAATGCAAATTTGTCTTCTTTTTATTTTGTTTTTTCAAGAAAAAAAGTTAATCAGATATGCAACAGACACAATTACAATCTATATTCAGATTAACCCATTACCATATAGATTCCTTTTGTTCTGTAGTATTTTTGAGATTAACACATTTGTTTTAAAAATGTAAGGAAAAATTATCCCCTCCCCCCAAAAAACTTATTGTAATCTTCATTCATAAATTTCATGGAGGGCAAAGAGTGAATAAACTTTCATTTTTGTTTGCCAAACTTTGTTTCAAATGTCAGCAGATTCACATCATAAACTTTTTTATTAATGTTTATAACTCAAATATATATATAAAAATTATTATAATTTAAATTATTCATAAAGAAAGAACTTAACAGAAATTTAATTTTGGTGTGCGTGTGTGAGAAGAGAGAGAGAGAGAGCGAGAGAGAGAGAGAGAGAGAGAGAGAGAGAGAGAGAGAGAGAGAGAGTTTTCTGTTTCATTATTAACAGATTATCATCATTTATCACTATAGCTCAAAAGAAACTTTGATCCATCCATCAACTGTTTGCTGTAGCAAAGACACATTGCATACTGGTGATCTTTAACAACACTGCACAGGATGATGTAGTAGCTAAGAATGATAGGGGCAAATAAGAGGATTATCCATTAAAGCAGTTAATAGGGCAGCATTTATCCATTGATCACATATCTCAGATGTTTTGTTTTTCATTTCAACATGTTCATAAAGAACAATTCCAAACAGAGTACATACACTGCCTGACCAAATATTCAGAAACCCATTCTCTCTCATGTATAGACTCCCTAGACAATTGATGCAAATTACCCAACTCTGAAAGATAGTGTTTATAATTTTGGACAAAGAGGTTTTATTGTTTTTATTATTATTATGGTGGGAGCCTAAATAGTGAAGATCATAGAGGTGACCAAGAAATCAAAGGCCAATGTTTTCTGAATTGACACAACATAAACAAAATCACAGCAAACATATTTTAATAGAGGAAAATGTGATCTGAAAAAAGTTAACACAGAAGAGATATAAACATGCAATAACTGATGGAAAATATAAACAATGGATAATGGACAGCTATTTAAACTGTATCACCATCTACAAATCACTTGTCTCTGCTGAAAACAGAAAGATGCATCTTCAGTGATTCAAAGATCATCATTGAAGTGTGAACTATTGGACATGTGTCATCTAGTCACATACTACTTTTATAACGATAGAAGCATACAAAATGTGTTTGGCAGCAACCCCATGATGCTATGAAGCCTTCCTATATTATTTCTGCAGTGCAAACTGTTGCAGGTGAGGATAGCAGTTTGGGGAATTTTTTCATAGCATCTGAAGGCCTACAAGACCACCCATGAATATTTGCGCATTGTTCTAATCCATGTGCATTCTCTAGATGCTTCATCTATAATGCCTGTATAGTTCAGGACCACTTCTTGTGTTTGCTTGTTGTTTTCATTATTCAGTCTTTAGAAGGGAGACTACCTTGGTGAGGGAGCGTAGTGCCGCAGTTATCTGTTAGAGTGTTACCTTGTGCCATGAGAGCCCAGCACTGTCAACTTTGGCAGGGAAATCATGACAGGGAGGTACGTCAAAGCAAGCTGATTGTAACTGAACTAAGGCCCTCAACCTTGGCAGTGCAATAGACTAACTACTGGGCCATCAGCCACCCAAAACTGGTTTGGAGAGCATAAATCTTAACAACTTTCTTGGCTCTCATAGTCACTGTACCTCAACCATACTGAGAAGACAAAAATAAAAAATACCAGCTTCCTAAATGTGACTGGCCATCACTTGCAATGTATAGACTAAAAAAAAAAAATCTAATTAATACATCATCAGGAGTTCATACACTGGATTTTGCTACTTTAGTTACACCCATTCCAGTGTTGCACAAACACAGATCTTGTTAGTATAGAAAAATCAATAAATTGGCCACTAGCTTTAGCATATAACCAAACTCGTCTTAAAAAAAAAGCATATAAAATAAATTTAAAAAAAAAACAAAATTAACCATAATCCCAGCAAAGTCTACAAACAGTTACAGTATCTATACAGAATCATATAGTAACTGAGGTTGTAAAACTACTTTTGTTAATAATGTGAATTAATAGACAAATCTGTAATATATGTACTAAGTCTTTTATGCTGGTAAATTACTTAACAATGACAAAAATCCAGTCAGCTAAAAGCAAGCCTGAGGAAATCACAGCTTTAATACTGTGATATCTATGGTTCTGATCAACTCAAACAAAAATGCAGGCTTAAGGGAGTGCAAGGTATTGCTGGTCCAGCCATCTATAAACTATATCCTACATATGGTTTGTCCTCTAATCCAAAGTATCTCCCAGACTGTTGTAGTTGTTTGACTAAATTGCTCACAAAAAGAGGATCAGTACTGTTCACATCCCAAACAACTAATTTTTTCTGGATATCTTCCTTATTTGCTTTTGTCTAAATGGAGTCATGAACAATTTCCAATACATTTTTCTGCCAAATTCACTCCTGTCAAGAGTATCATATGATGCACTTCCCTACCAGATGCTAGTTCATACAGCAACTCTTAGTCATTTTCGTCAGGCTGCAAACATTTCTAAACCTTACTTTAAATTTTGTTTTGAAGTCTGCAGTAACCAAATAAGGCCAAAACAAAACTATCATTTACAACGGACTTGGATCATACTTGTAAATCCCAGCAAGAAAAAATCTCAAATATAGTACTTTAGAAAGACAAAATAAATCAATTGGCCCGTCTCTCTACATTATTACCATTGCTGATAAATATTTAGCAAATCTGAATGCAAGTTACAAATGGCAGTTGCAGACAGTTGGCAAGATTTCTGTGAGTGGCAATTCATGTGAAGTAATTACTGTTATCACTGATCTGATTTTGGTGCATGGAGAGTCAAAGTAAAACACCAAATTCAAAGCAAACAAGCCGCTACTAAAATCATTTTTCTGAAAGGCACCACAAATCACAAAGCAAAAGTGGAGCAAAACCCTATTTTTAAATTTTTGAAATTAAAAAAATCTAGTTACAAAACTTGTGTTATTGTTCTTAAAGCATTATTCTGGGTATTTTACATTTTAAAACTAATTATGACTAGAATACTTAAGCCACTTTTGAATTTGCCAATCCAGATCTTGAACAACTCCTTCAAACCATTCATTATGTGCTTTGCAGTCATTGGATCCAGGAATCTTTTCTGAACCTCACCCTCATCACTTATATCATTGGACTTTTGTTTCTCTTCAACTCATTTCCAGCAAAAAACTTTCACCAGCTGAGTTGCACTGTCCATTGCTCTTATGATTTACTGGCTCCATACAATGCATCTTTGATTGTTAGGTGATTCCAGAAGCTCAGCAATCTTTGCTCTGATTTACTGTCAGAAAACAGGCAATTTCTCTAGCAGTAACTGGCAATAGTAATGCTTCAGCTTCTCCAGGACACCTTGAACCACAAGCTGCATAAGGAATGAAAACAACATTGCATGAATGTTCTTATCCTTTAATATTAACCCTTCATCATTTTGGTGGGCAGGTGTGTTATCCAAAAGTAACAAAGCTTCCTTAGGATGTTTTAAAATCCTTCAAGTGTTCATGGACTTCTGGCACAAAGTTTTCATCAAACCAGTTCTTGAACTCAGTATATACTCCATCAATGTACTCTTTTGATATTTGTAAACCAATGATAGTGCAATACATGATTCATGTTTTTTTAAGAGCTCAAGGATTTTCTTGATTTTATAACTGTTAACTTCGCGATTTAAGAAAGATAACTTGTCACCCTTTTTAGTGAACAGGGAGAAGGAAGTTGAAATCAATTTACATTTATCATATGAACCACAAACAATAGTTATCAGATGATTGTAATGTGACAAAAGCATCATTGACCGTCCCACGAATAGAGCAGTACATGTACTTAAATTAATTTTTCGTATTTGGTTAACAGAAGTATTTGGTAAATCATGGTTCTACCAAAGTTTTTAATAAACAGTTACAGGAATTTCAGTAACTTTAATATTTACTATGTATGGAGGACACCATAGCTCTCCTGTCATAAAGACTGCAAACAACTTCATGTTTGTCAAAGTTGTGCAAGATGGCATGTTGCATGGTGTTCTAGTGTTCTGTTAACACCACTTTTTTTCTACTTTTACTTCTCAAAGAGCTCAAAATCACAAGATGGCCATCTCAAGAGCATCAAAATAAAAAAAAATATTTAATTAAACATTTCTTCTATCCATTCTATAATTGATAATCAGTAATTTTAGTATTAAAACTGAATCATAAATCAGGAGACTCCTTGCTGAATATCACTTGGATAGTGTGTATGCTGGTAGCCTGCCTAACCAGACACTTCTGACAGTCCTACATACTGGAGTGGGTGAGCAGCTACAATCAGAAAGACCAACTTTACATAAACTAGTTACCATACCCACCAAAAATAAGAGAGAGAGGGGGAGTCACGTATATTGAGTAGGCAGCTTTCAATCAATTTAAAACAAAAATTAAATAAAGCAAAAAATTTTTTAAATAAAAAATCAGAACAGGAGCTGTAGCACTTAGGATAAAATGAATTTTATCAAACTCAAATGAAAAAGTAGATAACTTCTGAATTACTACAACTTTAAGGATTGTGTGAGAAATAGGCAAGTTCCTAGGTGCACAGACACACACATGTACACACACACACACACACACACAGAGGCAGCTATAATTGTAGACTAACCAATGAAATATCCCATGTCTTATATAATCAATTTAATAGTGCAATATAGCAAATTATGCATAAATTGGCATATCACTGTTAGAAAATATATACAGCGGCTGCAAAAAATATTTGTAGAGTTGACAATGTGGTGATATTTGGCTAAACCAACAAATTTGGACCAGGCAGAAGTCTGTAACATTTCTATTTACAATGTAATTTTATAGGCAAATATATTTACTTTTTTTGCAAGATATACAAGAAATACTTTGTATGCCAAAGATCCACCCACAAATCAGGTGAGTTTCTGTTTTAAATAATAACTAGTGTGGTTGCCTGTAAAAAAAAATGGTGGGGAAGGATAACTATATTTTAAAAGGTATGAATATGAGATGGACTAAAGGGAAACTGAAATTCAAATTGCCACACCTACCCTTTCAAATATTTCGTGGTATATTAAATTTCTTATGAACACTTTTTCATTTTCCAATAATTTTCCATTGTTTATATCCTCAACAACAAATATCTTCATTATTTTCTGATCTTGTTTGTGCCAATGCAACATGCAGCTGTTTATGAGCAAACACTACTAGTAAAAAAATACTCCTACATGATCAAAAGTTGTCCTTGTGATTTATTCACCATTTTAAACAAAAGCTGTAATTAATGGAAACTGTTGTCTTTTCAATGTAAAAGACAAAATTTGTTTTACTTGGTGCTAGATCAGTTCACTTGTTTAATACACACAGAGATCTGATGGCATTAAATACATACGATGATTTTAAAACTTGACATCAGGAGGGTTACCAAAGAATAGAAGGACAACTGGCTTATACGAGGTCTGTCGAAAAAGTATCCGACTTAAATTTTTCCCGTGGGAAGTAATAACGTTAGGGAGACAAAAGTGTGCATAGAGGAGCTGCATGCCTTCATGCACATGTGTGGTTTTTGGTGGGCTTGCTGGATGTGTCAGTCACTGTCAGGCAGCCAGCGTGTGAGGTGCTGTACTACTTACTCGTCACATTTTCATTTTGCCTGTGATGACGGAACGTGTGGAGCAACGATCTTGCATCAAGTTTTGCCAAAAGCTTGGAGATACCCAAGCAGAAACAATTCACAAAATTCAACAGGCTTTTGGTGACAATGCCATGGGTGTTACCCGAATTAAAGAATGGTACAACAGGTTCAAAGATGGCCGCACATTGGTGGAGAGTGACCAGCGTTCCAGGAGGCCGTCAACAAGCCGCAATGCAGTTGTTATCGAGAAAGTGTGGACCTTGATAATGGAGGATCGTCGTTTGACGGTGCGGGAAATTGGTGACGAGGTTGGGATCAGTAAAGATTCTGCACATGCAATTTTAATTGAGGATTTGGGCATGCGCAGAGTGGCAGTGAAATTTGTGCCCAAGCTGCTTTCTCAGGAACAACAACAACTTTGTCTTGAGGTTGCGCAGGACCTGCTGGATACTGCCAACAGGGATCCTGAGACGTGGGTGTACAGGTACGCCCTGGAAACCAAAGCTTAGTCATCACAGTGGAAGCACCCAACGTCATGTCCGGAGCAAAATCAAGGTGATGCTGACTGTTTTCTTCGACTACTGAGGCGTTGTGCATCATGAATACACATCAGAAGGACAAACAGTTACAAAGGAGTACTATCAGGAAGTCCTCCAATGTCTTTGTGATGCAGTTCAGTGCAAGAGACCAGATCTGTGAGCCTTGCAAAACTGGCAGCTGCATCATGGCAATGCTCCGGCTCATTCGTTGCAGCTGATCCAAGGTTTCTTGGCAAAGAAGGCATTTCACTCATTTGCCAGGCTTCCTACTCTCCAGACATGGCTCCTTCTGACTTCTGGTTGTTCCCAAAAATGAAGATGCCACTAAAAGGCTCCCACTTAGAGAGCTGAGAGAATGTGACGGCAGAGCTGAGAGCCATTCCGGAAGAAGCATTCCAGATATGCTTCGAACAGTGGAAGGATCGCTAGGCTAAGTGTATGGAGGCACAAGGGGCCTACTTTGAAGGGGATTAGCAATTGAACCCCACCAAATATGTAATTTTTTTCCCCAGCCTAAGGTTGGATACTTTTTCGACAGACCTCGTATATACATATATATTAGATGGTGTTTAGATCACTCAGAGTTTAGTCACTAGACCTATAATTTGGGTGTTTTATATGTCTGTTTCAGTTATTGCCCAATAATCTTAGACATAAAATCAACGATTGTCACAAGAAAAATTTCAGAATTTACAAAATTATATTCAATTTAAATTTTGCCTTGTGGTGAATGAAGTTTGGAAAAGTGCTGCATGAAGACAAACACTAAAACTAACAGATATATAAATATATAAATCAATTACTGAAAAAAAAGAAAAAGTTATCAGCATCCTTGCTGGCCATTGGGATTAAAGTTAGTGTCCAAGGCATTTGTGCCAAGATAGCAAGCAGGATGGTCTAAAAAGAAACCTTTCATCAGCACCATAAACCAGAGAAAACAGTTCAACTTAGCCAAGGCGCATATAAAGACGACTCAAAATCCAACATTTGGCTCAGACAGACATGGCATGATATAACTGCCCAAAGAGTCTGCAACCCATGCTAAATTTTGGGGGCTGTATGACTGCTAAGGGTGTCAGCCATCTCTGTTTCATTGAAGGAAGTATAGATTTAGAGATGTTTGTAGAAATTTTGAATAATAAAATGGTGCCTTTTGCCAAAAAACTAATAGGTTGCAAGTACATCTTTTAACATGATTGTGAACCAAGACATACATCAAAGCAAGTAAAGACATTCTTAGACAATAAATAAGTAAATGTTTTGCAGTGGCTCCCTGACAGCCTTGACTTGAACCTGCTTGAGTGTACAGATGGCCAAGTACACAGCATACTAGTCTACTATGGCTGAGAAGCCAACTTGATGTGAGAAACCTCTTACATGGTTCTTCTTGCTCTTGTGTACCAATCCAGTGATGTGGGTTTCTTCCCATACTTAAACAATTCTTGTAGGGACTTTTTATTTCTTGTTAAAGATGAAAGCCAGCCTTGTGAGGTGTAGAGCATTAATCATATTGCTGTGCAACCTTGTCAGGTTTTGTCTAGGGTTGCAGACACTGACTGTGGAAGAAGAACCAAAATGAGCATCTTTGAGAGAAAATAGTGCCAATGTCAAGGTAAACATGGCAAGAGCAAGAAAACCTTGAAGACTCTGATCAAAAGCATCTGGGCAGTTTGTAGCCTGATTTGTACACTAAGTTTGTGGCCAGTATGTCAAGGGAATGCCATGTAGCAATCCAGGCATCGAAGCCACTTACTTGGTACTGCGGTGTGTATCAAAGTGATTATTCCCTATAAAATAAATTTTAACATTGTAAATAAAAATGAAATGCATATCTGAACAAGTTTAGTCAGATATATCACCACACTATCAACTGTACAAATACTTATTGTAGTCACTGTACATGGCAAAATGTGTTACAATAAGTTTATGTTGGGAGTTGGATCAAACAAAATTGTGGTCACCAGTGTAAGGTATATACATAATTTCATTCACTATGCAACACTCTTAGTAGTCCATTAATAAAAGGTATTTGTAAAATTTCTTCCTAAAACTATATACAGTGGAACCTTGGTTCACGAACGCTTCTGAGTATGAACAAATCGGGTTACGACCAAAAATTCCATCAAAATTTTGGCTCTTTTCACGAACTCTGTCTTGTGGTACAACCAGAGTCCCGGGGTCCCAAGCCGCCGCTATCAGCTAAACAGAGGTATGAGCGTGTCGCCCAGGGTAGTGAACCATTGACAAATGCACCATGGACCAATCAAAATGGACTATTCTTAGAGATGCTGAAATACTATTTTTTGTAAAAATTCAGTAATGTTTGCACATAAATTGGTGTTAATGGAGTTTTTCAGGTGTTTATCTTTAAGAAAACAATATCCTTTCTGCCTTTTATCATATAATTGATAAGTTAGTTGCGTAATTGAGTTTTAAACATTTTGGAAAGAACTTCTTTAAATTCTGCCAAATATTTTATTTTTTGATAAGATGAAACAGAAAATTACACTTATAACCTGTTTACTTAATGATGGGCTTTCCTATTCTTTAACATGTGAGTGTATGTGAATGAATTACACCAAAATAAAAGTTAGCCACAACTTAGGGACTGTTCTTTCCAGCAATTTCATTGGTCCATGGTGTAACATTCATTTGCCAATAGAATATCGCTGTCGCCCAGCATTACGTCTCGTGTGAGCACATCACTCTCGCCTATTCCTCGGTCCCAAGCAGACGTACGCGCAGCAGTTGTGACCAATGTTGTGGTATTTTCGCATTATTTCTATAATTTACAGTAATAATAATAATTCCAGCATGGCCCCTAAGAAAATGAAAAGTGATAGTGGTGTTGAGAAGGTGGTGAAGAAAATAACCATAGAAGTGAAGAAAGAAATTATTGAGAAGCTGAACGTGGTGTTCGTGTGTCGGATCTTGCATCCGAATACAAAATGGCCAAGTCGACAATCTCAACAATTTTGAAAAATAAAGAGGCCATCAAAGCAGCTAATGTGACAAAAGGAGTAAGTGTGCTAACTAAGCAAAGGTCTCAAGTGTTAGAGGAAGTTGAAAAACTTTTATTAGTGTGGATTAATGAAAAGCAGCTGGCCGGTGATAGCGTGAGTGAGGCAATAATTTGTGAAAAAGCGAAACAGTTACACAGTGATTTGCTGCAGAAAACCCCCAGTACGAGTGCTGAAAGTGAAGATTTCAAAGCGAGTAGGGGTGGTTTGAGAAATTCCGAAAGAGAAGTGGCATTCATAGTGTAATAAGGCATGGTGAGGCTGCGAGTTCGGACAAGGCAGCTACGGATGAGTTCATGAAAGAGTTTGGCAAATTCGTGGATGCCGAAGGTTATCTTCTGAATCAAGTTTTTAACTGTGATGAAACAGGCTTGTTTTGGAAGAAGATGCTGAAGAGGACGTACATCACACAGGAGGAGAAGGCATTACCGGGGCACAAGCCAATGAAGGACAGGCTCACCCTTTTGTTGTGCGCGAATGTGAGTGGGGATTTCAAAGTGAAGCCACTGCTCGTCTATCACTCTGAAAACCTGCGCGTATTCAAAAAGAACAATGTTATGAAGAGTAAACTGCCTGTATTGTGGAGGGCGAACACGAAGGCTTGGGTGACAAGGCTCCTCTTCATGGAATGGCTGCAAGAAGTGTTCGCACCAAGCGTGGAAAAATACCTGCAGGAGAAGAATCTGTCATGGACAATGCCCTGGCACACCCACCAGGCTTGGAAGATGAGTTGGATATCGAGTTCAACTTTATCAAGGTCAAATTCCTGCCCCCCCCCAACACAACTCCTTTCCTGCAGCCCATGGGACAATCAAGTGATGGCAAATTTTAAGAAACTGTACATGAAGGTGCTCTTCGCACGGTGCTTTCAGGTTACGAACGACACTGATCTGACCCTGAGAGAATTTTGGAAAGATCACTTCAATATCCTCCACTGCATAAACCTCATTGATAAAGCCTGGAATGACATCACTTACCAGACCTTGAGAGCAGCCTGGAAGAAACTGTGGCCAGATTGTGTCCCTGAAAGGGATTTTGAGGGCTTTGAGACTGAGGACGTAGCAGTAGTGGAGGATATTGTGTCCATGGGCAAGAACATGGGCATGTACATCGACTTTTCGGACGTGGATGAGCTGGTCGACGGTCATAGGGACGAACTCATGACCGACGAACTCATCAGCCTTCAGAGTGAGCAGCGGAAGGCCTTGGTGGAGAAAGTCATCCGAGGAAGAGGGAGAAAGGGAGGAAGCTACCAGCAAAATGATAAGAGACATTTGCGCTAAGTGGGGTGAAGTGCAAGCCTTTGCCGAAAAGCAGCGCTAAACATCATGAACAACAATGTGATGTCATATTTTAGGACGATTCTACAGCGCAGAAAGAAACAAATATCGATGGATAGATTTTTTTATTAAAATGGGTTCCAAGGACGAACCAGAGGCCAAGAGAGCAAAATGAGAGAAAACCCCTGAAGGAGAGTTATCCAGTGTTATTATGGAAGAGGGCTCATCTTCCAAACAGTAATTTCCTATCATAATCTTCTTCTCTTCCATTCTTTCACACCAGCAAGTCTCCCTAAAAAAGATACATGAGTAATACGCCATGTAAAAATTAAGCGTTCTCTCTCTTCTGTGCTGTTTTTTTTCATATTTAGCATTAAATTTAGTATTATTTTCGTATATTTAAGGCTTTTTTATATTTTGTTTCATATTTTTTACTATAAAAAACCTGGAAAAAAAAAACATAAATTACATTGGTTTTGGTGGGGTTGGAAACGGATTAATTCTATTTCAATACAATCTTATGGAAAAAATTGACTCGACTTACGACCAAATTGGTTTACGAACAGAATTCAGGAATGAATTAAGTTTGTGAACCGAGGTTCCACTGTATGTTGTTTTACACCATCTTTGATTTCAATCAAGTACATTTAAACAATGTAGTAATATACTGTGCTGATGTGGAAAATAGAAAGAAAAAGGCAAATGATGTTAAAGAGCAAATGGCAAACATTCCATAGTCTAGGTGGAGACAACTCAAATTATCAGAAACATGTAAGTCTTGGCAGTGGAGAAAAAGAACTCCAAAAACAAACAAACAAACAAGAAACAAGAGAAATTAAAAAAAAATGTTTACAAAGCAAACATATATCAGACAAGTTATATAATCAGCAAATCTACTGTTTGAAAAGGCTTAGATACAAATTTGTAACATTTGTTAAAGAAAACAAGCTTAGAATTCAACTATATTCAATGAGAAATATAGACTTTATCACTTAAAAGATAAGAAATATACTCGCCACGCCAACATAGTAAAAATTATGAAACCCATTAAAAGTACACAATTTTGAGGTCCTACTTAAAAAAAAATTATACGAATGAATGAATATAAATTTAATTAAAAAACAGAGTGTAAATCTACAAACCTGCTAAATTTAACAGGTACATTCCTAATTATCAAAAAAGCCTCCATCAAATTTCTATGTAAATATGCACAATTGAAAATCTGATTTATTTAAGTTTTGGTATAGGTGAGGATTGATTTACATCACTAATATGTCACTATTCACTATATAACTGCTGCATCTGTATTTATTAATTTTTTTTCCTTAATTAGTTTACTGATTTGTTCCTTGCACTCTGTAATTAGATCTTTCTTAATGAAGGAGAATTAAAACAAACAAACAATATCAATACCTCTTGTGCGAAAGCTTCCGCTGGAGTCAGTCTGTCATCCCATGAAACCCTGCTGTTTGCAGCTCCTTGCTGAAGTGAAACACCACCTGGCAGCAGTCGAAACCTGATAGCTTCTGCAAGTTGCTGGTTTATCTTGGCAATGTCAAGGACATTTTCAGAATGCAATTCTGAATACTTGTTAGCATTCAGAGGATCAAAAGCCTCTTTGACCAGTTTTAAAAACCTGTAATAAAAAAGAGGTGTGCTTCATCTGTATAAACAAAAGAAAAGTAAAATAGTGATTGTTGTCTAGATCCATTTCTTCTCTTGGAATACATTTTTAGAGAGACCAACAAACAAAATTAAACCATCACCAACAACCATCTTCACATTTCTTTCGTCTTCTTCTTCTAGTAGAACAATCACCATAGCAGCCTTTCTTCCTTCCTATTGAATCCGAGTACATACTTTTCAAAGTCTAAGGAATGGCCAAGTCAGTTACCTAGGTAAAGTTTGGGGACCTTGAGCAGTGGCCAAAGTGTGAGCCAGTCAAGAGTTACCCGTGGAATTTCTACCATATGTACTTGGAAAAACCTACTAAAACTCTCCATTTTCAGATGAGGAATGAAACTGGAGAGGCCAGATAAAACCTGCATTGTTGGCTGGTGAAGAAGAGTGAAAAGAAACCATTGCCAGAGAGGTACTTCCAACCAAACTGGTCCTTCAACCATTGCAGTTCAGTAGTCTACCCTCCTAAAAACGATACACATTAGAATGTAAAGTGAGGACATTAAAAAAAAAACCCTTTATTCGCATACATAATAATAAAGCACAAAGGTTCCATAAGGCATTTGCAAATATAAAACGCCCAAAAAAATAATGACTACACTTAGCAGGTGATGCAGCAACAGTGCCACACAAAAAAAGCAGTATGATCAATAATGATGTTAAACTTATGTGCACTGGTATGAGTGAATTGCCATTTTTAGCTTTCCTCAGAAGCTCACAGATAAGTAGAAAGTTGAACATAACCCTGATAATTCCAGTGCTAAACTTGATTTTATTTCAGTAACTAGAGACAGAAAAAAAAAAAGTTATACACCTAAAATTCAGTGAAATATATTCTATTTATTCAGTATGGTACAAATCTGGAATATAAATTTCATTTATAAATCATGCAATAAAAATCTAAAAACTTAAAAATTATATATATAATTTATCCTTTTAAAATATTCTGTATACCATAAACAACATTAAAATTAGCTCTGTATTAATAAACATGTCTCTATATTACAGAAAATAAATAAATTAGCTTTTCTTAATCTATTACTATTGATTGAATTGTTTCAGTCCCAGCATCTTCCTCCCATCATTATCTAATGGTGGAAAAAAGTCTGTATCCCTGCCTTCTAGTTACTCTCATGTGCAATGTTATTAAAGGAAATAATACAATCAATGTTTATCATGCAAAAACTTACAATTATGTTTTGTATTGTAAGTGACTTCTTTTTATGAGAATTCCCAAAGAAAAAAATGCTTCTTTCTATCAGCAACTATCTTCTAACCAGAAGTCCTGGTCTGTTGTCTAAAGAATATAGTAGATAATGCTCAAGATGTTATTTATAAACAGTTTCATGGCTTGTTCCTGGTGATGAAATAATCTGCTCATATTATGTAATTCTAAAAGTATTGTAAAGTAGTTTACCTATAGCATTCCATGAGATGAGACTGAAGTTCATGCCTTTCATTTAATAACTGCTGCAGTGCATCTTGGGAGTCTTGGTACTGAGTGGCAAACATAGCACGGCCCCGTGCCAATTCATCTATCATGACTCTGGAGAAAGAAAGAAAAATATTTTGAGACTTTAAGAATATATTGAAAAAAAGAGATCAATATTAATGTTCCAGAATACACGCACACTTACTTATACATACATACATACATTATATTTCTTTGAATTTCTTAAAACTGCTAAGTTATGGGCTGACATGCTTTTCATACATTCTCACATTACTGTATAAATTATTTTAAACGATGACATGAGTATCTTTATTCTTCTGAGAATTACTGGATTCATTAATCAAAAAGGTAATACGTTTGATTTTCATACTACTGTTCAATGGATAATGCAAAATTCATGATTATCAGATAATTGTTTACACATGAAATACTTTTTTTACTTTATGAAGTTGAAAAATGTATTGAATTAAAAACGTATTTTGTTTGTGGGGTTTTTCCCACTTTATTATTTCGAAGTATTTTCCTAAATATTTTATTATCCTGCTGCAAGTAACATAGTGTTATGATCCTGAGTGGCGTGTGTGAGTTAAAAGCTTGTCACCGAGTGGTCGTCAGGCTTTGGGAATCTGACTGACATAATGCAGCTGCAAAGGTAGACCATTCAGAAATCGTAAATAATGAACAACCACAGGTTTCAGAATCAAGATCTACAGTTCTACATCAGTTATTTTCCATTGTTCATGTGTTGCAAGTTAAAGTACACACATCATGGGTCAGTAACACTACAATAAAAGAATATCTACATCAGATGAAAACACTTGCTGTAACCTTAGAAAGAAATGACTTTAACTGAACTGACACATTCATTACATTATTTATATTAATAACAATTATTTATCTGAACTGCATTGATCATCATGGGATTTTATCAAGATGAGAAGCCACACCATACTGCAATATTAAAAGACTCTTTGAAGATAAAATAATGCATTCAAAATATTCCAGTTAATTAAAACTTTTATTGTCATTTCACTGCAAGAAGGCATGCATGTATGTACACAGGCATAGTCTTCATGATTCGTTGTTTTAAATATTAGTTTTGTTTTTTAAAGTTTGAGTTTAATTGTGAGAGTGACTGAGTACTGCATATGATGAGTTCAGACAAAAGGTAGTATTTGTTTATTTGTTTGTAGCACAAAAACAAAAAAAAAAATTAAGTTTCTGGATTCTTTTTAACTAATCATATTATGCTGGATATAAAATGTACAACATAACATTCTAAAGACTGTCTCCAGTTAAAAATGGTATTAATCTGACCAACATGCCATGCCATTTCAAAGCATAAGTGAGGCTATCAGAACACATTTATATGCTTCTTATCTATTACATCAATAATTGACTAGGGATAAGATAGATGCAACATTTAGCAAGTGATGCCTTACTAAAGAAATTAAGCATATCTGGTCATTTAAAAACAGTGGCATTTTGCCTGGTTTAATTTCAAGAAATGACACTTGACCACAACTGTATACAGAAACTTCTGAAACCAAATTCTTCATGTATATATACATAAACATTGAAACCACCAACTAAAAGTTTTGTGAGTAGTTACATATTAAAGTAAATTAGAGAGTTAAACTCTTTTTTTAGAAAATGTGATCATCTACAGCCTTAATACATATTGCATTTACTTCTTCAGTGGGTTAATACCTAGATAAGAAACCATATGTCTAACCCTCAAACATTAGTTCCCCATTATTCCCTTGTTTTAGACAATGTACAATATTAGAGTAAGCTTTTACAATTTGTAATACTGTAATGCAAGATGATATAAAACAACAAGACAGATGTGGCTTATTCAGGCAAGTAAAAAGCAAGGCATAGATCTAACACCCCCTCCCCTGGAAAGCAGATAACAAGTAGTTTTAAATGCTTTATTTTTAGGGTGACTGGTGACCCAGTGGTTAGCCTACTAAATTACCAAGGCTAAGCAGCTAAGCTTGATTCCATGTTGCAGCTGGCTTGGTTCCTAACATGGTAATACATTATCTGCTAGCTTTTTCTTCTTCACCAACCAGCTGCATGAGCTTCCTCCTGACAGTCATTTTCTCCCACATCTAAAAATGAAGACTCTAGAAAGAATTTTCCTGCCAAAGGCAGAAGTGCCAAGCCCCTGTGGTGCAGGATGGGCTATGCTCTCTAGCAGCTAACCATGGCACTATGCTCCTTCAACAAGTGCATGCAGCAAAGCTGCAGACTACAGTCTCCATTGCACCTGCTACAAGTAGACCACTGTCTCACTAGTTGGATGCCCATCACGATGAAGGACTATAACACTTGCCAGCAGATATATCTGATCAGACCTTTTTGGTTGACTGGTAGGAACCAGTGAATGGTTTTGATAGAAAGTTGGTTATGTGCCTAAGCAAAGCAATTGAGAGGCATGGTTGTAAGTTTGTCCTATGAGGCTGAGATAAGTAATATGTGAGCAGATTGTGATAGTCTGGATGATAGGTTGTCAAAACAACAAGAGTAAAGTGGGTTGGTGTTCTCAGATGACTGCACTTGCTGAAGTGTATACGGTGGAAGCAGGGGAGGCTCAGTATGGGAATTGCCAATGAAACAGCTACAGCCTGTTAGGAATCTCCAGCCTTTTTTTTTTTTTTTTAAATGAAAAATGCATGGGCCTTGCGTCACTCCTGCTTGATCAGTAACATTTTTACCTCCTCATTGATGGCAACAGCATTGTCTTTACCAGTTTTAATGTGGATTGCATCCTTCATCTACCAGTATTTCTTGACTTCATTCAGGATGAGTTTGAACTCTACATTTGACACACAGTTGTCAAGTTGTAACCAAGGGCTTTGAAGACATGGGTTATAACAATAATGAGCCTACTTTTGACCAGTAGATGAATATTGTATCCAATAAATTTTTGGACCACACTTGCAACCCAACATCTCAAAGCAGCCACTATCTTCATGGCACAGCAGTACTTCTTATAGAGAGATGCATAAACCTATTGTTCTCTTACAAACCTTCCCTGGATCCTGAAACTTTCCAACCTCTTTGCAGTGGTAGTTGAATGCCGATGAAGAGGCAGACAGAGCAGCAGCTGTTTGGGTGCATTTGGTTTAAGTTTTTTTAATGCATGTGGCTATTAGCTATCTCTTTTTAATTTGTTAGCAGGTCTTTGTCCAGGAGTCCATTTAGGTTAACAAATAAATGTTGGTTGGTGCACTGAGATGAAATGTTAGCAGAGATTCTATGATCTCAAGGGTAAAAGATTGTGAGGGGAAGGTAATTTTTCTTGTCTTGGCTATTTATATATAAACTTTGTATTACCACAAAGGGTTCATGCTCTGTGAGGGTGCGTGTGCACATTGGAGTTCCTGTATTCATCAACTGCTGCCTGTCTACAGAAGAAACGGTGGCAATGAGATCAGTCATTGTTCTGAGGGTATTGTAAATGACCTGAAGACTAAGAATGTGCTTGTCACGAGATGTTGGTCAAAGTGTGTGTAATGTTCAATGCCTTGTATGTTGTTTTGTAGCATATTGTGGCACCAGCTACTGGTTGCATCTGTGCAGGATACTATGCACCATGCAGTGATGTGTGAAATGGACCTGATTAGAGATGTAGAAGTAATCCATCATGGTATTTTCCTGTCTTCCTTCTTCCTAATTTTATGACTTTCAGAAAGCCTTGGCAGCTCCAAATGTCACTTCTATGATCCAGGATATTGTTAATGCTGCCCCACTTATATGGCACAGCCAAAGAGCTTGAGTCACTATAATTTAGAGGGTAAATGTATTTAATGGTGCCCTCCAGCTGACATCAGGCCCTGACTGATTCTATTCTCCATTTTTTCCATCTTAGTTCTTGAGGTGTTACATGTCCATGGCCACAATACTGTTCTTGGTCAGCATGACTGTTACGAGATGTATGAAGTGAAATACAATGGACTTTCTTCCATATTACTTGTACATACTTGCAAAGATCCATGAGCCAGTGGAATTTTCAAGCAGGGATCCATTTATCAGATTAGAGGGAACTGTCCCAATGTAGTTGGTAAATGATGCTTTTACACCAATCAGGTGGGTCTGATCTCAATTTTTTACATTGGTGTAGTGTGGGATTAAAAATCCACATCATCCAATTGTTGGTGGCTGCATCTTGAAGGTTAGTGGGATTAGCCAATGTATAATTTTCTTGTTGTTCCAGCTGATATTCCAAGGGTGGTGCCATTTAACAGAAGTACCCTGCTCTCTTTGAGCTTAGATTGCACTCTTGACTGAAAATTCAATGTAAACCTTAGTAGCAGTATCCTGAGGGTTTATTACAGGGTTTAACACATTTTTGATATAGTGGCCATCGATTTTATGGTGTCCAGTCATTGACTGGATGCTACCATGAAGAATAGCTGCTTGTTGAACCCAGAGATCCCAATTAATGGTAAAGGCTGCAGATGTCACATCATTTGTATCCACAGGTTTCAGCAGGATTTGTATCTGGTCTCCATACATTGAGATAGTTAAATGCCAAAAAAACATTTTGGATTTGGCTAGCAGTGTCCACACTGCTCATAAGGTGACCTGAAGTGGTGTATGAGAAGTGTGAGACTTGTATTGATTTGGGTCATGGTGGCATAGCCCAAAAGGTCTGCTCTCCCTGCAGTGCCAGCATAAATATGAAATACATTTGTCATTTTCTGAAATGCCATCATGTATGCACAAAATGTCATATTTCTAACTCAGCATCACTGGTAGAGCAGAGCAAACAGGGTTTGCATAAAAGGCCAACTGCATGAGAGCTTTTAGAAAACATGGATTGGAAGGTTGGAGGCAGTTTTAATGTTTAAGTACTTAGGGGGCATGTGCTGGCAGTTGTTCCAGCACAGATAGTGGATGAAATCCATGTGTTGCGAGTCATATGAGTTAAAGTTAAAAAGGCAATCTGGCCAGATATCCCAGGGTTGGCCAAAGAATCAGTTTGGCATGCCTCATCTGTGTTTATGGGCCTGCCTATTGGGAGATTGTTGTGCATATTCACACCATTATCCTTGCTTGAGCATGCTGTTTCTTCATATCAAAGTTGAAGAGGGGGGCTCAGTGGATTGCTCCCAGAATCTGGATATTGTTGAAAAGCAAGTTGAACCTGAAGATTAGTCACTTGCAGCATTTTTTTCCCCCAACTTGCTGAGAAGTATGAGCAAAAGCTTCCATCTCATTTGATGGCCTGAGCCCTGAAGAGGTGCATCTCCACCCTCTTACCCTCCTTGATGACAGATGTGAGGTAGCTAATTTGTGTTTGAGTAAATAGTAGGAGTATGGTGCAGTTCCTGCTGTGTGAACAACTGATGGGCAAAGATTGTCACCCTTGCTTTTAATGATGAATTTATGAAGAACCTAAACCTGGTTGTTTTAAAAGCCTATGTTTCATTTGTTGTACATGCTGTTATGTGGATTTTGAATGTCATTTTAATTGCCTATGAACATATTCATCCTGGATCCATTACTCTGGATGTTCAGAATCCAGTTACTAATTACAGTAATGTAGATTTTTTGGAAACCAGCAACCTGCTGA
Source organism: Nautilus pompilius (assembly GCA_018389105.1). Classification (NCBI taxonomy): domain Eukaryota; kingdom Metazoa; phylum Mollusca; class Cephalopoda; order Nautilida; family Nautilidae; genus Nautilus; species Nautilus pompilius. The sequence goes on along the minus strand of JACATO010000622.1, from coordinate 657,579 downwards.
GAGATGTGAGCTTGAATATACATGTAAATGATACTATCCTCGAGTTTTTCAGTCTGCTTATTCAGGTTGGAATCAAAGATAAGGTAGAGAGATTTGTAGTTCACAGGTCAAGATTTGCAACCCAGTGTTTACATCTTGGTTGTGACTCATTAAGTGCAGCAACATTTTGTATGTCTGGCTGTGAAATTTTTGAACAAAGTCCAGGCAGATTTTACTAAGTGGGTGCAGCATTTGATGTGTTGCAAAACTGCTCTTACTAGTGGTTGTGCTGGGATTGAGCTCTTTTTTTGTGTACCTCATTGTACAGGTTAAGACTGATGTCAGTTGAGGTGTCTTTGGACCAAAGCATGTTGTATATTGCCCTAATTACCAGGCTGTTAATTGTGTAGCAAGCTAACTCAAACAGAACCACCACACCAATGTCAATGAGAGCTACTACATTGTTGGTGGCTTAGGGTGTGTCAGCAGACTTGATCAGCTATCCAGAAACCTGCAAATAAGCCTCACAAGGAAGCTTCTACTGGTCAGTATTGCTAATGTAGATTTTATTCTTCTAGCAGGATTTGCCATTCTGAAGCTGGTACAAATACTACTGAAGTCCTGAATAAGTGGAGACTCTAGATATAGTATGGGGTCATGCACATCAATGAAGCTTGCCATATGCAGTTAAACACAACCCATATTGCTTCTTTAATATGATAAGATGCACAGACTCTCATCCTAAACCAGATTGCTGCTGCTTGCTCCAGGGGCTCCACGAAAGCGTACAATAATCTGGGCAGCTTTTTAATGGACCATCTTGTTGATGGTCTTCTGCTGCACTTTTGGAAGACACTACTGACTATAGTAATAAGGCCAAAAATGGGTTATGCTGAAGAATTGTGGGCATACATGCATGAATTTCATGCAATGCACACTGTAAGAAGTTGCTGGCACATTTAGACTTGAAATACATTGTGAATCACAAACTTGAGAGCTGTTGAGACCCATCTCAGAGCTGTTAAAAACATAGTTGTTTGCAAATGAAGCCCTGTTCCAGATGCACCAGGTGACAGCTATCCACAGATTGGAAGGTGGCCACCTTCTCACATTGGGGACCCTAGAATGGTTATACCAGTTTCTCAAGTGCCTGGTCATCATATAAACCAGACTGCTTCAACAGTGATGATGCCTTAGAGTTAAAGAAAGAGCTATTATGCTACAAAAGCAAAATGATTGATACTTAGCTCATTATTGACATGATAAGTGCCATCAAAAAGTTCGCAGAGGCTGTCAAATCTCTCAAGACCAGGCAAAGATTTGGCTTAAGAAGCAGGCTCTGTGGCTAATAAACTTGATGTTGTACAAAATCTCTTGGCTATGGTTCAACATCTCTTTGTCAAACAAGATACACTAAGCTGACTTGCTCTTCCTTCCACATAAGGTCAAGTGATGCATGTTCATGTACACATGTTGACAATCATAGCCAATAAAAAGAAGCCCCAGAGGTTACTTATGCTTTGGCATGCATTTATAAACATGGTCAACAATTTATTGGCACCATGTCACAACTCTTGGCCATTATCAAGCTCGGCACTGTAGAGCAATTCAACTAAACACTGACAGAGTGACTCTTTGTTCATCAGGATACCAAGGAGATGCTGACAGATTGCACGTGGGGCACAGAGTAAGCACACAGGCTGCCAACCAATGTGTTGGCCTTGAATTGTGAAGTGATGCAGCCCATGAGCAAAATATCTGCCAAAGCCATCAAGGCCGTGGTGATGTAAAAGACCTTTATTCTGGCACATAGGCCTGTTGGCCTGGAAAAGGAAAGGCTGCCCACAAATGTTGGTGTCTGGTATCTGTACCAGCTTGGTGAGTTTGAGGGTGAGTGTTGTCCCACAATTAACCCAGTGTGGTCTTTAAATGTGTACAAGCTAAAGTGAGCAGTTGCTAAGACTAGCTTGCTGATGCACCAATACATGTTGGATAGAGCCAAGCATGTGTTCATGCACAAAAAACTGCTGGTGGTTCCTCGAGCCACTAAGTTGCCCATAGATGGCCTGCTCTTGAGCGTTGAGAATTGAGGTCATTGGGATCAAAGCCACTCACAGACCCTCATGTTTGCACTGCATGTCACATCACACATCATTTAGGCTGTTGTGAGAGGTGCTGAATCTCTTTTTTGGTTGCAATCAAAGCCAGCCAACCACATGACCTTCACATGCTCATATCTGCTGACTGTCCTTGGAAGTGTATGCCTAGAGAAACTCAATGCTGCATCATGGCACAGCGACTTTCCTGCTGCTGGCATTTGTAGGCTGTGATCTTCTTCTGGATGACACAGCAAAGATCTTGCTTGGTTGGCATAGGTACTTGCAGACTTGCTGTGCCCCCCAACTAGCCAGTACTGCATAAATGCTTGTTGGCTGAGCCAGATACTTCATGTAGGATACAGTGAGATATGCTAAATTAGACCACTCAAGGTAGTCATCAACAATCAAGACCTTTTGTGAACTTTTTATAGAGACCTTGAGAGCTGTGAATTGTCTTTGCATAGCTTAGGAACCAGTTGTCTGTTTTGATTGCCCATTTGGCCACTTTGAAGCACATTCCAACAATGTTGTTAAAGACAAGCTGCACAAAACGCTGCTACTTGTCAATGCCTAGAATGATTATCATAATATTCTATCAACGAGAGTCCCTGGAAATGGTGTAACAGAGGGACTTGGTAGTCTGTAAACTTCTGACGATGTTAAAAAAGAATCTGCTGGACTTTGTCACAAACAACCTATACATGAAGCTGCAATAAGATCTTGGGGATTCCACTACCCAACAAATCTATCCCAGCTAAGGTGGGTCAGTAGGGCCTTATGCATATGCTAATACTGCATCTTGCGTCTGAAGGCAAATATTGTCCTTAAGTTGTTGAAGGATGATTTCTTTGGCCAAGTAGTTGATTTTACCTCCTCATCCTCATAATACTATATATACTGACAAAGCTAGCTATGTGGACTCACATCACTGATGGGTGGGGTTGGCCTTGGTCACCATAAATGATCTGGCAGTCTCTTGTTTTCGAGGAATTCAAGAAAGGTCTGAAGGATGAGTCTTTAAAACATGCATACTTTATCCCAGACTATCCCACAGAGGATGACTTTTCGGCACTTCTGACCACTCTAGTAAAATAAGTTGCCACTGTGAAAGATCTGAGCTTGGATGCCCTTTTGGTGGTGGTTCCTTTGTGAGTTGATGTGTTGGTTTAAATACAATGGTGATTTTTATTTTAAAATAGCTCAATAGATTGTGTAGTATTGCCAGAACCACCACCCTCATTTAGGTTGCTGGTCTTGTGTATTGTTAGTGAATCATTTACCATTGAAGTTGTTCAATTGGAAATGTCTTTTGTGGCTCTCCAATAATCTAGTTTGGATATACAGACTGTGGTCTTTTAAAGCACAGACCTACTCACTCATCATGCCGTTGTGTCAGGGCTACTGAGGTTAGTGGAACGTTCGTAGCAATCGATGTATGTTTGATCTACACAACAGCCACAGTCTTTCATTGCTAAAAGATCTTAACCACAGGAAGCTTGTAAATTGCTGCCTCTTTTACATAGAGTCTGTGGGCCTCCTGAACTGCTTGGGTGGCATTAAATCTTGAAAGTATGACTAGGGGTTTATGTGAGCATAGGCCAGCATGGAGACATGTAAGTTAGTTTACTAAGACTATAAGCATTGTGGCAAGTGATGATGTGACCCAAAGGGAATCTTTGAAGGGCACCAATGGGCATCCCACCTTGATGGCAGTTGTGCATCAGGGAGTCAGGTTCACCCAAATCAGCTGTCACTAGCCTTTGTGTGAGGCACTTGCAATCTGTCTCAGATCCCTGGGTGAACATGCCAATGATAGAGCACCCCTGGTCTTTGTTGCCAGGAAGCCAGACTTCATTTTGGGTTTCAAAGGAGATAAAGGCTTTGGTGATCTTAAGACTTTCTAGGATGTTGTTCTCCATCATGCAGTTGAGGAGTATGATTGTAGTTCAGCCCTGCTTTTCAAAATGCTTACCAAACCAAGCAAGAATGACAAGGTGGGATATCCTTGTTGAAATTCCATGACCTGACTAAGGAAAATTCTGTTACGTTGTTCAGTAGGGTCCATGGCTCTTAGGGTGTCTAAATTGTGTAAAATATGCTTGTGCTTCACCAAGACCCTGGAAACTTGTGAGGTAGCAACTTTTCATGTCAGTGTTGATGATATCATTTGATACTCTTCTAAATTCCACTGACCACCATAGCCATGCTCAACACAGGATTTTTGTGTATACATGAGGAGAAAAACTGGTGTGGGTTTCCAGCCATTTTGGTCTTTGGCTTTATAGTGCCAGTGTGATTTTTGCCAAAGACCATTTAGCAGGAAAATCAGGATCATATGTGGGAAGGCAGCAAACAATAATGATCTTGTCATGTTTCCACCTTGTGTGATAGGTACGGCCATCATGGAGGACAAATTATCAGCTGATAGCTGCTTGTCCCCCCCATTAGCAGCCAGGTTGCAACGGGCTGGTTTTGCAGTGTATGTCAGATGGACTCCAAGACATCTTCATCATAAATCTGCACATGATACTTCATTGGGGACTACAAGACTTTTGAGCCAAATTTAACCACTGCGAACAATTAGCTCTGACTGATATTTGCTGCTGTTGCAAACATTCTCTCCTGCAATGTGCTTTTAAGATAATAGTCCATTTGGAGATTTTTTCCAGCTCTGCCACATCACACACAGTGGTGTCTCTATCATTGACTTTCTCCTTCTACTCTACAATCTTTTAATGGCAGATTTTGTTAAGACCCTGTGCTCTGAGAGCATACTCAAAGTGCTCGATCATTTACTTGGCCATATAATTTAAGTCAACGTGGATAAAAACCAAAAAGCACAAATGTTACTGGGTAAGCATTTTTGTAGTGGGTCTTGTCAATTCTGATAAGAGCTCCAGGGGTCATTGCCCTTGAGATTTCCACTTCTCACAGGTTCAAACTTGTCTTTTATCACCCAGTCAAATTCATCTTTGAAGCCTTGAATTTACTCACTATCAAGTAGTAGGGAGTTCAGAATGCTAGTAGCTGTCTACCATTTTGGCATTTAAAGCCATGTGGCCAGGCCCTGAGCTTGATACCTACCTAAAGAAAAATTTATGTCACCAATATAAAATTGGTCCTCTCTTTCCACCCTCCAGGTAGAGAAGACTGCAGTGGTGCCATCAGCCTCCAATTATCTTTGTCATTAGACAGAGTCTCAACCCATTGATCAGTTGGGAATGTCAAAGGTGGTGGTTCCTGAATCTCCAGGTTGATGAATTGTTGCTGCAGTTTTGCTGGCTCATATTCTGTCAGTATCTATTTAATAAAGGGATAGCCATGTTTCACGAGTATACCCAATTGGAGTGATGGCTCTGAATGGAAATTTAGAGTGTATGCTAAACCTCTAAAGTACAAAGCTGTTGAAATTCAGCAAGTAGTCTATGCTGCTTCTCATGCCTAAAGTGTCTAAACAACCTTATCATATCCATTCCAAAGTTTCTGCAAATGTTTTTTTACAAAACTCACCATGACTTTTCCCACATTTATTAATGCTTCCCAGCATCAGCCACACAAAATTGGTTCCTCAAACCACACTTTAGATTATATTGATAGCAATGTGTATATCTAAATGGGCTTACAAGAATAGAGCCATTGAGGCTCTCCATTGTTTTGGATTGAGCAGAGTCATATATGTAAAAGGGGGTTTGAAGGTAAGACGATGAGTAGGGCATGCAAAAATATGAAGGTACACTCAACCCTGTCCTGATTATCATAATCTGCTTGGCCTTACATACAAGAGCCTGTGCAAGCTTGCTTCTCAAGTGCAGAACTTAGACATATAATCCACTTTCTATTGTAAATGCTATCAATAGCTGTGCTTTGCAGCAAGCTGCATAGTGTGTTTCTGTAACTGCGTAACTGAGCATGGCAGCTTATTTCTGGCATGACAATGTGTCCTGTAATTGCTGCTGGAGTGACCAATGAGGTAAATCCACTTTTTAAACTATGCAATGAAGCAATCATTGAAACAACAAGGATGGCTGAACCATCATCCCCAGAGCCCATGGCAGTTCCTACCAGCTGCCCCAAAAGTCTGATCAGATAAGCCTTGCGTATATGTGTTTTCAGTATCTCAAGATACTGTAGACAGCTGACGCTGATGCTGGGATCTGAACCAGGATTCTCTGGTTGCTAACTCATCTATGCTATCTCAGTTGGTAAATAGTTCTCTATCCTGCAAGATCTAGAGTTAATTAAATTAAACTGTTGACTACAGTATTTTTACTACGATATATCAGAGAATTCAAAGAAAAAAGTCACTCAATTACATTACTAAAATATGACTAGTTACCCAATCAACAAACATGACACGCAAACAATTCCAATTTGTTATATCATCATCCATTAAAGCATTCTCACTATGTTATGGATAAATGATCTCATATTGTGTGAAATAGTATGGAAACACTAAAATTGCATTATATAAGTTTTCATATTAGGTTACAAATTAATGAAATGTTTGTAATATCTGAATTATGATAGTCAGCCCTTTTCAGTTGATAAGAAAATGTAGGAATTTTTAGATTACATTTGATAAGGAAATAAACGAGTCCCATGCATACCTGCTGGCTAGGTATTTGCTTCTCTCACACATATCGGCTTGAATAGAAATCTTGTCTAAGTTCTCATAGTCTTCAGTCAGCTTTTTAGAGTACCCACCAATGTCTATAGACAACTGGACCTTGTCTCTATAAGGGGAAGAAACAACAACAAAAGTAACCACAAAAAAGTTTCATTTATAATTTGAAATTAAAATAAAATTTTCATGCATTCTTCTAACAAAACCACAGCATATTTCAGCTTAATGGACAAGTTTATCATAGCTTCAAGACCAGCCTAAAGGTCAATATAGTTTCTACTTCATCAGCTGCTAGGTGCTGTAGATACAGGTTCAGACCATGGATAATCCATGTGACAACAGAATCTACAAATGAAGAAATCAACTCTATTATAAAAAAAGAAGTTAACCCCTATTTTATAAAGTAAATAAGTATGACCTGGATTAGAAAGAAGAGGAGAAACACCCCTAAGCTAAATTAATTTCTAATTAGCAACTCCCACAATTTTTGATAGTTTCATTTTGCTGCTAAACATGTCCTGTATACTTGAATACAATTTACAAATTCTTAACTACGGAAAAATTTACAAGGAGAATATACAATTTTTAAAAACATTTTTTTGTCTGGAATGAACTCTACTAATATATCTAATGTATTTCTTTCCTGTCTCCCCCCCATCTCTCTCCTCCTTGCATACACATATACACAGACACACACAATTTCTTAATTATCATCTCATGTATTTCACTCCTCAACTTTCGAAAATTCTAAATTTAAAGTTACAGTATATTATGAATGCCTAAATTTTTTGAAAGCTTATAATAAACAACTTTAACCAGAATTAAGCTAAAAGCTCTGCCGCTAAAGCACTGAAGATAAAATTGTGGCCATGTGATATTGGTAGCAAGTTTTACTTTAGAGGCAATAAAAGTGATAATAAGAATAAAGGTGATGGTCAGGGCTTTTAAAATACAATCATCAGGTCACCATTGGCAACCAAAAATTTCTAGCTGGCAAATGTCTTTTCTAATAACCATCAATGACACCATCAGTGAAAACCACATCCAGGCTAATATGAGAGTGTTATTAATACCTGTACGGATATGTTGACCTGTATGGAGCATTATCTTGCAAATAATGGACAACTAAAAGATTCAATAAAGCAATATAGTTTCGAATTATGATTTCAAAGGAACAAACAAGTAACAGTGCATGACATGCGGAAATGATGTGCACACACACACAGAAAATATAAGAACATGGGAAGAGGATGTGAATAGGAGTGAAATAAACAAAGAAAGTGGAAAGTTTACAATAAAGACCTGTGGAACCTACTCCAACTTTTGGTAGACAGTAAAAGTTGCCTGCACAGACTCAGTCTGTGCTGGTGCACCTTTGAGTTCACCCTCATAACAGAAAGAATCACCTTTTGAAATTCCTGGCTTTCACTGCTTAGCAGGCAGCTAGGAGTAGCCAAAGTCCTTTAGAGATTGGCAAATCTACTCTAACCAAAATCATTTTCAGAAAATACATAAGGTTTCACTTATGCAAAAAATGTGCAATCATAAACTCCATTGTGAGCGGCAAAAAGAAATTTTAAAATACTTGGTAAACTAACCAGGCTTTAGCTGCTTAGAAGACAAAAAAATCCATCTGACCTCTCTATTATGATCCTATTTTAGCTGATGACTTAAAACTTTGCTGGCTACCAAATTTTTAGAAAGTTTTGGAGCCCTGGTGATAATAAAGAAATTCTTCTAATAGTGAATCTGGGTACATCCAATGCATCCTTAATTGGCAATAGCTTCCATAAATGACATTTTCTGCTATTCTGTAGCAATAGATAACTGGTAAAGAGAGGTGGCTCAGAGATAGCTACTGTGTTGTGACACTGTGAAAAGTAACAGGGTTAGGGTTAAGGATAAGAGTAATCAAGACAGTCAGTCAGGAGGAAATAAAAAAGTAATGAATATTTTGCGTGCTAATTTATGGATTGTTCACAATTTACAACAATAATCTATTTACAATAAAGCTAAAATAACGATAGTAGTCAACAAACTACAAATCATAGTTACAGTTTGCACTGCTGCCCTATTCTACAACTACATTAACAAAATAAACAAACAAATCTGAAAATTTTACTTATGCAATCATTCACAAAGATTCCATCAATACTAAACTTCTCAAATTTTAACAGGTAAACTTAAATATTTTATTAGATTAGTCAGTAAACTAGAAAATGTAAAATTATTCAAAGATGCAACAGAGTTAATTATAGTGTCACTTATAGAATGATTATAATTCTCTCTCATCAAAAGGAAGATCCATGGGTTATAGTTAACTAAAATCTGAAATGCAAAGAGCAGTGCATTTCAGCTGCAAACAAAGCAAATAGAATGTTAGCAGTAATTAACTGGAGTATTAAATATTAAGTTAAAAACTTTCAATTCTGTTGTTTAAATCATTGGTTCATCTGCCTCTTGAATAATACACTACAAGCCTGGAACCCATATTTGAGAAAGGATATTGATTTATTTTAAAGAGAGTTCAGCATAGATTTATTGGAATGTTTCCAGTTCTTAAACATTTTGGATACACTGAATACTTAAAAAAATGAGATCAACCAAGTTTGAATTTTAGACATTTAAGAGGTCCAATAGAGATAACAGATTAACACTGACTGAATTCTTACCGGATCAGTTTTTCTACTCGATATTGCAAATCTTCTCCAACAGAAGCAATCAACAATTTTTTCAATTCTGCATTTACCTGAAAAATAAAAATACGTAAGTAAATAATTGCAAACTTTCTTGAAAATGTTTAAAAGACAAAAAAAAAAAATAACTGAAATATTTGCTCACAGATCTAGCTGAATCACTATTCAGTTCATTACTTAAGGAAATCAATCAAAATTTATCTTGCCAATTTTTTTAGCACCTCAAATATTGTTTTAACTTTAAAGTAATTTTTATGTGTTAAATTCAGGCTGAATCAGGGACAATGCATTGTTTTTTTTATATACAAATGATTGGGTTGTTCACATACTAACAAACTAAATTTTTATTTCACTTGCTATATGCATTCATGAAAGTCTAATTCCCAAACTAGGAGTCATGCTGGCCAGTAGCATGATTATTTTCATGTGACATTTACTCTTTTAACTGCTGTTGACATACCTATTTTTTTACACTGCTTATGCTGGTAGCCCCTTTTGATCTCTGACAGGATGTCTGCTGCAAAAAGTGCCCACACAGTGCAGCAACATCTGCTAGCAGATCTGATGTCAAAAAGACATACTTTCTAAAGTTGTGCAAGTTGTATCATGGATTAGATTGTTACAGCTGGCATGTACAGTAATTTGCTTTTATTCTGTGAATAGTTTTTTTTTTTTTTTTTTGCTATTTTTATACAAACTGTATAAAATGAGTAATACTGATGCAATTATTCCATAGCTTTGAATGCAGAAATTGCATTATTTCACCCTGCTTTCTAAAGCATATTCTGGAAAGTATGTCCAGTGCTGAACATTGAGATCTTAGGAATTGGTCACCATGTTAATAGGGGTCACACTTAGAAAAAGATCACTAGACTAGAAGCCAAGCCTGTTAGAGCTCCACTTTTTGTAAACAAGTTTTTCCTTTTTCCTCTTTCAAACTTACAAAGACATTTCACAATATAGCACAGTAATTGTACTTATAAAATTAAATACAGTTAATGTAAAATTACAATTTAAAAATTATCATTCATTACAGAATAAAAGAAAATTTCCCATAATTGACAAATCACAACACCAGAGGTCTAGTGCAATTAGATAAAGGTCTCTGCTCAATACTACTCTATCTGAGTTTTGTGTTCCTTGTTCTCCAACTCTCTGACACCTAAAAGTTAATTAAGTTGGCATAAGTTAGGCCTTAAATATTGAATTCTTCTGAAAAATAGTTTTTGCCAGCACAGTGTTTTTTGCTGCAACTTATCTTGGCAAATAGTGTATTTCAGCAAAGTTCATGCTGATGAATGCACTTTGTTTCAGAAATCATGTTTCATTGAACAGCTGCCAAGGGTGCCAAATCTGGTGAATATGGTGGATGAGGAACCAGTGGAATGTTGTGTGTGGTCAGAAATTCTTATGTGGAGAATGCTAAATGTGATGGTGCATTGTTGTTTTGCAACATCCACACACCTGACTGCCATTTTCCAGGCTATTTCCGTTGCAATGCACCTCTTAGGCATTTCAAGACAGCCAAATAAAACTGCCGTCACATTCAGCACTCTCCACATGAGAATTTCTGACCACCAAATGACTTTTTTCTATTCCCCAGACTGAAACGCACCCTAAAGGGAAAGAGATTTCAGGATGTGTCAACCATCATCCAAAATGTGACACAGGAACTGAAAACCATCACAAAAAAAAGAGTACCAGAGATGTTTCAACAAGTGGCAGGAGTGCTGGAATCACTGTGTTCAATTAAGAGGGAACTACTTTGAAGGAGATAAATTTGATTAACTGTTTTGTGCTTTAGTTTTGTCTGAATAAATTTAGTCCCAGAACCTTTTTATCAAACCTCATATATGAATTAATTTTTTTGCACTTGAAACAATAAGAAAATGCTTTTCTAAATGTTTATTAGCTCTGGTTTATTTACTGTTTATACTTATATCAAACATTACAATGGTTTGGCCTCAAGCAGCATCCCAGTTCACAATACAAGAGGGGCATCTAAATCTGGCTCAATACCTAAAAAAAGTTATTGATCCCTGCTCTAAATAAAGGAAACTACATGGTTATGAATCAAGTCACTATTAATAATCTTGCAGAAAGCAGATGAGGAACATCTGACTATCAAGATATAACTGCCAGCTCTTATTAGCAATACTAAAAATATTCATATCATGGAAAAATGTCTGTTTACATTATTTTCATAGTAGATATACCAGATTGCAAAAATATCTACCTCCAAGCTTTACTTGCATCACTTTTACTCATGTTATCTCCCTTTTTTATTTTTCAGGTCAACAGTATCAAGTCCACATGCTCAATACTGATCAATATTAAGCATTGTTAGATCATTAACGTTATGGTTCTTAGTTTTAAAATCCCACCTTTCGATTTGTTTCTGCGAACTAGATTTTATACTTGAATATTTGTGGGTCTGAAAAATTGCAAAAGAAAAAAAATTGTCAGGGGGGTTCACCAGCAACCAGTTGTGCTTTGTGCTCACACACACCCATATATATATATATACATACATATACATATACATATATAAACGTACATACCTGAAACTGAACTCCAAGCTGAGACTTCAACTGACCAATTTCATTTTGTGAACAGCTCATTTGATGCTGGCAGGCATCACGCCAGCATTTGGTTCCATTAAAAAAATCTACACTAGAAGGGGTCTTCACTTTCTGAGATCCAGTTAAGATAATTTCAGACTGAGTTACATTTCCACTGTGCAATGGATCTACCACATTAACAGGTTTAGGTAATTTTACTGTGCTGTCATTAGTCACTAACTGAGCAGCTGTTGCAGAAAGATGCTGATTTTGTTGTTGAGGCACAGAGTTGAAGAACACCCCTTCTTCACCAATTAGCTTCTTTATTTCATCCCCACAAAAGCCTGTATTTAGATTCAGCGTAGGTACAAGATAAGACCTGCTCAACAAATTTCTCTGTTCATCAGAACTGTTAGTCAAACATTTTTGGTAAGCATTAAGAAACTCTGCATTTCTATTTGGCACACAGGATGCACGTCTTTCTGCCTTCTTGACATTTTCATCTGTAGTAACCTGACATTCAACAGGAATCAATTCAGACTGATTTGAGGGTATTCTACTCTGCTTTTCAGCTACCTTTCTAGATTCTGTTTTATTGAGCGAAGTTTGAAAGCTGTATTTTGGTTGTGCATGTCGGACGATCACAGTAGAGCCCTTCTGCACATCTTTAACAGTATTTCTGTTACTTTCCTTTTTTTCCATATCCAATTATTGTTGGAAATAGTTCATCTTTAAGTATGATGTGTTAATTTTATCTGAAAGTAAGAATAATTTTCGAAGTTCATCGTTAATGAGAACGCACACTTCGTTAAACTTGAATAAATACGATAACCATTAGGGGTGGAACAGAATGGAAAAAATTTTTTAAAAGTTTTTTTTCCATCATATTTATAAATATTTGGCAGTTAATACTTGACGCTGGTTCCTGTTTTGGAAGCATTTCATTCTCATTAATAAAATTATATTTAGGGTCAAATGGGTTTCTTTACATATTCTACAAACAAACAAAATCTACACGAAATTTGATGTAATATACTTACACTTACAATATGCCCGAAATCCTATAAATAAGAACACGTCAACAAGCAGCCATTTTAGCGGAAATGTGGCATTAACCAATCACAAATCGTTTTCTAAGTAATCTTGGGACAACTGTTGCTAACAACAGTTGATAGCAGCAAACACGGATTTCTTATTTTGAATGTTGAATTTCAAAATAATATAGCTGTTTGGAGAATTAAAAAGTAATTGGATACTCAATAATGGTAAGTGTTTTGTCAACAAAATTAGTGATAAAAATCACTTATATTGTTATTTGTCTTGCCGTTAGTGTTAGTCTGGTAATTATATTATTATTCATTTTAAAAAATGCTCTTGTTTGTCCAAGTAGTGTTAGTAATACCCTTATTATTATTATTATTATTATTATTATTATTATTATTATTATTATTATTATTATTGCTACGACTATTTTAGATTAATAGTTCTACTTAAGCTGCCCAGTCTGGGAAAACTTGACTTGAATGTTTCTACACAACCTATTAACATATCTTTTGAAAATATGAAAATAGTTATAATCATTTTAAAATTAAATATCATTTATGCCAAGTCAACATGAAATCTTAGAAAATTGTGTTTTAACTGCTAGACATTAAACTTTCACACAAAAACAACACACACACACACTTGACATAAGTAAATAGACATCCAAATTTGAAAGAACATATGCTTATTCAGGAAAATTGTGTGGGGCTGATACTTTATGGTACAGCCTTTTGCCTTATGCAAAGCAGCAATGTGCTGACATTTTTTGGACAAGATCAACAATCCTGAACTGTGGGATTGCAACCTATTATTCCTGTGCACAGAAGCTTCATTACAGAGTCCTAGGAAGTAGGTTTATGGGGACACTTTCACAGGGAGTGGTCAGTAATAGCCAACATGCACAAGGGGGTAGATGTCTAGTGATTGGCCAAGCAACACACTGTATGGATTAGAACAGCAATCCTGGACTAGAATTGCAGCCAATTCCTGGTGCAGAATCTGTATTAGGGAGTTCTGGGGAATGGGTTTGGTTAAGGATAGATAAACCTAGATGACATTCATGCTCATTGGGATTCATGTGAAGTGATTATTTAGGCCATGTCAAAGTTGTGATGCCCTGATTCCATCTTCGTGTTGTATGGGCAACATCTTTAGTAAAAACACTGCTGTCTTTGGACAGATGACAAATGGCATAAGCAGGAAAAGGTCTTTCAGAAAAGATTGGAGTTACAGTTCTTAAACAGACTACCATCTGTGACTGTTTAATAACCCAAATCAAAGCTCACATTATGGCAGATATTGCCATGGGTTTCAGTTGGTTTAGTGAAAATGTCTTTACTAGACAGCACTACCCAAAGCTACACATGAACATTTCCTGGAAACTGAAAACCTGGACTCATCAGGGAAAAAATGACAGTGTTCCTAATTATATTTGCCAGCTGACATTGCATGGGGTGAGGAGACTGTTTATTTTTAGCTATTTTTTGTTCTACCCCTCCCCAATACTGTGGAGATAACATCTGATGGTTCTCATGGATAACTACATGTGTTCTGCCACACTTGGAGCTGATTATTGGTGTTTTGTTTTCTTGTTTCTCTGCACAGCACAAAATATCTATTCTGTTGGTTTTGAGCATCCAGTAAATGCAAATGAATTTTTGTCATAGCTTCTTAAACTGGACAGTCATCCTCTTAGCAGTTGATAGCAGAATATTCAGTGCTTTGGAGATTTCTCACTGGCTTCTACCAGTTCTGGCCAACTATACATGCACCTCCTTACCACTGGCTTTTACCAATTTTGCCTCACTATGCACCCTTTTTCAGTCTGTCAGTTCCTATGAATCCCCTGTTTGTGGCAGACTGAACTTTCCTTTGTGCCTATCATGTCACTGGAATGACCTAGTGTTTCAAGGGGTGTCTATTTTAGGGATGTGCTGCTTATCAAAAAAGCTGATTCCTTATTAATTGGTTGATTAGTAAAATTCATAGCAGAATTTTTGGTCTGCTTCTACTGGAAAGTGAGAAATTTATTTCTATACACAGAATATTATTGCAAGTAGGAAAATAAATAGGTCTAAAAAGCCTGGCTAATAAAAATTAAACAGTAAACAAATCACCTTGGATAACTGCTCAGTTCATGTAAACTTTGTGAACTTGTGATACATTGTAACATTTTGTCATTATACTGTTTTGATGGAAGAGGAAAATAAACAAAGTTACATACAGATACATAGACTTTGAAAAATACCTAAACCAGGTACCATGTGCAGTATAAAGGATGATGGTTGGGGGTGTACAGGGATAAGAACCAGATGGCTTTTACCTAGGAATGGTAAACATTATTGCTTTTGCTTTAGTTGGAGTTGACAACCACAGCAGCTTTTGTTAGTGACACTACAATACTCACTTGATAATCAATCACGAGTGTCATGGAACCTATGTTGTGGCTTGTCATTATTTTAAAAATTGAATATTGGAGTTGATCAGTTTTTTAAGATGCTGTTTAGCTACAGAATTAGAAGTTAGAACTGTAGCAGGCTGACCAATGAGACTGTCCAGTTCCAGATAAGCTTTTAGGCACAGATATTTTAAAGGTAGAGATGTTATCAAAAAGCTTTGTATGAAATTATTTTGTGATTCAAAGATTTTATCAAAGCTAAATGCAAGCTTTGGAGTTAAATCTCTTGAAATGGAAAAAACTGCAAAGTCATTTACAAGTATTAACATGATAACCCATTTAAAGATGAAAGATGCCACTGAATACGCTGCAGAAATGCTTCAGCAGAAAGAAAAAGACATTGGATTTAGAAGGCTACTTAATCACCTTAACCAGATGTGTGCAATGCTGTTTTCCAAAATCTGCAAAATTGCTACAAGAGCAAATGACATGTATGTATAGGATTGGCCACAGACATTTAAACAGATGCTTCCATCCATTGGAACAGTCTGCATTATGTGTTAAGAATGTAATACTGAACAAAGTTGCCCAATTATGGCATATGTAGTAGACAGGGGCGGACTGAGAGTATTATAGGCCCTCGGGCATAACCTGTTAACTGGGCCCCTAATGGCTGATGTCAGAGGCTACAAAGCGCCAGATAATGGGAGGACGGTTTGGGGGTGTCAATTTAAAAATTAGTTGTCTCAGACGTGCATCTGGAGTATATTGGAGTATTCATTTAATAGAATTTATATGGGAATCTCTTGCAGCTGTGGGCCCCTTGTAGCTATGGGCCCTCGAGCAGTGCCCGATTGACCGATGGCTCAGTCCGCCCCTGGTAGTAGATCATAATATTCAAAATCTAACACGGTATTAATGGAGTTAGCTGAAAAACTTGTTTGCTGTTTAAAGCTCTTTACAAAGATCACAAAAATTGCTAGCCAGAAGAAACCAACAACTTTTGTTATAATTCCATCATTTTTAGCTATAGAACTCTTCCTAGAGAAAGCTACCACTAATACTACTTTTAAAGGAATCTTGACAATGAAACAGCTAAAAGAAACTGCAGACATTTCTACACAAGTAACCCTGTATTTCCACATGATTAGACACTTTCTTCAGAATGAAGTTCTAAAGACAAGACATGGATATGGATAGGATAGGACATTGGCTGATAGAATAAATTGAAAAAAATAGAAGACTAAGCCCCAGGAGAAATGTAATCACAGAATCTAATATAAGTCTTGATGATCCAGATGTTTTACAACCCTCAGCTGCTGAAGCAATAGTGACTGGGACTACTAGGAGGAAATAACAGCAGGAATAAAACCAACTGCCAGTTCTTTTACAGGAAAGCAAACTGCAGATCCTCAAGAGCTAAAACAAAACAAACAAAACCACTGCTGTTATAGAGAAAGAGATTGAGGAATATCTTATCTTTGCCCTACTACCCAGGCATGAAGATCCTTTGTTATGGTGGAAAGGAAGTACCCATACTCACCACTTCAAAAAGCTGAAAAAGCTGGCACAGATCCATTTATGTGCATCTCCATCTTCCATAGACAGTGAGCATCTTTTTAGCAGAGGTGAATCTGGTCCAACAAGAAACCACCTCAGTCCAAAGTGGTGAAAAGTTGGTTCTCTGCATTTCAATTTAAGAGCTTTTGACTTTAAATACTAAGTTATACCTTGACAGACTTTCATAATCATTTTCAATTTTTAATGTTTTTAGACCAGTGGCTTTCACATATTTATGTATTAATTTGGATTTGGAAATAGCTATGTTGATTAAATTTAACAAGCTTTTGATTTCAAGTAGGAACATTTTATTATATTTGACAGCCTTTAGAAGTTTTATAAATGTGTTGAATTTTGAATCTATGTTTGTAGAATACTATTCCTTTAAATATTTTGGCTTTTAAATTTACCTAATTATATATTTATTGGGATTTGGATATACTTATACAGATTAATTAACATTCAATTTTGAAAGATTCAAATTCCACTATGATATATAGATATATATATATATGTAATTTGTAAACTTAAATCTCATAAATATGTTAAATTTTGAATAGTGTATTACTTATGTTTCGGCCTTCACCTAGTTATGTGCAGGGATGTTGGTCCTGGGTTGGGGGATGGATTTGAAAGGGGAGATTGCCCTCCCACAGTTGTGCTAAAATGCATATATGCTATACATATGTTGGGGAGGGTGGACTGTAGCAAGATAAACATTTCAAACCAACATTAAAACTTAATTGTGCTTTTAAATACTAAAGAGATGGGTTCTTATGTTCTATGTAAACTATTCTCATAATAGTGCTTGTTAAACAAAGCTCATATTTTAAATTTTATTGTAAAACATCTGCAAATTTCAGTATATTGAAAGTAAACAATTACTTTATAGGTATGAGGAAACTTATCTGAAATATGCCTTTATTTACGTTTGAAACAAGTTCTGTTAAACAAGTTGAACCTATATCAAAGAAATGAGATATATTAAATAATTAATCTCTTAAGAGTTATCTTTCTTTGACTGTGAGTTGGGGCCAACAATTCGCCAGATACAATAAAACAGTCAGCAGAACTGAAAATAGCTTAAACTACTAATTTTATACCTTCATGAAATAAGTAAATTATTTCTAAAAATATGTAATAGCTAAAAAAAAGTACATATTTTAGTCAGTCTGTGACATCTATTGTTTTTCATGTTTGTTTTATTTGCTTTAGTAGTTATGACTTTTCCAAAAACAATTTTAGCCTATTCCTGGTTTTCCCTGCTAGACCAATAGACTTATTATAATAACACTGGTCAACAAGTATTTTTCATCAAGCATATGTCAAGGTGTACTTAGTGTAGTTTTTAATGCTGATTTCAAATATACAATTAGTTTTTTGACATCACGTACAGTTTTCAAGATGAGAAAGTTTTTTTGGTTTTAGCTCATGCATTATATAGAAATTTCAATTAATGACGTGTATGCATGTATTTCATTTACATCATGGAAACATACCTTTAAAATAAACTACATTATTCATTGCTGGCATAGTTCAGATGCAATATTTCATCATCTTAAATTAACCAATCAAGTTTTGTCTGATGAAATAGATATTTCAACATCTCAAATTGTTCAGTCATATAATTGGTCTGATGAAATATTTCATCATCTCAAAATTGACTCTTCAAAATGAAGTTTAAAAGCTGTACTTCTCCATAATGGTAATTTGAAGCCCTCCATTCCTATTGCACACTCCGTTCATTTTCATGAATCATATGAGAATATGGAACTTTTACTTCATGCCATTGCCTATGAAAGATACTCATGGAAAATATGTGGAGATTTAAAAGTCATTGGAATGTTAATGGGAATGCAGTCAGGTTTCACAAAATACTGCTGTTTCTTGTGTCTATGGAATAGTCGGGCAACTGACAGACATTATTCGGAATCAAACTGGCAGACAAGAACATCATACCAGCCAGGACTGTCTAGCATCAAGAATACACCTCTTGTAGATCCATGTAATGTCCTATTGCCTCCTTTGCACATAAAGCTTGGACTGATGAAACAGTTTGTAAAGACACTAGGGAAGAGAAATGCCAGAGGGTTTGAGTATATTGTAGAAAAGTTTCCCAAAATCACAGAGGCGAAGTTGAAAGAGGGTATTTTTGTTGGACTCCAAATTAGAGTAGTACTCAAAGATGTCAACTTCAAGACAACACTGGATGAACTGGAACTGCCTGCCTGGAATGCTTTCAGTTGGATCTGTGAGAATTTCTTGGGCAACAAGAAGGCAATGGACTACAAGGATGGCATCAAGAATCTTCTGAAATGTTACTCAGCAATGGGTTGTCGCATGTCACTGAAAGTTCACTTCTTGGACTCCCATCTGGATTTCTTCGCAGATAACCTTGGAGCAGTGTCTGATGAACATGGTGAAAGATTTCACCAGGACATTAGTGCTATGGAGAAACGGTACCAAGGCTTCTGGAATGACAGTACGCTGGCTGACTACTGCTGGACACTTTACCGTGATCAACCAGATCAGGAACACTGCAGGAAATCCAAATCACAATGTTCTAACTCTGTTGTTCTAACTTTGTCTGACCCATTTTTTGTGTATTCACTCTTTGTAGAATGATAGTGATGATTTTTAACTCAATAAACTCATTTACTTTCTAAAATAATATGTCCTTATTTATTACGTTAATGAATTTCATATATACAAATATGTAAATATTTGCATGTATCTACTGAAAAACTGATACGTGCTGCATACAAATGGAGTGAAATTTTGAAATCAGCATGAAAAATTAGTCTAAAAAAGTTGGTTTGCATTCATAATGAGTATAATACATTTAATTTTGTTGACCAGTGTAATCTGTGGGCAAACAGTGTTGTCTGACTATCTTTCACCCTGAAAAGATTTCCTCTTAAGATGTTGGGATTTCATTTGCTTTGGGGTAACAGAAAAGAAAAGATTTTATTTCTGAATGTGCTGTGGTCAGTTGTTAATATATTAATCTTTGGAAAAAGATCATGAAAAAGGAGGATATTGTTGTAAGATAATTTTTCTCATTAAAAAAAAAAAAATTGTAAATTTAATAAAGAAAATATTGATAGCTTCAAGGTACCCACTTCAATTTATTATTTGTTTTTAAAATCTATTTTTTGTATTTAATAAATTATTGATTTTTAGATTTTGCTTATATTCTGATTAAATTCACATTTTTATGCTGAATATTTGAGACATTGGCGAATGGAAATATAGATAAACATCCTATAAAAATAAGGCTAAAGGGAAATAACTCTTAAATTTGTATGAATGAGAGAGCAAACTAAAACAAATATAATTAAAACTATCTATTCAAACGTGCCGCTATTATTAAACTAGAACATCTAATTTTTTCTGAGTTTATACGTATACGAACAAACTTAATGTAAGAAGAATTAAAAAAATTTTTTACTAGAATGTTCACATGATATCCAACTGAAAATGGAATAGTTGTATCTGTTGAAGTTTCATTTGAACGTTCCTAGTAAAATTAAATGCTGCATGGATCTGAGGCAGTGCGATTGAAAACTTTTATGTCCTTATTGGTTGTCTATTTTTTCAGAATCCAGAAGATGAGCGCTACTGTTTTGTAGTTGAGTGGTATGACCCCTTTGCATTTCTCACCAGGAAATATAATCTCTTGTTTTTTCCAAAAGACAATCTGTGTTGAAATGGTAAGTTAGAAAAACAATTTCTTTTCTTTGTTTCTATCCTCTTCACTGTTAAAACAGGTGTTCCTTACAATTTTTGGAAATTTAAATAAATATATTAACAGATTTCTTATCCATTTAGGACTGACACTTTGAAGTAACTTGCAGTTTTATTATAGTTTTAGTTTTTTTTTTATTGAATGTTTTTTTCTTCTTATTAGTGCTGCAACTAGACGTTATCAGTAGATTTAGTCTGTCTTATTACTGGTTTCCAGAATTGTTTGTTTATATTTTTAACAGATTGATAAAAAGTTTGAGAAGATCTTCCTGAAGCGGATAGTTTACGAAGATCTCTGTCTGAAAGACCTATACATTGGCAGCATTTTCCATGTGTTCTCACGTAAACTTACTTGCATTGACTTCGGGGATGAGTTTACAAGACGGAAATGTGGCAGTGAAAAAGAAAAGTAAACTAATTTTCTAAAATTTAAAAAAAAATGATTAGTATCTGTCTGGTTTCATCTGCTATCATTATTTCTGCTAAAGAGAGGACAAAGGTGATAAATCAGTCACCAAGGATGGTAGAACAGTGGCTACCAAATTAATTTTATCAGAAACCTACAATTAGAGGCTATATTTTCAATCTCTAAAATAGCTTACAGAAAAAGATATAACTATAGTTGAAATTGTTCTTGTTTACAGGACACCATTTTTCAACGTACTTATCTTAGCTTTTATTACCACTTATGTTGCTATAAAATTATCAAAGTTTTACCAAAGATCCTCATAAGAACTGTTAGGTTTTGCACAGGTGACTTTCATTATCCTTGATTTCATTGATAGTGGTGGTAATGATGTTAAAGCTGAATATAATTTTAGAGAAAGCTCATTAAAAAACCATCACTTATAGTGTTTTGTTTCTATCAAGAACTCAAACTGATGTTATACAACCCCAAAGAATAAGATAACTTTTGTTTTGGTTCTGAGTTTAGATGTACTGCCCTTGCATTTTAAATCTTTCTGCTTTAGAAAAAAAAAATTGAGGTATATGTCCTTGAAATTTAAAAAAAAAAAGTACATAAAGCATTGATTCAACATTAGAACTATGACTAATGTTCAGTAATAAGATATAAAGAATTAGATACCTTTGTATCCACAGCAGTAATCATAGGAATATGTATTTGAAGATTGTCATATTTTAACACAAAAACCAGACTAATATTTATTGTCAACATTAATCTGTTGAGGGAGTATGTGGATTTAAAAATTAAGGACTTTTTGTAATTTATCTATTTTTCAGAACTTTTGGATTTATTAAACCAGATGCCATACCCAAGATAGGAGAAATAATTGATCTTATATATAGAAAAAACTTTATAATCACAAAGCTAAAGATGTGCACACTGACCCAGGCGGAGGTTGAGAATTTTTACAAAGAACACCAAAGCAATACTTCTTTTAGTAAGTATAAAGGCCAGACTGCAGCATTGTAGGTGGATAAGAGTTTGAGCTCCCCTAGGCAACATTTATTGAGTCATAGCCTATGTTAACAGAATTAGTGGTGATAACTTAAAAGATTGTTTAGCTAAGGAAAGAAATGTAACTTAAATACTATTTGCATAGTTTTCTCCAAATTAATTTAATTTTTTTTTTTGTCAAATATTTGATACATTGAGCAAATTCTATACCCCGTGCACTTGCCTTGGTTGCCAGTGTCATCCACATTATGTGCATCTGCCTCAATTGTTGGTCCCATGAGGAAGTTGTCTGGCACTGAAACTATTAGGCTCATGATGAAAGCTTGAGGGATGTCTAAGTTGCCCAATGGCAAAAGTCCATATCATAATATTGGAACTACCTAAAGAATCCCATCAATAGACAAATGAGTCTGTAAAATGCAAATGTGTCTCATGCCCATCAACACTCTAAACAGGACCTGCTTTTATCACAACTGTTCTGTTATCACCTGTGATAGTGTTAATGCTGTGCACACAGCTTTCCAAAGTTGTCAGCAGTAATAGTTTGAAAAACATATAGTAAATACCTTGAATTTACTATGCTCCAGTTAAAATTTTCTTTCTTCTTATATATAGTTCATACTTTTTCTTTTCACTTAAAATGTTATTGCAGAAAAGTATTTGAGTTGT
Source organism: Nautilus pompilius (assembly GCA_018389105.1). Lineage (NCBI taxonomy): Eukaryota > Metazoa > Mollusca > Cephalopoda > Nautilida > Nautilidae > Nautilus > Nautilus pompilius. The sequence goes on along the minus strand of JACATO010000622.1, from coordinate 634,782 downwards.
TTTTTTAGTTTCCACATAATTACCTCCCTTGCCAAGTGCATTTATTAAAGCAAGCCAGGTTTACTATAAAACCAATTTTCTATTTCTTTTAAATCATGCTTGATGCTTGTTCAGTTGAATTAACAAACAATGGTGTTTTTTTTTTTTTTTTTAGTGATCTGATCAACTTTATGACATGTGGCCCTCTACTTGTCTTTGAACTAGTTGCTCCAAATGCTGTCCAGTCATGGAAAGATTTTGTGGGGAACCCTGACCCTGATATAGCAAGTGAAGAACTTGCCTCCTCCCTCAGAGCTAAGTATGGAAAAAGTGAGACATTGTCATTAAATAACTTAGGGTTTTCAGTGTGTGTGTGTGTGGCGATGGGGATGAAACAGACAAAGGAAAAACGTTGTTCTTTCTCCCTTTTTTTTGAGAGAGAGAATAACTGCCTTACCGCAAATCAACATCATTACACTTCAAAACAAGAAAGATTGCCTGCCAGAATGTAGTTTTGTTAGTTAGTTCAGCTGCTGCTCTAACACAATGGAAAGTGGCCAAAACTGTCCCTGCGCTTTCTGTAGATTAACTTGGGTACAAAATGAGAAAATAATAATTTATGCAGTTAAACTAAAAACCAATCAACTGTCATGTTACACACAAAATATCTAGTTTCAGCTAATTTGTATGGTTTATTTTATTTGCAGATAAAACATTTAATGCTTGTCATGCATCAGATTCTGCAGTTTCAGCGGCTCGTGAAGTGGAATTCTTTTTTCTCTACCACTGGTAAAGTGCCGAAGAACACAGCCAGACTGCAGGACTGTACCTGTGGTATTATAAAAAACCACACATTGTACTGGCAGGTGAGTTAGCTACCTGCAGATGTTCTAGAGAATGTTTGTAAGTAGGAAAGCTATCTAGTCAGGTCAGATATTATTCAGCCACAAAAAATGAAAGTTATCTTAATGATTTCAGTTTTCTCTGGACAAAACAGCTTTAATAGTCATGAGACCAACCGCTAGCATCGTCCATGCCTATTTTTTTTTTTTTTTTACAAAAGAAAACCATACATTTACTCCTTTAATTTGATATTTTGTTAGTTCTTGGCCATTTATGCTTTAAATTTTTCTTCTTGCTGCTAAAAGACATTCTTGTATAAAATAAATACAAATTAATTATATTAAAATCCTGATGTGCTTGGTGAAACAAATTTATCAGCTCGGCAGGTAAATAGGAATTGTGCATGCACACAATCCATGCTTTGTATTAATAACATCAATAGGGATAATTTATTCTTGAAGGAATGAGAGAGATTTCATAATAAGAGATGATTTTAAAAAGGCCCAGATAATACAGACAAATAATAAATTGTTTCTTTTGTCATTAAATCTAGATCTTGACAGTTTATAACATGCTTTAAAAATTCATCATCTAACAGGTAAGGCAGGGAAATTATAGATGCCATCCTGGATGCTGGTTTTGAAATTTCTGCTATGCAGATGTTCAATCTGGATAAAGCTACTGTTGAAGAGCTCTATGAAATTTACAAGGGTATTGTTCCTGAGTATGGCAGTATGGTGAATGAGCTAACATCAGGACCATGCATCACCATGGAAATTCGGGCTGTGGATGCACCTCAGAAATTCAGGGATGTGTGTGGCCCAGTTGATCCGGTAAGTCAATTCCTGTGAAAATTCAGTCATGTGCTAAAGTATTTAATATTAAAATTTAAAAGGTAACTTATTAACCAGTCAAAGTGTAACCTTTTTCCTTTAAATGGGAAAAGGATTAAGTTGAAAATTGTAATGTTTATCATTTCATATTATAAGCAGTCCAAAGTCATGTTTACTGTCTACATTAAATTATTTAGGCATATTTCAAGTATAAAATCGTTGGTTCCATACCTTTAAAAATGTTGTTAGCTTAGAGTTGATAATGAAAAAGTTCTCCCCCCTTTTTTATTATCTTGAAATTTAAAAAATTGTTTACTTCAATTTGCTTTTGTAACCAAATGAGAGTTGTTACATTTTATGAATTTTCCAATGTAATAATAAAAAATTTTAAGACTGTTTTAATGGGTAACTCATTGGTTCACAAAATAATGCATGCATATGATCATTATCTAGGTTGAAGAATATCTTTAATTAACCACCAGTCTTTAAATAAGCATTTAATTTAGTCAACTAAAAACATTTTAGCAATTGACAGAATTCATTCCAATACTTTTCCCCACAAACAACTGTGTGCAAGACGCATGGTATATGGGGTTTGTGCTGACATCACTACTTCCACACACCAGAAGAGCAGTCCTGAAGTGTGGATATAAAGCTGTTTGTGCATGAATATTTAGCATTGAAACTGGATCATAATTAGTACAGCTGATAAAGTAGATTCATGTTCCTTTTATCATCCTTGAACTTACTGTTTAAATGTTGGCATACTACAGAAGTACTTTCTGAGTAGTAGTATAATTTTTTTTTTTAAACCAGGAAATAGGTCGATGCATTCGGCCTCGTACGCTGAGATCAGTATTTGGCATCAACAAGATAAAAAATGCCATCCATTGTACAGATCTTCCAGAAGATGCACTGCTAGAAGTAAGCTGATTTTAAATCAACTCATCATCCTTTTGTATAAACAGAATCTGAAGGAAAATATCTATTAAATTAAAGAGAATTTTAGGTTCTCAAGTAGGAAGGTAAAGGAGATCACCCTTCCAGTTGTTATATCAACTTGAATTATTTGGAAACTATCTTAATTTGATTTATTTACAAACAGTTCTCATTATTTCCTTTTCCTTTCCATATTTAAAGGAAAATGTGTGTGTGTGTAACAAAATGCTTTTATTCACAACTTCAAGCAGATTGGAAAATTGTTTGATGTCACATTGTTGCAAATGTCCAGAGCCTCCACTGCTAACATCTGTTTACCTTAATTAGCTGCAGCAGACCTTAGAGAAAGGTGCACATTTTCCTCTCTGCCAGTATACCTACCTATTGACAGTCCTGAATAGGGATCAATTACTCTGCCTTAGTAACTTCCACCACCAAAAAAAAAGAAAAAAAGTCAAGTTTGGTTGTAGTGTAACTGACAAAATTGCAGCAGCTTAGTTTTCAGTGGTTATGATACCACTGAACATCGCACTAAGATTCAGATATTTAGCCTTTGAAATTAAATAATCTTTTCTTTTAAACATGAAAAACAGTTATCATGGTATTCAAAAGCAATTAAGCTCTTTTCCCCATTAACAATCAGGGGAAATAGTTAACTCTGCAAGAGTTAGATTAATCTAATCCCCCCTTTTTTTCCCCAGGTTGAATATTTCTTCAAAATTCTGGATCAATGAAGATATTGGTTTGAATCTGTAAAAAGAAAATAAACTTTACTTTTCTAAATCTATCACCGGTTCTATCTTCTTAAGAAGAGCAAAACAAACTTTTATATGCAATGGTTTATTATCTCTCAGCACAAACTCCAAGAGGTAAATGCAAATTCTCATACATGCGTAGAAAAGTCTACGATTATTATTTTTTTCTCTCTTCTTTTCCAGACTAAAAGTTCAGTAAGTAGTCAGTTATTACTCGGGGAAGGGGGTCAAAAGCTGTGGATGAGGACGAGCAGACAGGGTAAAAGCGGGTGATGCATGTAAAAAAAAAAAAAAAAAAAAAAAAGACCATCAATAGTATACAAATAAAGTTTAAGTTTAAGTTAAAACCGTGCTTACCACAACCTGGGGCGTATGTGAGGCTGTAACAAGCTGACAAAAGTGGAAAATACACACAAGAAAAAAGGAGTTTAAAAAAAGTGGGGTGGGGGTTCATTTTCACACGCGGTTGCTGCTACTCTGAGATGAGTGGGACACGTAGTTAACGTTTTTATTTCTTCTTTGTACAGTCACAACAACATGCTGGGGTGGGAGGTGTAAGGAAAACAGCTAGAAGTTTTTCTTTTACCTTTTGTGAAAAAAAAAAATACATATAAAACAAAAAATAACTCTACTTATTACAAACGTTATGTATATGTTTTGTTCCCATAAGGCTGTGAATCACAGCACAAACATAAAGACCCCTTTTCTTTAGCTGTTAACTCATGGCTTTATATAATACAGCTACTGTACAAGAAATATAAAGCCGATTAGATGAGGGAACAAGTGAATGGCTCTAGTTATTCAACATTAAAATCTATGTATACTCTGATGATATCTAATGGAAGACGTATATATCCTTTTTAATCCAGTAGGTTCCCTAAAATATTTTAGTTCAGTTTTGTAATATTCATGCAGTTTATTAGAGCAGTTGTCACTATTTATGGTGAAAAGAGGGGTGGGTAGGTGGGTGCCTGTGTTTTAAAATTCAACTCTCTTAAAAACTGCACCATAATACCAAGTTTGCTGTCAATAAAAGGAAGGAAGCATCACTGCTATATTAACTGCCTTCACGAGAAACCCAAATTCTATTCTTTCGGTGTGTGGTGTCAGTGAACGACAGACCTGAAATTTCAGTTCAACTTGCTTCCCCTATTTTATACCCTGGAAACATTTCTTATATGAAGGTGTTGGTGGTGGCTTAACTAAACATTTCTTTTTCATTTGAAACCTGGTCTGAATCTGTATATAAAAGGACCTAAGTGATTTCCAGGTGTCCTTAAATAACAAGAACAAGGTTTACACCTTCAGAGAGTATGATGATTTGGGATATAAAGAATAATGCACAGACCCACTAAACTTGTATATTTAAATGAAGCTGGTCAGCCAGATGCCATAGGTTTGTTAGGAAACAGATGAAAACAAGTTTGGTAAGCTTCTGAGAATATTCCACTAATAAATCAATCCATGTATAACACACAACATAAATGAATAAATAAAATAAGATCTAAATATTAATGGAGGCATGTTTCTTTTCACAGTGAAGAATCTTATATAATCTGAATGTCAGAGTATGAAATCATTTTATGATAGTCTAAGACGTGTTTTACTTATTTGTTTGCTAAGCAACAAATATCTTATATTGAATGTGTGCAATGTTAAACTACATTACTACTGAAGATTACATTCATTAGCTTCGAAGAACACAAATAGCAAAATAGTTTTGTCCAACAAAAATAATCCAGTAAGTAGAGACCATTTTTATGAGAGACTTCAAGCAAACTCCTTAATCCAAGAATACCACAGCTTAGTGTTTCAGTAGCTAGAAATGCTTCTTTTATCACAGTGATGAACAAATACTTATTCAATGCATCTCATCTGAACATGAAGTTAGGGTTGGCCCTTTATTTTCACTCAATTCAAGAAACTAAATTAACAGAAAATATATTAATTGTGTTCTGGGAAAAATCTAAAATTGTGGCTAGTAAAATTGCAATGTACACTTTCTGTGGGCACCATACAATTCCAGATGGATCGTGTGTATTCGTGGTTTTTTTTCTTTCTCTCTCTCTCTCTCACTAGAATAAAAGCTGTGGTACAGTCTGCTTGCAGTAATGTATGTAGTCTATACAGTTAATTTAGGACCCAGGAAATATAGGCAGCCTCACCCCTCTCAAAAACTATGCAACCTTATTTGTTTATAAGCTACTGATGGTTTCCTTATCACCTTGTAACCAATAAACTAAACTAGAAAAGGTGTAACTGAATTAAAGGGAAATTGTGGGCAGGAAAACAAGAAGCTTTACTTACTGAATCAACCTATTAATTATAATGAATTTTCTTCAAACTATACGAACTTTCAATTTCATCAGTTTAGAGAAAAATTAAAGGGCAATTTTGTTTAAAAAGGTATTTCAAAATTAGGGATATTCTAGTAGTTTTGTTGTTGTTGCATACCACACTGAAAGAAGCCTTTAAAATCACTGTTTGGAAAAAAATTTCACGACCAATAAAAATTCTTTTAACAAGGTAAAACAATATAAAAGAAAATGGTATTGGTTACCCGCTTTTCATCTCACTTGTATCAATGGCAAACTGGGTAACAGCAGATGGGCTGAAATTGAATGGTGTGTGGGTGGGGTGAGAGAGAGAGAGAGAAAATAGATGAAATAATTGGTACATTGGTTGGATAAAATAATTTACATTTGTAACCTAGCAGGTAAAAAATTGCACATTAACAGACACATGATGTGACGATATATATCCAGAAAGAACAAGACTTCATTAGTATCACAACAGAACAGAGACACTAACTTAAACATTTAAACTTTTGTTTTTTTTTTTGGTTTAAGCTGTTAAGCTTTGAAAAACATGTCAGCAGAAGTAAATGAAAACTGCAATGCATTGCTACTAGGGACATTCAAATAAAACCCAGCCAGATCCGAGTAGTTACCCTACACAAAATGAGGGAGCTTCAGCATACAGGTGTGCCTTTAATATATCAGCAAACTCAGTGCTGCAATACATACAAATGAACTACTGAAAACTTTAGCAATTTGTTATTTTTTAAAATCTTAGAAGCAATTACACCAAATGCCATTCTTGACTGCTTATTTCAATTTTAACAGTAGTGTGGCACATTCAGTAGTTTATAACTAAAGATATATGTACATACCATCTAATAATTTCTTAGAGGCTTGATGAGCAAGTATCTTCATCATCATAATAAACTATTTCTGCAGGTTTTAAATAGAGATTTAATAAAGACATCTCTATGTCATGCAGCAACCGGTATGCTTTTCTTCATTCAAAGATTCTCCAATGTTTCTATTTAATAAAACATTACTTTCTTAAATCACTGTGCCGTTAAAATGACTTACATTATAGTAACAAGTAAGGGAACCATGCTACTTGTAGGGTTTGTGTTTTCTCATTCAAAGAAACTATTCTCATTTTTAAATTTCTATGTATGCAGCAATGTTTGATTGACAGCAGCTATCCAATTTTTTTTTTTGCCAAAATATCTCTGTTGTTTAATACAGACATTTTTTCTCTCAAAAGTTTTTACTACATATTTGTTAAGAATTTATTGATTTTCATTATTTCAAAAATTTAATATTTAAGTTTATTTATGGAATGTCTGGATATTAAGTCTGTGTCCAAGAAAAATCTATTGTTGCTTCTTTTTTTAACTATTTTCTTTTCACATATGTATTTAAACTAAAATCCATAAATTTTAATAGCTATTTTGTTTATAATAATAATAATAATAATATCAATGCACTTGCAATCTTTCAGCTCAAACCATACAAGCAGGGGCGCTAATTCAACACTATAAAATATTTTGTGCTTTATTTTAAGACACTGAAATACCATGGTTTAGCTTTCTTAATATTTCTGATACATAAAAATGTTAAAAATACTCTAATAGGGGAAAGGCAAAGTTGTTTGGGATGAATTGGAGGGGGACTCATTGAGATTTTTATCTGTCACTAGGATATTCACATCCCTGACAGATTAGATACCTGCATAGATGAAGTGATTTCAGGCAATACAATTGAGCACATAAATAAAAATTACATTTTAAATCAGTTTTGAAAAATAAATAAATAATAGAAAGATGATTTCAAAAGGCATCAGCACTTAAATGGTTGATACCAGAGCATGAGGAACCAGGTGGTGGTTTGGGATTTTTTCAGTTCTTATTCCAGCTAGGATGATGATAGATTTGAAGTGACAGGGGCTGAAAAGATAAGGGCAGAGGAGAGGAGGAGCTTGTGGTTTGGTTCTCATCAGCAGATTTCAGTTTCTATTTGGGGCCACACCACATTCAGTCAGAAGGGAGAGAAAGAGAGAGGACTGCTTCTGGACCATATTAAGTTATTAACCTTAATTGGGATATTAAAAAAGCTTGTGGTTTAGCAATGTGCAAAGTTCATGCTGTCATCACGATTCAGCTGTGATTACATGAAGTTTCATGTTCACAGACCTTTAATTAGAAAAAACTAACAAAAAAAAAAACAATAAGCAGAGGTAGCAATAAGTAAAATGACTAGATAATTCGGGACTACAAAATTAATATCAACTTATGCAAGTAATTAAAATTCAAAATAGGTAAATAAATAAAAAAACAGGGTTCACACCTATTAATAATGCACAATTGGGTATCTTAGTCTTTAAAAAAAAGGTTAGTAAGAATAGGATGGCATGAACTGCATGTCTTTTATTTATTTATTACAAAGAATAAGATTTGCTTATGAAGCAAAAAATTCTTTTAAAAAGTAGAAAATACAAATGCTGCATCACTCAAAAAAAAAAATTTTAAAAAGTAAGACTTAAATTTAGTACAAAATTATTTTGAGAGAGAAGCAAGCAAGCAGCATATAGGGGTGCAGGATGAAACTTCTGTCGATGAGCAAAGATGGGGTACAGACAGTAAGACTGAGTTTATTGGCAACCACTTCCATCTAAAAATAGTCGTATCGAATTGGACATACTGTAGCTAGCATATTTTTGGGCTTTTGACTCCAGCAAGAGTTAACCCCATCTGAGCATATGCTCGCATCAAAAGGTTAAAAATACAGTTGGTGATCAGCCCAGCAGGCAGGGACCACAGAATAGGTAAGTACAAAACATCGTCATGGCAACATCCTAAGGGAATCCTCCCTGTTCTTACTTAGTTCATGGGTTGGTGGGCAGCGTCAGCTGCAGCAGTCTTTGTGAAACAATTTTCACCAGATGAGTCCTGGTTTGTTCAGCGTCATGAAGTAGATCTGACAAGATGATCCTGACCGAACAGATGAAAAGAACACCTGAAAAGAACAGCAGCAAAAAAAAAGAAAGAAAGAAAAAAATCTATTTGTATTTAAATTTCAGAGATGGATCCATCATATATGAATTCTGAAGAGGGAATATGACTATTTATTAACTTGATTATATCAGTCCATAATCACTTAAATAAATCAGAACAGATACCTGTAAAAACAGTTAAGTCTTTTGACATACACTGGCATTCAAAATTATGTGAAAACACTATTATTTACTTTTTCAAAACTTTATTTTTAATGAAAATTCATTATCCAAGCACACACAAACATTAAAAATCTGATAAACCATGTAAGAACATATAGAACAAATTGTTATGTCGTTATAATTATGAATGTTAAATTTAGTTTATACTGAAAGCATGATGCTATTGTGTTCATCTGATATTGTTTCTTACTATTAATTTGAATAATTGTTAGCTCATGCCATATTTTTGTATAAATGTTGATGCACCACATTATTGATGTCTGCTATTGCTGTTTGGTAGTTAAAAATAGCACCTAAGAACAAAATTCTATATAATACAATCCATTACCACCTTCCATAAAGCTGGTTACTCCCAACAGGAAATTGAAGAATAAATTAGAGTTGTGTGTACAACCATCTCAGCCTGTGAAATTTAAGGGCCAAGAAAAAAAGGTTGCTGGTTCAAAAGACTAAAACAAACCATTTGTTGACAGGTAGCCAATTAACTACCAATCACAATTCCTCTGCAGTAGCCCACATCTCATTATCTACTTCCAAAGGATATCTATGATATTGGATTGATTGGCCAGGTCGCAGCTAGAAACCCCTCGCTTACATGTGTTAAGAAGAAAAATCAACTTTACTGGCTAAACAATGTCATAACTACACTCATATTGTGGTTAGATGAGAACAGATTTGGAATATTTGCTTCTAAATGACAACAGTACATTAGAAGAAAGCCTGGAGAAAAGTATGCGAGAATTGTATTTGCCCTCCAATTAAGCATGGTGATGGAAATGTGGAAACATGGGGCTGTTTTACTGGTTATTTGGCTGGTGACGATAAAAAAATGATGAAATTCTCAAGAGATAGATAGATCACAAAATTTTGCAACACTAAGTAAGCTCCTCAGGGCATCGTTTGATAAGTTAGTGTTCCGAAGCACACTGCAAAAGGTCAATATGCAATATCTTGGTAGAGAAGAATCAGAAGAACTTGGTTTGGTCCCCATACTCTCCATATCTGATCCCCACTGAACTCATGTGGGATGAACTAGATAGATCTAAGTACAAGGAAAATGGTTCAGCCAACATCAATCAGTTATGGAACCACTTCCAAGGCACTATTTTGTAAAGTTACTGAACATTGTACTTAAAATATGTGCAGTAGTTATTCATATGAAAGGTGGCTATTTTGATCGGAAAAATCTGAAGTGATAACAATGTCACAATTAATGGTTTATGTTCTGGTATATAGTTTACCCAATCGTGTTTTTGCTGAATAATGAATTTTTAGTAACAATATGGTGTAAAATATTTACCCAATACATTTACATTTAAACTGTTACACTTAACTAAAACGATTTTGTTGCAGTGAACTATTACTAAAGAAAAAGTAATGGATCACCCTTTTATGTAACTTCATGGTTTTAGGTAGGAATCTTTTTGTAGCCCTTGTTTCCTTGTCTCCTAAGATTTTTAATGTCTCACTAAGATTTCATTCCAAATAATTCTGGTAAAGTACCTTTGCACCCTTTCCAGTCTGTAAACATTCTGGAGACTGACCAATAGTGCATACTCTAAATGAAAGTCTAACAAGCTTTAAGTGGAAGAAACAAAATTATCCAGTGTCTTTATGCATCTTTGTTGTACAAGATCAATATAAAAATAACTAGTTTCAAAGTGACAGCATTAAAAAAAAAATTAAAATGAAAAACTATACAGTAATTAATTACAAGCTAGTGATATAAGTAAGAGTTTTAAAATAAATAGATTTTCCATGATCACGTATTAGGAAAAATGCATCAAAATATGCAATTGTACTCATATAACTATGAATGCAAGTAAAAAAAAAGTGAAAATGTAACAATAAAACTAATTAATTATTAATTTAAAAAAAAGTTTCCGCTACAGCAGCACTAAGGCAGCTGGAGAAAACAGAAGTCATCCTACCTTGTCATTGCGTTCACAAAGAAATTTCAGTTTCTGTGCCTTTTTGTGCATGAAGACGCCATTGAGGTGACCTGTCTCTGCTGCTCGAATCTCTATGGCTTTGTTACCCCAACCCATAATCTGACCAGTGCTGATATAGGCTTAAAAGAGAGAGAGAGAGCTAATACAGAGTGCAGGCCTGACATCTAAAACAAGTGCTACAATGAATTTATTCCATGTCTGCAGTTAATCAAACACCACATTCTGTAACATCTTTGTGCACTATTCCAAGTTCCAACTATCTTTTTCATCAGAAATATAATCCATAATTAAGGAGCCAAATGAAGTTGAACAGAAAAGCCTTGTGAATTAGTTAAAGAAGATGGGGTGATGTAACTACAGATAATTTTAAAAAATGTTCCTAATAATGTGACATCCACAGAAGCTCACATGCTATTTAGCTCTGGAAGAACTGTCCCCCTCAACAAAAAAAGAATACTACTTGAGCCATTCTTAGATGGTATAACTGTAATAATATTTAGAGAGAATTGGTCTCTCTGTCTGTTTGGTGCCAGCTTTCATAAATCTTTAATTTCTGGCAAACAAAACTATACACAGCTATTTTCAGCATGTAACACTCACCCACAGAAGTTGGTAGCTCTCCCCACTGTAAGACGACATTTTTCGTGATTTTCCCATTGGTGTTTACATATACACCTTCGTCTGTGAATAGAATGAAATTAATTAGCAATGGCCTTCAACATAGACTAAAGAAAAAAAAAACTGCAAAAATGTTTGTCCCTCAAGAAAACACTTTTTTAAAATTCATAAACAACAACAACAAAAAAATCCTATAATTTAAGAATTAGAAAATGCAACAAAACAGCAATAGTAGTTATTGGATCCTTCTGAAAAATCAGGAACGAAAACATTTTAGAAACAAGTTAAACGCCAAAAGCTCAGAGTGCACCTCAAATGTTGTCAGCCAGCATTTATGTGGCAACCAGTTTCTCTCTGACTCTGCTTTAGCACAGTGATTTTTTTGTCGTTCTCTGTGGTCTTTGGATAAATGACAATGTTGTTCTCTTAACAGACACTGAGGCCCAATAGCAGAGGCAAAGTTTACATAACAAGTGATTAGCAAACAAACAGTATATTTCAAAAGTGGAAAGTAAGCGATTATATAAACTATTTTGAAATCTTTTTTGATGGCTGTGAACAAGAATTCAGGAATGTATTTCTCTTCGCTTACTGCAACGTTTTAAGACATTTACTTTTGCACCAATCTCTTTTATACAATTACATCATCAGGAACCATGAGAAAAGGTTCTATAATTTTGTTTAAAGATGAAAATAAATGATTTTAATTTCTTTACAGCCACTACAAAAATAAAGACGGCAAAAAAGAAAGAAAGAAAGAATGGTGCTCTTAAATTCAATACCAACAATAAATACAAATCAAATTCCTCTGATGTGGAGAGATGAACAGATTTATTATTCATCATTTCACTTTTAATTTACCTTGAGGAAACTGTTTTCTTGCTTCTTCATGATTTTATTTTATGTACCTTTTATAAAGTAATATTTTGGATATACAGATACTTGTCAGAAGCAAGCAATCCTGAATTTGAAAGAACCTCTTTATTCCTTTGCAAAAATGCAATGTTACTATTATGCCTACTTAATGAGATGTGCTCTTTGCTTTATGTAGAACCTGAACTAAATCTATAGAGTTTCAAGCCGATTCACCTGTCAAGGAGTCTATTTACTTCTGACATGTTTCTATAGTCACTGCCACCTGGTGTGCAGCTGACTAGACAGATGGTCCCACAAAATGTGAAGTGTCCATGCAGACCAGTATTAATGAATACTGAAGAATTATAACATTTGTAATAATGTGACTTACTATCATAGCACAACAGAAGTTGAAGCCCATCTGTATTAGGCAAGATAACCATCGTGTGGGGAGTGATTGGGCCTTGAGTCTAAAACAAGACAAAAACAAACATTTAGAACACGCACAAGTCTACAAATAAAGTAATGACAGCAAACAAGATCTTACTTACTCAGCATACAATAAACAGTGAGAAATATGATTCATTAAATGAAAAGCAAATAAACACTAGTCAGTATTTCAATTCTAACCAGTTTTATAATAAATTTTTAGATATCAAACTGTTTTGCCTCAAACTTTATAGTAATCAAGGAAACCTTAAGAGAGGAAAAAAAAATACTGATCATGATGAACTACACGGATTGTTAAAAGAATAAGACAGTAGTAAAAACTTTTAACAGCTACTGTAAGAAACAAAGCAAAAAAAACTTAATCCTTGGCAATCTACCTGAACCCAAGTGCAAATTAATCTACACAAATGGAATCAGGAAGATTGACAGTATTTTTTAACACCTGTGAAAATAAAAATAAAAACTCAAACACCATCAAAGAGATTTTTTTTTGTAAGTACATAGACTTAAATTTTTTCTTTAAAATTGAATGAGTAATTTCAGATAAGTTAACAATAACTTTATGAAATCAGTTTTAACCAAAGGCTTAGAAAACCCTTTCTTCAACATTAAAAAATAATAATAAAAATAAGTACATGCATAATAAAATGTTACTTAAAAACTGTGGTTCAAAAATATTCTTTATTATTATTATTATTATTTTAAACATTATTAATTTGTGTCTTTCCTACATTTTTCCTTTTTTTGTACTGATCCATGCCCATTTCTGCATGCAGTTGATTAAGTTATAGTCTATTTCAAATCTTGAGAAAAGAAAAACATTACACACAGACGCATTGCTGCTACTAAATGATGCATTTTGCCACAATGACATACCACTCAAGGGAAAATAGCAGCATCAAGATTGATGGCATCTGATTCATACTTTGGCACAGAATATCTTGGTGTAGTTAAAGTACATCTGCTTCATGAAGATAGTCTTGCTGTACAGAACTTTAATAGAAAATAAGCAACAAACAAAACTTGTTTGTTGTTTTTTCTCTCAATTCTTCTCAAGATTCAAGAAATTAAAGAGATCACTCTGGCATCATACTGAAATCTCTTCGATCAGTTTTTTTCAGTTCACTACCTGACGATTAGCAGACCGAACACATCTACCAGTGAGAGAGTACCAGACAATCACAGCTGTCGTCTACGCAGATTATCCAAATCCACATTACGCATAAGGCTGTGTGTTTATTATTTCATGTAGCAGACACCTGCATGCAGCCTTTCTTCAGTCAGTGAAATACAACTGTGTAAATCTCAAAGAAAGCCACAAACAGAACAAAGATAAGCCAGCTAGTAAAAATAAAATAAAATAGTTTGGTATGTGTATCTATGCAGTGACCAAGCCATATATAGTGGTGATCACAATTATTGCATCACCTTATGTTTTTAAACAAACAAACTACTGAGCAGTCACACAATAAAGCTAATTAAGTATTGCTTTGATATGTATGGGGTCTCCTATTTCTTCAGAAGGTACAGCTATCGAGTAACAAAGCATAGGTCAATAAAATGCATATTTATTAAAACAGTTTGGACTGAAGATGATTTTAACAACAGAAATAAATAAATAAATGATAAATCAGAACCAAAACAAATGCTTAAATACTCCTGTACTAATGCCATAATTACATTTAAACCAAAAAAAATCAGAATTATTTAGGAGATGCAATAATTTTGGTCAACACTGTACAGCAGACAACAAAAACCAGGTATCATGCAAGCAGGCTCAGATGCTTCATAAACAGTGAATAGTTATCTAAACAATTGCTCACGTGTCTTGTGCCAACAAATACTAGAAATCTGTTACCTCTTAACATTCACAAATCTCCTGGTTTATTCCCCAACATTAAACTGGTATTCAACAGATATCGCTTTTTTTTGCCCCCCCCCTTAATAAAATACAAAGTGACTTTTAAATTCAAATAACACTATTGATTTAGGAAAGAAAAAAAAGGGTTGCCATTCAAATGTGGGGAAAATTAGGTTCAGAACCATGACGCACTCATTAGCTCTGACTAAAGGGAGAGAGATTCAAAAACACCAATAGTGTGACCACCTAAAATTCCCATTTAAATCACTTTTCCTGTTGTTTTTTTTAAATAAAATTTCATCACAACTTGGAAAAGTGAGAACATGTCTGCTGCTCGTAAGATGGTAAAAAACCCCAAATCTTCAGACAAACGCTATCAAGCCTTAACTACTACCAGTCTTATTTGCAGATGATATTATTACCTGAACTAATTTTGGTAAAGTCTACTTTCCATGAAGATACTGATCGACATGGAACTCAGAAGCATTCCCTGGTTTGGATGCAAGTCTGATGTCCCACCAAATTTCATGACGACAGGTGGTAAAATATAATGACTAGATAGACCTTTCAGCTTTGTGCAGTACCAAGTAAAATATATCAGGGTCACTAGAAACGGATGTGACAGCTGCTAGAAAATTTAAATTACACTGATCAAGGCTTCATTTAATTACCAGGCATCAGATTCAGTAGAAAAGTTTGTGTAACAATGGAATCTTCCAAATCCTTCCTTTATGTAAGACACCATGTCTGTATAGTTAAAACGCTGGCAGTTCAACTGCTTGTGAGTATAGTGTGCTGTATGTGAAGAGGAAAAAGCCAATAACTAACTAACTGCTGTTAAAGAGAATCTACTCTTATGAAACAAGTTAATAACAGTGTTTTATTTCTAGCACATATCTTGTTCACAATACTCAAGAATAGACTTTCATTATCTTGAACAGAAAATAATATCCCAGAGGAAAAAAATTCTAATAATTGCATTTGAATTTTTGGCTTTTTGCACAATAGTTTCAATTTTCCATATTATGTTTTATTTTAAAAAACCAAAACAAAAGCAAGATTTCACTGAAATTGTATTAACTTTATCAAACTAAATAAAAACAATACCAAAATAACTAAAATTATAAAAAATATTGAAAAAGAAAAAGAATTTATCAGTTACAAACCTAAATGAATGATGCCATATGCACATTGGTAGTACGTACATATGGTGAATGTTTCCAAACTTCCTTTGTACAAAACGGCTCATAAAGAATATAAGTAGGAAATTTGTAAAGATTAGCAGACACTATCATTTTTCATTAGATTATTGGAAGAGAAATTAGAAAAGATCATTTTTGAGCTTTTGCATGTTATTAATTGGTTTTAAGACCAATATATAGGACTGGTTATGGATTACAGCTTGCATATTCAATGCAAGAGCAAGTTGGAGATAATCATCTACATGAACTAGGAGACTTTTTTCCCTGTTAGAAAATTCTTACATTTATCAGCTGTGTTAAAAAACACAATATTTCTTATTTATAGAAGCAGTTCTAACATACAAGTGACAAGCTTGAACAAAGGAACATCAATGTTATCCTTATAAAAAATTTATAGAAATTTTGTCAGTAACTTCTGGAATAAAAGGAATTGTAATGCGAGAGTTGATTGAAGTTTTCTTTCTTTCTCTAATCAGTTTCAACTTTAAATAAAGATGTTTTAATCGTTTTGAAACAATAACTTTCTCAAGATGCTTGATGAATATTTTAAATTAACCCACAAATCTGAAAGGTGGCTGTTGAAACATGGCAGAGCAAACAGTTGGTTCAATAGCAGGGGATGGCCATAATGGAAATCTAAATATTTATGAGAATTTTTTCTTGTGTACTGAAAGTTCTGAAGAACTTCCAAGTGGTTGGCAAATTTCATAACCAAGGAGAAAAGACAGTTACTCAAGCCATGTCTTGTTTCATACTGAAATGAATAGCAAGCCCAAGGAAGTTCAGATGCAACAGAAACCTCTGAAACTTAAAGCATTGTCATGTGACCTATTTGGGTATAAAATTAAGTTTATCTGGTGAAGTACCTAGAGCTGGAACCCCTCCCAAATGTTAGCTACAACTGGAGACAGCTGTTAACCAGAGCTACTAAGCAGAAGAGAAGTTCAGCAGTAAAAAACACAACAAAACTTTTAGTATGTTATTCCTGTTGAAAATTTAAACTAAAAATAAATGTCATATGTTTGACCAATATTTAAGTAAACTAAGTGTTCTGTTGATTCTGATAATGCTATACATCACTTTCTGCACACTAAGCAGAAGACTGAATTAGTCATTTATATACTAATAACCATAATTGTGGACTTCACAATAAAATAATTTATCAAGCATAAAGGGTTAAAGGGGGATATTTCAATGAAAAAAATAGCAAAGCCATGTGACAAAAACTAGAGAATAAACTTTGTCCACATTCAAGGCTCTCAGTATATATTAATAATTCCTTCTATGATGTTGAAGTCCAAAGAAAAAAATTTTTTTTTTTTTTTTCACTTAATTACCAATTCTCAAATGCAGGCTCTCTAATGCAATTTTTTCTTTATCTCTAATAAAATTACAGCCCATCATTTTACTAAACTTTCAGCATGCATGTTTCCAACTCAAATACTGAAAGCAGTCCTGTTTTAAAATTATCAAATGTGTGTGTGCGTGCTTGTACGGGTGCGCATGCACTTGTGAGCATGCTTAACCCCTCCTAATCAGCAGATTTCATCATTTGGCCAGGGGGTCAGCCCTCATTGTATCCAGCAAGAATGACCATCTGTCTCCCATTTTCTGAGCTCAGTGCCAAGGTTCAGTGACAGCACCATGCCAACAATGATGGCCATTGTAACTTTAAGATCCTAATCACCAGTCTGTGTAATAAATACTTTAATATAACACTGAAGAAAATGAGCTGAGAGCCATAAAGTGTTAGCAATAAACTGGTGCTGTGACTGAAATTATTCAAGATACCACTCCTTCAAGAGCAACAATATTTTTCTCTCAGAATAGGAGGGTGATTATTAAGCTGTAAAATTCCAAGATAATTCAGAATATTAAATAATATTCAAGTGAAAATTCAACAGAACTGTGTAGAATTGACTGTAGCAAAAGAGAATGAAACATTATATTAAAAAAATTTAAAAAATCATCTCTGACTTGTCTACTTTGAAGCATGTAAAAAAAATTTTTTTATGCTCAGATATTCTCTCTTTATGGTCTGGATGTCAGAGATACCACACCATCGCAGTGCTCTCTGGCTTGGTGCAAAGTGAATTTGGATTCTACTTCTCTTGCTCAAAGACAAGGTAATTTATCTATTTATGTCTATGTTAAAATACTGAGCTATTTTACAGGGCAGCCTTCCTCTCCAAGTTGTAATATGCACCTGGCAAAAAATCAGAGAATGAAAAGGATCAGGCCAGACTGTAACCAAATCACCTCCAATGACAACAGTAAAATGATCTACCAGCAGGTCCTCCCTCCAAACTAACTATAGAGCATTTACAACTTATTGGCTTGGTACTATTTTGATATAAAAGTCAATACCCACATTTAGCATAGATTATGTACCTATAAATAATTTCTACCACTCTGAATGATTTCACTTTACTATTATTAGTTGTAATAAAATTATTCATTTTTAAAAAGTGGACTTATCAAACCCTGACAGCTTTACACAATTAAGGGCACAGATGAGTTCAATAATTTTTCTCAAAAAAAAAAAAAAAACTGTTGTTCATAGCAAACTTCAAGAAAGCAGTTGATCAACCTAACTGTACAATCATAATATCCACAGTCACTCTCATCACCTGCAGTTGTATAGCATTTCATATTCATTTTCACAGTCTGTTAGTTCATGCACAACTGGGATGTAAGCCATTGGCTGGCGAAGACAGACAGACAGAGACACAGAGACCTACAGAATGAACTCCAATCAGGTTAAAAAGCAAATTGCAAGAGAACAAAATTGTTGGTAAATGAAAAATAAACAAAACTGTAAAAATAAAAATTACAAAACAAGGAACCAATACATCATAGAATCACAGAAAAGACCTAACTATTAATATAAAGTTGAAACTTTTTGCAGAAGAAAATTTAAATTGCAGTTGCAAAATTATGTTAAAAAGAATTAGAGTTTGTCATGTAACATAAAAAAAAAAAAGAAGATATGATACATTTGCTGTTTTTAATTCTTTTAATCCTGCTCGGATATACGCACTTAGGTGAATTTGCATGCCTTTTTAATCTTCAAAATGAAATAATGCTTAGAGAGAGAGAATTTAGGACATATTGCCATCTTTAACTGACTAGCAAGAAAAGGACTAAAAACTGTAAAAAAAAAAAAAAAAAAAAAAAATCAATATAGGATTTATCTCTGGTTTCTAATATTTAATTTGTGTGTTTACCATAACAGTAATATCAACAATTAATGTTCAGAAAAATGTATGAAATAGTAAAATAATTTTAACAAAATTAAATATATAGTAGTAATTTCCTGTTTTGATATTAAATTTTTCAATGTCTCATTGACATTACCAGTATATTATATGCACACAGTAAAACTAAAAAAAAACAAACACAAACTCATTTTCTAGTTTAGTTAGTTAAATTTCAGATGAACCTTCATCAACATAAATGTTGACATATATTATTTAGCAAATATATTTAATTTTTTTAAAGTAGAGAGAATGAATCAAACTATTCTACACTTTCTCATGGTACTAAGCTCTTCAAACAAACTAACTCCACTACCAAATATAAAATCTTTTCAATTACCATTTCACTGTAGTTTATTATGGTGATAATTTGTTTATTAAAACTATACAATAGTCTAAAATTAGAAAATTAGCTTGCTTACACCATATTACTATGAAACCATCTGATAATAAAATATCACAAATAAATAATTTAAAGGATGGGAGAAAATAAAGTTCCTACAATTTAGGAGCTGGATCCATTTGCAGAAGTCATGACAGTTTCACACTAAAGTGAATTTTCATCAAAACCCAATTGTTTTAATTTTTAACCCCTATGTTTTACTACCATCCTTGCAGAATATTAGTTTAATATTAAAATTCACCCAATTAGCCCCATTCTTACTAGTTAAGAAAATGGGGGGAAAAAAAAAGTAGTTTTTTCTGCTTCCAAGTGTTTCTTTGGGAAATATTTTATCTAATTTTTGTTTTATACATTTTTAAATAGAAAAAAACATTATGTTTATTAAGTTAAACAAGGAATATCCTTGATAGATATCTCAATTATAAGCTAAGACTAAAAAAAAAAATATATATATAATCTGTTTAAAATCAACCTTCATTTTCCACATATTTTATAGGCTAATAGGGTATTATTTACTCTGTTCATGTGTACACATGAGCAGATTCTGGTTCTGGCTTTGTCATTTTGTTTTTTAAATAGTAGATGTTTTGACTAATGGTACACAGATGTTCAAAATTATGAGTATCCCTTACAAAAACATTACCTACTTTTTCTATACTTTAATGTTAATAAAGATGCATTATCCCACAAAAAAAAAACAATTAAAAAAAAATCTGACAAGATGTGTATCAGAGTATTTAAACCATTAATTGTGACACTTAAAGGTTTTTTTGTTTTTTGTGAATGTTAAATTTAGTTCATACTAAAAGCAAGATGCTATTGTGTTCATGTGCTACTGTTTCTTACTACTAATTTGAATAATTGTTAGCCTATAGTAATTCTAGAAATGTCAATGCACTTCATTACTGATGACTGCTAATGCTTTGTCAGTTGAAAATTCCACTTAGAAATGAAATTCCACACGAAACAAGGCTAAAAGCTAGCTGTGCAGTAGTCAGGTGGTTAGCCTAGTGAACTGCCATATCTCCCTGGCATGTTTATTCCAGCTTTTCTGCTCCCTCATCCAAAGATAGAGGTCTAGTGGAAAATTTATGTGGTAATAAGAAAAGATGACTTTACATGGTCAAGCAATGTCAGAAATACACCTTAGAGCAATGGTGCACTGTACTGTGGTCAGGTGATAAGAGATCTGTTAAGCTATGATGGTTATCTGGAAGAAAAGCCAGAGAAAAGCATGTAGAGAGGTGTTTTGCTGGTTATTTGGTTGGTGACGTAACAAAAAATTGATGGGGTTATAAAAAAAGAAAAAGTGTGATCTCAATTTTATGCAAAACCACGCAGTTCCAATTAATAAATGGTGGGTTTTTATACGAAGCGCACACTACAAAGCTCGATATGTAATACCCAGCTAGAAAAAATTGGAAGAACTTGTTAAAACCATAGTTAAGTTTTCTCAACCCCCACTAAACTTGATTTAAGTACAAAGAATGAAACTCTTTCCAATGTACTATTTTGAAAAGATACTGACAGTTCAAAAATTTGAATATTTTGTTATTCTCATATAGATCTGATTTCTCATGTTTTTTGCTGGAATAAAGCATTTTTCATTAACATTAGTGCATGGTTTGTGCATAATTTTGAATGCCAGTGTATATTAAAAAAACAAGAAGTGATTATAGAAAAGTACTGCACACATTTTATTTTTTTGGACCTAAGGTTGCTAGATTGAGTTCCATTTGTATTCATTTCTCTTTCAAGTAAATACAAGTTTTGATGACTATTAATACCAGTGGGAATAAAAAGATGCAGCTGTTTTATGCTAAAAGTCTTTGTCATTTAAACATGTCTGTCAAGTTATAGCTATTTGATTCGTGTCTAAGTAAAATAATGTGTATACTTATAAGAACAAAGACTTATTTAATTATTACCTGTCACTGTACAAATAGGTGTATCACTAATAGTTCCTGAAATTTCTAAGGCTGGCACCACTCTGACAATAACGTATTTTGCTAGCAGCTTGTCATATTGAATATATTTTTTCTATAATTATTCACCAAAAAAAAAATTCATATCAGTCTGAGATTCCTAGACCTGTTAATAATCATTTTAAAGTTAAGAATGCACTTAAACCTAAGCATTAATAAGTCTAGTCAGATGAAATGTGTAGTGTATCAGCCACACTAAGAAAATGTGCTAACATCTGCCTCATAACTAACTAATACAAAATTAACAACAACATACAAAGATTAGAAAAATGACAACCACAATTCAGTCTCAAAGTATAGAGGGGTTTCTGTTGTTGTTTTTTTTTTTTGCACTATTAAATCTGATATACATGAAAATAATTCAACCTTTAAAAAGTAGGTTCTCCCCCCCACCACCACCTTAGGTTTTAAGTCATTTTAGATATTTATTTCCAGCTAGGTAATAATTGCATACCCTAATATACTATAAACATTATTTTATAAGAAAATCTCATGCCACAACTTTAACTTCTCCAAATTGTTGCCTAATGTATAGGGTGCACTAACTACTTCTATTCATACACAATTAAAAAAATTATATGCCGAGAAGAAAAAAATCTGACATCTTCAATACATGCAATGATTTCTGAAGGTAAATGCAGTGTATGCATCTGTAGAAATGATCATTCAGGTCTAAGAATATCTAACCTGGAAATTTGTAAAATTATTTTTAGAAAAAAACATTATTAAATCTTTGAGTTGATAAGAAAATATTAACTGGTCACCTATAAGATAGTGTCATTTAAATAAATCTAACCATTTCAGACTTGTATTACATTTGAATAATTTAGTAGAATTTCTAATTTGCTAACTTGGAACAGGAAAAATGGCATTCTGCAGGTTTTGTAGATGTTTTTAGAAATGAATCCTATGAAAGACAACAGTAACAACACAAATTTTCCTCTCAGGAATTTCTACACAGCAATCTCTTTTGATGCCTCAGTTTTAGCCTGAACTTTAAACTATTAGCCCCCCCTAGAATAAATTTTAGAATAGATATTTTGCAGCAGTAACCATAACAACTGCCTAACTTGCATTATCAAGTCACCAACAGTTTAAAGTTCAGTTTCCATTGAAGTTAACAGCATAGAATTTGGTTCCTAGTATGTACACCATGAAAAAGAAAAGTTTAACTGGCATGAAGCAGCTAGATGATGTATTGGTTCCACAGGCAGGCGGTTTCCACTGCAGATTGGCCTAGACCATGCACAAAGAGGTTATTACCTGGTTTACATAGAAGGTAATGCTACCACTCTGTTGGGTGGCGACATTATCATGACCTCGGTACTACAAATAGGAAAAATGTAGCAACTTTAGAATGTCTTTAAGGTAACCACATACAAAACAGGATAATAAAAACAGAAAATATGAAAATGAATAAAACGCTTTTCTTCTTTTTTTTTGGTTAAGAAAAAAAAGAATATTCTAAAATAATACATGTGCTCTATGAACTACTGTCTAATGAAAATTTAATGTACCAAGAGGTGATCCAAAGAGTTGATTAGCATGCCTTTTCATCAGATGTTCAAAATCAAACCTTTTACATTCTCGTGCAAGTATAAAATAATAGTAATAAAAAAAAGACTTTTCTTTTTCTGTACACCACACACTGATCACAAGAAGAAACATGATGAATAGCCCACCTCATTGGTTCCAAAGCTGAGACTTCTATCTAAATCATTAAATATTCTTTGTTAATTGAAAGTCGCTGTGCTTGTAACACCAGAGCTGCTCACTTACCATATCACCAGATACACAGTCAATAAAACTACCATACAAACAAAGCAACTCCCAAAATACTAATTCCTTAAAAAAATTCAAATTATGCAAGCAATTTTTTCTTCTTTTATACAGAATATAAAAACAAGTTTAGATCTTTTATCCAACTTCTAAATGTTTGAGAAAATGTATTTTTCTTCCCTTTTTTTAAAAAAAAACTCTACAACATTTAAATGATATAATGGCACATTTCAATATCATTTAAAAAAATTTCCGTTTAAGTCTTTTAACAAAATTGGTTATTTCTGAGTCTTCAGGAAATAGGTTCTAACTGCCTTACAGGCTTGTACTTGAAGGTTTATCATAAAACATTAGTTACTTAGTGCACATACATATGTATGCACTATGTCATAAGCAGACACCATGCATATTTTTAAAAATAAAAAATGAAACACTTTCTATAGAGACTCATGCTACAACAAGAAATGATGTTTTTAACACATCATAAACCTGTTTATCATTCAAAGTGCAATTGGTTCAGCCCTTTTCACAAAAGTGATCTATTATACTTTTCACAAATTCATATATAAAAGTTGCAAAACTTTGCTAGACAGGGTAAAAAAGTAAAATAAAGTATACCACTCATAACACATGCACCATTTAAAAAAATTTGTTTTAAGAAATATTATTACTAACTGAGAGACAGCATCATACTGGTTTACATACTAAAATCAAATCTACAAAAAAAAAAGAGAGTTATGATACACTCTATGGGCAGTAATGGTAGAGCTACCAGCTTTTAGTGTAAGAAAAGGGCATGCCTGACCCTTTGGTCTTCCTCCCTGTGATGGCAGCTGTGCTAAGCTGATGATAAAAAAAACTAAACTAGAATCATAGCATGTAAACTATTATATATATATAACTATAACTGAAATGCCAATAAGGACATAACACATTGAAAAATATTATTTTAAATTATCTCCTCTTCTGAAGTGAGACTCCCACATTGACTATAATATATTGTTAAAAAAAAAGGTTAAAGCACAAAGATGCTTTACTCCAGAGTATTTGAATGGGCAAAAATACTTCACCACTAAAGAGCCAAAGGGTTGTGTAAATAATGGAGTTTTTAATTCTTTAAATAAGCTAGGTGTAAACTTATTAAAATTGTGTTTTTCTTTAGAAATTTATATATTGAAAACAAAAAATATGAACTGGTATGTACATACACTCAATGCTGCTCAGATGTGCTGCAATCGTTTGAAGTATTTACTCACATGTGAAGGAATGTACAGATCAAACACCGTGGTTGTATCCAGGTCAATGGCATGAAATCCCATGTTGGAAGCATAGATCACTTTTAATCTCTGATTCTCTTCAATTGTCAGATCGACCAATAAGGGTTTATTGCTGAGCTCAGCAATTGACTGGAAACAAAAAAAAATGAAGAAATTAATTTGTAAAACAAGAACATGATTTTAAAAGTTAGATAAGACAGAAGATACCACAAACTTTTAAAAGTACCCATCTTTGAAGGCAGTGGGAATGGCATTATTTGACATAATTAGTTCTTTCACCAGATTAGAATAAGAATTTCCAAACTAAGAAACTATCAAGCTTGCTTAGAAGCTATTAATAAAACTTGTATGCACTGCAAAAAAAATCAAATGACAATCTAATAAATATTTTCAAGTGTTTGTACATTTGTTTGCTTCCTTTTCCCGGCTAAACATCTAAAGACCCAAAATTTTGAGTGCGGATACTTCAGAATATGGGAAAGGTTTTAAGCTACTGCACATTGACCTTCAAGGCTGTCTTGAGGCTACCAAAGGCTGCTTTTCAAAAACCTCATAGATTACACTTTGTTCACTGCACTCATTCAAAGTAGGCAACTTAGCAGCCTCAAATTATGATGAAGGTACCTCAGGATCAAAGGGTATTAGAGCCTGGCCCCATTCCCTTTGAATTCAAGAGAATCCAGTTCCCTATAAAACTCAGTTTCACTATGACCAACAATAAAGCACAGGGCCAATCACTGAAAGTAGTTGGCCTCAGTTTGGATAGTCCCTGCTTTTCCCATGAACAACTGTATGTTGGATGTCCAAAAACAAATCTGTTTTGCTTTTTACCCAAGGAAAAACAAAAACATTGTTTATAAAGAAGCTCTTATGGAACAAAGTTAATCTAAGTGTTATAGAATGTTAAGGAATGTATCACTAGCATGTGTTTTTAAACAAATAAAGTTTGTTTTTAAAATTGATATAGTCTTTTATATAAAAACTATTTTTTCATGTGCAGTGACCAGTAGCCTAGCTAGTTTGTATGTATTTACTACTAAGTTCTGGCTGCTTAAAATTTTTTTGAAGATGAGAGATTTATGCTCATAATGCTCTCTGCTTTTTTGTTTCAGTCTAAAAGCTTCCTACAGTGCCGGACAAGAGAGTTGGGACACTTGCTGTGAAATTGATGTTTGAACTCCCTTGTTTTAACAAACGCATTTAAATAACCATCACATTGTTTATTATATGCACAAAACATGCCTTTACAATGTATAAAAGCAACACATGCTATATGTTTACATATTCTCTGGAAAAATATTTGAATCGGCAATGTCCGATTTGTACCGTGACAAAAGAGTTAGGACAGTGAGCAAAACCATAAATATTTTTCAACATTCCAAATTACAATCGAACAAATGCATGGAAATGATCAACTGACTAGTAGTGAGTGGTGTATATGTGATTTTCGATCACTTCTCGACAATGACGGGGCATGGATTTGACCAAATGAAGGCAGTCAGAATTGGCCATTTCCTGCCAGCTTTTCTTGACGGCCTGCCAGAATTGGTCTTGGTTGAGATTCTTGTGTTTGGCCACCTTGGCCTTCAGCTGCTTCCAGGCATTTTCGATTGGGTTGAGATCCGGACTTTGGGGCGGCCAGCAGACGACATTCATTCCTAGTTGGGTGGTGAGGGAAGTGACGACTCTGGCGGTGTGGATCAGGGTATTGTTGTGCTGGAAGATGGTGACTGGCATGTTCTCGTCGATGTAGTCGACAACGACATCCCTCAGTAATTGCAGATCTGGGTGGTCGCTCTGCCCCTGATTAACTTGAGGGGGCCTGGTCACGTCACACTCATACAACCCCACACCATCAACAATTCTCCTCCAGCCTGTACTGTCGTTTGGGTGCACTTTATATTGTATTTTTCACCATGGTAACATCGAACATATACTCGGTCAGCACTGTGAATGCACATGATCATCGTTTTGTTGGAAAAGAGAACTCTAGCCCATTGAACTTTGGTCCAGTTTTGTGCTCTTTAGCCCATGTTATGCAGTTGTGCCTGTTCTTTT
Organism: Nautilus pompilius; assembly: GCA_018389105.1. Classification (NCBI taxonomy): domain Eukaryota; kingdom Metazoa; phylum Mollusca; class Cephalopoda; order Nautilida; family Nautilidae; genus Nautilus; species Nautilus pompilius. The sequence continues at coordinate 608,207 of JACATO010000622.1, read as the reverse complement.
TGCTGATCAATGGCCTTTCTGGCTGGCGTCCAAAGAGATTCCCCTCGCATAGACGATGTTGAATAGTGCGACTGGAGACATTCATTCCACTCAGGGAGGTTCGAATGGCCGTCGATCCATTTTCGCGGTCTTCTGATTCAAATTTTTGGTTCTTGGTGGTGCGCAACTATCAAGTTTCTGATTTCAGACAACTTTGTCTTGTCAGGCATGGTGCAAAAATGATCTTAAATGGTCTTAGATGATGTGATTCTATTCATTTGATCGTTTAAAAATATATTAAGGGGAATAAATGTATGCACTGATTTTGTTCACTGTCCCAACTCTTTTGTCGTAGTACAAATTTGACTATGCTAATTCAAATATTTCTTCCAGACAATAGATACATATATGACATTCATTTTTACACATTGTAAAGGCACATTTTATACAACTTATGGACAATAGGATGGCTATCTGTATGGAAATGTAAAAACAAGAAAGCTCAAATATCAATTTCACAGCAAGTGTCCCAACTCTTTTGTCCAGCACTGTATATAGTTGAGTATATGTACTGAGCATGTTTCTGAGATCCTTTGTAACAAATCGCCAATCCCAGGTGTTTTCCATTATGACTGTATTGACTAAATATACAACCAGTTCAACAGAAATACTAATAAGTGCTTCTAGGCTGATGGTATGAGGAAAGTAAAAACTGACATAGCATACTCAGAGTTACAGCAAAATATCTATTTTCTGCAAGAGTAATATTCATTACTATGTCAGATGATAACAAACATGAGAGGGAGAGAGATAAAATAAATGTATATATTTTCATTATGATACAGCTACATAGAGACTATTCCAAGTTTTAGAAGTGTTGATTATTTTACACCTGATTTTAAACAAGACATCTCTTTTAAAAGATATTTTAGAAAAATCATTTAAAATGTTCCTTTTGCTAAATCAATTGCTGCTGTTTTTTTCCTAACTAAATGTAAAAAATTAAAAACAACAACAAAAATGTAGAATAAAAGTGGACAAAAAATTAACTGTTCTTTTTCTCTCTCTGATACACAGGCAGGCAGGGATTTTCAGGCTCTTTGAATGAAATGACAACTGTGTTTTACTTTCTTTTTTTATGGACTTTGAGGGCCATAATTTAGCTAATCCAACCTCCCACAATAATTCATCATTAATAGTTTAGTGTTGCACCAAGTGATGAATTTCGTTCTTCTGAGTATTCCTGTAAGCCTGGTTTGACAACATTTTCAAAATTAACAAATACAATATAATTTTATTAAGCTAGTGGTTCAGATTTTTTTGCTTTTATGATATAGGATGCATGCTTGTCATCATATGAGCACTTTGATTCATTCATTTTTATAAACAATAAAAAAAATGTAAAATGCAAAAAGTAATAAAGACAATTTTGAACAAGTCAAATATTTGTCTCCACATTTACAATTTGAATAAAACTGAATTCATCCACAAAGTCACAAGATAATACAGAAAGTGACCAGTATAAAGATTTGGTAAGTCAACCATAAATCCTTCTGTGTAAAAAGAAAATATTAAATTAATTAGCAATAAATATTGTTGTTGTTATAGCAATTATCATCTTCATCCAAGCATTAAAAAGAAAGAAAGAAATATGGCTACAAATTTATTGATGAAGTTTGCTGCCTAAAAAAATTTAGAATTCCTCAACTCAGGGCAACACAAAGAGAATAGAGGTGGGTCCTTGTGGTCTTTGGCAAAACCTAGTAAATTGCAAGGAAAAGTTAATGAAAGCTCATGTTATTCCCCACCCTCCCCCAATATGCTGATTAATCTAATCAGACAAGATCTAAAAATGAATTAGCTTCTGTGAGTCATAATTTGCCATGCACAGTTAATACATCACTAACCAGCTGGATTAAGTTCTTGTCTGCACCAGGCAGATGAAAGTGGCGCTCCCATGCATTAAGCAAACAAGTGTGAAGTCAGCATCACACTTAGTCCATCTGAAGCCATGGCAGGACAAATGGTTTATGTACACCATTAGTCATGTTGCTAATGTACTGTGTATAAGACTGAACAACTGCTTAAGTAGATATCATATATGAATATACATTTTTAATGCAGTTTAAAATAATAAGAATCCTTAAGTCATTCTTACATTTAAAACAGAAACAAAGTTTCTGATTTCCTAAGTATTTTTCATTGGAATATATAAGCAAAAGTTTGAAATCAGAGTTAAAATTAAACTATAGAATATATTTCACATATGTATTTAGGTATTCTCAACTACAAGTTTACCAACACATTTAATGGTAGAAACAAACCCTATGACCAAATCAAAATGTTTTGAATACTCCAGCACAGTTTGGATGCATTTTCACTCAAGCGACGGAAATATTTATTTATTTAAATTTTTTGCTTTAATTAAAATCCTACTCAGAAATAATTATAGATGCTTTACTGTCCTTCAAAATCAACTTCAAAGAGTTGGTTTTGTAATTTTGACAAAATGATGTTACCAAACAGTAGAATAATCAATAGTGTGTGCAGTGTACTCGTGTTTTAAACAGATAGTCTGGTAGCTAATAGAAGATACATACAGATTATTACTGAAAATAATAGGCAAACACAGGATATAGACATTAAAGCAGATGCAAATTTAAGTTTTTTTAAAAAAAAAATTTTATTTTTATCTACTGTATAATGCCACCTTTCTTAGACAGAAATTTGCTTCTGAATCAAAATGCACCTATACTAAGTTCAACCAATTTCCTTTCTTATTTCTTTTTTGAAATTAGTAGATATAATTCTTTATAAACATTGTTTTATGCATTTAAAAATTATCAAAGGCAAAACAAATCTACTTAAGATAATGTATTGATTAAAAAAAAAGTTGTAAAATTAACCAAAGCATTAGGTAAAAAAAGTAGAAAACAATTTTGTTTTACACAATTCTGAAATAAATTTATCTTAATTAAAAATTTTTTATAAACTCTTAAAATGTTCTAAATATCTTATAATGTTCAGACAAGGTTACAGACATTTAAGAGTTAAATCATTAAATAATTTTGACAAATTAAAATCAAAATGGTATCTAAGAAATAGAAACTAATTTAATTTTAATGTAAACTCTAAAAACTGAAAAAAAAAAACAATTTTCAAAATGGAATATGAAGAAAAGTATTATTTTGACTCTCTACTAAAGACTGTTGCATTAAGTCCTACAATATCTCCTCTCCAGCTGTGCTCTCTAAAACCTGACACTAACATTAATGTCAGGGCAACTTAACTGATTTCCTCAGCTGAATCACAAAAACTGTCAATATTAGGAATCTTTATTTAAAAAAATAATAAAATGCAGATATAAAAAATAGTAAAAGTGTTGATTCAAAGCACATGAAACCTATTCCTGTAGCCTGCTGATCAATTTTGCGCAAGAATTGAACCAAGCGATTAAAACCAAGTTCCCAAGTTTACTGAACACAGATGACGACATCAAGGAAGATTTCCTTTCTACCACGAATACACCTGCTAGCACTCATCCTCCCAAAGTGAACTCATCCATGAATGGAAGTGCATGACACTCATTTCTGCACCACTGGGCAAGAATCCAAATTTAATGGTGTCAACAATTTTGAATTAATACTTGGTCAAGACCATGCCCCTTATGTACCACCTTGCCCTTTGGGTACTGGCTAGTGACGTGTAAGAAATCATTAAGTGATTTCAAAGTTTATCACCTTAGTAAATCAGGTTACACACTTGACAATCTCACATTAATTCGTTATTGATTTTAAATTTGTTTCTTCTTTAAGAACTGCATTACAACTTTCTTCTGTGAATTTAGCTGTAACATTTTGTCTTTTTCCTTTGGTGGTGCTATATCTAAATTAAAAATTAGCTAATGTAACTCACACCATTGATTTAAAAAAAAATAAAAAAATATATATGTATAATTTAAAAACAAAACCCCAAAACCATAAAACCATAAAAATACAAAAGAATTTATAACATTTCTGAAAAAAAAAAACAAAACAACAACACTAATTTGCCAAATCAAATGACAGATTAACAAGTCAGAAGCTCTTCGGTTGAAATCATCATCTTTCTCTTATAAATGCAATTTATAGTACAAAACTTTCCATTAGACTGACCAGGAAAAAAAAAACAAAAAAACTGATGCCACCCTTTTTACATTTTACTTAAATCTTTTAATAATCAAAGTTTAGGAAATAAAAGATTAGATTATTTAAAAAAACAAGCAAAATACTTTGCTTCATGTTTTTTCACATAAAAAACTAAACAAGCCTCAAACAATTTCCAAAGTCTATTTTAAAATTTAACTGTGATAATGACACAATCTATTTTTATCAAGTCAACTACATTCCTCTTGTAATTAAGTCCAATCCAGTGAATAGTTTTTTATAAATAAGAAAAAACAGAATAAAAAGTAACATATTTAAGTTCATGCAAATTGCTTCATTGTCTCAAAAAGATCACTGTATTATGATTTAACATTGTAAGTGAGTTTGTCAGGTCAAATTAAATAAATTAAAATAGCAATTTTCATTAAAATGAAACCACAGGATTAGTGAAATAGCAGAGAATGCACCCCCCCAGGCCACACAACTGCAGATTATACTTTTTTATTTTATAAAACTAATATAATGTAACAAATAAAAAAATGCTTGAAACATTTTCTCAAAACCAGATGTTAAAGGTGTTCAAAAAAAAAAAAAAAGAAGAAGAAAAATTTTCCCTCAACTCAATTTCACAAGAAATCCTTTCAGAGTTTGAGAATTTATTGCTGCTTTAAGACAAGTTGAAAACAGTAATCAGGTTAACAAAAATCTGTTCAAATTTTATAGGGAAATAAAGTCAAAATCAATTACTACACAGAAACGCACAATTAACTATCCCCAGCTTATGGATGGATGTGACAAAATGTTTGTATATCCTTACATCCAAGCCTTTATTCATATTTGAAAGTTGACAATGGTTTTAAAGAATTTTTACAAAGCTCTGATTAATGTCATCCACCAGGCATTAACAATTCAGGTAAATTCCCTTGAAAGCCACTTACCTCCTCCACAAACAAAAACAACTGGTAAATGACCGCAAACTGAATGATCTTTATGTACAATATATCAGACAATAACATGGAAAGCAACTAAATTCATTATTCATGATACTTTTTCTTTTTATGTATTCACTTGAATTTGTTCACGCCTGATGCAAATCAAATTCCTTTGTCTATCTGTCCGGGTTTAGAAAGAATAAGATTTAAAAAAACGGTCAAATTTCACTCTTTTCCACCTGGCTGATCGAAATCTTTTCAAATATCATATTTGAATATCATATCTTTGAACACTTTTCGCTATACAGCAGCAGTTTCTGTAAGCATACAGTGTGTTGGCAGCCAGATTTTAGGAATAAGGATGACACAGAAAATAAACTCTATATGAACAACCCAAATAACCTCTTCAGCACAAAATTTCTGGAACCTTATTCTGAGTGAACTGTTATACTTTCTAAATGAAGCTTCAGCATTTTAGATTTAATGCTCATGTACATTAAACTAAAAGCAACCAAACTGTCAAATGCTCATTCATCTAAAGTGAGTTGTTTTGTAAACATCTTTGAAAAAAACAAAGCATTTCAATCCTGGTGATACCAAATTTATGGCATAGGTTCTAAAGAGCAATCTAGCATTTAGAAAAATGAAAAAAAAATTTGTTGTGTCAAACAACTTTAACTAAGCACAGCACAAACAAAGCAAGCAAGCACAGGATGAGACGAAAACTAATCAAACCTGAATTTCACTGAGGCTAGCAGCTAGCAAACATTAGGAAACTCTCTCTCTTGCAGTGAGACAGAGAGATGAACAAACACACAGGCACACTTTTCGATATTTTAGAGAATCATCCATTTATTATTAACAAGTATGTGGACACAATACAAAAAAAGAAGAGATTTTTCAACATGGCTTTCAAATTCCATGGTATTTAAATAAGTAAAAAATCATCTTGATAAAGCTTAACTTTTCAACTCACCTTGAAAGCCATGAACTTGTGGTATGGCTTTGGTGCCCACGCATAGATTTCTATACTGTCTTGAAGAGCTATTACCAAAAACTTTATCCTTTCATATTTCACTGAAACATCAAAGATTGCTTATTAAAGAAGTTTCATAGCAATAATGTTTTAAATTTAAATAACAAACAAACAAAAATAACAAATGATTAAAAGAATTTGTATTTAAATTTCACTTATCCTTTTTTTTTAAAACAAATATTCTTAAACTTGCCTAAGTACACAATTCTGACAAAGTTAAAAGATAAAAAACCATTTGCAAAACTCATAGCATCAACCAGTCAGCTCACAACCAGTTAATATTTGATAAATCATTTTACCTCCTTAAAATTTATTCCTATATTTCTTTGAGAAAGGGAAATGATTTTCTTAATTCTCTACCATCATAATGGTTTCATTTTTCTAAGAAGAAAAAAACAACAACAGCTGGAAGGGTTTATCATCTTCATCCTTACTAGTACATTCACATATATTTAAATGATAACAATGTAAAAAAGTTAAAAATACCTATCCAAATTTTTTTTTTTGGTTAGAAAAGTGCTATCACAAGTATTACAAGTTTATGATAATACAAAATCTAATCAATTTATGTATTCAACTTTACTTACCAATTTTAAAATGAACACAGCCTTCCAAATTTTTAACATTAACCCAACCATTCTTTTTATCACTCTGAAACAAAAGAAATGCCAAAGTTACTGAAGTACTTCTAATATATAGTCATTACACTGCTTTTACTGAGGCACACACTACCCAAAATATGAATGTATTATCAGTTTTCATATAGATATGAGAATATGTAGTCTATTTAATACACAAAGTTAATAAAAGAACTTTGAGAGTATTTTTATTATCCAAAACTGTGATTGTTTTTACAAATCATTGAAAGGCATATTTAACCAACAAAGTAACTCTTAAGAATAGGATTTAACAAGATTACACTTGTCATGTATTAATTTCAGTACACAGGGTACAATAGGGATTTGTCCAAGTGTTTCATCTAGAATAGCCAATCACCAAGAGTTAGGCTAAGTTGGTTCTGAGCAACCAAATGAAATCCAAATTATAAACCTTTCTTGATAATACCAGCTAAAGAAACTGCATACCAACTCAGATATCATCAGGTTAAACAAAATCTGCACCCATAACTGTGGAAGTGCAGTGTGATAAATATGCTACTGACCAACTACCTTCTGTAAAAAGTGTTCAATGGAATGCTAATGAAATTTGCCCAAAAGCAGTAGAACTGAAATTGTATCTCACCCTGAATAGAGTGGTTCTGTTAATGGTTCAAGAGACTAAACCAAGACTCAGTGAAGTGAAATATCCCAGAATTTCAACCAATGGCAAGGAGTCTCTGAAGATGGAGGTGACAGTCTTCTAATAGACAAGAGAGAAATCCCTTTCATCAAGAGTATGATCCAGATGGACTCTATTGTTACAATCAGTCAAATTACTACTTAATATTTTGGTAAAGATATACTGAATTTAGTGAACACATATCAAATGTCTTGTTTTGTTACTATATACCTATTTCCTATTCTCATTTTTCATCCAAATGCTTTCAAATTTAAAATGCAGTCTGACAAAATCATGTCAAATGCAAACCAGAGAACAATCAAAATTTTAAAAAAAATTAAGAAAATGCCAAAAAAAATAAAGATGAAATCCCTATGGCAATATTTTCAGCTGTCATCTTCAAATTAAAAACAATAATAACTAAAACCTGATGAACAATTAAGAAGAAAACTATGTTGGTGTTTTTGCATATTCAATGAGCTTGCAAGGTTACTGTGGCAACCATACAAATAAATCTTGTGAACCCACATATATTGGATAACTTCTAAGTAGGAATGAAATATTACATTTGAATATTCCCCAGAAGTCCCCTTAATACACAATTTTCTTTATAAAGCTAGTTTTAGAAGCAAGCAGAGGCATGGACACTCAAGCTTTAACGAATTCACATTTTAAACTGGCAAGATCTCTAAAGTTGTCAATGCGGCTTTATCCTGTCAGTGCAGAGCATTTTTCAGGTTTATCACGATTTAAATTAAATTGCTTTATTGATTAACTAAAGGGGGGGGGTAGGTGGCAGAAAAGATGTGCCTAAATGTCAATAAACTAATTTAGTTTAAGTGATGACAGAAGTCTTGGGATGGGGGGGGGGGAAGGAGGAGGAGGAAACAACAGCACAAAACTTCCCAACTATATTCCAGATATTTTTCAAAAAGAACAAAAAATCCCCCCTTAAATCTTGATTGTGCATAAAGGCGACTGAGTCAGTGTGCTTGCCTCAGCTTCCATTTTCCTCTAAAGATGAGGTTGAACCTGAAGACTAAAGCCTAAAAAACTAGTGATTTTGACCAGTGAATGGCCACACTAACCATGGATAATGCAATCAACACCGATTCATACAATATTACAGATGTCTGCTGTGAAAATGCGTCAGACTCAAGTAGAAGTTCCTTAAATAACTGGAAATTTGACTAACCTTTCCTTATTTACAGTATTAGTATCATCTTCATTTATTGACTAAGCTACTAAGTAAATTTAATCAGAATTAAAAAAAAAAACATTCATTATACGAAACATTAACTTACATTTTCTAATAGTCCAAGAATGCACGTGTGTATTTAAAAACATTTTTTAGCACAGAACAGATACCTTTCCTCACATCTACACCTATCCCTTCAGATTAATTGGGTGGTGGGAGGTGAAAGTAGTCAAGACTATAATTTGTTTTATTTACCTTCTCAAAACAAGCTTCAATAAATTTGTGTTTTATCATTAATTAGAAACAAACCCTGGGATGCTACCAAAATATTGGGTAGAGGATATTTTCAGCATCTTTGTCTCTTTGTGAGGTGGTCCATCACTGAAGAATGTGTACAGTATTCACCAACTCAAGAATCAAGCATAATGATGACAACCCTTTAAGAACAAGGTCCACTGTATTTTTCATAGAAGCACACATTGCTAATTTATCAAAACCTCAAATGATGATGAAAAACATGGTGATGATTTCAGTGTTTGTCTATTGTATTTTTGGGAGAATAAGTTTATATGGAGTATAAGACAAAAAGGCTATATCAACTACAGTAGTTAGCCTAACTTTCAACCAGTCAGCACAATGTGTCAAATCCTTCATAACACTGTCACATTGTGTAACATCTGTGTCTACAGTACTTCCAGCTTCATGAATATTAATGAACTAAACTATTTTGTGGGATGAACTTCTAGATAAATGGGTGCTGAAATAGTTATTCAACGTGTTTCTAATCATGGAGAGATATTTGAAACAAACCACAAACATTATTGATTCTGGATCTAAAGCCTGGTGTCTGTTTTTAGTCACTGCAAGACATTAGTATTATCAGGTGATCCTGGGTCATTTATGCTCTGTGTTGAATCACTACTTTAAAAATTCAAACATGTCAGTTTTATCTATCTTTGACACTTTTATGTATTTTAAGATATTACAGCAAACTCAAATTCAGACATTCAACTCACAATTTCATTTTTGATAGCAAGAGTTGATATTCAGTTTCATTTCAAGTTATCCAACATTTGAGGTTCACAACTAGACCAACACAAAGGTCAACTTACTCAACCGTCCTCTGACTGGATAATATGGTACCCACCATGGTGAATACTGTACACCAGTGAAAGAAAGAGGGAAAAATGTAAAGACAGCAATCATCAGTTGCAATTTGCTTAGCCTTTAACCTGAGCTGTACAGTATTAAGTCCATGATGTGTGGTGTGTTGGGTTAGCACATATTCCTATATGTCAGTCCACCTAGCTTGGCAGCTGCAATTTGCCTTCTTGGTTTTTTTCGCAGTCCATAATGTATCCTTTACTTTATGCTGCTCGCTAACATTGTATTTTCTGTGCATGCCCATATTACCACAATTTTCTTAAGTGAACTTAACTTCCAGCTTAAAAGTATGACTTGCGTGACTTTAGAGGAGGCATTCTGAGATAAGGTAGAGAATTTGTTGGGCTAGTTGTACATATAATCAGAACTGAAAAGGATAGATAGAATGTAATTAGTGAGCACGCACTTGTTATTGATTGGATAATTTTGCATGCTTCAGTGAGTGCATTAACAGTGAATTGCTCACCCAATTGACAAATGTTCCAAGCAATAATTTCTGTAGTCTGTTTCAAATGAACAATTTTATAGTTTATTTCAGAAAATAGCACACTTTGTCATTTTATATTTTTTCATGAAAGCAATTCCAATTACTCTATCGGGAGATAAGTTGATTCAGAGTACAAGTCAAAATCCAGACTTTCAGGGGGAAAATTATCAACTTATACACCAAAAAATATGTTAATTCGTTGATTCTTAGGAATAATTCCTGTAAAGATTATGCAAAAACTGATTTTTTTACAAAATCCTTTTAAAATCTTTATTCTACTAATATTATTCAGCCAAAGTCATTGCATATGCATTTTGAAGACTTATTACATTCTTTTCAATGATTTTTTGATGGCTGTAATTAAAAAGAAAAATTCTCTTTTGTGGTAAGGTTGCCATTTATGTTTCTATAATACAAGAAAGAAAAAAATCAGTGGCCCTTTAACAAATTCAGAAAGGTTTCTACATAGGAAATAGAAATCAATGTAGGAAAAAAAAAACAGTGCTGCCCATTGCAATGTTGCAAGAATAAAGGAGAGAGAATATTAAATGTTGAATATATTTTTCTTTTCATATTTCAATGTGTTAAATCAGAAATAGTTAAAAGATTGCATAATACCTACAAATGACTGCATATGGAATTATTACCAGTTTTTCCCCCTTATTTATAAATAGTAAAGTGATTTTCCCAAAAAAATAAAATAAATCTTGCAGCATAAGGCAATAAATGAGAGGACCCACAATCAGAGATCAACAAATTCTAAAATCTGAGCTTGCTTACTGACAAGTGGAACTCAAAAGAAACCACTCCAGGCAATACAAATGACGACCACCACAAAGGCTTTTGTTGACCATTGGGAATGAAATAGGAGAAAATTATTAATTATCTTCTCTATTCCCAAATCCTGAGAAAATGTCAGGTTTTCTTAGATTGTAGTGCATGCTTGAGGTTCTGGGGATCACAAACTTAAGTCTCAAAAGCCTATAATGGAAGGAAGTCTGGATAACAAAAACGGACCATTTCATAACCTTTCTACAGCCACAGTTGCCAGACAGGAAAGAGAATTAATTCATATTATGAAGGTCATAACAAAAAACATTTTCTCATTATTAATGATGCTATAAATTATGTTAATTTTTTTTATTCTTCCACCTACAATCTCAAATATTCCTGCAGTTTCCAAATGAAATATCATTCAGTCACCTCATATTTTTTTATAATCACTATACATGTATTTAAGTAATGATGAAAAAAAAAAGTCTAAGAGTATTAAATAGCTTGAAATGATTCTAGATAAGAGTTCAGGGTGGAAGTTTGTGTTCGGTTCCAACTCACCCACCAGAGACCTATCAGCAAAGGACTTCTCTGGATATTCCATTCTGATAAATATTTTAAAATACCTACCCCTTCTGTCTTGAAGATTTTACTTTTCAACCAGGACAGGTAGTAAACTCTGATCTTGTTCTTCTTCCCAGAAATAGTGACCAGTATATTCTGTCCTTCCAGGACTTCCATCTGCTGAAAGCGACGTCTTGATATTAACGTGTATACTGCAAAACAAAATGAGACCACACAAAATCTTCAAAATTAGTTAAACAATTTGCACACCTATAAACTAATCCACAAACTTTTATTTAGTCAATAAGATTTTTTTTATATTTAATCATATTTAAAACTCTTTAAAATAAAGAAAAATGTACTGACTTGAATGCAAAGAGCAAAAAGAACAAAAGATAGACTTTTTCTAACACGGAGATTTTCTTGGCACCTTTGCAAAAGTTAATGCTTTTATTTATTTTTAAGAGGATGTGTTTTCACAGCAAATGTAGAAGCCAGAAACATTGCTAAAAAAATAATGCAGCAGCAGCAGACTTTAGTGCATTTTAATATTTCTCAAATGTAACTACGGCCAACCCCACCCTGACCATATACATCATCTTCAGTTCTCTTAATGTGAAAACAATGGTAGGTTTGAAAAAGAAAAAAAATTACAGATTTGAGAATTTCATGAAAATGCTTTTACCTACCTTTGCCTTGACCACTTCTGTCCAACAAAGTTAGACCATTATCTGTACCTATCAATAAGTTAACACCTGAAATCAAATAGAAAAGCTATGATGCACCATTTCATGAATTGGGCATTTTATCTGCCCAATTCATGAAATGGGCAAGCCACCTGCACAGTTCATGAAATGGGTAATTAACTTGCCCAATTAATGAAATAGGCAGGTGTCATGCAGGAAATTTTTTACCGACATTCACATACTACTTTAACTGCTATGCACACACATTTTACTAATATTTATTTCATGAACTAGACAAGCAATCTTCACATTTCATGAAATATAGAACTTATAAATACCACAGTATCATTGTTATCCTATCTTAAATTTAAAATCAAATAAAATAGATCAAGCTAGCACTAGGCCATAATTTAACATTTAACTAATTCTAGGTTTAACATATTTAAAGTTCTAAATATAAAATGAAACAGGAGAGAAATAAACAGTCAACAGAAAGCTATTCTTTGAAGTTGTATGCTATACATCAACAACACCATTATTTTATCCATAACTGTAGAACTTAAATAGTAGTACCCCATAATTACATTCTCTAAGACCTGATATATTAGGTTGTTACAAAAGCTTTGTCAGTTTTTTTACTGCAACAACGAGACTTCTTATCGTTGCTGAACATGAAGTTTATTAACCAAAGTAAGTTCCATTACAATCAATACACTTCTGCCAGTGAGTTATAAGGGGCTTATACCATTTTGAAAAAAAATGGATTTCTGGAGTTGATAAACTGTTGAAAGGCAGTTTCAATTGCTGCTTGGTTAGAGAAGGATTTCATATGGAGGAAGCTGTCGAGGGGTTTCAAAAAGGTGGTAGTGTGAGAGAAAGGTCTGGTGAATAGGTTGGATGAGGGAGAATTTTGTACCCTAATGTGTTCAGTTTCTGAAGAGTCACTTTTGCAACATGAGGACGAGCATTGCCATGGAGCAGCATTGGGCCTATTTGATTCACCAATACTGGCTGTTGTTGGGAGAGTTTCTGAAGAACAATGTTTAATTCACGATAGTGCATTTCAGCTGTGATGGTTTTGCCAGGTTGCAAGAAGTTGTAGTGGATGACACCAGTTGCAGTCCACCAGACAGTGACCATGACCTTCTTTGGGTTGAGACTGGTTTTGGAATGTGGTTAGGCGCCCTGTTTCTGTCGAGCCACTGTGCTGATTGTTTGCAATTGTCGTAAAGGATCCATTTTTCATCACACCACATAATGACTCAGTCAAGAAATGGGTCGTTTTTGTTTCCTATCACAAGCGAAGAGCAGATCTTCAATCGACAATTTTGTTGTTGTTCCTTCAACTCACAAGGCACCCACTTGTCAAGCCTTTTCACCTGGCTGATTGCATCAAGCTCTCCAGCAATTTCTTGCACCATTTTTCTTGGATCAGTTTCAACTGAGGCTTTCAGAAAGTCGCCATCACAGCTGGAAGGATATCTGCTACTTTCCTTATCTTCAAGGCTTACATCTCCTGATTGAAACTTTGCAAACTATCGTAAAACTGTGAGCTCATTTGCTGTGTCCTTGCCCCATGATTGCTTAATGTTACGAGTTGCCTCACTCGCTTTGTGGCCTAGTTTGAACTCGTGAAGAAAATAGCATGAAAAACTTTTCTATCCATGCTTCACTCAGAATCCTGAAACAGATATCCACTTTATGATTTTTAAAAAGGTAGTTTTTTGCATAAGGTATGCCAAAGTACACACTACAAAATGATATATAAATTATCTACACACTCCTTCACAAGCATGCAAAAAATAAACCCCAAATTAGCATAATATAAAAACCGACAAAACTTTTGTACCGATCTAATAGTTTACAATAGTAAATCATGACAAGGTATTGACCATTACCTCTGTCTATTACACAATACATGTAATATGCCCAATTAATCACTGTCTACATTTGCAAGTCTTGTGACTATGGCTTATATTGCTGCATCTTAGACCATCCTACAGACAAAAGCATCACTTGGTAAGGCAGGTATTCCTACAGGAACACCTTGTGAAATCATGTCCATCACACACATGCACTCTAGGCAGATGCTAAGCTGCACTCAGTAGATATGGTGACATTGGGTCTGGGCGTGGTGGCAACAGTTTGTGTAGCAGAGTCACTTGGTATGGTAATGGTTGGATCTCTATTAAGAGCAGAGGCACTGGATGGAGTAGGAGGAACCTCTCTTAGCATTTCCTCTGGCTTCCCCTCCATAACATCTATACCAAGACAAATGAGGAATTTAGCTGGTAATGTGGAAGTTAGCCCACAGTAAGGTCTATTACCAGTCCAAACTTTGTATGGCTCCATCTTCATGGTCTCATGATATGACATATTCATAAAACCCTGAACGAAGCGAAAATCATAGCTCCAACCAGCACTATTGTTGTCCATCAACCAAATTGTAAGCTAGAGCTTCCTGTCAGCATTCCCTCATTCCACTGATACTAACTCTGACCAAAGATTAGCAGGTTTCTCAATAATCTTGGCTGTAAACTCATGTCCATTGTGGTAGCAAAGACCAGAAAGATCAGTTACAGTTCAGAAGGCATCTCTGTTGCCATCTTTAAGTGGGTGAATCATGTGAAACTTTGTCAGGTACTCCATGTAGTGTAGAATAAACAGGTAACTGGAATCTTTCATACTTGGCCATGCTCATTGAGGTTTGACTACTTCAGATGCTGTTTCTTGTTTGTCTGGATTTTTTCTCAGCACACATTTCACACCCAGATGTAGTCCAGGAAAAGGAAATGGGATGTTGGTGTACTGATCCTAAATCTCTCATGTGGGAGGTGGTCTCTCTATGACCAGTCTCCATATGCAGCATCTGGATGATATTTAGCATACCCTCTTTGTTAATCCTATACTTGTCATTGTTCTTGACTACTTTATCAACACCAACAAGGGATTTAATTGAATAAGTTTTCAGAATGTGGTCATCTTTCCTTTGCATAGCATTGGGACTGCCAGGAGGATATAATGTCTTCCATACTGCTAGTGATATGGTAAATATCTTCTATTTATACAGAATTTTTCAAGATGTCAAATGTTAACTAATTATTCATCCATGTCAATGTAAACCTCATGAAATTAAATTTTATTCATGCAAACGACAACTTTCATGCACAGCATTGCCCACTTCACGAGATAGGCAGGGGATCACTTGCAGTTTTCCCATTTCATGAACTGTGCAGATAAAACGCCAAATTCATGAAATGGTCAATTTTACAGATAGATATAACATATGCATATTGCTTTTAAAAAAAAAACAAATACATTGTTTACTGTTGTGGTAACCAGTTCACTAGGCCACGCTCAGTATATTTAAAGGCCTCCACTAAATTCTTGTTTTTTCTAACCACTTGGCAGCTAAAGAAATAAATGTATGATGAGCTTAGCTGCCTTGCAGGTTACAGTAATTTTCTTGGTGAATGGGAACAGGCTGAACAGAAAAAAATACAGGAGACCAGCAGACTGCAGCGTGTATTGTTCAGTGTGCTTGCACGCTGATATAGTTTAAATGTTTGCAGTGGTTCACACTGTCGTCTTCTCTTAGAAGAAAACAACAATAAAACCTTGTGCAGACAGACATCAAACCAAGCCAGCTGGATCCTCTTGTTAGCCGGATAAGATATCAAATCCTTGGTGTTTGCACAGCCTGGTTACAGAAGGCCCTCAAAAGAGTATGAAACAGAACAAATGAATCGATATCTTTCTACAGTATCCACACCTAATTTGGCTCAAGTGTGCTGGGTTATTATGAAACCAATAAAATATTGATAGCTGTGTGTCAAAATATACAGATCTTGCTGACATCGCAAGTAATTAATAAGGAGGAAGTGATTAGTCAGACCAAATTAAGGATGGACCAAATCTGCAGATGTTCACTTTTCAGTAATGTGAGAAAATTTTTTTAAATGAACATGCTTCAAGTGGGAACAAATTACTGAATTTTTTCTTTTCTTTTGTGTCCCTAAAATAAATGCCAAGATCACACATCTTATTACAATACAATTCAAAAAAGAATTTAAAAAAAAAAGGATTTCTTTAAAATTCTGTAATTGGAAAAAAAAAAAAAATCTAATAAAATAAGGCGATTTCAAAAACAAACATTTATTTGTCAACTAAAGAGTTATTTAATAAAAAATTAAATTAAAAACAAAACAAAAAAAACTGACAAAACCAACCCCAAAGTGCTGCGCAGAGAATATCAGAGCTGAATCGCTTCTTATATTTCCTAATTTCTGGTGTGTCACTTGAATTTTCTGCTGGCTGTGAGGGAGTAACATTAACATTTATTTGTGAGCCACGTCGTGATGGAGTCAGAGAATTTATTGTTGACCCTCCTGCTCCAAACCCAAATGCTGTAAATGACTTTTGATACCGCATTGATGGCTGTCTGCTAACTGCTTGGCGATACTGAAAAACACAAATGGGAAATAAAGTGCTTTAAAATTGACAGCAACAAAATTTTACTAAAATACTTACCCGTTTTAAATAGTTTATATATATCAAAGCATCTAAGTGTTTGTTATACTTCAGGGTTCTCTCTGACAAGAAGCACTAGCAGTACAGCAAAAAGCTTGAGTGACCACCAAGCAAATGATAAATCAGTCTGTTCTAAAAAAGCATGTAAAATTAGTTCTGCTTACAAAATACATAGTTGGACGTACTTTTGCTCTAATTGAAAAGGAGAAAGATGTTATAGGGTTTTGAAAAGAAATAATCAATGCACTCTCTTCAATAGCCCAATAGAGACTTCAGAGGGCACCAGAGTTATAGAGGAAGGAGGTATCATCAAAACAAAGTTGACTGATTAAAAGTGCTGCTTACACACTTACTAAAATACTAGTCACCTAATGATAGATGGAAAAATAAAAACTTTTTATTTTACGAGCCACTGCAATGCAGGTGGTCTGCAGAAAGCAGACTAGTTGGGTTCATGTAAAACAGCATAGAAGTCAACAAGAAGTGTTGCTGAAAGAGGCCAGGAATGACTGGGTTTATACAATACAACTGTCGGTTTGACTAGATGAGAGATCTTAGCAGAAAAAGAAATAGCAGCAAACATCAACCAAGGAAGTTGAATAATATAACGATGTAATTAAAAAAAACACACACACACCCCACCCACACACTGAAATCTACATGGTATATGTATATTATAGGGTTAATTGTTAAGTGACAGGAGAGTAGCAGTACTAACTTGACATCCTTGATCCTCTAGCGCAAGCAACCTATACCTGAGATTCGGAGGCCCATCAAAGCAAAGCAAAGGTGTTGCAAGAAAAACTGAGCCAGTCTTTACTGGGATTCAATCTCTATCTCTAAACCTTAGTGGTATATGTGAAAACCACTACTATTATTATTTGGCTTTGTTGCTAAAGTTACTAATCATAAGTTATCAAATGCACAGAAGAATAAATAAATAATTCTTATACTGACACTTTGGAAACCACCACTTTGAGCTTTTGAATTTTTTTTTGAAGTAGAAAGTGTCGGCATCAGTACTCTCACAAAGTTAATCATGATGTTTGTGACACATGGGCTATGTTGCCCCTAAATGTATGAAAGTAGCTAAAGTTATATTTAGGTTATCACAAAATGTTTTCTAACCATGGAGTAAAACATTTATTAGCAATGTTCCTTTAAATGGTTATAGCACAAAGCAGGTTACCAGAGAGATTCAAATAAAATCTGGCCCGACACCACTACAATGTATGCTATGTAGCAGTTTCATCTGAATACCTCATAGCATGACTTCTAATTGGGCTCTCTCAAAATGACAATTCTCTCTCTAAGATGCAAGCATGAAAAAAATCTAAACTGATTTCTATTTTCTACCATGAGTAAGCTGGCAACATTTTTTCTCAATACCACCACATGTATATTGAAAAACAGCCAAAACAAAATAATTCAGGTGTTTCTCAGTAGTAGTAGTAGTAGATTTTTGAAGAAAATGTTTGTTCAGTATAATTTAAAACAAATTTTTCAAAAAAAGAAAAAAAAAGGAGCTAAATTGGTTGTTACTTCTTAATTTTAAAAGAGGTAACAATGAAAGATTCATATCTAAGTATTATTTGCTTGTGAAATAAACATCAACAAACATTGGTATTGAGTTAACAAATCACTTGCCTGCCTTGGTCCAAAAAGAGAAGAAGAAAAAGTGAGGACCCTTTCCTCCCCACTCTTTCAAAAAAACAAAACAAAACAAATTGATTTAATAAGAACCATCTGTCTATCTAATCTCATTTAAAAATTTAAAAAATCTATGGTAAAATATTTTCATTGCAATCTTTGGTTTCCATCATGTCTTTATCATGCATACCATAATAATTCTGCTCTGTGACCTTAAAAATTCAATTCTGGTCTTCCTGGATACATGTTAAGAACAAAACTATTGCATGCACAATGGCTGGCAACATGATTTTAAATCAAATAAAAGATGTTGGAATTAAATAAAAACACATAAATGTAACAATGTAACATTAACACGATGTTCTCTATCCTGTCTATGACTTGTGCAGCTTAACCACTTTGCATTGCTTAAAAATTTCCAACTGGTAAAAAAAAGCAGATAGATTAAAAAAAAAATTAAATAAATAAATACTGTTGCTAAAAGAATGGCTAAAGATTGAGATTTTGCCTAATCATTTAGATGATATTTAAGTTTCTAGTACAGAATACCTAAACATTTAAACTTAATTGAAAAGCATCTGTTCAGTCAAAACAAACCATGATCTTTCCAAAAATAATTATTTTGCATATTCCTTTGATAAAATTTTTTAGCATATATACATATAAGACTTTCAGCACTATTATTTACTTTGCTTAGTTTTTACAGCAATTCATAAGATCAAAACAAAGAATATCATAGATGAAGCCTCTGGTACAATACAAACAATGAGGAAAACCCAGTGAAATAAACCTTATTTAGAGCATGCAGCAAATGCAATTTATTGAAATATAAGTTCCAGTTTCTGAGAAACACTTTTAGAAAGCATATTTTATAAATGTTAGTAATAGGCAATAACAACATGCATGCTGAAATGGTGGACGTAATTAAATGTTCTCAAAAAGGCTACAAAAGAATTCCTTTTTATAATCAAAGCAACAGACTACTAATCTTTTTTATACTTGGCACACACCTAACATCTCAGTTGATTTGAAAGAAATGAACTTATATACAAAACTACAAAGAAGTCATCATCTGGTTAAAAATTCATTTTCTTCTTTTGCTCCCAACAACCAAAAGGAATTTTAGAAATATAAAATATTCTGCAAACTGTGTATCAATGAAATTTTATCAGACTGATGTATTGCTGTTTTAATTAATCCTGCACACTATGCCTTTACCACATGATGATCAATGATATTTAATTTTTTATCTCATTTTAACCTTTACTAGCTGTCTCATTAATAAGTCTTAATACAAATAAACCTTTCTCCATCCCCACCAAACAATTTTGGTCTAGTGTTTTTTATATTTAAGAGATCTCTTGCGGGTCATCAATCAGGCTCAGTCAAATTTCAATTTTCTTTGATGAAATTTGCCTTGCACTACAGAATTCAAACAAAAAATGGTCATAAAGACATGCGGCCAAGACTAACTAAGATGACAACTCTAGCTTCTACAGCACAAGCAACATACTGTATTAGATGTCCCAGATGTGTAAAGTTTCTCACTCCCTTCAGGAGTCTCCAGTTTTGGGGCATTATCTCCCAGTCTCTAAAAAGAAAAAAATATAAAGAAATAAAAAAAAAAAAAAAAAATTTTTTTTTTAAAATTTGTTGGCAAAATAGTTTTAATGCACGTAAATAACAGAAACAGAATACTAGTCCTCCCAATCCCAGCCTTCAATTTTGTGGGAACATTCTTTCATCAGCATTATTTATGACTCCAAATCAGAAATAAGAGTGCTGGGATAATTACAAAAATGCACTTTTGAAGCTTATGCAAAACTCATGTTAAGCCTACTACTATATTATAACTAAAATTTGGTTACATGAATAACTATTTGAAATGCCTAAAATATTTTTAGACAATAAATCTTGATATCTGACATGCAGAGAGAGCTTTATCTACTTTAATTTCTCAATTATTCTCTTTAAAATCTGTCAGCAATGATTTGTTTTTGATATTTCAACATTACAATATATCAGCATCACCCAGAACCTTACAGATAAAATTTCACTTTTTTTTTTTTTAGAGACCCCCCTTTCTTCTCTAGCAACAACCCAAGAAAATAAACTGCATCACAGATTGCTTCTCGAACAGTGAAAAAAGACACCCACAAGAAAAACCACAGCTTCAATCCATTCAAAGAAATCACAGCAGATAAAATGCCTATGGTAACAAATAAAATTAAAAAAAAAAAAAAAATCCAATTGGGGTTTGAATAACATGAACCAATATCAAAGCAAAACAATTTTTCAAAATTCTTTTCATGATCTCTCTCTCTCTCTGCCCCTCCTATAGTAACTACCACTGAAGCAATTAATGAAGATAAAAGTTCAAAACATGCACAAAGTACTGTATTTATAGTCCTGCAGCTTAAAAAAATAGTCTTCACAGACCAAAGTTGAAAGAGATAAAAAAAAATTTCTTTTTAAAATAAAGCTTCTAAAGGCAGCCACAAAAACATAAACCTTCAATTTAAAGAGAATCTCCATCTTTCCAAATTTAGCACACACAAATATTTCCCCTTTAACCCATCACAACCAAGAATGTCAATGAATTATTATTTTATAAAAATGTTTCTGAGAATTAAATGCAATAATTAAATTGGTTATTTTATTTATTTGTTGTACTGGTTCTAATTGCTGTCCACGAACCAATAAATGCCAAGTCCTCAAACACTATTTTTTAAAAAATACCCATTTATCTGCATTCATAAATATCTCCAAAAAATACTCACCCCCTCCTTTAGGAACATTTCAGCACATCAATATTGTTTATCAAATTATGCAGAAACCACAACAATTATTGAAGCAGCAAGAAAATTTAGTGTGGACAATAAAAAAGTAAAAAAAAAAAAAAAGATTTGAAAGTGGATACAACATGAACCTGCCTAAGAGGAGCAAGTGACCAGCTGATGGCAGTCAAAAACTGAGATGCTGGAAGAGAGAAATTTGATTGGTTTACCGGAGCAGGAGCTAGATGTCATTGCAAACAAAGAAATCAGCATGTCATATCTGCGAGACAAAACAAATTTTGCACAAAAACTGCCTCAACAACACCAGGAGGAAAAGGCGGAGACATTACACCAATATCATTAGAACTGATGTGACAACTATCAGAGACATGAATGAGACAGTTGTCTAGTTCAACATGCTAGACAACAAGACTCAGTACAAGCTCACTTAGGAAATCATAAAAGGGCATGAAAAAGACAGTGACAGTAACGCTTGGTTGATGGGCAGTGACCTCATTGTTGTGTTTTTGAAAGAGAAATGAGAATCATCTTTTCATTGATACCTGCAGGTGGTTTACTCAGAATAAGCTTGTTTGGTTGGCTAAATGAAAACGTGTGGAGTCATCATATCCAATGAAAACTTCTTGTTTTGGACTCATTTAGGTAGTAAGCATATGGAGGGTGGCTGCTACTTAGATGTTGTAATGATTCCAGTTGGTGACATTAGCTTAGCACAAGTGGCTGATATATCCTGGAATCAGCAAAAGCAAAACATCTAAAAATAAATAGAACTAAATAGTAAATGGAGACACATGAAGGGAAAACAACTGAGAAAGTCAGAACCATGCCTCCTCCTTCAGTGGGTAAAAGATGCATAGAATTCCTTTTCTCTTTATGTAATCAGGAAAAGTTTGAAAAAGACAGATATATACAATGCTCTAAATGGCACAGATGATGATATGTTGTGGAACATGGATTCCAATTCAGACGTTGATGAACTGCAGTTGCCAGGACTCACGCTGCAGGACTGCAACAGTGAGAGAAGCAACCTGACATAACATCACGGATGAAGAGCTTAAAGAGTGCTAAGCCAAAGTCTACAATGATATCGTTAAGTAACTTGGTAAAGTTAGATTATAATGATAAAAAAACCAGGTGCCATTGATTAGTGCTCATTCATGTTTTACTTCTATTCTATTCTTCCTATCTTCCCAGCAAGATAGTGTTCCAGAACAGTTAGCATTTTGCATCATGTGTGTTGTGTAATCCCCTTCTTCTTCCTGTGTCACTGAACAGGAATTTGAGAGCAAAATTCCTCCACTAATTTTTTCTTTCATACATACATATTGTATATAGAGATCTATGCTGTCTGTTCTGCATGTTCAATGTTACTTGGCTTGTATTGTCATTTGGAGATATTCTCATAGTTTAGTTCCTACACAGAAATGTGTCAACTGTTGCTGACTAAGGCTTGAACTTCATTTTTTTTTAGCAGATCTGGACTTTTTTGGCCCCAATAATCATCCACCTACAACTTCTGACAAGTTCCAATCAATGGCCAACAAACAAAAACATTATCAATGAGATAAATGACTGCCTGCCATATACCAACAGCAGAAAGCCTGGTTTGGCCTAGAACTGAGGACAGTGACCATGGTGTTGATGGTGATAGTGCAATGCTGAAGGAAAATATTTTTTGTTTTGTTATTGAGAGCTCTGATGGGGTAGCGCAATAGCAAAGGAAGCAAATTAATGTCAAAAAATAAATTAAAACAAATTAGTATCTTTTTATTTTTTTGATGTTAGTATATGCTATCATTCCCACACTTGATATCAATCTTTCCCCACCCCCAGAAAAAATCCTGCCAGACGGCCATGCTGGTGATATCCCTCTCAAAAACAGAACAGTGCAACAGGTAAACATAATCAATGCCATCACAGTACCTTGTATTTTCCCATAAAACATCACGCAGAAGAAATTCAAGTACAGTATACTAATGATATGAAGTAAACTTCATCATGTTTGTGAAATAAAGAAAAATATCAAACTGGTTTTATTTGGATGCCAGATAAATATCCACCATAAACCACAAATAAAGAACACCACACCAGTGTTATTTGTGGAGAGAAAATAAATAATATGAAAACTAAGAAGTAAAGATTAAATTAAGGTATGTAGGACATTTCTTTTTTTAATGTGGTTTCCTATGTCGACAGTGTCACTTCTTCCGGACCTTTATATTAAAAAATAAAATAAAATAAAAAAATGCTTCAGTTGATTATAAATGACAAGGCACACATTCAGTTGTATGAAAAGAATTTGGACTATAACTAAAAGAGGGAAGCAGTAGATTATTTATGACAGCACTTGACTGGCAATGAGCTGAGGCAGTGTAGAGTTCATAAACAGAGCAGCATCCACAATGTTACATTTTTACGATTAATATTTCAAACTGTAGCATCTGTGATTACCATAAAACACAAAGAAGTACAGCTATCTAGTTATTTATTACCTGTCAGTCACAATGTGGTTGGCAAAGTACTGTATTAAATCAAATTTCATCTCTAATACATTATTTCAAAAATAAAATGCTAAAAAAACAGAAAAATTCATAATATATATTTAATCATAAATCTGTTACTAATTACATGAATACTAAAATGTGCTTTTATAATAGAGACTTTAGTGTAGGGATAAAACAAATGTATGTTACTTCAAACAAAACCAAGACTGTTGTTGTTTGTTGCTCTTGCTTTTCCATGCTTCTTTTCAGGGGATTTTAAGGCTAACTAGAGCTTTTTTACTTCTTTTAATGTATTCCCAATACAAACAGTGATCAATGCATTGTTCCAATGAAACAGATTAACTGGAGAGCAGACTATAATGTCTTTTCATATCCAGAAGCCTTTTGCCACAACTAGACTTTACTACAGCAAAATATTTATCTATCAGTTAAAAACCTTAACTTAATGACCAGAATCCATCTCCATCACTGTTTCTTAACCACCCCTCTCTCTTGTTATTCTAATTCTGTACACTCTGCTAAATTTATACATATATGTACTTCAGATATATGAACTGTAATTTTTTTTTTAGTATGAGCTTATTCTGATTATTAATTGACTTTACTTAACACTGTGTACCATCATAGAAGCATTGCACCTATCCCTCAAATCTGTATTACTCAGCCATAGAGACTATGATAGCTGGTACCCACCTACCTCATTTAAATGACTCTTGCATTATGACTGTGTTGACAAAATATACAGCCAGTTCAACATACATAATAATTAGTGCTTCTCAGCTGTGGTGCAAATGCACCCAAGGAGGTACAAGTAAGGTAAAAGCTAATGTAGTATCTATATAGTTAAATCCAAATATCTAACTTTTGTAAATATCACATTTATCTCCATGCTCCAAAAAATAGTTTAACAAAACTAAGTTTATTATCAAAAACAAAGTTTTGCAGCTGTTTTACAATATTACCACAAAGCTGTCATTTTGCTTAGTTCCATCTTAAAGTATCAGCATTATTTTCCTTTTTTTCTCATTTAGGTTAGAATCTTAAAAGTTCCTGTAACAATTTTTAAAAAATATTGTATCACTTCAGACAAAAGTAAAATTTTTATTTTTCTTTTTCAAAATATATTTATTTGACGTCATATTTTCCTTTTAGAGGCAGTAGTATACTGCATCTACCTATAAAATTTTATTTTGTCAGATGAAAAATTTAAAACAAGGTGCATGCATGTGTGTGTGTGTGTGTGTGTGTGTGGAGGAATTTCATTCCTTCCTCCCTTCTGTTCAGAATAGCCAGCCCCCCCAGGTGGTCTTTTACCCTAGAGACAGGTAATTTGAAGGTGATTTATAATCTAATTTGGAGATATTTCTGATGTGACAGCTTGGGGATTCTGGCTGTCTTCCTCCAGTCTCTAGTGTGTCATCAACATTGGGAGGATTTATCAATGTCCATCAGCTGGGGCTCCTGTCAGGCTACAGATTAATCAGCAGATGAAGAACAGACATACACAGTGAAAGAGAGAGGAACACCTAACCTGTGATTTGATTTTTGCAATATCACAAAAGTCTGATTCCATTTCACCACACCAAATTATTGCACTAACAATTTTTTTACAACCAGCAGCAGCAGAAAGGAAATATCCAATTAAATTTATGCATAATTCTTTTTAACCCTTAATAACTTTGTTATTAGTAGTCAATTAAAAGATGTTCAACCATTAGGTATCTTGTCTTTTTCAACATCAAAATAATCATTCAGAACTTATTAAAAATACAAAGGTTCAAAAAGGTGCCACGTGTGTGTGTGTGTGTGGGGCTTCGTTATATGCCTGTCAAGAACTTTTAAGAAATTAAAAAAAATCTTTAATTTGATTTAAATAATGATAATTATTATAATAAAACATTTATTTATTGATCATAAAGAAATTCTTCGAACTTATTTAGGTTTACTTTAAAAGAAATTGGCAAACTATCTGTGACAGCCTGCATATTTTTACCTCTTTTCACCACTGAAAATAAATGCCAGTAATAGTTTTAATTATAAGTATGAAAAATTTAATTAACCTATACTGTTTAGAAATAATCATCTAAAGTTTCTTTAAACAAAATACAAGATTATGAAGATCACAAAAAAAAGACAAAAACAAAACAAAAAAAAACTTTATAACAAATCTTTTCCTAATGGTGTTGTATTATAGAGTAACTACAGAACCTGGTATGTTGTTGAAAGATTATTATTATTATTATATATACATGTATATATAAATTTTTGGTACAATTGTTTAAACAAAGGTGATCAAATCAGAAGCATATTGTAATGTTCACTTAATTTAGTTATTACAAGAAGGCAGAAACCATGGCCTATACAAAAAATTTTTCCAAACAAGGAAGGAGAAATGTATCAATGCAATTTTCACGATGATTCATATCCACCATTGCAAGGAATTCACAATTCAATTATTTAAAAAGAGTTGGTAAAGATTATTTCTTTAAATCAAAATGTACTAAAACAAACCAATTTATGATGAATAACTCAAAAGCTGTAAACTTTCTAAATAAATTTAAAAAAAAAATTTTTTTTTAAATCAGAATTACAAACCCAGAGGCAAGCTGTGAAGCATGGCCAGGAGTGTCCCCTGATACCTGAAGAATATTAACAAAACAAGCAAACATTGTATTTTTGAGTTAAAAAATCTAAGCTTTTCAAGGTTAGTAAAAACCCAACCTTTTAAGCAAGAAAATAATTGCATTAATACAAAAGTTTTCAACATGCGTGTTAGATAAGCGATACAACAACAAAAATAGAAATCAAATAACAATACACCTTTCAAAAAATGTGAAAAGAATAAAATTATTTCTATTCCTTCCATCCAAGTCAATACTGACAAAAACAATTAGATGTTACTGAATTAATTGAAATGATCATAAATAGATATCTGTATCTCTATCAAGAATTCATTCAATAAATTAGCTAGACACTTGTCTTTGTGAAAAAAATTCATCATCCAAGTTATTAGCTCTTTTAAGAATTATGGTTGTGGCACTTTTGAGCTTCAATAAAGGGGCTAAGCGTGGAATGTCACAGTGTGGGGTTAAACACTCATCACCATCTTTCTTGTTATGAAGCGGATCAGATTGCTTTAGATTGTCATGATTTTCACAAATGGATGCCAACAATGGGTACCCCTGGGTGGCAGCTTCATTTGTTTTGGTAATTCTTATTATATTTGGAGCAAAAGAAATGATGGTGACCATTAATGACAAGTTTTCTTTCAACGAGGAGAAATAATATAATCAAAGGACTTAAAAAGGTGTGGAAATCGAAATGGAGGGGGGGCAGGGAAAACTAGAAAACTAAAGATTGCAATAGCAGAATGGGAAGCCAAAATATGGAACAATTCCAACATACAACTCTTGGTATTTTTAACTGTGAATAACTTCCAAAAATTTGCTGCTGTCCCACCACAGACTCAAAACTCTTATTATTTTAAAACCTGTTAGATCTTCTCTCAAACATCTAACATCCAAATTAAGTAAATATATTAATTCTAATCTTTCTGCACACTAGAGAATTTATGCTTTATGCTAAACCATTAGAAATGATAATAATAATAATAATAATAATAATAATAATCTACTACTATAAAATAAAACAATTAAAATAAGAATTTTAAAAATCAACAGTAATATTTAGTATCTTGCTAAGCAGAACAGAGCAACAAGTCATTCATTACTTGGACATCCACTTGTTACAGAAGTTCCAGTAGGAAAAATGAACACAATTTCTGGCAGTAACTTCATCAAAACGTTTTTTTGCTTTAGAGTTTTTCAGTATAACTTGTTTACAAATTATTTAAATTTGCCATACTTTATTTGCCTTAAGATTTATTATGAATCAAATAAATAAAACAAACAAAAGACAGATGATGATTCAACTTTTTATTTTAGAAAATCATAACCTGTACTTTATTAAAGAAAACATACAACATTTTTTTTGTGCATGCAAAAACAGGAGAAAACTGCACACTTAGATAGTAATATTTCTTCTCTATTTGAAACTAAGAATAAAAACCACCACCAACAATTCGCTAAATCTAAATGAATGCATTTTGGCAAGCTCAATTCATGGCCTCCCTTTTGAGCACTGAAAATAGCAGCACCTCTAGTCAATAAGCGCAGAAATGTCTCTCCCACACAGAACCTGCTAGTTTTCCCTTAAATTGGTCCCCAGTTATACATAAATCACAATTTAATGTTTGCTTTAATGACAAGCTGGCAACAGCTCCAAAATATGAATGTTTTATAGGAATCCCCCCCTGTTATTAAATAGTATTTGTGAGCAAGGAAGGAATGAGGCAAGAGACTTTCAATTTTTAATACAAAAACCATATCTGATCAATTTTTCCATCTCTGGCTATATCAGAAAGCTAACCTATATGAGCTGTTGCTGCATCATTCATTTTGGTTAATTAAAATCAGCACAAACTTTGTAAAAAAGACAGCCTGCATTTTCTAACAATTAAAAAAAAAAAATATTTAATGTGAATAACACCACAACTTGTACAACTGGAATAGGATACCAAACAATTTTAGTTAGTTTCTTTTGATAATTTTTCTTCTGAGAAAGAAATCCATAAAGCATTCTTTTTTTTTTTAAAGGTAAAGAGTTTATGAAATGAATGTGTTCCATAATAAAAAGATTTTTCAAAACTTAAATTTTGTAACCATTCCAGAGGCTAAGGTGAAAAGGAAATGATCAACCTATCAGACAAGCTTTCTTTAATATATGACAATCACGAGAAACTATTTTTTTTCCTTTTTCAAAAAAACAAATAAGAGTACTGTATTTTTAAATTTATATAAAACATACATTTTCAACAGCTGCAATTTTCAATTTGTTACATGCTCCCCCCATTTATTCCTTCTATATTTTAGATACAGAAACTTAGAACCAGCAAGCATCATATTACAACTATAAAATTCAACTACAAATTCACATATTTTCAAAAAGCCCAGATCCTATAGTTACAGTTTGCTAAATATTAAGTTTTCATTTATTTTATTTTCAGTTAATACAAGACTGGTTTATCCCAGAAAAGTCAGTTTTACTAAAAGTAGTCCTATAAAATTTTAGATATTGTTACTGGATCAGTGTGGTGATCATGGATTTTGCAAAGAGGGACTAGCATTTATTCTGTTGCTATGTAAAGACTGTTTGAAATAATACTTGAAAGACTTCCCCTCCCTCTGTGAGTCATTCTCCTCTTTAAAGATGCTAATGTTGTAATCAGGTAGGATCTAGTGTCAGCCTACCCCTCCTTATCAGCTCCAGTTGTCCTAATTCACACACAATTCTCTCTCAGCTGGAGCCCCTCCCCAGTTGCTCCCCCACCCAGCCTGATCAAGTAATTAAGTATTCCCTCTCAAACCATTAGTGAACCAACATCTAAAAATGACCCCTTATTTGTTCCTTTGCTTGCACAATGCTGCTCCTCTAATCAGCACCCAAATAATCAACACCCAGTCAGCCATAGCACACCGATTACTTACTAATCAGTCAATTACAATGCTTGATACAAGTGAGTCATAACGAACTCAGATGAAACTGATCAACCACAAGAAAATGAATTCATGACAGCAATTTTAAAATGATTTGCAAGTCATCTGCAGATGTTATTTCAGTGACAATCCTAATATTTTTATATTTATTATTTTTCAAAATTCTTTCATTTTCTCAAAATGACCACAGAGAATTTCCATTCTATCTGGAGAAACCTTTTAAGGATGCATGAATAAAATCAACTGAGGTGAGATCGGCTCTGCTAAAATGTTTAAAAACAACTCATTTTGAGTGCGCTGGCAAATAGAGTGAGTTAATAATAACATAAACATGTAATAAAGTGCGCCTCAAGTTAGTTGATAGTAATGGATAGTGGGTTTCTCAGTAAAGCAAGAATTTTTACTTTGAGATCTGCTTACTGAAGATTCCATTTAAAGTTGTACTTTCAAGGTGAGGTTTTTTGACTCAGTAATTCTTCAAAAACCTGTAGCATTTTAATAATAGATTCTCTCTCTTTCTCTCATACCCACTTTAGTAGTTTCACTTTTCAAGAAAATGATTTTGCAGCACATTAGTATACAAATTTTAAATATGAATTGCACTAATTAACAAACTGGAAAAATTTTGTTGCAATTCTACCAAGAGTGAATACTGTACCTGTCACGTGACTACAAGTTGTCAAAGAAAAGTCACACTCAAGATTCTGACTGATAGCGATCATGTTCTCGAGATACCTGGGTAAACTAAAATAGTACAACTCCAGGCAACCTCAGTTGAAATAAACAACAGAGTGCTGGTTAACTTACGAAATAATTAAGATTAATGGCAATGACAGCTACATATTTTTTTATTTTTACTGCTGCATAGTTACAGGTTACAGGAGAGTTTCCACACCCCTGATTCAGAAGACCGCCATGCCACGTGTGTAAAATCAGTGGTGTGTAGCACTGTTAAAGACATACAGATGATAATTTTGGACATGATCACAAGATCATCTTGTAAACAACTATAGGATGTGTGAACATGTGTGATCTTTCAGGCTACCACCAGCCAGGTATGTCAAGCTGATCATAAGATACATGGAAGACACCTAGCCACTCTACATTAGAGAAATCCCAAAGAGTGTTGTCTATCCTGTATCATGAAGGGGCTGGCATTTCAAACTAGACTCCCTCATTTTTAGATGCAGGAGGAAACAAGAATGCCTGGAAGAAGCTCAAGCAATTGGCTGAAGAGAAGCAAAAAGAAGCCATACTATGGAGATTCTCTCAACTGAGCTGACTCAAACTGGAAATCAAACATGGGCCTTCAGGTGCCCACAAACTAGATGTGAATGAGTTAAATGCACATCTTTCTTGTTTTCTTTAATTTGATGAAATTTACTTCCAATCATCTTTTCAGCTTTGTCAACGTACTTATAAACACTTAGGTGGAGCCTATAATTATAATTATTGAAATTTAGCTGCACATAAGAATCTAGAAAAGATTAATTTATGTATTCCAAGTGTGAATTCTACGAAATCTACTTTAGCCAAAGATGATTTTAATGGCCTACTACACACCTACATTATGTCTTTCAGTATACATTTAATATTCCAAGTAATTATCTAGAATTTAATTAAGAGAAAGCATAATGTTTATTATATCCTTCTTTAAGGAATAAATTACTATTCTCCAATCTTTTCGAAATTATGTATATTAACTCTTGTACCAAAATGATTGGCAAGACTTGTTAGGTGTAGGAAAAAACTCAAGCTCAATTTATTATTCTACATGATATGCACATTTAAAAAAATAATCATATCCTTCTCATAATCCTCCATCAAATCCAGAAATTTCGCTTTTTACATAGGTCAGAATTTACAAAGTCAAAGTTACTAATTAATGCTACCAAAGTTTATAAAATCGATTAATTAAAGACTGCCAGGAAATCTGCAGATGTAAAACAATACTTTTCTTCAACTAACTAGTTACAATAAGCTGTCAAATAATGATATTAATGACTTGGTCTGTTACCAGAAATGCTGCTGAATACAATGTGGTTAGCATGCTGTTTAGGATTTCATTATCAATTAGCTCTTTAAATCACACCTAATCTTTTACTGTGATAATGTTGATGAGTATGAAAAATATTCTGTAATCATTTATCAAACCAGCTTGATGCAAAATGAGAGAGCTTATTACTTCCTTGTACGTTTGCTGAATACTAATTTTGTATTAAAGAATCAAACATGACTGACTACATCTGTCCATCTTGTTACACTAGGTAAATTAAACTGATTCCATGCTATAGAATCAATCTCCTGGACATAATCAATGTATGTGTGTGCATACACACAAAGAAATTATAATTTCCTCACTGTGCTGATGCAAAAAAAGAAAAGAAAAACTTTTAAAAGAATCATTAAAGCACATGTCTATCCACCACCTTTCTCTCTGTCTTTACAAATTCCCAATGTATCATTGTAAAAAATTTCTGCATAGACATTTATAGTGTGATTAATGTTTTGCAAATAAACTTGCATTTGCTTATAGAATGGTTAATTTTATTTTTTTTCAGTATATCCTCTTTTGTAGATAGCAAAAAGTGATAAAAGACTGTCAAGAAAGATTTTAAATATTTCATCATGCCAGAGGAAACAAATTTAAGTCTGATAAAAGCTTGGCAGTAATTCAAGTTCTGATGCTATTGAGAATACATTAGTTTACTTCAATCCCCTAATATGTCATAGCTTGCACTAGTATCCATGGCAATATACAACTTTTTACAATATATCAGTATCCTTTTATGTTCAAATTGATTTTTCCTCTCTCTCTCTCTCTCTCAACACACATACAATATCAGCAACATTTTTACATTCATTTTAACATATTGCAAAATGCATTAATATTGATGCTCACCTTGTGTCAGAAGAATCCATCTGTTACACTACACTACAAGCAATACTAGCTGATGTTACATAGTAATCACTCATGCATTATTACACTTTTGTTTGATTCCCTTTGGCAACAAGAACACCAGCTCATCCCTTTAAAGTTCTTTCAAAACTAATGTACCGTAAGTACAATCGACAGTATGGAATAAGCTAAATTCGGCAGAAAGAAAAGATGTCATGAACTGGTTGCTCTTTATCAATAATAACCAGTGTATATGAAAAAAGAAATATATCAATTCACAAAAAGGTTTGTTTTCTCACAGGCCAATTAATGTATGTAGGTTGAACAGTTGGGAATGGGCCAAGCTTTAGCTATGGTATTACATCACAGTACAAGAAATAAGTATGAAAATAAAATAATTTCTAACTTAAAGGTCATGAAAATTTTCCACAGCTCAAAATTACCAGCTATCATACAGTTTCACAAAGATATTATAAAATCATTCAATATTAGAAGTGTGTACCGCAAACATGCACACAAAATTTTAGTTCTACAATGTATTATACACAAAGTATTGCAGTTAATGTATTCGTTAGTTTTGATTTTTTTAAAATCAAAATTGTTTAAATTATGTCAGCTTGCAGTCATAGAATAATAGTAATAATATTACTACTTAACATGAGAGAACCAAATCACCACACTACGTCACATGACTCTCTACTAATTCCCTATCCATTCGAATAAAAAGTCACAAATATTAACTTCTTATAAAATACTCTAAATGATAAGCTTAATGTGTGCAGAAAAACAAAACAAAGCAAAGAATTCTCCAGCCATGTCTTTGCTTACACAACACTTGCAAGGCAGCCAAATACTGTCAGCCACTTACCAAATTTTCATTAACATAATTCGCTAAGAAAAACTACAATAAGTCTTGTCTAAAACAGCAGCAGCAGTCAATTAGTCTGCAAGCTTTCCTGTGGTCATGAAATAATTTTTCAAAGCCCATTTACCTTTCGGACAGGCAAAAGCTTAACAAGAGAAAAAAATTATCAGCATGCAAATAAACACGCCTCCATCTCTTAATCTTCCTTAAAAAAATAAATAAACAAAAACTATCACTACAGCAAGAGATAGATGAAAAAAAAAAACGACAAATGAATTATCAAAATTTAACTACTGTCTCACCTATAAAGATATTTATTTAAAATGCCTTATAACAAATTATATGGCCATATAAAATAAAAGAATTAGCTGGTAAGAAAAACTGGTTTACATCATGAGTGGTCAGGTTTGCAATCTAGTCAATGCTACATTAAAAAAATTTTTTTGTTACCTTTCACTAATTTTCCTCTTTCTACAAAAGAGAGGCCCTAACAGGAACATTTTTTGCATGGGTATCTTTCCACCAAAACACCAGGTAATGGTTCTCAAAGCATTTTCAGGTAAATACGAATAACAAGATTTTTTTTTATAACTTAGAGAAACAAATTCAGTTGCTTTAATTTTTTTTCTTTTGAAATGCATTAATTAACAATCAATTCCCCATAAGAACAAAAAAATTCCTCAATTCCCCATAAAAAACAAAAACATTCCTAGCATGCAAGTTTGCTGCATAATTTCACATTTTGTTCACCAGTCTAAGTTGATTTCAGCACATAAATCTATAGTTTGAAACAAACTTTAGCATGGCTACTCAAATGGCTCCTCTGCAGAAATATTAATCTCTGCAATTTAAAAAAAATAAAGTATACAATAAAAATGATGCCTGTTATCAACAACGAAAAAGGTGTTTAGTAAAAATGAGTATACTAACTGCATACATGGCAATGAACGCCATTTCACTTTCTGCACAAGCAGGTAAACCATCTAGACTTAAAATGTGACCTGACCAAATTACTGGAAAGCTACAAGCAAGAATTTCCTAGACAAAGTTGCAAGATTCTTTTACTGCACCCTACTAAGTATCAAGACTCACTACATCAACAGCAGACTGGCTCTGTATCAGATAGACAGAGCAGAGACCTGATCACCTATATCACACCACCACCTGAAAGCCACTAAATTTGTTCATATACCAACCTTTCAGGAGACTCAACATCATAGTACATGTCTACACAGGGCCATGAAGCATATGCCATGGATACAACTAGGCTAGTGATCTGTCTTCAAATCAAGATTCTGCCTTATGGTTTTACTCTGGCCAGCAAGATCACTAGATCCCCCCAAAGAACACATTTGGGACCAGCTCAAATGTAGTATACACCAGCAAGTAAACCCATCTCAGAATTATAGCAGGCTCTAGTTTAAGAGTTGAATGCCCCTTCCCAAGCCTTTGATTCAGTATTACATTTTTTTCATCCATCAGCACTGCCTGAAATACATCAATGATCAGAGTGGACACAACTGACAGCAATTATTCATCTTGGACAGGCATTGCCAGAATCAGTGTTCATACATTCCATTTGTTGACAATTTACTCTTGATAGGCAATATACTTATGTACTCATGTATACTTTTTAATGAACAGAAATATATTGACTCAGCAATTATAACAAAAGTAGCAAAATTGACTTTTTTATAAAATTGAATATAGAAGAAATTTGATACACACATGTAACTTAACAGAAAGCCTAGTCTATTCACCAACACTGTAAAAATTATGATATCTGTGCACCTTATTAATTGCTAGTGTCAGCAAAAATAGACTAGTGGCAGTGATTATTGTTTTCATCTTCTGGCTAAAAAAACGTGGAAAGCTTAGTAAATTTAAAAAAAAAATTTCATAAGAAACTTAGTGTATAAGAATTTTTGAATAGATGTGACAGAGAAATTGAAAGCCAGAGTAAATGTTCAGCACTGTGGTAATTTTAAAGGTTGACAAATGGAGTATGCTTTAGATACTGAACTAGGACATGCAGATAACAAGTGACAGTTAAAAACAACAACAAAAAAACCAGGGAATTTAAGTTATTGGCAACAAAAAGAACTTCACACTTGAAATTCAAGCCAAAGTTCTTTTTGCAGAATCACTTAACTGAATAAAATAGCTAATTTCCACAGCTGGCTTTATATAGGCATGCTTCTGGCAGATAAAATCTATATAGCTGCTTGAAATGCAACTTAACAACCACTGTTGAAACTCCGACAAACAAAAACACTGGTTAAAGACGATACTAGAGATTCTCTCTCTTTTTAGGCAATAGCATGAAACAAGAAAATCTTTCTCGCATGTAAAAAGATTTTTTTAGCATTTACTTTTACAGATGAGTTGGCAATGAAAAAGTAAATTAAAAAGAAACTATTGTGTTCCAGTTTCCCACATTTCATTCAAGTGGGGATATACCTGTTTGTACTAAGAAAAATTTATTTCATTGAAGTTCAGGTCTATGATTTAATAACTACTTATTTATTCTGAGAATGATTAACTAAGTATTTCCTTATAAAGTTGCATCTTATATCTTTTTTTTATTAAACTATCCATTATAAATGCATTAAATGTATGATGCAAATTTAAAATTAAATTTATAGACTAACTGATTTAACTAAAAGCTATAGATGTGTTGAAATTATTTTAAATCTGGGATTGTCTAGAATTTAAATGAGATATTTATAGACAAAGACTAAGTGTTTTAAAATTCAAGTTATTCATTAAGGTACACCGTATAAATAGACTATCTGTAAATCACATATATTTTATATTTATTAAAACTTTTAAAAACATCTATAAACATTTTTCTGCTTAATTATAACTTTTTAATAAATAAAATTTAAATGCAATTAAATCTTGTTTACTGACATACAGCATTAGAAATAGTTATGGGAAAAAAAAAAGCAGCAAAACTGGGTATAAAATGCAAATGAAGTGAGACAAAAAAGCATCTCATGAGTAAAGATGAAATACTCCGTAGTACAGTCCTGTGTTGATACAGTACACTTATTGGTTGTCATGCAAGCAATCAGAAAATGCCACATCTACAAAAGGACTATAAAAGTATAAGCAATAATATCCCTCGACAGCATGTAGGTACCAGATTGCAGCCAGATTTAATGTTTCAGGAGCTGCTATACACAAGATTCTGAGGAGAATACACAAAAACTGTTGCACAGAGGATGCAAACAAATTGCAAAAAGCTGAAATAGTCAGCAGAAATGAAACAGTGGGATAACCAAACATGGAAGAAGGTACACTTTTACAGATGAGTCCATGTTTCAACTGTTTGGCAATAATCAATGGCAGTTTGTTTAAAGTCAGACCAGAAAGCAATATAACAGCCAGCTAGGATTTCATATTAATGAAGGGTATCAAAGATTTGTATAAAATCAAAGATATACTGACTGCCAACAGGTACAGGCAGGTTCTCATCTATCATGCCATTCCCTCAAGAGGACATTTTATTACGCAGAGATTCATCTTCCAACATGACAATAATCTCAAGCATACAGAAAGATACTTTGGTCTGCACAAAGTCTTGATATGAACATCATTGAGGCTCTATGGAACTATATGGCTACTGAGAAAGTCAAACAGCAACCAAACACCTTGGACGAATTGTGGAAAGTGCTACAGAATACTTGGAACAACATTCCACAATCATACATTGATAACCTCTATGATAGCATGAAAAGTGTCATGCTCTATATAAAGCAAAGGGGCACATAACATACTAAAGCATTGTGTATATATTGTATATATCTCTCTCTCAGCTGTAATTCCTCATTATTTGTGCATATCCTGTTTCCATAATTATTTCTGATACTGTGTACACACATACACACACAGACTTCTGAGTTGCTAAAAAATTACAGCAATTCTGAATTGTTAATTTTTGTTGTTTAGTCAAAATTCAAAACTAATCTAATTATTTCTTTTTTTCAAATTTATTAAGTACTTATTCAGTTTTGATCAGATCAATAAAATCCAGGTATATGAAAATAATTAAATTTTAAAAAATATAAAACATTGCTATTAAGTACAGTATTATGAAAAATTAGCAAAGAA
Organism: Nautilus pompilius; assembly: GCA_018389105.1. Taxonomy (NCBI): domain Eukaryota; kingdom Metazoa; phylum Mollusca; class Cephalopoda; order Nautilida; family Nautilidae; genus Nautilus; species Nautilus pompilius. The sequence continues at coordinate 571,047 of JACATO010000622.1, read as the reverse complement.
ACTTTAGCAATTAATTATTGGTTGGTGTCTCAGTGGTTAGACCACTAGACTGCCAAGACTGAGGGCCTGAGTTTGATCCCCAGTCAGTTTGGTTTGGTGCATGTTCCTGGAATGGTTTCTCCTTGCTTGTCTTCATCAGTCAATTGTGGAGGTTTCCTCTGGGCACTCTGGTTTCCTCCAACATCTAATTTACATGTAAAGGAAATATTTGAAAAAAAATTATTTGCCAAGACTCTGATGTCATTTTTTTTTTTTTTTCACTTGTTGATTTAACCAATGTTAGGTAAAATCTATCAGTGAAAATTAGCAAAAATGACTTACTGGTTAAGTTACCACCATACTTTAACTGGATAAAAATTACAAAAATAAAACTGAATGCTGATAAATGTATCTTACAACCTTCAGTAAATCAGTTGGTAGCAAAGTTTTAAACTGGCAAATCTTGAGTGGTGCTTTATTAGAAGAAAGAAAACAAACAAAAAACCTTGCGAAACTGCTATTCTTACAAAAGGCCAAGAAAATGAAATTTGTTTTCAACCCTCTCAGAGCTGTTTCTATATTCAGTATGCATTTGTATGCTATTCATTACTTACAGTACAAAATGAGATAACTTGGACAGTATATGTCCATGCCAGGAAGTTGAATGGTTATTTCAATGCAAAATGTGAAATTTCTAATGTATTACTTATTTAGAGAGCATTTAACTTAGTAATAGTAAAGTAGTTTAGCATCATATGTTGTGCATTAAATCACTGGTTACAGCACTATTAGCAGGAAAGTGTTATGTTGGAACCTAACATTTCAGTCTTGATCAATCCCAAAACCATTTCAGTCCTGAAAGTAAATTAGGGAGGAACAAACAAATATTTCATTTTCTATTTTCAGCAGTCAGAGTATAAAACAAAGAACAAAGTCTTGTTTAGCATAAAATTAATCATTTTATAAAGGATTCTTGTACATTTTGTGTTAGTAGTATTATTCTTTTATTACTTCATGTAAAGATGTTTGATAAAGATATTATAACTAGAACAAGACTATATATGTGAAATCAAAAACATTTAAAATCTCACCCATGCTACATTAGGTATTATATAATCATCGTCTTTGACCCTACATACGTGGCACACAAGGCATCTATCTATGAGAAGAATTATATTAACAGTACCCAATAACACTGGTCAACAAGTATTTTTCATCAAGCATATGTCAAGGTGTACTTAGTGTAGATTTTAATGCTGATTTCAAATATACAATTAGTTTTTTGACATCACGTACAGTTTTCAAGATGAGAAAGTTTTTTGGTTTTAGCTCATGCATTATATAGAAATTCCAATTAATGACGTGTATGCATGTATTTCATTTACATCATGGAAAAATACCTTTAAAATAAACTACATTATTCATTGCTGCATAGTTCAGATGCAATATTTCATTATCTTAAATTAACCAATCAAGTTTTGTCTGATGAAATAGGTATTTCAACATTTCAAATTGTCCAGTCATAATTGGTCTGATGAAATATTTTATCATCTCAAATTCAATATAAGTATAACCGTTTGTATCTATTTCCTTACTTGTTTTACAGTCTTAACAATGTCAAGACAGTGTAGAAATCCTCCTGGTGTGTTTTGTTATGTCTGTGGACAATTTATTGTGAAAGCTCAAAAGCGTACAACAACACCAGAGATCAAGAAGATTTATAAGCTATGCTTTGACTGTCCTCTTGGAGATCAGGACAAGTTATGGGCACCACATTTTATCTGCTCAACTTGCTCAAATGACTTACGCGACTGGTTCAATAAGAGGAAAAAGTCCATGCCTTTTGCCATTCCAATGATATGGAGGGAGCCGAAAGACCATTTTAATGACTGTTATTTTTGCAAAGTAAATGTCACAGGATTTTCTATGAAGAATAAACACAAAATTGTGTATCCCAATTTGGATTCTGCAATGAGACCTGTGCCTCACAATGGAAGTCTGCCAATTCTAGTTCCACCAGATGATGATGCTGACTGTCACGATAATGCTGCTGAGGAAGATTACGTGGCTGATGACGATAGCTTTGAACCTCAGAAATTTTCCCAAGCTGAACTGAATGACCTTGTCAGAGACCTATCCCTCTCAAAAGATAAAGCAGAACTGTTGGCATCAAGACTGAAGGAGAAGTATCTGCTAGAGCACGGTATCCGTATAACTTATTTTCGGCAGAGAAATGTGGTTCTACAAACATGTTTTTCTATTGAAGGCCCGCTTTGCTTTTGCAGTAACATCGATGGACTTTTCGAATGTTTATCACAAAATCATGATCCTGCAGAGTGGCGTTTGTTTATTGACTCTTCAAAACGAAGTTTAAAAGCTGTACTTCTCCATAATGGTAATTTGAAGCCCTCCATTCCTATTGTACACTCCATTCATCTTCATGAATCATATGAGAATATGGAACTTTTACTTCATGCCATTGCCTATGAAAGATACTCATGGAAAATATGTGGAGATTTAAAAGTCATTGGAATGTTAATGGGAATGCAGTCAGGTTTCACAAAATACTGCTGTTTCTTGTGTCTATGGAATAGTCGGGCAACTGACAGACATTATTCGGAATCAAACTGGCAGACAAGAACATCATACCAGCCAGGACTGTCTAGCGTCAAGAAGAATACACTCTTGTAGATCCATGTAATGTCCTATGCCTCCTTTGCACATAAAGCTTGGACTGATGAAACAGTTTGTAAAGACACTAGGGAAGAGAAATGCCAGAGGGTTTGAGTATATTGTAGAAAAGTTCCCAAAATCACAGAGGCGAAGTTGAAAGAGGGTTTTTGTTGGACCCCAAATTAGAGAAGTACTCAAAGATGTCAACTTCAAGACAACACTGGATGAACTGGAACTGCCTGCCTGAAATGCTTTCAATTGGATCTGTGAGAATTTTTTGGGCAACTAGAAGGCAATGGACTACAAGGATGGCATCAAGAATCTTCTGAAATGTTACTCAGCAATGGGTTGTCGCATGTCACTGAAAGTTCACTTCTTGGACTCCCATCTGGATTTCTTCGCAGATAACCTTGGAGCAGTGTCTGATGAACATGGTGAAAATTTCACCAGGACATTAGTGCTATGGAGAAACGGTACCAAGGCTTCTGGAATGACAGTACGCTGGCTGACTACTGCTGTACACTCTACTGTGATCAACCAGATCAGGAACACCGAGGAAATCCAAATCACAATGTTTCTAACTCTGTTGTTTTAACTTTGTCTGTTTTGTCTGACCCATTTTTTGTGTATTCACTCTTTGTAGAATGATAGTGATGATTTTTAACTCAATAAACTCATTTACTTTCTAAAAAATATGTCCTTATTTATTATGTTAATGATTTCATATATACAAATATGTAAATATTTGCATGTATCTACTGAAAAACTGATACGTGCTGCATACAAATGGAGTGAAAATTTTGAAATCAGCATGAAAAATTAGTCTTAAAGTTTGGTTGGCATTCATAATGAGTATAATACATTTAATTTTGTTGACCAGTGTAATTAAAGCAAATAGGGTGTTCATTAAATTTCACCATAAATTCAGAAAAAAACAACACTTAACATTGTAAGTCAATTCTAAGGGAAAATAAATAGCACATTTTAAAATAATAATTCCCACCATCATCATTACTCATTGTCAGTTTTTATTTTGTTTAGGTTTTTAATCAAATTTAAGAGTCTGGAATTCATTTTGATTACATAACAATGAAATACTAAGGTAAGAAAGTTTCTGTTTATTTTATACATTAAAAAGAAAGAAGAAGAGAGAAAATAAATAAACTTCAACAAATTTAAACATTCAAGAGCTTTTTTGGTTCATGGTATTCAATGAACCAACATTTTTTTGGTTTGTATTTCTTTTATTTATCAACTGAATCTTCTAAAAATTTACATGCAAACACAAAATTTGTCTGCTAAATTTGTTTTACCACTAAGAAACAAAAATGATTATCTTTTTTCTTGTCTAAACATGGATCCTGTTGATATATTTTTAAAATTGATAAAGCTTTTCAGGGTTGAAATGTAACCAATCTCAAACCAAAATGAAAGATACTAAATGGTACACTAAAAGTTATGATTGCTAAAGGTTAGTTAAAATTATAGTTAAACATCTTTAATTCACAAATATTCTGAGCTGCATATACAAATTCACTATCCTCGTTTATTAAATTAATACTAAAACTGCATCAGGCATTTTCTTTCATTTTACCCACACATATTTTCACATCAGCTACTGGCTTCTATTAGTGATTTCAAAATGTAGGGCCATAAATCAACAACTCCAACTAGAAGTCAGTATCTAGTCTAGAATTTTGTAAATGATCTCACACACCATACCCATGTAGTATTACTCCCTTATCAATCTTTGTGTCAATTTCTTAAGCATCTTGGATCTTTTCTCAGATCAGATTTTAAGTGTCTTTAGTTGCTTTTAGCATCCTTCTGAAATTCTCCCTATCCTCTCAGCAACAATTTTTCTCAGTCTTTGTGGATTCTCTTTTATCTCCTATAAATGTCACCCGAACATCTTTTGCAATTAGCATCCTTTTAATATCTTGCAACCTCCTGCTAAATACACTTTATTTATCCATTTTCCAAGTCTTTAACTGACTTTTTTATACTTGACATTTACTTTCTTATCTTCTTGCCTCCATCAAGTTAGAGCAGACATCTTGTCCTATTATATTACATTAGTCAAAGCCCATTTCCACTGATAAGTTATTCATGTTCAGGGATTTATTAAGCACAAGCCCCATATCCTAGAATCTCTATTCCCCACTTGATTCTCGGCTCCTATTGATCAATACCAGCTCACACTTTGTGTTTGCCACTGAGACAACTAAAGTCAATTTCTATAATCACCATTCTGTTTAAAATCTGCTCAGACATTGTCAATTACTGGGCCCCCATGTGGTGGCTGTCAGAACAGACTCTAACATGGTGGACCAAGGAATTTAGTGTGCTTGTCAGGTTGACCATGGACAGTATTGTCATGATGATGATACTGGTGCTTGAGAGAAACAAAATGAGCATCACTTTCTACCTGACCAATCAATACAAAGGCTGGGCAAGGGGGGGGGGGGGGGATTGTCTGAGAGAAGCAACCAAGATTAATTTCTTTTTCAGAGAAAACTGGAAGCTCATTTGTACATAAAAGTCAAGATTATTTCAAAGCTTCATGTGTAAGTAATTATACAACAGGACAGGAGATAGGCAGAAAACTAAATAGGCCTGCGGCAGCAAAACTCCCCCCTTTCTGTCTTCTTCCATCTTTTGCCCAGCAAGATTAAGTTTTATTGACACTTTTCATCAGCTCAAGGTTTAATTCAATACTTTTAATCAAAAGCCAAGAACTGAACTAGAGAAGGAGAAAAGAAAACAGAATCAAAAAGATTAAAAAATTGATTAAATAGTACGAGATAACCAAAGATTAACCAGAATATCTTTCAAGATTGATTACTGGCAATTTTTATTCATTCCCTTCTGTCTTACAACTATAATCTAAAAAAAATACACAGAGCCTGCAAGCAATAAAGAACAAAAACTTAAATGAACATTAAAGGGTTTTTCTAAATTGTTATTTTCCCCTCCCCAATGAAAGAAAATCCCTAAAGCATGAGGCACAATTTCATGCATTTTTATATGTATAAAAGATTGTTTTCTCCTTACAACAAAAGGAAGATACTACCTACCTCATCTGATGTGGTCTTGTCCTGAGGCCTTTGCGGCATTGGTGGAGACCGTGACTGCGGTGGTGTATGGGGTGGTAGCAGGTCTGGTAAAACGCCACTATTACTATGCCGTGGTGACTGCATTGCTGAGAGAAAATAATAAAGAAAGTTTCATAATTTTTTCCTCTCATTACAACACAAATTGCCTGTAGTAATACAAGTTCTAAAATTTTATTTCTTTAATCACAACTGCATTGTAGCAGTATCACTATCCAAACTACTGTTTCTGGAATCTTATCAGTAGCTAGAGATCAAACACCGTACATAACCCGACAAACTGAGCACTGCAGAATTTACTCCATGGGAGCAAAGAAAAAAAAATAATCACAAATGATATTCTACCTTCTCAATTCACTATACAACTTCAAATGTTTTAAAAATACTGTAGAATGTTTAGAACTAAAGCTGAAATAATAATTAGACTAATCTAAAAGGCACAATTATGACAAAGGTTTCAAATGATTTTAAGGTCTACTATGCAAAACAATAATAATAAATGATCTCTACATATTCTATAATAAAAGGACAGGTAAAAATAAAAGATTGTAAAATACTCAATGCAGCTAAATCCAAGTTAATTATTCTATTAATGGTATAAACTGGTAGCCAGTCTGTATTAAACAACATTCAAACTGTGTTTCTACATCTTACAACCACGGACATCTGCAAGCCCCCCCCCCCCCGATAGCATAATGGCGGCATTATTTTTTTGCCTGATTCACCATGCTCACTGGTGCATGGTGTGAATCGGGCAAAAAATAACGAGTATGCTACTCTCTGACCAGGTGTGGTCAAAGTAGGAAAATACAAGATAAAGCACTGGCAGAGCTTGTGTATGCACCTCCCACTGAAAAATCCTGATGTCCATGCCTGCAACTGAAAAGCACAAATTTCTAAATTTCTTGGAGTACATACGGCCTGCAGTAAAACAGATCTGTCAGATCAGTGATCACTTCTAATTTTTTTTTTTTTTTAGAATGACGACAGAGATAATACAAACATTCAAAACATTAACTTGTGGTGTAAACAAGCAACAGTTATTTAATAAGCCAACATAGCTTTCACGAGTGGCATTAATGTTCAAAACTTTGAAATCACATTCAATCAGGGTTCTCTGCAAAGCATCATAAAATGAATAGATTAAACTTGTTGCAAAGTCCACATCAAGACCTGTCTGCCACTTTGAATCACTGCATCATGTTGCTAAGTTCTATCCAATCAAAATCATAAATTTGTACAGCAACATACATATTGAAGCACTTCACACTCATTCATCTATTTACATGCAATCATTCACAATGACTTTAAAATGGAAATCTATAATATTCATTTTTGAAAGTAAAACAAAGAACAAAAGGAAACCAATCCACCACATCAACTGATTCATCATCAATATTTAACTCCACTCATGGGTGCTAGTATATGATGTTGACACCCTGTTGAAAATTTTCCGTGTCCATTCCTACCAAAAATTTCTCACAGATTAAAGTGACTGTGACTGAGAGATCGTTTAAATTTCATTTTTAAATAATAAAAAATAAATTAAAAAAATAAAGAATGACAAACTGATGAAAGAAAGGAAATTGGCTAGTACAATAATGATAAACAAAAAAATTATCTGGGTTGAAATGAAATAAATTGCTAAACTTACATAATTAAGGTTAGAGTAAACTTCTATAAATAAAAAAACTTATTTATGGGTTATGTTTTTCCTCTATATTATCATTCTTTAATTTTGTTAAACTTATTTTTAATTATTTAAGAATGAAAATGAATCTCCTAATCTTACAGTCACAGTCACAATCAAAATCACTTTCTGTATGAGAAATTTTTGGCAGAGATCAAAAACGAGAGATGTTCATATCTGACTCCTGAATTAAATTCAAAGCACAAACATGGCTACTCAAGGTCCTGGGAAAAATTTATGCAAATTTATCTTAATACATATGACATCATGCTTATGCAAATTTGGCACCACTATGGACAATTTTCTGAGGATAAACCAGATGTAGATCTAATTTTGGGTGGCAGTGCAATTAAGTGACAATATTAGAGGAAAACTCACAATAGACTTAATTTTCACTTAAAAGACAGCTCAGACATTAAGTCATGAAGTAATTACAGCGCACCATTCCTTCAAGATTCTTTTTCTTTTACAATTACAGTTTAAGCTGAAAATATTTGAAAATAGACTTAAAAACATTGGGATGCTGAAATAATTTGCTTGCTTTAAAGTTTCATATTCATGCATTAAAAAGAAATCATGACTCTAACAAGTCTATTTGTTCAATGCCTAACTGGCCGGTTATGAAAACATTTCTTTCTTTGTTTTAAAAACCCTGGTTGTTGTCTTGGCAAACACTTTTGCTGTAGTGGGTCATGCATGCAAAAGTCCAAGAATTTCACCTCTAGCAGTGAAATACCAACACCAGCCTTGACCATTACCTACCATTTACCTTTGTTTCCAAAAAAAAAAAAAAAAAACAGAACAGAACAGAGGTCCTCTTCCATAATCCCACACCCTGCTTTGAGCACTCTGATAATATTGACAAAGTGAAATGTGTGTGCATGAGCAATTCATATCCACTTATGAAAGTACTATTAGGCAGCTGCATGTAAGCAGTGTGTATGTAACAAATGCAAGCATGTAGATGACATTCCAAAATAATTTGTTTGTATTCTTTATAGTTGTAACATTCTATGAAATCTAAAAGTGGATACTAACAAAACTGAGGTAATCAATTATACTTACTCCTACGTAACTGTTTGACTTAAGTAATACCAGCTATGCATTTGACCCAGTTTATGTTAACATTTATAGAATTTGCATGCATTAACGTAAATAATGTGTGTACTTAAATTTAAAATCTAATAAAACAAACAAAACAAACAAGCACATTTATTAAGAAAAAAAAAACATCTGGATCAAATTTATAGACAGGAAAATAAATTTTAAAAATGTCTTTTGATTGGGGCTGCAATTCACATTACAAACACTGACTTGCTTCAGGCAACAGCAGCTAGCTAATAATCTCTCCAGATAAACAATTTCCCACTCTGATGGAGAAATTGTTAGCATCCTTCTTTACCATAAAAGCTCTATTAGTTGAATCAGATGGTTTCCTTCTCATAGCAAGTATGAAATCTATCAGGACAATGCTCAGTAGACTAAGGAAATCGGCTTTGCAATTTGCTGGAAAATGGAATACAAATGAGACATTCCTCTGCTGGAGGTTATCCTTTATGAGGATTCATACTGTGTCTTCCTAGACACTTGCCAGGTCAACACAGTCATATTTATTTATTTCACTATAAAAAACATCTGAGAAAAAAAAACAAGCAAACACAACAAGAGACATCGAAATAAAGAAATAATAAATGATAATAACAACAACATACAACCAAAACTTCCATTTAAAGTAGCTATGCTTAAAACTGGGGTTTCAAAAAGCAATCTAAGAAACAAAAATAAAAACAAATAACAACAGAAATACTTAAATCTTTTCTAGCATTTTTTCTTAAATAGAAATTAAGTTTTTTTGGTTTTTTTCTTTCTAGCAGATATCAGGCAATTGAAAGTTCTAAAAATAAATAAAAAATATGCTATTTATGTAAAATATTTACCAATGTCAGGCCTAGAACCAGGATATCTTTCCACACAAAAATGAAAATGATATAGTTATTTAACAACAAAAACAATAAATTAATTTAAAAAATGCATACCTGGTCAAAAGTTATTTACCCTACAGTGGAGAGCTAAAACTTTAGAATATTTTTCTAATTTATGCACAATAAAAATAGTATTTTTTTAAATGTCTGAATTATTTTACCTTTGTACTATAATTACAATTATGAATTATTAGCCAGGCAATGCAGAGAATAAGCACACCCATTTTTCCTGAGAACCATTAAGATTTCATGAAGACAGTTAAGTGTAATTAGATTTTTCTTTAATAAAGCTTCATTATTGTAAAAAGTATTTATGAAGTTAGCAAGTCTCCTCCAAACTTTTTACAGTATTAATGACAAATATCAATAAAGAACACTGTTATGTTCATATCCATCTACTCTGTTTTTAGTGCTGAGAACAAATAAGACTTCCAGGATATTTTATTACATGATTTGAAGAGAATAAAATTCTACATTTTCCACATTTGATAATTCTCACAAAGAGACCTATTAACAATTATGCAGATGAATAATTAGAAAAATATTTTCTAATTAACACAGGAGCTGCTAAACTAATCTCATAAAATATAAACCATAAGGGATAATTCACAGCCAAATTATGTTCCCCTTTTATAACTGCAGTAGTTTGGCATGGAAATATGGTAATCAGACGTTTAAAATTGACATAAAACTAACACTATTTCTATCTCTTCTTTTTTAAATAATGCATGTATATCATTCACCATCAGTCAAATAAAGATTATGATAGATGGAGCTTTATTTAAGGCTTTGTTTCAAGCAGGGCGTCAAACCAAACTAAAACTGAAGTGGAAAAAAACTGTATCCAACAAAGCTGAATAAGAATTGAACTGATTAAAAAACATGACCAGTTCATGTTTAGATTCCTTGTTTACTTGTTCCTTCTGCAGGAGGAAAGAGAATCCAGTAAAACGAGAAAATCATTTTATCGTGTGTGTGTGTTAAAAAAAAAATATAACATTGGTACAATTCTGGATTTTTTTTTTCTCACAAGCCTAGACCAAACAAAAACATTTTTAAATACGAAATGCCTGACCTAAACTGTACAAACTGACAAAAGTCAAACAGGCTGTTCCATCTTGCAGATTACAGTTGAATAGCCTTTTCTGGTCAAGAATTTGTGCTATTGCCACAAAAAACAAACATGATTTGTTGCAACAAAATTTTGAAAGATGAGTTTAACATGTTTTCTTAGTTTTTTTTTTTTTTTTTTTTTAGTTTTGTAAAAAGTTTGTGATTTACATTATCGAATAAAATTTACATTTTTTGTTGACATTGCTTGACAATGGCAAAATGGTCATAGACCAGATTGTGTATGTGAACTGGTTCAGACTTTTTTCCCTGAACCAAAAATAAAGCAAAGCAATACATATCTAAACTGGAACTGAACTAAAGTGATGATCTCATAATGCAGTTCAAACTCCCTGGTTTCAAGTCTAACAGATGTGAGTGAGAAAGAGAGTGAGTGAGAATGTGTGTAAGAAAGATGGTCAGAACTTCTTTTTAATTAAGAAGCACCTTTAAATAAAAAAAATATCTGTAAACCATAAACTTTATAAAGATTGGCAAAGATAATTTTGAACATTTTTCCCCCCTTTATCCCAACCTCTACACTAATTTATTTCTCAAATGATTAAAATAAAAGAGTTTAGTTTCAGACCAACTCGTTAAAAATGGCAATATTTTTGGTTTTTCAATAAAGAACAGTTATGTTTCAGCTTTATGAAATTACAAATTAATCAAAATTGAATACTGTATATCAAAAACAATTCAAAATTTCCCAAAGCCCTGCAATTGAAACATACAGCTTAAGGCTACATAATTTTACAGCAGCATGTTTCCCAGCCAACTAACAGCTTTACCAGCTGAAAAGTCACTTATTCTCAGAGAAAATATTCCGACTGAAGACTTTATTCCACTTCAGAACAAATGATGGATCACACACATTTCAAATCTTTATGGCCTCCCATTAGTTTCAATAAACTCTGTAGAGCATCTCGGGTTAGCATCAAAGTTGCAAAGAAAATTTATTTGCAATGCACAAAGCCAAGATACATTTTATGATGAAAAGGTTGAAATATTAAAACAAAATATGGATGTGTGTAATGCACTGACACATTTGCAGACATTTGTTTATGATTCCAGAAGATGAAAATAATATTGAGAGAGAGATTCTACAGTGTGTACTGTACCATTGAAAGAACTATTAGTTTTCTTCAGATAAACAGTAAAACTAACTTTAGGGTTTGGTTTTAAAAGCTGATTTCCATTTCTTTCTTGTTAAATGGATAAGAATTTTAGTGTTTTTATTCTGCATTAATATAAAGGGCAAACTGAGGTTGATAAAGTATCAAAATTAAAATGTTGCTTATTAAACCACATTAGTATAGTTTAGGAGTATAGGAAGAATGAAACTATCAAATTTTAAACAAACACAAAAAGAAAAGGAGAAAAAGTCCATCAATTAATTTTTTTTAACAAATTTAATCACTATTTACAACCACCACCAGTAATTAATCCCATTTATCTACAATTCAGTTACCAAAATAAATGCTTTAAATAAATGTCAAGCCACACTGATACTTTAGCCAATTCAGAGCTTTAACCACCAAGATTTTTAACTGTCTATAACTGAAAGAATTTACTGCTCTAATCCTTTGTTATTTTGAAAACCTTCATGGACATTCAATACCCTAAATAGGTAAATTTAATAATTTTAATCTTTTTAAAAGCTAAATATAAAAAGATAATAAATAATGCTCAATTATTCAATATTTCTAAATTAAATACTGCACACCTGCAAGATGTAGATAACAAAGAACTAAAATTTCCTTGTGTTAAACCTGGTTTTTTAGACAATACAGCTGTTTAACACAGGTTAAGGATTATCTTATTATCAATAAATACACAGTCGCAATGTTGGCATAATTATTGAAATAGTTCATTAAAAGATGCAATGAGCCTTAAAACTATCAAACTGCTGTGATGGACTTTTAGGTGTACAATAAAAATTCCAAAATTTTCAAAACAAGCAAGAAAGTGCAACATCTTGTATAAGTATTTGAAGAAAATATTTTGTACAAAATTATACAAAAATTAAATATTAACATTTTTCAAAGAACTTACTTTCAGATGAATTTAGTCTCATTAGATTAATTGTAATTCTCAGTATTAAATAGCTAAACAAAAATTCAGTATTAAGTATTTACATTATCAAAAAAAAAAAAGACATTACTCCTTAAAATCAAATCTGTTCTTTAAATATTTTCATAAGTAAAACTGGAAGGCTAATGATTGGTAATGGTCAATCATGTGTATTCTTACAACAATATTAGAGAAGCTTCAGTCTGCTGAGTGGCCCACAGTAAAATGTCAGCAGTTACAATCACAACAACAAAAAAATGATTAAAGTATCAAGATGAAAAATTCAGGGGGTCTTTATTGATCTATTATTAGCATGCATTTTAAAACTATTCTTTATTTTAATCTAGAGTAATAAGCAAGAAATAATTTTAATGTATTGGGTTATTTCATCTTTTGTAAATTTGAATTGTTATTTAAAACTTTAATTACATTTCCTGCTTAACTTCTTAATTAGAATCCCAAGAACTACACTATAAGATAAACTTCAGCAGACTATTAAACAGTCATAGCTACTTCCAAATTTTTTTCTTTTGTTTGCTTCATTATCTTTAGGACCAAAGTTTATTTCTTCTTTTCGTTTTTAAATACTTTTGCCAAATATTCAAAGATTTTGGCTAAAAAAGCTCATTTATTACTAAGAATAGGTAAATTGAATTTTTTTCAAAAAACAACTATAAAGCAAATGCAAAACAAATTTGTAAGTACTACATTTATACACAGTACAATGGGAAAGTAAAACCAGTAATTTTACACAATTTCTAAATTCAGTTCACTTTAATTCCTCAATAAAACCCATTCAAATATTGCTTCCTATTTACTTACAGCAGACACTTAGTACCTCAAATGGTGGTATATTTATTGCAAATACAGCACTGAAAAATGTTACCAATCAGTTATAAGACTGACATGCTAATTTTACACATGAAATTACTTGTGGAGTGAGGAATTATCTGAATTCACTGAATGGTTTGGGAATTATCTAAATTTAGTTTTGTGCTCTACTGTAACAACATGCACTCATGCCAAATTATGCTTGCTGTTTAGTTTAGTCAGTAACTATTTAAAAAATAATAAAAATAACCAAATTTTGCCTTATTTAACAATTACACCTATACCTACACATTATTTAAATTAGTCTAACACTAAGTAATCAACATTTACACTGTAAACTCCGGCATAACAATTTGTGCACCATGCACCAGCATCTACATCAGAGACAAGCCTGGTGAGAGAGTATAGTACCATAATTAGCCACTAGAAAGCATTAGCCTGTGCCACAAGGGGCCTGGAACTTCCAAAAGTAGGAGAAAGCTAAGTGGTGCATGGAGAAAACCCATACAACTAGTTGAAGAGTGAGAAGAAACAATGGTGGAGAGATATGCCAACCAAGCCAGTCCTGACCAAGAATCAGCCTCCCTCTCCCGATTCTCTCATAATAAAAAAATAATTGAATTTTGTTTCTGAAAAACATACAAAATTCAAATGAAAACCCATACTATTTCTTTTTGTGAAAGATTGGCCTTGAATCCACTGAAAATTAAAGAGAGATTTTATTTGACCGTTAGAGGCATTATAAAAGTGGTTTGTGTGAGAATTAAAAATGCTTTTTGTAAATTATTTCTAACCAGAAAATGTGATTGATAAGATACAAAAGTATCATAATCAATTTCTGAGTTTGAGTATCTTTTTGAATGGAAAGTTGATATTAGGCATGATCAAATTAAATTTAATTTGCAAATAGATGAATTAAGTAAAAAAAAAAACAAAAATGAGTGATGGGGGAAAAAATGAAATGGTATTTTTTATCAGAAAAACTCATTTCAAATTTTCAAAACTTAAGAGGATCACCACTTTAAGATACACTCTTGTCAGAGAAAAGAATGATCGACTAACAGGCAATAAATCCAATCAACCTTTGCCGTTAAGATGTGGCATGCAAGACTATACAACATACTTAATTCTAAAGAGCCCTAAAATCAACTAGTTTTATGCAGACTTGACGGAAACCAGCCATATTCCAGTTCAACATCCACACACAGCTTCTCTTCCTGAACAAAAGATACATTGTACGTGGAGGAGGATTGGTAAATGAAAACGACAAGCAATAAAAAGTTTAATCATCTCATAGTCAGGACAGCAGCAGACATGTTATCTTTAAACTGGTATAAAACTCCATAAGTTATGGACAAAAAAACTGAACTTTTGCTGACTTTGTATTCAGCTGTTATTCTGATTTTGTCTTGTTGCTTGGACAAAGCTGCAACAGTCGGCAAAAGCCCAGGTTTTTTCTTTTCTTTCTAAGTGTTTTATTCCCTTTTAAAGATTATACTAGTTTTCAAGTGGGAAAATCACAAGAACTTATTAGGACATAATCAAATTTTATGCAGTAGACTTCCCTGATTTAGTGTAGCTAAATTTTCTCCATTATTTCAATTATTTTTGTCTTTTAAAAAAATTATTCCCTGAAACAAATATTATGAATTGTTAGAAATTATAAAATTAACTTCTTAATTTGCACAATGTTTTATACATGATATATTATTTTAAAAATCTAAAATGTCTTTTAATAAATTATTGATTTCTAACCTGTTTCTGAAGATTTATTTATTTATTTATTTAACAGCTTCCAGTCTTAAGGAAAATACTATATTTGTATGTGGTTATTTTAGACTAACATTAAATGAAACAAATCTTATAGAGTTCCTGAGACAGAGTACATAATAAACACTGTAAAGCTATCCATGAATATTTCAGCAATTTTTGCTTTTAGCCTTATTTAAAATAATTTTATATAAAAAAGCTACTATGTCCTTAATCTTTTTAAAAGTCTTTTTTTTTTAGAAACAAGGACCATCTTACAAAATACTCAAGTGGGTAAAATAAGAAATAAGACCCATAAAGATACTGTTTATGAAATTTTAACAAAGAAGAAAATGCTCAGAAAATTGAATACATTTAATCAGAACCTGTTAATTGCTTTTATTTCACTTAAAAACTAGAAGAATTTGGGCATTTAAAGAAAATCTAAACTGAAGTCAGTTAAGCAATTCAGTTTCCACAGTTTTATAAAGTCAGACCATATTCATTTTAAAAAAACCAAAACTAAAAATCATTGCATATAAGACTGCAGAATCTTCTTAATTCTTCAAAAACATCTGGTTTAAGGTATTCCTAAAGACAACTAAGAAAACTGGAAAAAAAAAAAAAAAAACACTAATTAAAACATCCTTTTAACCTATATGATTAATCAATACTAAAGATTAAATACAATGAGACCCCACCCTTAAAATTGCAAGCAGTATCATTCTGATTTCACAACCGTTATTGTATCATAGAAATGTCATATTAAGAGAGATTTTGATTATAAAAATAAAGTGATTCAGACATATATTTATGCATGAACCAAGATAACAGAATGATGTACAGAATCCAAGAATCCAGCTGATGAAGAATAATGTGATTCACCTCCAACAAAGTGGTATACAAACTGACATTTCAATCAATAGGTAGAAACCAAAGATGAATAGGCAGTGTAGCGGCACAGAACATTGAGCTGATTGTTCAGTGCTGCTGCTGCAGAGAATCTGTGACAAAACTATTCAGGCAAGCTCTACTATGAAAATACACAATCATATTTGATTTAAAAAAAGATTGGATGGAATATGTATCTAGGAGAGCTGAGAATTAAAAATGAGACCAGTATGAAGAAATTCCAAAATAGCATAGAACATTTTCAGTATACAATCTGCTTAGTTAACTAAAAACACAAAATGTACTTATCAAAAGAATATGCAAAATATTAAAATAAACAAATCCCTTAAGATGAAAGGTATTCAATACAGCGTAAGGAACATTTAAAAGATTAATTTACATTATCTAATTTAAGATGAATTGTACTATTCAAGCTTTGATACAAGCCTTCCTACAAGTCTCCAAAGCTTGATGATTTATCATAACACACAGTCAAAACTTGATACCTGCTATTATTTCTGCATCATTTTTGTTTGTTAAATTTTAAAAAATAAAGCTTAAACATTTATTCATGTCCCCCAATAATGTTGTACACGTCAACTGTCCCATCACTCAACAGTTTTAAGAGTAAAATAATTGGATGCGTTTAATTGTTAATTTGGTGAGGTTTTTCTTTAAGAAAAATTTGCTGCAACATTTTATTTGTTTTTTTGTTGTTTTCCTCCAAATCATAAGATAAAGAAGAGTAATTAATACTCGGAGAAGTTTTCACACAACAGGCATATAATTATATGACTTCTTTTCTCTATAGTGCATCATAAAAAAGGGTAGACAGATATTTAAAAAAGAAATTGTGTTAAGTTATTAGGATGAGAATAAAACAGGGGGGTAGGCAAACTCCAAGTTTTCCTCTAGGTTATGTTAATGCAATTAATGTAGCAGCTACAACTATTGAATCAATTAAAAATGTATAAAGCCATATGATACATATGAATCATTGCACTTTGTAGAAATGCACCATAGAGAAAATGCTGATAGAACCCTTGTCATTTCATGACAGCCTGCCAATTAATTCTACAAGACTGGAAGCCTGACACAGATTTAAATGCTGTAACAGTGTTAAAACTCACTTATTTTTCCTAGAAGTTAAAGCAGTAAACTACAAAGTTACATATATAGTGTGTCCTAAAATGATGCATACAAGCACTTTTACATAGCTTATTAAACAGACACATTGGTAGATAGAATTTTTGCTTTATAAATCAAACATAATGCACTACAATACATTTTCAAACTGATGACCATCAGCATCTGTTCAGGGTGCATGTTTTCACAGGAATAGCTATTGGAGCTTGTGGATGGTAGGTAGCTTATTTTGTGGTATACACCTTGTCCTTTAACACACCCCACAGGAGAAGATCTGGAGAGAGTGGAGGGTATTCAACTGGGGTGCATGTCATTCCATCCACCTCACAGTAAAGTGTTCATCCAAAAATGCCTTTATAAGAGAGTACACAAAAGTGCATATATATATTTATGGGACATTTTATGTATATAAATAAATAAATACAAGAAAAATATATAAAAATATTAAAGTGTTCTTTTAGCATTACCACACAATTTAACTGCATCACCGAAAAATATCTGAACTTTATTATCTTCAAAGATATCACATTACAAAACTTAAAACTGTAAAATTTTGAGTATTTTTATGAAAAGTTATAGCAGTTACTTGGTATTTTCTCTCTGTTTTTTAAAGACAACAAATATTACCAAAAACCTTTTAAATAATTTAAATAAAAGCTTGAGTTAACTAAAAACTGTTAGTTGCTAGCCATATTTTTTAACATCACTGCACAAAAAGTGTGCACCAGTTGTAATGCTTGTAGACTGAATTAAGACAATATTTATTTAATTGATAGAGACAATGCCTGCATCCCTGTGTTGTAAATGCTAATCATGAATGCAGTGGTGCCATTCACATTCCACATGATTGCAATCTAGTGTAATTGACTAAAAATTACACATTCACAGATGAGAAAAAGAACCTAGCATATAAAAAGGTATGACAATATATCAATAGCAAAAACAAATAAATCAATCAATCTTGAATGCTCATCTAATGCCCTTTTCATTTTGACAAAAATGATTTTTTCAAGATGAGTAATTTCTTTGGTAATTAATTCAAATTTGAAAAATAAAAACACTAAACAAAAACTCCATACCAATTGTTACTTTCAAAAAAGCAAACTCATTTATATAAGACTGATAACAATACCTCATTTATTGGTTAAAAGAAAAGAAAATCATAGACAAATTGCCATAACCGTAGTTAAAGATCCAATAGTCAATTCTAAAATTCCAAAAATCAAAACAAAAACTCAAATGAAAAAAGTGACAAACCTAATCATTTACCTGTCAAAATGGAAATTCCATTATGATTATTGCTTACTGTGAGATATTTCTCCATGTAAAAGCTGCATTTTTACTACATAACTACAATTAAATCTGGTTTCTCGCTTTTCCTATATGCTCCATTACAGTATTTTCCCACAGGTGACAGACAGTAAAACATTTAAGATGTGCTCAAAGTCCAATCTGACTATACCCATTTACTGATGTTGCACTGCTCGAAAATGCAGTGTGACAGTTTACTGATTGCGGGCAGGTGACATTTTGTTTGTTCATTATAACATACACTGACAAGCCCAGCTGTAATCATCCTTAGGGACATTTTGCAATCATAATAAGACAGTCTAGGCCTACCATCAATCTTGCGTAAAGCAACATGATGGGTCGGCATTCATGCAGGCTAGCATTTTTAAGTAGCCACTCCATTTTAGATTGTGTGTATATAAGCATTTCAAGTGTTTTAAAAGTATAAATCTAACAGCCAAAAAAATAAAAATCTGATCTACTTCATATTTTGTGCACAAATGTAATTGATGCATTTTTATAGTTGTTCAGTATGTGTGGTGACTAAACTATACATTTACCAGTTGCTATAATTTCATTTAGTGACAAATGTATCTGATATTAATAAAATATGGATTTTTTGATCTAGCCCAAGATAAGAGGCAACTCAACTTGAAAAAACCAATGAACAATACATCGGATTTAAAATTGTTAGAAATTAAAATTTTTCACTATGTAACTAAAATGAAATAAACAAACAAACAAAAAATGAATAATCTTTTAAGTAACAATGGGAGTGGTATCTGCAGTATTACAGTGAGAAAAGTGGTTTTCCATATGAGATATAAACTAGTTAGTGGATTGATTATTTTATCTAAAAGAGTAACAAATAAAACCTGAAGCAATCTTAAAAAAAAAAAGTAATTCATTATTTTATAGTATAAAATAACTTGTCAATAAGCTTCACTAATGCTTTATAATTTGCTACCACACTTTCTCAATTTTTCTGGCAATGCAGTAAGATCAGCAACAGCTTATTTGGAAGCAAACTTAAAAAAATTTATTTACATATTTGTTAATCTCAAGAGAGAAAGAAAGAAGCATGGGATCATTAGAAAAGCATAGGCTGAGCTAATTTAAAAAAAATAAATAGCACTCATTTTGCATTTTTAGAAGAAAAATTATCCCTTAGAACAAAACTAAAAGCCGTCATAATTTCCTGGCCTTCTTTTAAACTCTGGCCAGCTAGAATATAAAATGTTAAATTAAATTAATAACTAATTGAATGTTATTTTAGATTATTTACAGATAATGGATAGCCAAACAAATGTCGTAATGCTGTGTGAACCTTCATTTGCAATTTTTATGTTCCAGCTGTAATCTTTCGTAAACAATGTTCAAAGGCTGTGTGTGACAACAGAATAAGCAAATCAACAAAAACTGGCAGATTAGAATACTTTGTGCAATCCCATTTCCTAGCTGCATTATAGCGGCTTCTATTGAAAACTCAAAAGACTCATTGCATAGCATAAATCGATGTTCTACAAAACTGTTGATAAAAATAATACAAAATGTAAGTTAATCAGGGATGGGGAAGCAATAAAGTAAAAAGATTCAGCGACCATTACTACCAGCGGTTAAGATAAGGAAACAAGTAAAAAAAAAAAAAAAAGAAAGAAAAAGAAACAACCCTGGGCTTCAAGAAGAATGTAAATGACAAAAAAACATAAAAATAATGCTAGCATAGTTGCTTTTTCTAAGTACTTTCTTAATGCTGTTGTATTACTGCACATGTAGTACAATTACACATTTTCAAAATTGCAGTTGTCAAAGATCTTGTTGCATATAACAATGTTATATATCTGGTGGAAAGTCTTTTTTTAAAACTACATATAACAGATATTCTCTCAAAAACAAATATTTATGGTAGCAAATCATTTCAACCATAGAACCAAGCTTTAATTTTTTTATTTCTTACACAGGCTTTGGCAAAACCTAGATTAATACAGATATGTTACTATGTCTACAATGAATGGATGCTAGGTAAACAAATAATGGGTTTGCTTGAGGAAAGAGGAAGATATGTTTAATTATCTGTGCTAAACAGCATAGACCAGAACTATGCAGCTGTCCCAGTAAAAGAATATTAATAAAAGGGATTGTGAACAGTCTGAAAATACCAGGGAGATTCTGATTTCAATTCTCCTCCAACTATCCAAAAAGTCTCAAGTTTTTGCAATATCAATAGATTTCAAGTTCATAAAATAAATAATTTACTATTTCATCTAAACATATTTTACAAATTATGCATCATAATTAGAAGCTATAATGTATCCAATTAAAAATTAATAAAATTGGCCCTAAAAATTTAACTATAAAAGCTACAATTGAATCTTAAGCCTTTCTTTAACTTGAAAGTTTAACCTGCACCATCACTGGTCTGGCACCAATATGGTTAAATAACATGCATGTGGGGAGTGAAAGAGAGGGGGACAAAAAATCTGTTGTTTATCTCAGCTTATGATATTACCAAAAATTTATTAATTGTAAGATCAAAAAACTGCAAACTTTTGTAATATCTGTCAAAAAAAAATTTAAATACACAGTAGAATCACACAAAATGCATGCACAATCTTATTGCAGAACACTAGGTGCTTGTAGAGAGATGAGAGTTAATGGAAATTTCATACCCTCAGTTGTCACTGACATAAAAGCCCCTAAATATTGTTACTGAGGTAAAACTATGTCCAGCATTTAAAAAAGAAGCAATGACGCAGCAAGCGAATCGCTATATTTTGTGCTTATTTTAAAAAAGTTTGTGCAAATGCTTAAAACTTCTAGAAATAAGTCAATTTCAGCAGTACTATTTATTCTCCGTTCACCAAGTAAAGCCCGGGGTGTTTTACAAGACACTGAAAGCAGCTGACTAAAGCCTACCCAAAGCTCCAGGAGCAGAAGCAATGGAGGGAATTCTGTGCGCCAGTGGTGGCTTACCACTACTACAGTGGAGTTCCCGGTCACTCCTGCGATCTCGATTCCGGTCCCTATCACCATCTTTGACAGCAACATCAGACTTATTCTGAAATGAGAATAAAAACATACTGTAAAAAGCCAATCGGTGTCCATTAAAAAAAAATCCAAAGTCCTACTCATTCTTGAATCTACTTAATAGTAGTATGGAAAGTTTTATAATGTCCACTGCAGTTTTGCTTATGCTACCCATTCTTGTATTTTGTTCATTTAAACATTTTCTTGCAGTGAGATTTGCCCAGTATTAAAATAAAAATGACCTCAAATGAAACAAATGCATCAAACAACATTTTAAAATTCCTAATATGAGAAGCTAATTATTTCCCAGGTTATCCAAATATATCTTGCATCATCAACAGCTAAAATAAATGTCATTATCCAAATTTTTTTCTTTAAATAATTCCATTAGAAAACCTTTCATGCATATGACTAAAAATCTCAAATACTGACATTTAATTGGCCTGAATAAATATAATTAATATATCATCAGCAACTTTATTTTCCTTTAATAATTTTATCTAGGTTTGCTTTTGTAAAAAGTGATATAAGAAAATTCTATGATTAACAGCCCAAATTTCAAAGCAATGGGATGGGTTTTAGTGTAAAATAAACAAGATATTTTATTTTTTATACTTTCATTAATAATTTATGAATAAAGGTGTGCTTCAGAATCCTTGTTTCTAAACAAGTCTTTTAAATATAAATTATTTCAGTAAGTATAGCACTGGATATCTTATCATATACAGAAAATAAAATAACAAAATAATAAAAAAGAAAAAACATAAGTAATGCAATGGCATAGAATAATTTTCACTTATGGAAAGTGTGTGTAGTGCCATAGTTGTCCTCTCTGAAGCATTGTCAATCATAAAAAAACTGACTTTACCTGGAAAAGCCTTACTAGAACTCTTCATTTTTAGATGTGGGAGGAAACCATGCCAGGAAGATACACCAAACTGAGCTGGATCTACTGGGATTCAGACTTGGGCATTCAATCTAGGGCATTATAGTTACACAAAGCCATTGTATTTTATGCAAGATTTCCTAGCCACTTGCCAAAATTTGAGAAACACATGTGTACCTGCTGTCAGTATGCTTTAATCTTAATAACATAACAATCACAATACAAACAAACAGTATTAAGTAAAGCCAAACACTTTCTTTCACCAGTTATAAGAAAGTTTGCTTATTAGCAATCTTTTGCCATCTGACTTGTTCAGCATAATCTGCTTTGATCTCTCTTTATCTCTAAATAGCCTCAACTCACATCTTATATAAAAAAGTTATGAATATGACAGGATCTCATTACCTTTGCTTGAGACTAGTTTCACATTTAAAAAAAATTTAAATATTCAATTTTACTTTTCAAATCTACAACTTCCAGAGTAATATTTTCCTAAGAAATGTGAAATGGCTTTTTTTTTTTGCATCCATCAACTTTGTCAGGAAAATCAATATATTAAATTTTAGCATGCATGTACATAAAAGCAAGTTCCACTTTTTAGATATCAGAGTTGAGCCATGACTATAATTCCATAATGATGCTTCTATAGATAATCATATATCTCCTCATTCCCCCCCATCCTACATGATTAGATTTTACTTGCCTTTTATTTCTTGGTTTGATATTTGAATTTGAATTTTATATTCAAAGTTTACAATTATTATTTCAAAAACTTTTTCAAACCAGCTTCTTTTTATGACATTTTTTGCATGCATGCATCTGATCTCCACAACTGGTCACAGTGTCCGATTGATACTTGCTGAAAGAATTAAAACTTATAACTTTTAGCAATCCTAATTATCGTCATCATTTTTAAAAAAATGTATTACCAACCCCCTCCCTTTGATATGCTTGAAATTTATTATAAACTGAAATTTCACTTTTAACTATACCATTATTACTTCAGATCAGTCAGAAAGAGGAGCGATGTCAGTCGTTTTCCAGTGGTTGCACTGTCAAGTTAATCTTTGATAGAAGTGGCTTTGTACAATATTCTTGAAGGTTTTGTAGGATTAACATTATGGAACCTGAAATTTTTTCAAGCCATTTTTTCATAATCTTATTCCCGACTCTTGATCACAATGGGATCTTTGTCTGCCACATTCAATTTGCAAGTCAACATATTTCTCTGTTTCACACACTCACTCACTCACTCACACACACACAGATACACACTACTGGGAATACTGACAACTATCAGCTGACACATTAGTTTCTCTATTCTTAATAATGATATCAAGTTTACTACATCTGACAATTCTGCATGAAGCAAAGCAGAGTATTTCAGATTATGGTCATGTCCTAATGCCTGCAAATTTTATGTTCATATCTGCTTATATTTATTATAATTAGTAGTAGTAGTACACTTCTATCTTTATTGATAATATTACTAACAGTTAGTGCTTACTTGAACATCTTAACACTGATGACAAAACCAAAAACCTTTAGCAACTAAAATCAGTGAGTAATGACAATGTTTAACCTAAATCTTGGCACAGGCAGGTAGATACAGTTATTAATAGTGTTGGTTTTTCAATTTAAATTTGTTCTTTGTTAGCTTCTCAACGGAAAGCATATTTTAAAAAGAGGCAGGAGAGTGGGTTAAAGCATGAATCAACAGATCAGCTGTTTCCTGACATCTGTTAACAGCTACTCATTTCATGTAAAAAAAAATGTAATTAAATTTTATGCACTAGTAACAGCAATCATTCCACTTTCACATATATTTCAGCTCTGCCAAAGCCAGATGGCTACTTCAATTTTCACTTGAAATTATCTAGGCTTACATACTACTTCCTACATCTTGAAACAGGATATACCTAATGGTCAATGTATTATTGGACCCTAAGTAAAGGTACTTTTGCTCATGGACTGCATCTGGTTCCTGATTATGTGTCATAGCTACCATGAAAGAAAGTGAGACAGACAGTGAGTGAAAAAGACAGAGTTTCTTCTTTCTTATTCAGGATCAGCAGGTACTCAAAGGCAGCAATTACTACGTAAACCACATCATTACTAATCATATAATTATTTTCAGTAATGATGCACTTGTCAATTTATACATCCTACTCTTACCACAACGAATCTGTCTGTCCATGTACCAATCATTTACCTTTTTGAAGACTTGATTAATTTTATTTCCAAGAGTGAATAATAGCCCTTCAGATATTTTGAATGAAAGTATTGCCAGTTTTAGTGAGGAAAGATGCTGTGCTTGTGCATGGGAGAAGTAAATTCTTCATTACTTTCTGAACCATGCAATTCTTTATTATACAATGTTGCTTTAAAAGAACAATGAAGTTTATCAATAAAAAGTCCTAATTTACTCTATGACTGAAAGCATTTTTTTAAACTGATGATACTTTTTAAACATGTGTGGGTGATGCCACACCTCACCTACAATAAGATAATCACCCATCCCACCCCAAGCATCATAGTTGAGCAGCATGGTATGTTTGTTCTATAGTGTTTGCAGGAATCTTGACTTTTATTTAAAACATGAGGGGCAGCAACTGGTGGCCCAGTGTTTAAGGTAGAGATCTGCCAAGGCTAACAACCCCAGATTAGTTTCCTGGTTGAGGTCCATTTAGTTTGGCATACTCTCCTGGCATGGTTTTTCTTGCTTTCCTTTACCAGTTGATCATGTGGGTTTCCCTAGGCCACTCCGATTTCCTCCCACACTTAAAAATGAAGAATTCTTGCAAGGATTTTCCTGCTAAAGTCAGAGGTGCTGGGCCCCTTATGGTGCAGGGTAGGCAAAGTTCTCTAGCGATTAACTGCAGCACTATGCTCCCTCACTAGGGCTGTCTCCAATGTTGAGAGTGGTATATGACAACTTCAAAAACAACAAAACCACAACAATTTACCAAGCAATATGAAAATATTTCATTTTTCTTATATGAATTTTATATAATTAGAGATTAACAATCTTTTAGTGACCATTTAATTGAACAACAGTTCAGTTCCAGAGCCTACAAATTTCCCAGAGTTTAATAAACCTGATATGCTAAATCTGTGGATTATGTTGAGATTTGAAAATTAGAAACTTGAAAGAAAAAAAAAAAGCAAACCAACCACATTATTTATAAACAACTACATACACCTAACAGTCTAATTCTTTCCAAGTTTGACAAAATTTCAACATTTTCAAAATATTAAAATTAAACTAGTTACATAGTGGAACTTTGTAAGCTGTATATAGCAACAGCTTTGATGAATGGGGAAGGCCACCATTAAAACATTGTATTTTTTTGGTTTTTTCCCAAGTTTAAGATGACTGCGGAGAGGAAGGTGTTAGCTATCTCTAATTAACAAAGATACATTATTACTAGTACTGCATAGTAATCATATTTATTTGTAAGACTTCAAATACAGAATGTTATAAAGTCTTTGAGGGCCTTCAATATTTTACTAAGTGTTTAACTACATAAAAAAAAATGATTGTATTACAAAGCTATGTGCTCAAACCTTTTCATTAATTTTTGTTGTTCTATTTTGTTCAGACTGTTGTGAAAATAAAACGGGCAATGATAAAGAAGCTAAACTGCATAATGTGAGTTTAAATCAGTTACTGAGGTAAAACAAAAGCAAATTTTTGGGGCACATTACAACAAGAATCCACCATCTGACAACTCCATTAGGAGTTAATAGCTAAAGAGTTGTTTTTTCTTCTTCTCAGTTAACTATAGCAAATGCTCTAGGGTACACCAGGGTACATCAGACCATTGATGTCAAAGCAGCATTTTCACAAAACCCATAGAAAGTGCTTTGCCCTGCCTCTCAAGAACTAAGCATTTCTTGTCAATAAATCAAAATTTTTAAAGGAAGGTTGCATCACTGAAGCAGTTTCAGTGGCATCACATCCCAATAGCTAAAGAATGTACCAAAGACATTGGAAAATATGTAGATGCTTAATTCATTGCTCCATTCCCAAAAACTTTAAGCAACAATGTTTATTCTCTGTTTTTTCTATCTTATGTAATTCTTAGAAACTTTATAAACACCCTGTACATTAGATTAGTAAGCTTTAGAGTAGCATAATGCATGGGTAAAGCAAATATTTTTGTTTAAAACCATCTTCTATTTTTTTAGTAAGTTGTAATTTTGTTCAGATTTGCATTTTCCTTTTAGTTTTTAAAGGAAACCTTGCTTCAAGACTAACTAGTATTTAATTCAGTTATTGAAACATTCTGTAAAAAAATGATTAAAGCAAATGGACACAAATAAATATGGAAAGATAATTTTTAAAATGTAAACAGAAAACATTCCATTAAACAACAAGAATTTTTAAATAAAAAGTACTTTTTTATACTTTAATTGCTTTCAGAATAGTACTGCAAATCATCTTGCTATATATTGCAAGTCTTGCTGTACTATAAAAAAATTATAATTTAAAAAGAAATTTGCTACCAACTGTCTGTCTGATACACAAAATGTAAAAAACAAAACAAAAAAAAAACTATTTTAACACTATACATTATAATCTTTTCATAAACACTTAAAAACCTTAAATAATTCAATAATAACCATGTTATTGATTCTGCACTCAAATTAAAACAAAAAATCTTTTTTCCTTTATCGCATTTACTTTATTGAAACCTTACACGCATTAAAATGGAAAGAAATATCAAACAAAAAAAAAAAAAAAAAAAACACCCAACAATTACTTTAATAAAAGCCAGTTACAATGGACCCTAAAACACTATGCTTGGCCTCAGTATATCAGAATACAGTCAAACCTCCCATTACTGAACATCTTTGGGACCGACCAAAAATGTTCACTAATTGGAGGTGTTCACTAATCAGAAATTATGTTGAAAGATGATAGAACATCAAAATATGTATGAAATTAATCACAGATTTATTGTTAAGGACATGAAATAAAATTTTTATCAGAAAAAATATGTACACAATCTTTATACACATGAAAAAGTGTAAAATAAAAATGTTCATTGTATATTATTCATTGTTTGTTGCATTGTGAATCGGAACTCTTGAAAAAGTCCTTCAATGTATGTTCACTAAATAGAATGTCATTTGTATTAAAATTTGATATTTGGGACCAAGAAAAATGTTCACTGTTCACAGTAGAGAGTGGTTCACTAATCAGAAAAAAGCCTAAAATTTGCAATGTTAAAAGATAGGCGAAATTTGGGACCAGGAAAAAACGTTCACTAACTGGAGGTATTCACTATTCGGAGGTGTTCACTAACGGAGGTTTGACTGTAGATGAATTTTTCTAAACAGTTCTTTGGATGACTAATGGGAAGATCAGTGGGGGGAAAACACCAAAAAAACCATTGGTTTGTCATCTTGATAGTGCAAAGCAGCACCAGGAGAATGAATGCCTGAGTGAGAAGGCATCAAGGTGGCTATGGTAAAAACGTTTGTAAGAGTGTCTAACTGAAGCTGATTGGCAATAGGGGGCTAGTCACCCACCCCATTGCTAGGCCCACTATCCCAAGAGTCCACACCTCAAGTGCAAGTCAGTTAAAGACATAAACAATTTTTCTGATGCGACGTTTATTTTTTTTTAAATAAACAACAAAAACAGCAAAAGAACTGATACCAATAACTGCTGCTAGAGAAAGGAATAGAAATTATAGATTTTCTTCTTTTGCCCAGATTGTTTAAAATCTAATTAAATAAAACAATTTTCAGAGAGTTTACAATGTCATGGACGCTCATCACAATCACTATTAAAAGGAGGCAGATATTTGTTTTCTCTGGACCATTTCATTTGTGTGTCACGCGTCAAGAAAATCCATACGACCAGGTTTGCAATAACAATCACCATATCATCAAGACTAATTTCTCGACAACTCAATTATGGAAGCCAGGGAATTAAGTTTAACTAGTCATCTGAGCCAAGAAACCAGTGGCAAGAGAAATTATACGTGTCTGTAGTTTCCTTTTGGAGGCTGTCCAGAGAGAGCAATTCACCATGGATCATTGGGTGTCTCAGTTAACTATTTGTTCGGCTGAGTCTATGCCAAGCATTCATTTTTATTTTCGTTAATTGGCATGTCCTGGGTTACTGTGAAAAAGAGTCAGCTCTACTGTGTTACAACTTTGTTGTTGGCAGTTCTTTGCAGTGATGATATACAAAAAACTGCTTCAATAAATCACAAAGAATAGTGATTACCTTTCTTAATAATAACATTAAACATCCAGTCCTCCTGAGTTGTAAGCCATTTCATTTACTTTCAAAACTAAAAGAGACTAGTCAACATGACTGCCTGTCTCAATAGGTTTAAATTGCAAACAATGACTCGGGAGAGCTAAATTCATTACAGCCAAGATCCTTATAAACATGGAAGAGAAATAAAAAAAACAACAAAAAACTTGTAGTAAGTGAAAAATCTTTTATCATGATTAAAATATTGAAGATTTTAAATTGAAGGAAAAAAAAGTAAACAAAGCAAGCATTATATAATAAGAACATTGTATTGCAAATAAAATTTGTCAAAAACCAAAATGTTAAAGCTTTGCCTAATAAACTAATCCCTATAATCATTTTCATTTCTTTTATACATGAAAATGGCTTGTAAAGAAAGAAAAAAATGATATGCATTGCTAATTACATTCTGTTCAACCATCATCTGGTCTTCAAGGAGATTTTTAAAATTCTATTTTAGTTCCAGGTCAATGTAAGGTTGGTTATTACAATATCATTTAAAAAATGGCAGTGTTTAAGCATATTATTTTCATACATTGAAGGGGGTGGTTTGACCAAACATGTCTAATACGTGTTTTGTTGACAGAAGATCATTACTATCACAAATTATAAGCACACACAAGTGGGATCACAAAGATTGGTGGGTGGGTCACTTTGCAGAATTTTATGAATATGAAGGCAAACAAATTTCAGAGTTATGACTTTGCTGTTTGTATGCCTACATTGTCAAATTATTGCATTATATAATATGTTCACATGTATTCAAAATAATTTGTATTCATATGCCTAGAATGTCATGGTACTATTTGGTAGATGTATGATTTACTGAAATTTTCAAATCCATTCAGAAAGCATCATCAACATACATAAGATTTAAAGAGATTTTGTGTATTTGAAATGTTCTTTATTTGGTCCTTTGCCAAAAATAAACTCTTACAAGCCATCCAGATCATAAATATTTTAACACAATGTAAATCCGGAATTACTCCAGCAAATGCAAGCAGACAGTAAGGATGACTTGCAATGCTTATCTAGAAATTATTATTAGTGAGAATATTAGCATGTCAAAAGTCAGATCTTTTACAGGAATACAGGAAGTTACAAGTTACATCTACTTTGAGATTCCACAGATGTTTACTGTGACAATAACT
This sequence comes from Nautilus pompilius, assembly GCA_018389105.1. Taxonomy (NCBI): domain Eukaryota; kingdom Metazoa; phylum Mollusca; class Cephalopoda; order Nautilida; family Nautilidae; genus Nautilus; species Nautilus pompilius. The sequence continues at coordinate 541,179 of JACATO010000622.1, read as the reverse complement.
ATGCAACACAGTATGTCTAAAAAAAAAAAACAGAAAAAAAAATAATAAAAACTTTTTTTTAAAGTTCATTCAATCCAAATAAATTTCATTCCATTATCCTTGTTAAAATACATCTTCATCTAATATTTTTCTTACAGTCACAGCAAACCTTTGATGTAAGAATGTGTACTTTAAGCAAATATGATTTTCTGGTACTAACCACATCATCATTACTACTAGTTTTTGCCAGGAAAATTTTATAAACTTGTAAACAGTCCTTGTTTTTACAACAACCCATTTCCAAAGTTCAATTAAGAATTTATATGGTACAATTACTTAAGTAAAAAAGATATTAACATTTCAGGAAAACTGGAAAGTATAGTTATTTTTGTAAGTCGTAGCATTTTCAAATATAACATTTCTTAAAATAGTATGCTTATTGTTTTTTTTTTTTTTTCTAATTTTTGACTTCTTGAAATTATAAAGTTTACCACAAGGGACATTCAAATGTAACCTGATTTAAATAGCATCGTTACAATGGAATACATGGAGTTTCATTTGAATATCCTTAGAATAAGCATACATCATCAATGCTCTTATCCCTTGCTCAGAATCCTTTTAAAACCAGTAAAATCCTGGGTTATAAAACACTTTAATACTGCAACGAAGAATTATGTGACTTTAAAACATTTAAACAAAAATTCAATAAGAAGCATTTGAAAAAAGGCATTCAGAAAATGAGCTACATAAACAGCGAAAAAACATGAGCCTTCCAGAGAGAAAATCTTATGGAAAAGCTGGGAACTGGGTCTTCCTCCCTTAAACATTATAGATCATCAATTGTGGACTCCAACTTTTGCTATTCTTTATAGCCTGCCATAAAATTGTGCAATTACAGTTTCTGAATTATACCATCAACTGCCATGGATGTTTATGAGCACCTCATAAACTCCTTTCGAAAATACATCACAATTAAAACCATCAAATATATAAAAGCATTTTTCTAACAATAGTGAAATGTGAAGAACTTTACAAATAAAGCTGCTAAAAAAAAGAGAGAAAGAAACTGAAAAAAAAACAAACAAACAATCAATCTATAATCTAGGGCTAGAGGTCCTTTCTAGCAGTATTTTTTTATTTTTAAATTTGTGAGATTCAAATAGTAATGATAAATAAAGAATTACCAATGATTATGCCTGATGTATTTAACCTATAGAAAGTTTCTGTGATGCCAAATGATCAGGAAATACAATCTTTCAAGAGTATCTTCTTCCTAGTTCATCCAGTCTATCAGATTACCTGCAACTATTAAGTTCAACCAGGAAAAGATGTTTGCAGTCAGTCAATTTGTTTGATACCAAAAATCTGTGGCATCAGTTCCCATATAAACTCAACATTTTTAAAGCACTTTAAATCAAAGACCAGATATAATTTTTGATTTTTTAAAAATTCATATTATTTAATCAAATAAAACTAAATTAAATTTATTTGTCAACATTGAAGGTCATTTTCAAGAAGGGAAATTCTTCAGTTAACTATTCAGTTTTACTTTAATTCATATACATTATGTACCTATTTTTTAAATCTCTGAAAAATACACCACATCCTGTTTGTCTTTCATAAAGACAAAAATAAAATAAATAAACAAACAATAAAAGTAAGGCATTTGATATTCTTTAGACCTGAATGAACACTACAGCAAACATGTAATTGCAGTAGCAAAAGATGATATACAATGAACTTACTAAGATGATCTCAGAAATAACATAAAATGGCCCATCCAAGTAAAACCAGTAATATTTTAAATGTATTAACTAACAATATGTTGGGACATTATTTTTGTATGTCATGGGTTCATTAAAAAAAAAAATATGTTTTAACTGTTTTGAAAATAAAATTTGCCATTGGGGTTACTGGGTAATGGTATGTGTTGCAGAAGAGAAAATCAAAAGTACTCATTTTTCTCTGTTCTTATATAGCCAACTCCGTAAAAACCAGGCAACAATCACTAGATAATTCAAAACAGCAATGGTGAGAAATGTACTGATGCTAGAGAAACTGATTTCCCTTGAGCAGTATTACTCCAGCACTGCAGACAATGTTTGGGACACTGCAAGAATATTGTCAAAAAATCATGGCTAAACTGAAAAGAAATGCATATGAGAATGTAGAAGAAAATGTGGAAAATGCAATGAGCAAGAGCACTTTTTGCAATGAATCAACAGCTTGGCTAATATAATCCTTGTGCATTCATCACAACTCTCCTGATGTTAAGGCAATGTATGGCATGCCTTAGAAAGTCTACTAATCCATAATTCTTTGAAGTGGTTGCCAATAATGGGCACTGCATGTTATATCTGATGTTAGAATACTTATGAAAATTATGGTATTCTCCCACTATCTTCATGCAGGTGTAAAGGAAGTGATCCCATACACTACAAGAGATGCCACAGCACTGACATCATCAAATGTTTTCCAAAATAATGACTAGCTGATTGCTGTGATCTAAACTCAATATATTTCTTGTGACGTTCTCAAAGTTTTTTTTTTATTAGTTTGTTGGAGTTTTTTTTTAAAAATCACCTCCAGCCAGCAATAATAAAAGAAGCTATTAGTCCCAAAATACTTTTTTCACTTGTGCATCATGACTCATTGTGCACAAGCCAGTGCTGACACAGATGAAAGTCCCTTTGAGCAAGAACCCCAAGTGGCCAAATTTCTAATTACAGAATCCTATTCCACTTGGTTTAGTGAGTTTATTCCAAAACCATTTTCTTGTATAGTAAACCGTGTTTAAGTTATTACTTTTGAAAGTGGCCATTGCTAACCATGTAATTTTTTTGTTAAGTTAACTTTATATAGCATTTACTAATTATTATTTTAGTATCAAATCAGAGACTATATACCATTAAACTAAAAAGTGGTTCCTTGTCATTATGCTGGGGGGATTCTAACCAAGTTATGTAATTTGAAAACTTGGGCTAGACAAAATAAATGTAACTACAATTTACATAAACTGAATTTCGTGACAAGACTTTAAAAAGTTCTAAATCATAGTACAAAGATAAATTATCGTTAAAAAAAAAAGAAATTGTTGTATTAAGTTTTACCTTTATGAAAACAAAGTTTTTCTTATCAAAAAAGGCAGCAGTGTCTTGTTTTTGCACCTCTTCTATGTTAAAAACTCAGTTATCTACCAACACAGCCTCTATCTCCACCCAGCATCAAATGATACTAACATCGTACTAAAAAAAAAAAAGAAGTTTTTTTTTTAAATATCAAATTTAAATACTGTCTGCTTGTCTCCAAAATGAAAGAGGCATTAATCCAGTGCAGGCAGTAAATTCCTATTTCATCATTTATTCAACAGCTTAATCAAAGAGATATAATTAAAAATGTAAGAACCCCCTCTCTCTCTAATATTAAGGTCATATCCAATAGCATTTTCACCATCTGTTGTTTATAGTACAAATGTTTTCATACAAGCTGGTGCCAGCACTTGCCTGAACAAAGGACCAGCATATGTTGCATCTGAAAAGCCTGTTCACAGCTGGTAACCATAATGGCAGTGTTTATCAAAATTTATTATAATTGTTTGTTTGTTTTTTTTTTAAAGACAAACCAGCAGTTTTCAAAAGTATTACACTAGAAATACACATACAAAACATTCTTGTACCATAAACTCATAAAAAGTGAATTATTCAAACAGTAGATACCCATCACTGGTATTATATGTAAACAACTATGTGACAAAGCTGGATTGATTAAAAGCTTTTAACTTCACTATTATATCCATAGCTCAAGAATCCATTGAAAAAGAAAGAAAGAAAGATAAAGTTTCAAGGATTCATAAAAATACTCTGAATGCTCTTTCATTATTTACAGATCACATTAATCATTAAATAATTGCTTGCAAAAATTCTCATAAGTGATTAAAAGTAGAAAAATCCAGCTTCTCTCATTCTAAGTTAAAATTAAATAATAGTAATAATAACAATATAAAAATTAAAAATAATAAATAATGCAGATTTATACTGGCTAAAACAGTGGTAATTCAAGACAGGTTGTTGTACTATAAACAAATTTTAAACAATAAAAAACATTGACCAAAATACAAGTTGACAAATGTAAACCAATGTTAATGTAAAGATTTATGCATTTTCTTACTAAAATGCTCATGTTTTGTTACTATGATTTAAGTTACTGGTAAAGAAATTGTCTTATAATACTATGCCACAGCAACAGGTATGTTCATATAGTACTAATAAATTTTGCACTTTTTCTTAATGTGAACAGAATTTCTGTACTAAAATAATTTTTTGCTGCTGATTTTTTTCTTTGCAGCCATAAAAAGCATTTTCTACAATGAAACCACATTGTTTTTTATTGCTATAAAGTAAATAAACATGAACATAAGACAAACACAGGCAATCTTGAACTTCAACGGACATTTAAAGGTAAATTTCCACCTGTCACATTAAATAGGGGTGCATTTGTCAGAAGAATGGTACAGGTAAGTTTTTCATTAACATCCCAGAAAATAAGTTTACCAGTTAAATGTTAAACATCTCCAAAAACATTTTAAAGTTAATATACAGATGTTTAAAAGAAAACTACAGAACTTTTACCAGTTAATCCCTTAGTTTTATCAAAGTAATAAAAACATGTACTACACTAAAAGCATATTTATGGAAAGTTAAGTGTTTATCATTTTTATCGTTTTTCAACTCAAATGCTAATTTATAATCTTAGTAATGATTTTACTGTTTAGTGCAAATGAAAATCTAAAAAAAAAAATTTTCTACCAACTTCAAAATTTACTTGAATTAACAAAGCATGCAAAAGTGAAATCGCAATTATGAAGCTCCACAACAACATATTTATAGCTGCAAATATTTTTTACGTATTGTAATCATATTGGCACCAAGACCCAGCCACCTTCGTGTAACTGCTTGATACTCTGTTTAGCATACCAGAAGACTGCTAAAAGATGACAGTACCATTGAAATCACAAAGAACAATTCTGAAATGCAACAGCAGAAAAATTTTTAAAAGGAAAGCAAAAAACTGAATATGTTGCTTCTCCCACGGGAACCACTGGTAAACTTATAGAAACAAAGATAGCAGTGTACCGATTTTAGGACCAGGATACTGGTTAAGAACCTACTATTTTTTTTTTTTAACCACAAGTTTTTGTAACATAAAAGTTAACAAAACAACTTTAAAGAACTGTCATTACTTTGTAACATTTGTAAATAAATAATCATTATCTTATCATCGTCCATATTAGAAAGGCATCAAACTGGTAAACTAGACCCTGCAGATGAATAATTGTTTCTTCTTACAGCATTCTTAACTTTTAACTGCAAAGGCACAAGGATAAAAACTGAAGCTAGAGCAGTCAGCCAAAATGGTGTGATGCTACCCCTGGCCATCCACCTACCAGAGTCTTGAGTGAAGAAACTGCCCCTGTACCCCAGCTGGCCCTAGGATAAGCTGTGAGACAAATATTACTGAGTAAATCATGGTTACAAAATAACCAAGCACATTCTCCGAACACTAACACAAAAATATTAGTAGAAAGAACACATTTAGAGTGAGTAAAAATAACAATACAAAGACAGAAAGATACAGAGAATATTCTTAATTCTCTGTTTCATTAAGAACCCACCCCATTAACCTAAAAACTATTTTAGTGTGATAAGTAACATTTTCCTTCATGTTTACTTTACAGTTAAGTGATATTAATTAACATACTGACCACCATGAAATGCTCATATCCAGGTCAAATGCAAACAGTAGGGGCCAATTTACCTTACTAGCCTAGTTTTCAAAGGACTGGCAGGTTCTTTAATTGAAACAGGTTTGAGCACAACACAAGTATAGGGTATTTTCACAAACAGAATCGTTTGATTTATTCAATCTTATGGCTAGATTCTCTTCTTTATTACTGCAAAAACAAAAGCTCCTCTTAACTTACAAATACAGTATAAAGTCAAGCGCCCTAAATCCTTGAAAGTAAACCTTCATAGTTTTAGAAATGCTATATCTATATCTGTTACTAGCTTAATTAGCAACAAAGTTCAATAGTTGTCTTATTTTAAAAAATAAAATTTTTTTTGTATTTAATCATTCATTCATTTTATTAAGTTTGTTTTGAAATTGTTTAAACTTTTTAAGTACTATATTTATAATGCAAATAATGCAATATTTCTACTATATCACTATGAACACAGTACTAATGGAAGGAATCAACCATTTATCATTCACTATGTCAATCTATATAAGACTTCCTCAAGAAACTATAATGAACACAAGACAATACCATATTATGTGCATTCCTGTTTGACCTGGCATTTATCCATTTTTAGATAAACATGCATAAATTGCATCCTTGATATTAAATTGCATGAACAGAAGACAGGCAGAGAGAGAGAGAGAGAGAGGAACAAAGAGAAAAAGGAGGAATGGAAGAGATAACCAGAGAGAAAAGCAGAGAGGAGAACAAAGAGAAAGAGGAGGAATTGGAAGAGATAATCAGGGGGAGAGAAGAGAGAAAAGGGAGAGAGAAAAGCAGAGAGGGGAACAAATAGAAAAAGGAGGAATTGGAAGAGATAACCAGAGGAGAGAGAGAGAGAGAGAAGAGGGGAGAGAAGAAGCAGAGAGGGGAACAAAGAGAAAAAGGAAGAATTGGAAGAGGTAACCAAGAGAAAAGAGAGGGGGGGGGGAGAAACAGATATAGGAAGGGGGAGACTGTGCGCATCTGCATCATTTTTTTATGACTTATATATCACATGTTAAGACCATGAAAATGCAAATTGTAACATTTTTAAACAAAATTCTAATAGAGGAATGTAAACAACAATACCATACTAGTGACTAGGTCATCAAAACTACCAAAACCCTTGTGCTGATTCGCATGATCGAGTTAAGTGTATTTTTAACGTTATTATAGAATCATGAAGTCAGCAGCTATTCTTTTTTAAATTAATTTTTTTAATAGTTTGTAAAGTTAGTGAATCTCTTAAAATTTCATGATATTCTTAGTGTAACTGCATTTTACCATGTCAAATAAATCATAACTCATAACTTAATAAGAAAACTGTTCTCTGTAATTAATGAATAAATTGTACTGACAATAATAAAAACAAAAAAACCCAAAACACAACCAAGCATATCCTTGCATGGACTTCTAAAATGCTAATTCAAATATGAAGCTCTAGTTTAAAGATTACAGAGTAGAAATTTAAAAAATTAAGATTAATAATGATGAGAGAGAGAGAGAGAGAGAGAGAGAGAGAGAGAGAAATCTGTTTCTGACAGATTAATAAAATAGCAGCAGCATTTCTAATAGGTTTATGATAAAAACCAGTTCAGTCAGCATTATCTGAAACCAAAACACTTGATGTTGACACTGTCACCATAGCAATCTTTATCAAACAACAACATCATGACAGTTTCAATATCAGCTGGAATATGATTCCCCCATCTCCACATTAATATGTAGATTATTTGCATGTTTTCATACATATAAATCACAATTTTCATTATGCAACAGCTACAAAAAGAATAAAGAAAAAAGATTATAGGTCATCTTCTATTGCCAAGCACACCTGTTGTCAAGTTAACATTTTAAAAAAGCAAGCGATGTCGATGACTATTTTCAAGAAACTTTTTACAAAGATTTTACAGAATTTATGTACAAAAGCATAAGAATTTTTATAAAACAATTTTTTCAAAGTTTTCTGTTTATTTTTAGTTGAAAGTAGAACAAAAAATATTTCTATAGAAAATGAGAGAGAAAGATAGAGATAACTTACCTCCAGCATAATAGTGTAGTAATTCCCCACATTTTGTAATAATAAAATATATCATCATCATCATCTTCAATCACCATAGCTGCAGGTTTCTCAGAACTCTCAGTGGAATGTATGAATAATGAACTTGTAAAAATCTGAACTAGCTTCAATTCTCTGGTGGGTATCAACTACCTGGACTCACTTCCTTGTTTTCTTTGTTTACCACAATCTATCCATGGCCAGAATCCAGGCCTATGGCTGTCATGTAATATCCCACTAAGTAAATAGACAGAACCACAATGGCTCAACTCAGACTGCTGGCTCTTAGCCCAGCAGGAAACACCAACCTACACAGAACTCATTCAAAGCAGGAAAGGCAATCTACAGCATGAGCTGGTTACTTCCTGGGCAAAATTGAAAAATGTTTCTAAAGTACTTTTGGTGGTGTGGATCCAAATGACTACAGTCCACTAAATGTCCAGTCAAGTCAGTCTCTCCACCCCAACAGGCATTTATTTAATGCCCCAGCTCCTAAAAGCAAAGTGCTCTGCTGTCTATTACCTGAGACCACTGATATTAATTAGCTTCCTGCCCAGTAAGTCCATAATTAAGCAAGCTTATCTCCATCAAAGAGTAACTGCTGGTCAGTGGTATCAAAATTATTTTTTTTTCTAAGATGGTGTTGTTTTCTTCTCTGATCCAAAATGTATAAAGTGCGTGCTTTCCAAGTCTACCAGATTGATCCAATGAAAAAAGTTAATATAAAGTAATTTTCTTATTAAGTAATTCTATGTTAATCCAGAACATGGAAGATTCACTGTATGGGCTTTATCACCCAAGTTCAGGAATAGTGATTCACTATCCCAGCTGTCAACCACACAATCCCTACCTGGAGTGTGTTCCCAATTAACCCTAATAAAAATTACCCTGGGTGGGCATATGGCTGGCCAGCTAGTTCAGTGAGAATTACTTGTGTAAAAACATATCTCTCATACTGATTATATGTAAATTCCATTTATCAATAGATAAAGCTAACAGGACCCATGGCTTTAAAGGGATAATTACACTGAGCTGATGTTTGTTACATTAACTTTTTGTTTTTTCCCCCAAAAATATAATATGATGTTTAGTAACAATTCTATAAGTAGTGCTGATAACAAATTTTTTCCCCTCAGATAAAAAAATTTTCTTTTTTTTATAATTTCTTCTTAATCTTTACAAATCGGTAAGCAAGACTGTAGAAAGTTATATCCAGCGTGTATAAAGTTATTCCCATACATCATCTACCCTCTGAGAAACTTGGAAACAGACATTCCACAAAAGTTGCCTATAGACTCCTATGAACAACAATAAAGAGTCTGTGCAGCTGGAGAGCTAGCCCAATGTGTTGTAATCCCTACTGGATGAATCCACCACCAGTAGCTGTGGAAGAATCCCAAATTGTTGCTATAACAGCTAAACCACGTGTCTGTCCAACTGATTTGCATGCTAGTGAAGACCATCTATTTCAAGATAAGTTTGTTCTTTTCTGATCCCTGGCCAGCCAAATTAATGCTAATTAATATCATCACCATCATTAAAAGATATAAATTTTTAAAATCATAGATTTGTAATTTAACAAGTGCAAACTGAAGGTCTACATCCTATCCCCCCTTCGAGTGAAAATGAATCATCTATGTTGATTATACCCATTACAGATGCCTTTAATATTAAAGATATTAGAAGTGCACCAATAATTGATTACAAGTGACTGCACTAATAGATATTACCAGTGTGAACCTGCCAGTATCCATGATGGTGGTCACTATGGGGATGAGGTGGAAGGAAAACTGTTCTCACAATATAGATGCACACATGCGCACATACAAACTAATCACAAAAACCAATTGAGAGAAAACAGAAGGAGAAAGATAGGGTGGGGGGAGTTAATCAATAGTAGTGAGAACTGCAGATCCCAGTATCTTCAGAAGTCTCCATCCACTCTGCCACCATAAAGCTAATAGGGAATAACATGCCACTGTTTCACAAAACAATTGCTGCTGTCAAGCTACTATAACTAATATTACTGAAGTCTGTGTCCCCCATATAAAAATTAATAACAATGAGGCAAAATGAGAGAAGAAAATAAGAGTTTGGGTTAAAGATATCAATTCTTTTGTTTATTTAATGCAATGATAAAAAACAGTTTACCATCAAAATAATTTTTAAAAATACTTCTTTACTTCTTTCTTTTTGCTAGATAACTCAGAATTCAACATGTATATAAAACAACAAAAATAGGGATTACCATACCAAATGTTTGCTTTCTACAATTAAAAGATTATTACCTATTTTATCAATTTAGACAGAGATTTTATTTATTTCTCAGAAGTGTAAAGAATGGACTGATTTCTAACAAACTCAACCTTATTTTTTTAACATTTGTGAAGTAGAAAGCAACAATTCAGAACAATCCCCATCTAAAGTAATTTCTATATTATGCTGCAATCCATGATACCTAATAAGTAAGAAAAAACAAGCCTCACACCATAAAAACTGAAATTCCAATCATCATTAACTTGAAATATTAATTAGTCAATTTAACATTTATTTAGTTAGCTTTCCTGTCATTGTTATGCAAACAAACAAACAACAATCTTAGAGAATTAAAACATCTCTTTTAATGTAATGAGCCAAAAATGTACATAAGGGCAAAACAACATCAAAGAAACTGGAGACACTGCCAGCTTATTTGTACTGAACTATGTTTTATAGCAAACATTTTAAACATTTTTATGCTCTTCACAGGTGGAATGAAAACAACAAAACTTTACTTCGGTTTCAGATATTTTATTTTATTTTTTTTTTACTTAGAGAGATCCTTCTTAGTAAATTATCCAACAATAATTTTAATAAAACTTTAGCTGCATGAACATCTGTCTAAAATCTTCAGTTAAAGTGAAAGTCAAAAAAATATTTTTTTCTAAGTGCCTAAAACAAAAGTAAATCATAAAATGACCTGTCATTATGCACACTTTCTGATGTTATGTAATAACAATCTGGTATCAAAATACAAATCATGCAAAACAGTAGTTCCAACATCCTGCAAACAGATCCATAATAAGTAGAATGGAACTGATAGGACAACAGTGCCAATTGTCATGTCTTAATCATCCATTGAAATTATAGTTAGTTTAGTCTTTAGTTTATGTAAAAAAGATAATAAACAGATACATTTTTAGATTTTATTATATGAAAGTTCTGCTTCAGTAACTTTTCTAAACATTATAAATGTCTACTATTTAAATTATTTTCAATCTGAAAATTACTTAACATTCACACTTACTAACTGGGGTCAATGTGGTGGTTGGTCTGGTGGTTAGGCTACCAGACTGTTAGGGTCAAGGGCCCAAGTTCAGTTTCCACAGAGAACTGACTTTGTTTGGCATACCTCACTAGCATGATTTCTTCTCACTCTTCATTACCAGCCAGACAAATGGTTTTCCTCCCACATCTAACAAATGAAGAATTCTAGTAGGGATTTCCCTGCTTCCAAACAGACAACTGCAACACTATGCCCCATTCACCCAGGTTGCCTACCTTGTACACACTGAGGTATGGAAGAAAAAAATCTTGCTGACTAACTTTCAATTGAAGGTAAAGTTACCACTATTCAGCTGTATTCATCCCTGTTTAAGTCCTTTCATAGGCTGCATTAAAAACTTTGGCATGCACTTTTACTGAGATCTGATGGAAAAAAGTTAATGTGGTGCCAGCTGACAAAGAAAAAAGTTGTTACTTTTATCATAATTTTTTGGTTAAATTAATGGTTTTAATTGTATGCATTTATAAATCAAATTATTATATCAATTTACCTTTACAAAATCCTGCTACCCTCCCACAAAAACTACAAAATTATGACAAAAGAGAAATCAAAAAGAAAACTAACTTCCCCTTATTTGCTTGTCCACTAACAAAATTGAAAAAGTTAAGACATAAATAAAAAACACCAATAATGATCAACAGAGTTGGCACATTCTTTTATGTAATTTAAAAATTTTTATTTATCTGTTTGCAAATTTTACTTGATAAATCCACAAACTGATGGATTACTATTGTGGAATGGGAACACCTAGGGAAAAGCACTGCTGTTAACAGACTATGATCATTGGTTGGATTCATTCTGCTAATATATCAAGTCTAAGTTTGTGTGAAATACATTGCGACAAGCAACAGATGTCTAATGGCTGGAATCAGAAAAGCAGTCAGCACTGGACAGGGAGGAGCACATCTCGTGGAAAACATACCATGGCATCACTGAGCTCCTAAGCAGCCATTGTTGATGCATTAGTAAAGCAATTCTGTAGCTCTATGACCAATCACTCATTGTACTTTACCAATGTTATACAATAAAACTATGCATGGAGAGCTAAGACTAAAATCACCTATAATGTGTCTGGTGAAAGATTTGACATTTGAGAGCCTACCATTAATTTCTGTTTATCACAACCATAATAAATGTAGTCAGACCATGGCCTCGAAAAATATCAAGTTTTATTCATTTTAAATGGGTTTCTATGTGTATTTATAAGATCCATCCTTCAACAAAAATAAGTTGAATGATTTCAGCCACAGTTTCTTTAAAACTGCTACCAAGTGATTATACTGCCCTTACGCGGTTTGTGCTAAAAAAAGGTAAAAACAAATCTTATAAGTATCAAGGGTGTAGTAGAGACTTATTTTTAGTTAATGTGTAAATAGAAAATATTATAAGTTTAATTATTGCATATATGAACGAGGCCCTCAGAGAACACGTGGCCAGCTAATGGCATAGCTCAAAAGGATCAAGCAGATTTTGTAATCAGATAGAAAGAAAAACCTTCATAGAATGGTTGGTTAAAAAACCAGAGACACTACACCAATGGCTAAGCATACAACTTAGCCCAAACAGAAAATGAACCATGGATACTGGCAAGATGAGTGAGCACCCTACATGAATTATTTAGCTTCTTTGCTGAATATATGGAAGTCCTGTAAGCACGGACAAAAAAATAAATCCACATCCTAACTAGTACTCATTTACAAATGACCAGATAAGTGATGTTATCATTATTTAAGCCACAAACTAATAAGTTTATAAAATATGATAAAGAAAATTTTGAAAAATGTACATTAACTTCAACTAGTATTTTACATAGGAGTTTCCTTATCTATGTATTTGCAGCCACATTAAAGCAGAAATTTTCAAATTAATAATTATATTTACTAGTTACCAAATGAAGTTACTTAAGAATTAAATTCACTTTTTTTCTATCTAAATCAAAAAGTATAAATCTTTTAATGAACTTTTTACTTACAACAACATTCTTGTCATATCATCTAGAATTAAAAGACTGCATCAATGAAACAAACTTTAAAAAAAAAACAACAAAAAAACAAACAGAGTATTCTATTAGGTGACCAAAAGTTTTGCCTGGAAGGCATAAATGAAGACAGCTTTCAGTCTGTTGCAGATAGGAGAAGGAAATTGGGTGTGCTCTGTCAGTAGCCACAGAGAATATTAATCAAAAAGGAAATTAAGTACGTGCTTGGACGAGTTGAACGAACAGCAGCTTCATCAGCTCCTCAACTGTTGTCTATTTATCTAGATGGATTTCCAGCAATCTGAGGGAATCTTCTGCAGTTCAGTCTGATTGTTGGGACAATACAAGCACTGAGTCATGTTGGGGGTGACTCTGAATGATTAACTTCATAAGCCCTCTGCACAGACACAAATGTTAGTTGAGTTATTTGTCAACAAACACCTCAATCTTATATTTAAGTTTTGCTTAAAACTCATTTTCCTTATTTACTATATACAAAATACTATCCATCATTAAACATTTTCTTTCTAAGCCCATGCATTCTTGTTTTATTTTTTTTTTCAAAAAAAAGAAGAAAAAGGAATGCATTATAAGCCAAAATATTTTAACAAATAATTCCAAAAATGATTTTTAGAACAATATATCCAAATTTAAAACAAAACAGCCCTTTCAAACTTATGAAATTAAAGTATATGCTACCAAGTACAAAGTCTAATTAATTCAGTTTTTTTTTTCCTAACAAGTTATCTCCCATGTTTTAAAACAGTTGATCATACTGGCACTTCATTATTTTACCACTGATGATATATCAATGCATCAAAATTAATATAGAATTTGTAACCTAGCCCATACCATTAAAAAAGAGTATATATGTGCGTGTGTGCATGCGTGCGTGTGTGTGTGTGTCATCTGAAATCCTGGAGTTCTTGGTAGTCAGTCAGTCAGTCACAGAAATCATATAATATACATTTTTGAATGGCTGATGGACCATGGGCTTCTAGACTGCTAAGGAAAAGGGGGCCAGAGTTCAATTACCAAAGGCTCTGCTGAGTGCTCTAGGTTTGGTATATCTCTATGGCATAGTTTCTTCTTCTTCTTCATCAGCTAGCACAGAGTGAATACCTGCTAAAGTCAGAAATGCCATGGCTCATGGCCCTACATGGTGCAGGATAAATAGCGCTCTCTAGCGGATAACTGTGGCACTAAATTCCCTCAACAGGGATGTCTCTAATGTGGTGAAGTTATCTCTTGCTATGTCATACACGAGTCTCTACAAGAACAGACAGACTTTTAAATTGTACAGTATTGTACATCTATTACTGTTCTTATAAATGAATAAATCATTCAATAATTGCTGTAAAAGCTTTTTAGACATTCTGGCTAGAAACATAAATGACAAATTCTCATATATTCTTGTCTCGACAGAAACTGCTGCTTCAAACAACCCTTGGCACCACTTTTAAGCAGTCTCCAACCATTTTCATGGCAAATAAACAGCAAAATTATTTACATTATATTAAAACAACTTCTGATGTATTCCCCATGAAAGAAATGCTGTTAGAATTTCTTTGATGCTGGCATCTCAAGCAACAATGTATCATAAAAAATGCATTTGTAGTCTAACTGGATGGCTAGTGCAAGCAATAACTTATCAATACATCTTTATGCCTGACTGCCTGTGGATGGCATCAGCTGAATGGAATGTCAGTGTGTGGCTCCACTGTTTTTGATATGGAAGATATCACAGACTACCTGCCTGCATTTTTTCTGCAAGTTATGAAGCACTTCCTAAAAGGCAATGTTATGCTGTTCATGGTTACTCAGAAAGTTTGAAACTATCAAGTGCCTCAGTGATTGCATGTAAAAAATACCAAAAAAAAAAAAAAACAAAACTAGGAGCTAATTATTACTAAATAATTAAGAAAATTATGGCACCAAAGGTTCCATGAATTCAGTTAAAAAAAAAAAAAACATTAAAAGCTAGGTCCCAGGTAGTAATGAAATAAATATTCATGAGACATATCAGCTAAAGGAGAAATATATATGCTCATTTTCAAAATGCAAATTTAAGGACCATTTATAAATATGGCCCTTTTATCATGTCAAGGCTACCTTTATAGATTACTCTGATTCTGTTTGTAGTGTAATCACATGCCATTTGCCAAGATTCTTTAAAATTAAATTATTTCAGTTTTATTAAACTCTATCTCTTTGACTAGCAAAATAAGTTGATTATCAAATGTGAAAGAATTTAAAAAAATATTCAGGAAATGAATAATTGGAACTGTTATTACAATGTATGTTTTAGGATATCTCAAAGATGTTAATTTCTTAGTTGGTCAATTATATTATCAGACCTCACAAGATATTATTAAATTTATTGGCTCCTTACATTAAATGTGAAGTGAATTTCTTAACCCTTTTGATGCTTAATTAAATTTTGGGCTGGAAAGTCTCAATTATCCACCAAAAAATGAAATTAGGAATTTGATCAGAGAAGTTGCAGGGCTTTCAAAGATGTGAGGGTGTTTCTGCTTATTGCAATAGAGGGAAAAAATTTTTTTTGAAGCTGTGGGGTAAATCTGCTTCCAGCATCAAATGGCTAGGGTTAAACTGTAAATGGATTTAATGACCAGAATTTTTTGGCAAATGTTTCATAGACAAACTTAAATAGCTAATGTCAGCATTTTTTCCTACAAAAAGTTACTGCACTAAAATTTTGTACTAAGTTTCCTCTTTTGACCAAGTGATCTGGATTAGGGGGTTGCTGCTACCTTGCTATCAATAGATTTTATATCCTGATTGAGTGCTTTCTATAGTTAAGTCACTTTCACTCAATGGAATGTTGAAAGATTTGTGGTATTTACAAAATTCTTTCAGCTTTAGAAAATAGTAAACCTTTTAAAGGTTACATCAACAACTATTATCTCCAAGCATATTCAGGTCTAAATTATTCAAATTTTAATTTAAAAATTCATTTATATATATAACATTTAAATTTTGCATAAAGCTGATAAAAGATAAATAACAATAATTTTAAAAAAGTTAATTACTAATCACAGATTTAGCAGACAGTTTAAAATGACAAGGTGCAGTTAATGAGACAGGTAGTAGTAGCCACGTCAATCAAAATTGCTTCTTGTGCCAACTGTAACCACCAAAGTCTATCTTTTTGCATAAAGATGTGAAGCTTTGCCAATCTTTGAGATCTTATATACCAGAAATTTTTTTTTTTTAAACTGTTTTTCTTGTTTTTGTAAGCCAAGCTTGGTAAAACAGCACTGAAAAGTTTTTCCAGCATCTCTAAAATTAGCAATTTTGGAAAAGCTTCAGGTTTTTAGCCTATGGTGTTAAAAAGAGTTCTAAAATGATGTACAACTTGTGTAATTGTGACTCCCGGTCAATGGTTTTCAGGGTTAGCTGAAGCAAAAGCCTATTTATAATTTACAAATGACTGCCAAGTCTATAAGGTTCTTAAGCTTTCTTTTTAAATGTAGTTTCTGTACCACCAGTAAAGGACAGCTCATGTTGTAGAGCATTTTTCTTATATCAATTAAGTTTACAAGAATATGCTCAATTAGATTACACTTAACTCTTTGTTTTTGGTCTTGGAAAAAATTTTATAGTAGATTAGGAATCTCCATATACATCTCTACAAATCTGGGCTTAAATGGCAGAATCAGTATATCTTGGCAACATACTTTAAAACACCATGCTTGTGAATGAAGGGTAAAAAGGGCAACTTATTTTATTATTAAAGTATTTTTTTTTTTTTTAGTTATAATTTCATCTATGAAATACACAGCAAAACTACAAATACTCTGAATCCCAAAGATGCTGAAATAATGTAAAGAGAGGCTTCAGACTGCTTAGACTCTTTTTTTTTTTTTTTTTTTTAAACAGAACTAGTATAGAAGGATGGTGATCTTGCAAAAGGCTGCCTTTGGAAATCTTTGAAGATTCACATAAAGAATCTGACAGTGATGATCTAGTGTTTTGTACCAAAGCAGAAAGTTAAGAGTTAGCACCATGCATAAAACTATTCTCCTTAAAAGTTTACTTTATTAATGCACTTGCTTTGTGTGTACAGGCATGTTATATATGCGCACATAAATGTGAATTTGCAATTAGTTAAACCAATGGCTTAGTAACATGAAAAGTTAAATCCAAGATATTAGCACAAGTTTGACTTTCGAGTACCCATTTGTTTTAATTTGTAAAAAAATTTTTAAACAATTCAAAGAGTTCAAAGTTTACTTTAGTATCAGCTTAGATTGTCTATCAACATTCTGCCTTCTTTGAGTTGAAAAAGATAGTGCCTTCATTAAAAGCATGAGTTTGAATGGATTTTAATTAGTGATTATTTAAATTATGAAAAAAGAAAAGCATGGGTTTTTCCTATCCCAGCTTGAAAACTAAAATTAGACACAGAGAAAGGCTCTGGTCAATCACACTATAGTGATATCTGTTGAGAGCTGCAGAAAGTATGCATGTAGAAATAATTAATTCACATTCAACTTTCTCTTTATGGTCAAACTTTAATGACTGACAATAAGGAGATTTCGTTTTTTTCCTCTCTTTGTAGAAATAGCAGGACATCTATCATTTCACTCCTCACAACAGGAAGAGTTCCCTGGTTCTAATATAGATTTTATATTGTCACCCTCTAGATGTCTCCTACCTTAAAGCAAAAATCAGAATTTTACCGTACTTTGCTGACCGATCTATTCTTCAAAGTTATGCCCCCAAACAAGCACTTATGTATTTATTTTTAAAAGCAGGTAAGCATCTTTATGCATAAGGATAACAACTTTGAGCAATATTTCCACAGTAGGGTTGTAGAGCTTTTAATTTACCTTAATTGAATTAACAAAAGAATATTAAATAATGTAAAAACCTTTTAAAAATGATGTTTTATGCGTCTGTAATTTCCAATATTTTGTCTAAGAAAGAAATTCAATGATGTATTCTGAATTACTAAAACTTTTTAAATGTATTTTTAAAAAATTTACATAAAAAGGGGGAAAATTAAACATTTGTCTACAACATATCAAATTAATGAGAAATTTATGAGAAAAAAAGCTTGACTGCCCTTGTTTGATTTTGTAAATCCCAGAAAGTGAAGAAAGCCATGTTTGCTTGAACTCAAGCAAGTCTGCACGATAAATTTTGAAACAGGTGATGCATAGATTAATGCTATCACCTCAATCATTTCCACATACACTGTATATCCTCTCTTGGCTTGAGCTTTATTACCTGTCTGGCTGCACTGACTTCTGCTGGCACTGGCCAGTGAACTGGTCTCCTCATCTTTCTTTCACACTTTTTAAAGATGGCATTTGAGCTTCTTTTGCCTTTGGGACTTTTCAGAACTCCAGATGAGGTCAAAGATCTGTGTTTTATTCCATGTAGTTACTGCATCACCAAAATAGAGGCATTTAGTATGATAGTGTTTCAATGATTTCTCAGGCTGCTAAACAGAACTCTGATCCAAAGATTAAGAAAGTCTTAATTGGTAATACACTGCATTATACATAGACTTTCCTCTACCAACTGACAAAACGCTATTAAATCAGTAAATAAAATCATTTCAAGCAAACATCACCCTTCAGTGAAGACAAAAATCACAAAGGAAGATCCTTCTGTTCTTGCTAAGTTAATAATAGCACTGCTGACAGTTAAGTTTCTATAACAATGCTTTTACTTACAAATAGTATTACATGCAATTTGTAAGCACCAAGAAACCCATGATTTGGTAAGTTAACAACAGCTAGAGTAAGTAATCAATGGCCAGTCAACAAAGATTTCAATCTAAATGCACAACAATTGTTGAACAATGCAACTTTTTCTCTCTTCATATGATTTTGAAAATATGTAAAACTAATACCAGTTTAAAAAAGATTAGGTGTTATTTGCAACAATAAACAATTTGTATCAATCAAAATATTCTAGATCATTCTCAATCTTTCTGTTATGCACTGAAAACTTTCAAACTTTTCTTTAATTCTAAAAATTTCTATAAATTTTTTTCATAATTCTGCCATGAAAAGAGATAGCCATTCATGCACCAACATCTTCAGTCAATGTTGAAGTAATATTTCAACAAAAAACATTACTTCTGAATTGTGCAAATGTGTGTGAAATGTTTTTAAGTAATCAAGATAGACCAAAGATTGCTATATGTTGAAATTGGGTTGACATGTACAGAAATTGTTGAAAAACTTTGGTGTTCCAATAAGAAATATTAGCAGAATTATTGAAACGATTAAGAAAATTTGACAATAGGAGAACAGGTATTGGCAAGGCTTCAAGAGAAAGACAGACCTGCTTGAAGTGATACATTGGCTGGAAATTTAGAAGAAAGTATTGCCAAAAAAATATCAGATAGAGTGTTAGAAGATATATGGCACAAATGGGCTTCAAATCACACATCCAAGCTAGAAAACCAAGACTTTCTGGCATACAAAGACAAGAGACCTTCAATTTTTGTAACAAATACCATAACTGTCAAGTAGAAGATTTGAGCTAGGTGACATTTGCAAAGAGAAGTTCATTTAATCCATTTGAAAATCATGGTGCTTTTAGAGTCAGAATAAAATCAGTTGAAAGATTTAAATCAAACTACATTTTACTAACCCCACCAAAAGGAACATCAATGAATAAAAATTAGTATTTGAATCATTTAAAAACAGATTTTGTAGAATCTGGTAAGGAACTCCATCGTGATGGTAACTTCTAGATTTTACAAGATAAATCATCATGTCAGAGCAAAAAAAGAAAGCTCTCTGTTAGTTAAACAATAAAATTCATTGGTTTTAAGGTCGGCCTTAGAATTATCCTGATATAAATCCAATCGAGAGCACTTGCAGTGCTGGGGAGGGGGGGGGGCAATATATTGAAAAAATCATTGAAGGAATAGAGAATTGGCAAAAGTTATAAAGGAGGCTCGGGAAAAATATTTCATCATGCAAGACATTAGTTGAAACAAATGCTAAAGAGAAAAAGCCATTGTTCAAAATATTAACAAGATTTTGTAGTTTTAATTCAGTTTGGTTGTTATAATTTCGGATAAATTACAAAAAACGTTTCTTTATGATATTTGTTAATAATTACTTGATAAAACCAAAACAGTAACTTGTCTTTAAGCTTTCATGTTAAAAATAAAAATATACATCAAACATAAAATTACTAAGTTGGCCAAATTCACTGACCAAAGCTGTAATATAAGCAAGTTCATGATGGTTATTCAATTTCTTGTAACATATATTTAAGATCCCGTAAGTATTATCTATATTAAGACAAAAAATTGATTACAGCCATCTGAATAGTTAGCCTTTGTATAAAGGATGACAAACTAGAGCTGGAACACTTATTTAAACATATTTCTCTGCAAGTACATCATTTTCCCTAGAATTAATTTTAGCATCAACATCACTATTCATCTGCCTAATACATTACAAAAAAAAACAAAAAAACAACAGAAATACCTGGCTTAAAAAAAGTTCCATTTTATAACTTTTTTTTTAAACACCAGTTAGAACCAGATACTGCAGATTCTGAACAAAATATGGCCTTCATCCAGATGAGTAAAATTTTTAATCAAATATGGATCGTATCGTCTCTTCTTTACCATCAGTATCTTCATCAGTGTCACATTGAATATCACTGAGGTGCACAACCTTAAAAATCTCCATTTTTCACATATGACTCAAATTCCCATGGGTTTATGCCATCAGTGAAAGTATCTGTTTACTTATGACAGCATTCTAAAAATGTTATAAACAGTTAATTTAATGGTTGGCATGCTTGCCTGACAGTAGTGTAACTAGACAATATAGAAAAGAGTGTACTGTGCTGTCCACAATCACCACCAACAAATGAGACGGCTCACTTAGTAGGAAGTGCTAAGAAATTACTGCAAATCACGCACAGCTAAAATAATGTAGCAGCATTAAAAGAAAGAAAAATGCACTGGACTGACTGTAATCTTTTTTAAAGCAAGCTCTGCCACTCCAAATCGTATTCTAAAAGGTAAAGCAATGTTGTCTTACATATATTTGCTTGATCAAATGATGGTAGTAAAAGCGTAGACATAATAAGGGTTTCAGTCACAATAGAGATTATCTTCAGGGTCAATTCACACAAAATCTTAGATATCAAAGAAAGATTTCAATAATGAGCAAGACAGTAAACCTATCAATAAAAAAGAAAAAGTTGGAAACTGGTAAATAATAATTCTTTAGTTGAAGAACAACAACAAGATCATAAACCAAAAAACACAAGCAATTGAGAATATTTATTCTATTTTTGTGAGGTAAAACTATTGCAATAATGTGAAAATTAATAAAAAAGAAAAATGCTAATATTCAAACTTCCCATTATATGCAATGATCTTGACCATTAGATCACATAAGTATTCAAATGTTTCGTAAAAATATATTATCAAAATCTCTATTAAAAAAAAAGATTCTCTTAGAATCAAATTAGCTCTATAATCATTATTTATTTTTCACTTAACTTTTTGTGATCAATGTTAGTTTATCCTTTCCATGTACAAGATAAACAGCAGACTAGGTGAAAAAAACTGATGGTTCATAAAGATAACACATTTAGATACCTGAACACTAAATAAATGCCTATGCCTGCATATTTGCATCACCACCACAGGGATTTCTTCAAAAGATCTTTTTTTTTTTTTTTTATCTTTGTGTGGTGCGTGCATGAGGGTGCATGTGAAAGTTCTTGTATGCGTGTGTATCTCCGGAGAAGGGAGTGGAGGGTGGTGGCTGAAGCCGTGTGGTTCCGAAACCTGGTGTGGAGCAAGCTCCCGTTAAGGCCTAAAAGGCCAGGTTGAGGCGCCAAAGCACCTCATGTATCTGGCTGCCGAGGCAGCCAGAGTTAGGGGCACAAGCACCCCATGTTAGAGTGACCGCTTCCCTGGCCAAAAACCAATCTTGGGGAAAAGGGCCTGAGCACGTCAAGTCCGAAAACCGGTCTCGATGCACCTAACCTTCCCAGCCAGATAGGCAGGCCAAAGGCAAAAAGCGCCCCTCACCTCCACTCTTTTCAGGCAGAGGACTTTCCGTCTACAAAAGCCACTAAGCAGAGTACTCGTCTCCCCACCCCGATAAGGTTGACCCCACAAAGGGCGTGGTCCTTGGTCTCCACCCCAAGTGGTAGGTTAGCCATCCTACCTGCAAAAAGCACCTACTGATATGAAGAAACAAAGGAAAAAGAGTACAAAGAATGAGACAGACAGACAGACGGACAGCAGGACTGCTCAGAATTTAGAAGAGACTTTTCTAAATAAGTCTCTTTTATAAAATCCCACATGAACATTTAGGCTTGTCAATGATATTTTGAGTCAATAATTTATATTAAGTATTTGAGACAAGATAAAATTGAAAGAAAGAAATGGCACAAATATTAGCTTTAATCATTATGAAAGACATATTTTTGAGTTAACAGAGTCTCACTGATGGATAGAATAATCTATACTAAAATACCTGGTAAATAAAATCTTAACTATCATTTGCAATAAAATCTGGTAACCTTCCCCCTTTTAAATGGCTGATACTGTTGATAATGAAAACCATTAAAAAATTACTGAATTTAGTTTTTTAAAATCCAATGAAGATTTATTTTATTACCAAAAACCTGAAGTGTGTAGCATATTACAAAGGTTTCAGAAATATTGTGTTTTTGTATTAGGAATCTCTCCCCCCCCCAACCCTTCAAAGGTTTTAAAATATGATTTACTTTGAGTGACAAATCAGTGATGTCAAATAAAAAAAAAATGACGCTTAATATTTCAAATTTTAAAAAAAATAATGGTTTTCATTCATATTTTTTCACACATTTACTTTATATATATATATATGTGTGAAAATAAATTTTCCTGTAAAGTTGGAGATCAAGAGAACACTTTGATTCCACACATTTGCTGTATAGCCTGGTTAATGAGTCTAACAGCTTGGCTAAAGGTAACTGCAAGTCAATGACCTTTACAGTCAAAGTACAATATCAGAGATTGCTACTTTTGCTTGACTAATGCTCTGGTTTCTCTGCCAAGAACAAAAAGTGTATTGACTACCCAAATTTTCCATCAGCAGCGATTCCAGTATGTCATAATGAGGAACTTAAAGTTCCAGTGCCTCCTGAAACATGGTACTTGGATGATGAATCATACTAAAATGTGCCCATGTCAACATCAGCAGAAGATTTTGATGAAAAGTTTCAAGCATTGTCATTCACTGATCCACACCTTGTAAATCAAGTTGAACTCATTGACTTAGAGACTTTAATCTTTCAAAAAGTCAAGCAAACCTGGGTTCAAGATTGCAAAGTGGAATTTGCATGTCAAAAATGCATAAAAATATTATTTTTCAGAAATTGCCAACAGAATCTAGATTCTTTTTTCCTCATGAAATATAGCCTATGTTACTGTAGCAACATAAATGGGATGATGATCTAGTTTTGGACGTAAAACATAACCCAAATAAATGGTGACTATTCATTGATTTAGAAAAATTAAGCCTAAAAGCAAAATTTTTTCACAATGAAACTGAACATCCATCTGTTCCTATTGGACATGCTGTTCACATGTAAGAGTCATTACAAAAGTATGAACCTTCTACAGCAAATACAGTACAATCAATACAACTGGCACATCTGTTATGACTTGAAAGTTGTGTATCTTCTTGGCCGGCAATATGGATTCACCAAATACTGCTGTTTCCTGTGTGAATGAGATAGTCATGCCAGAAATTTCCATTATGCTGTCAAAGACCGGACACTTCATCAGAGGTTGGTTAATGGCCAAAAGAATGTTTGTTATTAGCCATTATTTGACCCAAAGTACATATACTTCTCACCTCTGCACGTCAAACTGGGGCTGATAAATTTGAATGAAACTGAATGTCTTCAAAGCTGTAACTAAAAACTTAATGGGAAATTATAAAGCTCCCACTTACAAACAATTTGTTGATTAACTATTTCAAACCTATAAAAGCATGGGATGCAACATGATTAAAAATTCACTCTGTACATTCCCACTTAGAATTCTTCAGTGCCAACATTGATGATGTTAGTGATGAGCATGGTGAAAGGCTTCACTGAGACATTGTTCCGATAGAAAGCATTACCAAGACAAGTGGAGTCCAAGTATGATGGAAGATTACTGTTGGACACTAAGTACAGATAAAGACTAGTTTAAAACAAAACATTTAGACATCATACTTATTTTATTTCTTTCATGTTTCCTGTTTATATATTCTTATATGTTATGTCCTTATAACTTCAAGTACTGAAAAAAAAATCAGTATCATTAAAAGAGTGTTCGTTTTTCAAAACTTTTATGAGCAATGCAAAAATTAATCTATTTACTGCAATCAGCATAGATGCTTTTACAAAGGATAGCTACATCATTAAAGAAACAAAAAAGTTAAAATTCATTGTCATTTGATGGCAGTGGTGACCTGGTCCAGTTTCCCAACAAAGTTTACACAGATATTACTGCAATTACTGCTGAGGTTGGTGGTCTTGGTCATTTGCTTTTGGTTCTATATCAACATGCACCCATTGGTACTAAATGGAGTTTAGTCCATTTCATCTCTCCCGAGCTAGTGATTCTGAATACATCGCATGTTGCCCCATCTTCCTGCAGGATATAGTGATTATAGATCCCTTGATCAAATACAGGCAGTGGGACATTCTGAAGAATGGCTATATAACTGGAAAAATTTAGATGCACTTGAAGACATATTTAAACCTCATACCATTGCTTTAAATCAGCCATGTTTGACAAATAGTTACAAACACTGGGATCAAATGCCTTGCCACCCTTTCACCAGATCCATTTGCGTCCAGAGGAAATTAATTGGTAAAAATATGACATGTGAAGACTAAGAATTGCCAATATGCAAAAGATGTGCCCATATGAATGCTTGTTGCACCATTAACAATGGCTTTCATTAAGTAACCCATATTGTATACATACCAAAGTCAATCTAGGAGTCACTCCTTAGTAATGTTGACACTACAATATAGCTGAACAGCAGTAGTAAATAGTAGTGATATCTTCTTTCTAGAAAGACATTATTTGATGTACAACAGCTATGGTGAGGAATTGCCCAACCCTGGGTAAATATCTTGGCTCTACCTACTTTGGCAACTGGTGGTATTCAACTTATTATGGCAGAGATCTGTACAAATGTGAAACCCTTTAAGCCAACACATTTATTGTTATTGGCAATGTGTACATAATAAGTCAGGCATATAATCAGCTGCTAAGTTGAGATGATTTGGTGGTGAGCACATAGTGACAATCCCAAGAATAAACTGATCCTTGAAAAAAAAAACAAAAAAAACAACCTAACCTTCATGAGTAACATGAATAGCAAACGAGCAAAAACTTCACTTATGTAGAAAATTGACAGCAACGTACAGTATATCGATCAAAGATGTTATTGTTCACATTTGCTCTTTCGAGCTGTTCTACTGGCTATCATTTCTGCTAGAGGCCTATATAGAGACTAGTCAATATTTCTTTAAATGTACGAATACTTTGTACAAATAGATAAGTTAAAAAAAAACTGTACAGATGATTAAACTTATAAGAAATCTGATTAATCATGTGGAAGAGCTTAGCCTGATTTTCTTCATAGTTTCTGATTGTTTTATACATGAATAATGCTATTTAATGCAAAAACAGCTGCATGTTTATGTTGCTGATGTTAGATATTTTCTCAAATAAATCATGAAAAAAACTTATTGGTTGTATACACCAACCTCACATCTTATAATCCTAGTTGCAAAAGTCATATTTTAAAAGAATATCAAAGCCAATAAATGTGATAGACAAATAATTTTTCTTTTGCTTTCATGATAATCCTTTTCTTAGTTTGTTTCCATTAAATCATTCAATATTTTCTTTGAACCATCATATCTTGTCCCCCCCCCCACTCAGATAACAACACTGACCTATAGCTATAATATCTTTAGTTGCTAATAGTAGTTGAGTTGTCTCTCCTCATTCCTTCATCAGCCATGAGTCAATAAAGATATTAAAAGCTTGCCTTAATCCCATTTCTCAACAGTGTGAATTTGGGTCTATTAGTAATGCCACAGACTAAAACTGCCTGCAGCAAAGATGGGCTAAACACATGTTTGGTAACAATTATATTGTACAAACTATTTGGAAATGAGTCAGACCTAACTGATGCGCCCAAGAAAGTAGGTCAAAAGTTTCAGAATTCATTCTCCATGTAGTTGAATAATAATAAAAAAATCTCTAGATGTGTTCACTACTTGCTAAATATTTTAATTGTCAAAGATTGCTAAAAGCATTTTGAAAACTTACTTTTCACTACGATTATACTTGAACTCCTTTAATTTTTCAATTTCAGATCAAATATAGGCAGTTCTAAATGCATAGAGAACAATTTGAGAAAATCAAAGTAGTGGTAGAACCCACTGACTGCCCAAGATAAAAAAAAAAAAATCATATACAAATTTTTCTTGTAAGACCAAGAGGTATTTACAAACACAACAACAAAATTAACTATGATTATAATCACTCAGTAATCATATAAAATTGGCAAAATTCTTTAGTTCATTCAAGTTGAGAGATAAGAAATTTTTATGTACGATAAGATGATGATTTAAAAACTTGAAACATTTCAACATTTTTTTTTTTGGTTAAGACTGCTGAAAAAAGAGCTTCTTATAGCAGGATTTATGTGCAGACAAAAAAGATGATATAAGTTGCCTTGAAAAGAAAGAAAAAAATGCAAATAGGCAGAAGCCTTTGGGACAGCCAACAATAATGATTTTAAAATTTCTTTAAGAGAAGCAACTCAACTCAAAACCAGCACATAGTATCTACTTTGGCACAAGTTTAAGAGCAAACTTAAGCTGACAAGAAATCTAACCTGTCATTTTTTCAAGTCAAGCACTATAAGTAATCAAAACCAAACTTTCATTTTTAATATTCAATTGGAGTTCCTGCCTTTATCGAAGTGACAAAATGATGTGCAAATATATCAAATCAAGTGGATAAAAGCTGTGCGCACCTTGAGTTAGCAATCAATATGCTTCCTGACTTTAACCTGCAGGAAGTGAAAGCCATGAAAATCATAAACACTGTCATCATACAGCAAACAAAAAACAACTCACATATATACACATGTATATACAGTTAGAAAATAAGTCAATAGTTGGTGTGAAAAAAAAACCCAGAACAACGAGTGTGTAGCAAACATTTAAACTAGATCAGGAAACTACTATCTGCTTTTAAATGCTAAATAAACTTTCGTATAAAGTAGGTCTTGAATAACATGGCAGTTGTTTCATAGTATCAGAAAATTTCAGCTGCTGAAAATAATTTTAATTTTAAAATTTTTCATTTTCTTTCTTTCTTTCAAAGAATAAAAAAAGTAGCATTTTAAAACTGGTCAGGACTGTTATTGGCAAGATGTCCATAAAATTTGGTTCAAATGTTCTCATTTAAATTCCAAAGGTGTACACTTAACATTTTTAACCTCAATTCTTTCCTCAGTCAAAGATTATCTCTGAAAATCAATAAAAACTAATTTAATCTCTCACAAATGACAAGAGCGAAGTGCTAACATCACCATTATTGATTGATCTCCAACTAACAGTACAGCAACACCAGAATACAAAACAGGTTCTATCAAACCAAAACAAGTTGGGATGAAATTTATTGACAACGTACAGCGATATTTATAATCTGATGAATTATATTTATAGCTTCACATGATCTGACTGACCCCCACTTTCTCAAAATGCTTAATAAAATTTTTAAAAAAGGTATCACACCTTTTGTGAAAATATTTTTAACAAGTATTGAAAACCACTAGTAAAAAAACAACAAAAAGGCAATTTACAAACTGTACTTATCAAAATATCTGCATTAATGAGACTAATGTTGATACTATTTTTTCTTTAAATTCTTGCTAGTTAAAATGTTGGACTGAGTGGCCCAGTTGTTAGGCTGCCTGGATTGCCAAAGTTGTGGGCCCGAGTTGGTTGATCCCTGGTAGTGAATAGCTTGGTTTGGCATACCTCCCTGGCATAGTTTCTTCTCTCTCTTTTTTTTTACCAACCAATTGTGACAAGATGATGTTCTCTAGAACTAGAGCACTATGCTCCCTCACCAGGGTTATATCTTCCTAGTATAGACTGGTAAACAAAACAAAAAAGTTGAAACACTGAAACTTTAGCATTCATTGTCTTATTTAATAATTGTTTGGGAAGACACATAACCATATAGTTTTTTTGTATACATATGGTTTTTAAATTTGTTATTAATAGTACTTCAGATTAAACTAGTAGCCATAATTGTGGATACAGCAAAAAATTAAGTCATGAAACAAGAAAGAGGGTATCCCAGTGTAAAAATCTTGCTAAAAAAACAAACATTTGTCACACATGGATTTTATAACATTCATATTAATATATAACCATCTGAACTAATCAATTTATCAATTTAAGAAATATATGATATTTCACTGGTGAGACCACATTACAGTTGCCAATAATATATTTAATGCCTGCCTTTGTTTCATTTACTTTTTAAAATTATTAAACCATTTAAATTTTAGTGAAACTAATGCATATAATCAGTAAACTTTAAAGAACGTTAAGTACAACTTATTGTCTTAATCTCTGGATTTAGTTATCTACCCAGGAGGAAAAAAGAAAAATTATTAGAAAGGATGCATTAAGCACTTCAGCGTTTAAATCTCTATGCCTTCAATATTTAAACCCCCTTATGAAGTAAGCAAATGAAAAGAGTTTCACAACCCATCTGATATCTGGAAGAAAATTATCCAAGAAGCATGTAATGTAATAAAACAGTTTCAAGTCTTTCATACACAACTAGCAGATCACTGTTCACTGTCAAAAAAGAAATATTCATATTTGTCTGGATTGTATTTTGCATCACTGAACGTTTGTGTCTGCTGTCTGTAGATACAATAAATCAATACTGTAAAGACTCCAGGATAGATAAAAAGGTCTTTGAGAGGAAAACTTGAATTTAGAGACACACGCAGGTACAGGTTTACCCTGTCAACACAGTTCACAAACAATACAACAATGTAAACATGCCAAAAAAAAAAAAAAATTTTTTTCCTGGATATTACAACTTTGAATGAAAACACATATCATTCCAATATGCTTAAAATTAAAAGCAAATTTACATACTGATAACAAAAAGTGTAGATGCATATACTGTATTAATAGAAGTAACTTTAAAAAAGCTCCTACAGAGGATCACACAATGCTGTATGCAGAGACAAAGATTTGTGAAATCAATTTACTTTGCATGTGCATCAAAATCAAGAGTAAATTAGCTTAAAGTTGCCTAGACCTTCCTGTGATAGATTATTTAACTTATCTACTGTATTTAAATTCTGCCAAGTCTAACACTAAATCCATCAGTACAAGAAATGACCTCTATACATTAAAATTAAACTTGCATTACTAAGTGAGATGTCATTCAAAACTTTCCCATGAAGTTTGTCAAACTGTAAAAGTCATATGACTATTAAAGCTCAATGGAAATTATTTCATTTATCAGCATATCATCCTCAGTTGATCTTAAAAAAATTTTTTTTTTTCCCTTTGAATTTTAAAAAAAAATGATTGTTAATTTCATTAAGCAAAATATTTTAAACTCAACTTGATTTATTGAAACTATAATCCAGGAGTAACTGTTGTTAGAAAAGGCATCTGAAGAAACAATCTACAAATGAAAACTATTTCCAAAGCGATAAAAATACAAAAATAATATGCTTGTCTATACACCATACATCTATGGGTTGAAACACTTTTTCCCATAATCTAGCCAGTTAGTTAATGTAGTCCAGTAACTTTAAAGACATTCAAACTACTCTAGTGGCTCCCTTATATTTGGAAAGTTTCAGGTCAACAAAGTATCAAGTAAAGAATCTTATAATTAAAAAAAGTTTGTTAATGCTGCTATAATTTTTGCTGTGAGTGAATTTGTATTACTTTTTAAAAACTTGCTGTTCAACAACAAAACATTATTTAGAATGTACTGTACCAGTTAATATGGCACATAAGCTCGAAATGATCATTCTGCTTTGAGTAAGCTTAGAAAATCAAATTTTGGTATTATTCTACTTTGGTATTTCTTCCAAATTTTACTTATCCACACGTACATGAAGCAATCTTTTCCATTGGTTGTTCCATCAGATATATCTTCAACTGTTTAAATTTCCAATATAATATCAAAATTGTAATATATATAGATTACTTAAGTAAATATGTAACAGACACTATACAGGTAAGTCACTTTTTTTTTTTTTTAATGTAGCAGCTCAAGTAAACATGATGATTAAAAGTGTTATCAATAATTGGTGCAAATAAGATTTCAGAAACATTACCTCTACACTGGCAACCATAATTGTAGACTTGCCAATGAAATATCCTATAATTCAAACATATAGCAATTTTTCAGTACATACAGTTATTAGTATATATAAGCATGTAAATGTTGGATAAAAACCAACATGTAAAAATAATCAAAAATTTTTTTCTTATACAAGACATTTTTTTTCTTTCTGCTTAATTTATTTCATTGGTAATCCATATGGTTGCTAGTGTAAATATTTACTAAATTGGTCTACTTTGAAAATAAAATTTAATTTTAAATGTGCTGTGGTGTGGTACAAATGCAGTATTTGAGGTATCTGAATATGTAGGGATAGTGCAGAAACTATCTTTTAATACACAGTAAATGTAATTAATTTTATTTATTCCTATACTAGTACAACTTTAATGGATGGTTAGTGTCCACTGGTTAACTACTGTACTACCCATCATGGTTGAAGGCATACTTCCCTAGAGCATGGTTTCTTTCCACATCTAAAAAGAATTCTAGTAGGTTTTTCTGTGTAACTGTGGTAAAATGTCCTTAGACCACAAAAGTCAGAACAAGGTTTACCAAGATAATAACTGATAAACTTTCTCACAGAAAACACAACCTTTAAAATATTTATAGTGTCCAATTTGCAATCAAATATTTTTTTGACAAAAACAAAAATGAAAAGCAATACGTCTGATTAAAACAACAAATTTCAGTATACTTCATTTCACAAAACTCTAGTCTTAATAATGGTCAAGAACTATCGTACCCATATGCAATAGCTCTCCCAGTAAACTGGGTGCAATGTTTATGCTTTGTCTATTATAGTAGCATAAAATATATAAAATCTCTAAATGAAATCTTGTTCTTTTTATATAGTTTTTGAGGAAGCAATAAAACAATTGGCTTTTGCCATTTTTTTTCCCTTTGCCACCTGCTATTTACATCCAATTGATCATTAAATCAGATGCACGCTGCAAGATATTTTTTCATAAGTATATACACATGCATAGCAATAAACTAATGCATTAGATATTTAACAATTTATCAAATAAAAAAAGAAGCTTTGAACAAGCAACCACCATTTATTTTACATTAACTATTGGTAAACGAATTAGATCCATTGACGTCCATCTGGTTCTTTAATCACTACTCCAGAGCAGTATGGCTGGCTTTTATCATTCACTTCAAAACCAGCAGAGACCAGCTGACTGTAGGCATCCTTCTCCAGCGGGAAGCTTCTCAATGCTGCATCCCATCAAATGCAGTCAGAAGCTACTGGCTTCACATAATGTGAGCATCCCAGCTGAAAAGACATCCTAAGATAATGATGCATGGCTGCCACCAATGTCTATATCAAAGTCAATCCCCACTGTTTGCACAAACATTTTTATGAATTCCATTCCCAACTCCCCAGCTCATAAAAGACAGAAGCCATTTAGTGCTCACCATGGGAATCAATCCACTTTTTGTTTCTGCTCTTCCTAATCAAAATGGCCCATAGTTATTTATTAACAACAAAGGCTGTTTAGGGTCATGTTTCATGAATCTAATTTCCTGTTATTTTCTCCTCCATAAATATTATGGCCCACTGCTTTGCCTAACAATAAGCTTTGGAAGCCATATTTTGCTATCTCATACCACCAAAAAGGAAACTAATTATCAACTGGATCTAATCCTAGATGGTATACAATTTTTCATATTATTTTAATTCTACACCAATCTCATCCTTTCTGATGCTTCTAAAACAAAATGATATCAAAAGTACAACTACTGGAAACAGAAATCTTGGATAGGTTGGTAACTTCAGTATCTCATTTTGCTTTGATGCTTACAGAAGGCAACAAAAATTAGCATGTATATAAACCACTGAACCTTTATCTTGATGCAGGGGATTTTAAAACCTAGTCACCAAGAAAATTAAGTAAAACAAATCTATTTTGACTGTTCTGCCAATCTGTGGTCATCTTGGATGTGATGTTAACAAGTCTTCTGAGAAATACTCCAGTCTGGCATATCAAACCAATTTAGAAATTACATACATACTCATACAGTTGATATTCAACCCAAGATAAGGGTTTACAAATTTTTTATTTGTATGGTTGCCATGGTAATCTAGTTAATTAAATGAATATTTGAAAACACTCTGACATAGTTTCCCGTAACTATTCATCAGAATTGAGTAAATATGTAAATATTTTATTTTTAATTAAAGATATCATTTGCTGGAATGCAATGGAGGATTCAGCATATTTTTCACTTGTTTTATTTTTATCAGGCAAATTTTTAATATTTGAAATTTTGCAAATCACAAATATGACATAAGCATTTAGAACTTAGAAACTAATACAGATAAGAAAAATTTCTTATGACATAATATTTGATATATTAAAGTCAGACTGCATTTAAAATATGAAGGCATTTGAATGAAAAACAAGAAACTTATGGTTGCCAGAAAATAATAAATACCGTAAAATACCATATTATGATATTCTGAGAAAATCCATTAAAAAATACAGACAAACATGGTACAATTGAATCCATATTTTCTACACGTCCATTGTATCAACTGAATATCATAATGCATGTATTAAGTATACATTTAGAGCTAATAAATATCATCTATAAAAACTGTTAATTAACCAAAATAAAAGCATGCTACACATTGATCAGTTTACCAAAAGTGTAAGAAAAAAGTTTAAATCTCATTTAAAATTTAGAGCTAGTCTTGCTTTATGATGTATAGGTGATTCTCTAGAACTGTCTAGTAATAGAATGGTACATTTTGTTTACAAATTTAAACAGTAAATGTAAATATATTGATACCCGGCTGTTTAAAAATAATAATTTGGATAAATCTGATACTTTTTTTGATAATTGTCCAATGTTTGTTGATGATGGCATTATTTACTGAAATGAAATCATGACATGGTTGACCTATTTTACTTCCAACTCAGATGGAAACCTTCCTGCAATTAAAAAAAAAAAATTTTTTCTTCTGATGTATGTCCAGACTTGCAAAACCTTATAAAAACTTACTTTCTCAGTTATTTTAAAAGTTATGAGCACTGGAAAACCAACATACTGTATGTAACCAGTGGTGTCTTACAACTTGCAACATTTCAAAATTCCATGAATTATAAGTGTGCAAGATTATGATCTTCAAATTATGAACTAACTTCACAGCACAGAAATGTGAAAAGCCATTTATTTCCTGTGATACATTATTGGACACATTTTTAAAATATGCAAATTGTGTCCACTTTGAATACTTTGGCTTATTCATTGACAATGTCTATCAGCAAAGACAAACCATGTCAAGAAAACCTGTGGTCCTATTTGTATGATGAAAGTCACCAAAAACTCTCTTAATCATGTTACATTCACAAGATTGCGGAATTTCCTAATTTAACTACTGCACAACTTTCATCTTTTTCAAAGTAATATGTACTTAAATGTAAGAAATTACCATATAAGTTGACTATTCATCTTGTGTGAAGATCATGATTAAAATAAGTTTCCTATTTTACCTGTTATAAATATTTTTCACAATATATTTCGAAGACATAAAACTTACTGCATAACTACATAAGAATTATAATCAGACTTAATTTGTGTAAGTGGACAACTAAATTAAAGAGCAGAGTAGTATCTTATGTTGCTTTCACCAAAGCAACACAATCCTAAGATTGTGCTTTTGATAGAAATAAGACTTATAAGTAATTACATTGTGATGGGGTAAAAAAACATTTTGCTCCAATGTTTTGCTCACCTGAAAGAATATTTTACTTTCAAACAATCATGTCATAGGGAGATATTATAAGTGAATGCCTTTTTTTAAAACTCACTTTCAGATTACTGATTCATGGACAGCTCATTCAACACTTCCAGGTTTAAAATCACACACACGTTTATCTGAGAGCTAAAATGTTGTTTATATATCTAAGCATATTGATCTCAAACAATACACCTCAATCTTAATCTCAAAAAAAACAGAGTAACAGAATGAGACATAGGTCACAATAATTGGAAGATGCCATTCTGGAAGTAATGCACAAACACAAAAGAAAAATGTATTACAGTAAAACCTCGACTTAATGGACTGATATGGTGGAATGGGTGTCTGTTAATGCCGGGAGTTTGTTAAATCCAGACGTTTACATACACATGTGCAGCAGACCAGACAGTGTCCATACTTCTGAAGTCCATTGAATGGGATCTGTTAAATCAAGGTTTTACTATATTTTATTTTAAAATGTCCTTCAAATGTAAAATTATGCTGTTTTTAGTAATAAGGAATCCTTTATCCAAGCTAAAGATACAATTAAAAGTTAATTCTAGAAGATTTTAAAAGAAATTTTTGCTTAACATTCAACCAAATCCACATTATTTCTTTTCATTGTTTTGAAGGCATGAAAGCTCAACTTTGGTAAAAAGCTATATATGGAGAAAAGAAAAAAATCTGGTGAAGATTATTCACAGGACTTCAGGAAACAATATATAGTAGTATTCAAAGTAGTGTTGAAATATTTAAAGGAAAAACATGCCTAGACAAAGCTGAATAGGCTAAATATGACTAATGAACAGAAACGTAAATACAACAAGACTTGACTCTGCAATGCTACTGGCAAAGGAAGAGAAAGCTGCAACAACACAAATATGGATAACAGTGACTCCTAAAGTTGCCAATATACTTCCCAGGGAGACTTATAGTAGTGGAAGCTGAAAGAAGCCAAGTACAGAGCTAATATGTATGTCTATGCAAAATTTAACAGTCAAAAGCATAGCCCCATAGTTTCAACAAGCAGCTATACCACAAATGTTGCAAAGAAAGAAATGAAAGTGTGTAGAAACAGACAGTATCATCTGAATTTTTTGGCAAGGCCTGATTACTCAGCCACTGGTCAGGCTCCAGAAGCTAATAAATCTGGTGTCCCCGCTGAGCACAACGTGCCAAAGCATACACAGCTGACAAGTTTCTTCTTTTATGTATCCACTATAATGGCCATAATCTTGTGTAATTAACTAGTCTAAATACATTTTTCAGAACACCAGATAGCTAGCTGTAAAGTTTGAGAATGGGTTGTGGTGAGCTTGCTAGGACAAAGGAGAAAGCAGCAACCTACCTTGTTATATGATGGACTGATGTGTATTTTACAAATACTAGTGAACCATTCCTGTATTTTCCCTTTGAGTAAATAGCCTGATGAACATTCCAAGTATTATCATTGATAATTATTTCTGATGTAAATGTGTACTGCTTACTCAGGTTCTTAAAGTTATGTCTCCACCAAATCTTTCTTCTTCATCCATCTGTTCATCACAGATACTTGATGTGAACAATATGCCAGAGAAGTTTCTGCTGCATAGTGAGAATTTTCACTTTCCACAAGGTAAATGGCATCTTCTTGGTAGCAGTTGATAATACTACCTGTGACTTTACAGAAACAATACAGATGATATTGCAAGAGTTGCTTGAATGATACAATAAAAAAAAAAAAAATCTTTTTAGATTTTCCTGTTATTTATAGAAAGATTTTTTCTCTCAATCTTTTTTTTTTTTAAATTGTATGAGTGGTGGTGATGATTCCTGAAACACTCATAATCCACATTTAAAAGATAGTGTTGGCTTCTTCAATAATGCCCTTTTAACCAAGTGTAATTTTGCAAGTAACAATATTTCAGTAACAATAACAACTTCAGAAATAGTAATTAATTCCTCATAACAAAAGTTTATGATGATTCAAATTATTCTCTCTCATAAAATTACAAAGACCAAATCAGATACCCTTTTGCTTCATAAAAGATCTTTGTTATGCTGCTGGTGGATACCATGTTACAAATCTCCATTCTGACCTATTAGCTTATTTTTATTTCTCAATTTTTTTCTGAAACAACAGATGTTTAATGTTCCAGCAGTAAAATAGGTTAGGCCTCTATATGACAGTTTAATTTATTGTCCAATCTCACACATAGTAAGATAGTACTGAAGAAAAACTTATTTATAAATTAAATAATGATTAAATACAAGTTGTTTCATTTACAACTAGCTATTATTAGTATTAACATTAAATTGAAGTACTTACAAAATATCCTCACTAAATCAGTACTTTTATTTTAATATTCAAGAGCCATGTATTAAGTTTTTCACCAGATTTAATCTGATCCTGATTGTTCATTCACTGGCAAAGTAACTCAAACAAGAAATTAAAAAAAGTCCCCCTTTTTTACTAATTATACTTTTATATCGAGCTGAAGTGTGCAACTCACACATAATCATACATTTTACCAAAAATGCTTTTTTAATATCACAAAATTAAACAGGCTAGTAAAACTATTAAATATTCCTTCAATTTGGTTGAAACATTACAGTAGTTTTTGAAAACTATCTAGCAAAAGAAGTTTCTTCATGGCAGCAATCATTGAATGGCGATATTCAGCCAGGTATGCTTTTAGCATCCTGCTCGTCTGTCCAGTGTATCTCATTTAGCACAATGTATAGAACACCAACAGTACCAAAAAAAAAAAACTATTATGTTAGATCTGTTATTGTATTCCTTTCTATGATGCATATTATCCATCATCTTTCATTATTTAATGAAAATTATAGAAGAAAGGAAAAAAATATATATGGTGATTGCAGGCATATTGTTTATATGCTTGCTGGTGGTGACACATGCTGTCTTCATGTGTGGATCTTATGGTAATAAGCAAAGCTGGAACAGAAATTGGTCCCAAAATGTGTGACTGTACAGTAAAATTCATTTAATCTGGCACTTCCTGTGTTTGCTGGTGAGCATGTTTGGGTATTTAATGCTTTGCAAAAATATTTTATATTACTTATTTCTCTAATAAACATTTCTTTGAATTATTTTATGTCATCATCAAAGAACAGCCCTTCAACTAGCCATGAAGAGGGAGGGGATTCAGTAATATTAGCACTAGGCACCATACCTAAAGAAAGCCACTGTTTGCTGCAGTACTGTTCATTTTTCACTTAATTTAGGTGAATTGTTGTTATTGTGATTTCCTGTTATAGGTAAATTATGCCAATTTATTTAACTATGTGGATATAAACCAACACAATACTAACCCGGCACCTATGTGGTTCAGTACTAGCTGGATTAAAGAAACTATAGCATAATAGTAAAATAATATAAGTTTAATAATATGACTACATGCAGTTGTTCATGGTAATATACTTAACTTTGTTTTCAGTACAATGATGAACCAAAAAGTAAACAAACATGCAATATTGAAGCAAATCACTTTATTTCTCTAATTTTTTTCTTGTTTATTATGTATTATTTTAATATTCTTCGAAATTAAGGACTTTACCAGAGGAGAGGGAATTTTTCCATGAACTTTTTCTTGGGGTTTTTTTTTATTTTTATTTTTTAATTAAGAACTTTTCCAGGTCAAGGAAAGTTCTCCTCTGGCCTAGACCAATGGGGAAGCCTGTTTAAGAATTTGATGTCTTGTCAGGTGAGATAGCACTAAATATAACACCACAATGATAAAACCAAATATTTACAAAACTGGAACTCTGCTTACACATAAAATTTTATTTTAGAAAGTTATGTTCACCAAACTAAGATAATGATTACAAGATAAATTGTTCATGGAGTAAACCAAACAATTTAAAATGCTCAAGATATTCCCTCTGGCATTTGGGTCCAACTTAACAGATTTGTGCAGTAGTATCTATTAAGTTTTATTTGGTAACTTTTCCAAACCACCTTTAACCCACACCTAACAGATCTAGGATGACAAAAATAAATCACCTAATATAATTTCTTTTATTTTCAGATTAAAACCGTTATAAGAAAAAAAAAACAACAAAATCAATAAAATAAATCCACACTTAAATTATATCATACTTTAATCTGCTAATTCTTCAATTTTTTTTTAAAAAAAAATCAACATCAGACAAAATTAAATTTTTTTAAAAATTGAAAAGTTTGATTTATTCTTTTAAATTTTTTGGAGTTGGACTATTTTTCAGTGGTGTGAATTTAGCTGAATTCTAACAATAAACATTTTATTTACATCTCTCTCAACATTTATTATTTTACTCAAACCCAAATTTAATTCAGAGGGGATAGGGAGAATATTTACTTGTGATCTTTTTTCTTGATTCATATAAACTTGCTAATGTTAATGCAGGAACATTTATAGTCATCCTTTGAAAATAAAAAAAAACAAAAAAAGGAAAGAAACATTTATTTATGAGCCATAACTTGTTCAATATAGCACATTTTGCATTTTTTGATTGCATACAATCAAAAAGGTATAATGCTACTACTAGACTAAATACACATCTGAGATAAATCTTCAGAAGGTATGAAGGTAATGTGAAATATATATATATATAAGAAAAAACTTTGAATGAATGAATTGAAATTTAAATGCACGATTACACTCCACTGAAAATTTATTGTAGCTTTATCTAATGAAAAGAAAAGCTACTTCCAAAAATTTAAAATAAAACTATTTTTCCATTATTTTTTACGACTCTTTTTAGATGTCTGATTCTGATCATACAAAAAGCATTGCGTCTTTAATAAAATTTTAAATTGTCATTTTTTTCTAAATCAAGAAATCCTTATTTAGATGGAAAAAAGTAGAATGGTAGAGACCAAAGCTAAGTGTTCCAGTCCTTGCTGTCAAAACATGATTGGTTGTGGTAACCTCTGCATAGCCAAAGTATCTGTCACATGTGCAGTTGGCCTGATATTTATGGATATGACTAATAGAGGCCTCAGAGTTCACTATATGCCACAAGTATGCTGTGCACAAACTGGAATCTCCCTCATTTAATAGATGTTCACCTGATACCACCAAACATTAGGCATAAAACAGCCTCATAGGCTGTCACTTGGTCCAATGAATCAGAAGAGGAGTAACTGGAAAACATCTTATTTCATCCATACAACTTTTCTTATAAGGCAAAATTCAACAACAATACTTGTAAAAGATTGAAAACATTTAGGAACATCCCATGATTTGTCTTTCACTGGCTAAATTAACAACAAAAAAAGTTGTAACATTTAATTACATCCATTACCGGGACCTGGTCAATTGAGTGCTGGTTAAATTATCAATTATTAACTCATTTAGCCAAAAGCAAACAGGGACAAGCCTTTGGGACAAACTGTAATTTCTGTCTTTAAATGATATAGATTTTGCTTTCACAAACATTAAGAATACCAAAATGAACACATTTACTGGTTAATTATACTATATGTAATAGAATCTGTAAATAACAGTTTGCAGACAGTGAATTTAAAAACTAAAAAAAAAAAAAAAAAACATGAGAAAGCAGGTGTTTTAAAATTATAAGGAATGACAGTCAACCATTTTTTCTCTTTACTATGTGCTCATTTATCTCATAACAGCTGTTTTTTTCAGCAAGAAAAATAAAACTACAGAAAATTTTTTAAAAATTGATATAAACAGAAATTATAGTATCTGTCAACCACTTTGTATTTAAGAGAATGATCTGATGGAAAATACTAGTTTTTTTTTATTATTGGTCAGAATTTATTAGTTTTGCAAATTGAGATAGAAAACAAACAGCTTTAAAAATGAAACAAATATTATTTTTTCTTGTGCAAAAGATATTTCTTTAGTAAGAAAAAATTGATATCAAGCACTATAAGTTAACTAGATGACGAGGCATTTGGCTACTGTTGGGGAATGATCGCATTCCCATTACCATTTAGGTTCAGTGTCCATATTCTGTCCATGACAAAACATCATCATCCAAAAGTCTGGGACCGGGCAGAGCAACTCCGGTATAAAGTCAAAGCCAGGATTGAACAGAACCTGTCCAATGTAAACCAATTGTAGACTCCAAGCCAAGCATATAATTGTAGACCAGGAGAAACACAACACAGCAAACAAAGGCAGGAAAACTGATGTAATATTCTCATGGTCAAGTTGTTCAAGCTAAAAGGTCTCCTTCATGACGATGCAGAAGATCCAGAATGTGGAGCACC
Organism: Nautilus pompilius; assembly: GCA_018389105.1. Classification (NCBI taxonomy): domain Eukaryota; kingdom Metazoa; phylum Mollusca; class Cephalopoda; order Nautilida; family Nautilidae; genus Nautilus; species Nautilus pompilius. Next base: position 500,645 of record JACATO010000622.1, on the reverse strand, counting down.
AATCTTTGTCCAAGTAACACATGAAAATTACATTGATCGATGTCAAGATCTCGCAGAACATCATCAAGAATTGGAGGCCAACCACCACAGCATCCAAGAGGAAACCCATGGATTTTGATGTTCTATCCATTATACTGTTTTTCGAGGATCATGCACAAAGCCTGATACTTGGTGCACTTTTCCTCATATGCCTGCTGGAGGAATGTCAAAGAATTAAAGAATTATCCAGGCATATTGTTGGGTCCACCAACATGACTCGGCCAGGCTTAGTAAACACTAAGTCCAGCATTATCTTACAGCCTCTGTTCCTGGTCATGTCATCTGATCCTTTTTGGTGCTCACATGACCAAGAGTCTCTGAAGGTGACCGAGCGATTCTTTAGTGGGGTAGATGTTTAAATGGAGTTTGAGTGCCGCAAGATACTAAAAAACTCTTTTCATGCCAACAAATCCTCGCAACTATCGGTTGACAAAAGGGTTGTTTACAAAACATTCAAACCCCCCCCCAGGGGGGGCAGGGCCATCCACTCCTCGTACTCTTTTTTTCACCATGACACTAATCGACTGTCATGGATTTCCAAGTGTACAACGGATATGTTCTTTCTTAGTTGTTCTTCAACATCCAGATGACATCGGACAGTTTGAACTTGCGCATCTTTGGCCACTGCAATAGACTGCAGGTGCTGATACTTTGCAGAAGGTACGCTTCTAGCGAAACAAGCAATACCCAATCCACCATCCCTGGTCGTAACGTAGAAAAAGTGTGCTGAAGCGCTCTGAGAGAGATGTAAAACCCTCTTGAGGTGTGCTACGATGGAATCATCCCATCACGTAAAAGCAGTGGAAAATATCTCAGAGTGTACTAGTCAATAATGCCATCTGGGAAGAAAGTAGTCTGTGAGAAGCTCAACCTTTTGGTGAGGCTTCATGGGAGCCTGCTGAAGAGCGGTCAGCTGAGTCTTGAAGTGCTTCAAAGACTCTTTTGTAAGGCGCAAATTTGTCCATGGACTGATATTTATCCCCAAATAACACAAGATGTTATCCCGTCCAACCATTCAATCAAGTCCATTATACTGCTTTGCATTTTGCAGATACAGGCAACTCACAACCTAAGAAGCCTAAGAGAATGTCAATTTTTTTTTTTTTTTTTTTTTGCTGTAATACAATATTTTAAATAGTTCTGGTTAAGCACTGATTTTGTAATAAGAGACACCTAAATAAAACAGTTTTTAACAATGACAATCTATAGAGAGAAAAAAGAGAGCCAGATGAGTAAACTGAAAAACAACAAAAAAAACACATTACTATCATCTAAAGTTAACAACTGAAAAACTATGCTGGTTTTTCTCCACAAAAATGTACCACTTGGACATTTTGTATAAATGATTATAATTCTTATTTTAAAAACTAATAAAATTGTATGCATGTATTTACAAGCAGAGTTAATTTTGAAAATTCATTAAATAAATTTAAAATTATACTTTCTTATGTAGATTTTTTATTCTTGGAAAAAAAAAAGAAGCAATGGGATACAATGCAAAACACTGCTAATGAACAATGAGAAAAAAAAAAAACTTTTAAACCCGGTCAGCTTGAAGCTTTCTCCTTCACATGTCAAAAAATCTTAAGTAAATTCATTTTTAAAAATTAATTACTTGCATATAGATGTCTAACTTTATCACAAGTTCTTCACAAACCCTGCTGCAGCTGAAATTTAACAATTAACCTATGCTATAAACAAAATACCTACTTTTATTGGCCCACAAAACAATTGCATGACGAGTCTCAGCTGTATGCCATACCTCAACATATGCTGCTATTATGGTAAAACTTTAAACAATGAACAAGTTTACTTTGCTAAACTAGATTGAAGAAAAAGAAAACAACAACAGAAGCCACATGAAAAGCCACCTTACTGTAATGCTTTCTCATCAGCTGCCATGGACTTAGCCTTCAAATTACAATTTTTATTAAATCTGATTAAATTTTGTCTGGATTATCTTGTAGCATGCTCAATCAGGTCTTGAACTGATTTATGCTGCTATAATTTTACACCATGCCTAGTGAAGCAAGGGTATCAGAAATAAATCTTCTGTCTGCTGACATTCATTTTTCTTTTTTTATGTCATCTCCATCCACATGATCAATGAGTGTCTTGTTCAGCAGCCTCCTCACTGGTAATGATAACAGCACCATGCCATACAACCAAAGTTCAAGTTTCCTTTTCCTCAAACCCCATTCACTTATTATTTCTTTAGATTCAAAACAAATTTTTAGAGGCATTAAAACTTTCACAAACACTAAGGAAAGTATTAAACTAGAAAAAAGCAGTGATATCTATGTTAAATAAATAACTAAACATATTTTATTTTAAATAAACAAAACTTAGAAATCAGTTTTAGAATTAGCACATGTAATTAAACTTTATAATCCACTGAATAACTAGAGAATCATTATGGTAGATGGAGGCTATTTGGGGATTTTCTTAAGATAAAAAAAAAAAAGTCTTCAAGAATAAATGCTTCTTGAACTTGCCTCTATCAGGTTCAGTGTTACTCTCAATGCTTGCTAATCTAAGTGCAAACTGCATAATTCTGGGAAGATCTTTCAACAGCACTGCAGGTTTCTGACTGACATGAGAATCATCTTTAAAAGAGGAAAGTTATAGATTTTAAGGTGAATTGATGATCAGCTCCCTCTGACCTCTTTGATAGCTCTTTAATCTTTTCCAAAGAGATCATTCTCAGTTGGCATTCTCTATACTGTCTTTTATTTTATGAATTACTTATGACAAATTCAAACCACCAATCAATAAAGTTGCTTGTTATGTAATCTAAATCAAACACATCACAGCATGAATAGTATGGTAATATAAGCAGCTGCCAAATGTTTAATTTTATGAATGTCTGAATGTTTATTTTTATTTTACTTGCTTATATTTTAAACGTTTTCCTGAAAATCAATTTTCAATTTTTTTCATAGTATTGATGTTTCTAAAGTAAATCCTTTCCCTTATTCAGTTGAGAAATCTTTAATATTTGAATGGGAAAACATGTTTTTACTCTGTAAAATATAAATAGGAATTTTTTTAAAACTTCATATTTGCATTTAGATTAAAATATATCCTTTCTTTGAATATTATGCTTAAAACATGTAATATTTGGCTTTAACTTTTGTCTTTATGCTATTGCAAAGCTTGTGAATGAACTCTTGTGGTATCTCATTCCATATCTTCTCTAGTGCTTGCCATGCAGTCTCTTGCTTGGTAGTACCCTGTCATTTCAGGCTATTACGCTCGTGGTCCTCTGAAAAAACAGATTCAACCTTAAAAAATGTATTGCTGATTTAATGTTTTTGAAAAGCATTTCAGCAGTGCCAAGAACAGTGTCTCCCCAACAGATTTGTCTGTCTCGGGTGTATTTTGGAAATTCTCTGAGATACTGTTTAACATTTTCAGGCATGTCTTTGAGGTCGCCACTCCTATCTTATGAGCACGGGCATTTAGGAGGGAATGTACCTATATGCAGTCTGATAATCTGTAAATCCCTGGATAACTTGTGAAAAAACCTGCACATTTGTTGATTCTAATTTCTTCAAATCAAGGTATATACTGTTTTCAGTTCCAACTATATATATTCTCAATTTTCAATTCACATATGCTTTCATGCTTAAGATGACAATATAAGTTTGATTATGAGGTAATTCAGTGGCAGCTTTGGCATTTATGTCAACTTCTTCATTACCTGGTAAACAACTCCTGGTATCCATTACAAAATAAAATGGATACCTCTTTAAGATAGCTCTATATGCACATTATCTATCCACTCTTTTTATTTTCAGATCAATTTTTCCCTTAAGGCTCAGTGTGTATACAGGTGCATCTAAAAAAATTAGAATATCGTAGAAGAGTTCATTTTTTTCCATAATTTCAAACAGTGAAACTTTCATATATACTAGATTCATTATACATAAAGTGAAAATGGATACCTCTTTAAGATAGCTCTATATGCACATTATCTATCCACTCTTTTTATTTTCAGATCAATTTTTCCCTTAAGGCTCAGTGTGTATACAGGTGCATCTAAAAAATTGGAATATCGTAGAAGAGTTCATTTTTTTCCATAATTTCAAACAGTGAAGCTTTCATATATACTAGATTCATTACACATAAAGTGAAATATTTCAAGCCTTTTTTGTTTTAATTTTGATGATTACGGCTTACAGCTCATGAAAATAAAAAATCCACTATCTCAAAATATTAGAATATTTCATAAGATCAATAAAAAAAAAAAAAAAAAGATTTACAATATAGAAATGTCGAACTTCTGAAAAGTATGTTCATTTCTGCACTCAATACTTGGTCGGGCTCCTTTTGCACAAATCACTGCATCAATGCGGTGTGGCATGGAGGCGATCAGCCTGTGGCACTGCTGAGGGGTTATGGAAATCCAGGTTGCTTTGATAGCGGCCTTCAGCTTGTCTGTATTGTTGTGTTGTGTCTGGTGTTTCTCATCTTCCTCTTGACAATACCCCATAGAGAATATATGGGGTTCAAGTCAGGCGAGTTGGCTGGCTAACCAAGCACAGTAATACCATGGTCAGCAAACCAGTTACTTGTAGTTTTGGTACTGTGGGCAGGTGCCAAGTTCTGCTGGAAAAAGAAATCAGCATCTCATAAAGCTTGTCAGCAGACGGAAGCATGAAGTACTCTAAAATCTCCTGGTAGACGGCTGCGTTGACTTTGGACTTGATAAAACACAGTGGACCAACACCAGCAGATGACATGGCACCCCAAATCATCACTTACTGTGGAAACTTCACACTGGACTTCAAGCAACTTGGATTCTGTGCCTCTCCACTCTTCCTCCAGACTGTGGGACCTTGATTTCCAAATGAAATGCAAAATTTACTTTCATCTGAAAAGGACTTTGGACCACTGAGCAACAGTCCAGTTCTTTTTCTCCTTAGCCCAGGTAAGACACTTCTGACAGTGTCTCTGGTTCAGGAGTGGCTTGACACGTCTGTGCATGGTGGCTCTTGATGCACTGACTCCAGCCTCAGTCCACTCCTTGTGAAGCTCCCCCAAGTTCTTGAATCGGCTTTGCTTGACAATCCTCTCAAGGCTGCAGTCATCCCTCTTGCTTGTGCACCTTTTCCTACCACAATTTTCCCTCCCAGTCAACTTTCCATGAATATGCTTTGATACAGCAATCTGCGAACAGCCAGCCCTTTCGGCAATGACCTTCTGTGGCTTACCCTCATTGTGGAGGGTGTCAACGAGTGTCTTCTGGACAACTGTCAAGTCAGCAGTCTTCCCCATGATTGTGGTTGTGTGTACTGAACCAGACAGAGATTCATGGTATTTATACTGCATAAATAGTGATTTACTCAAACTCGAAATGGAATATTCTAATATTTGAGATACGTTTTTTTTTTTCTATTTTTTTTTTTTTAGCTATAGGCCGTAACTATCAAAATTAAAATTAAATTAAAAAATGCTTGAAACATTTTAGTTTACATGTATTGAGTCTAGAATATATACAATTTTCACTTTCTGAAATAAATGACAAAAAATATTGAACTCTTCCACAATATTCTAATTTTTTGAGATGCACCTGTATAATACAAATGAAGTAGATGATGACAATTTGGGGACTGGTGATGCAGGAGTTTATATAATGCCAAATGGAAAGGAAGATAAAGTGGAGGTACCAGCAGGTGTTATCTGCAGTGGCTACTGCACAGACAGTTACATTTTTAAAAGGTTTAAAACACATGCTTTCCATTGAGGAACAATGTCTTGTAAATATTCTATCTTCAGCTAAAGAAGATCATACCAAACAATAAATATCATTTATATGCATGGTGTAATGATGCTTTCTTACAAATGTTTATATTCTTAATAAACAGTAGATTTCTCTTATTTCTATTTAATAAATAATTTGTGTGAAATTTTAAAATTATACTGGTGCATCCATACTCCAAATGTAAATAAACCTGAAAGGACAAACTTCAGAAAGCATCATTTACATTGTGCCACTATCATTGTGATTTTACACAGGATAGAAAATTTATCTACAAGCAAAAAAATAAGACTGGATTTTATCTCAAAGAAAACATATCTTTAGTTTAAAGCAGGCATTTCATCAAATAACTTTATAAAATTTTTAGTAAGTTTCAGTAAATGATAGTGGTATTCATGGGACACAGGAAATTAAATTTTATGAATTTCTTTTCTTAATCTGATACATATGGAAAGGCAGGTTTACGTAAATTCCAGTTAGTTATGTAACTAAATAATTTAAAAGAAAGTTTTTTAAAAGTCAAAACAGTGTAAAAAGCAAAAAAAAAAAAAAACTACAAACTTCCAGAACTTCTATTAGACAATAAAACATTTTTTAAAAAAATTATACTTTGTACAGTCTTGAATAGTAATCAATAATATAATATCATGTTAATCAATTATAACTTTTTAGGGAAATAAATTTTCAGAATAATGCTCTTCTTAGGATAACCTCCATTTCATCTTTTCTGAGTTCTAGTCTGTTATTGATATTAATCACAAAACAAACTTAGTCTTCTTGCAAACACAGTACACGGGGTCTGATCCAAAAAGTTCTATGACTAAATTTATTGTAAAGAATATGGATATTAAACAAGTGGCATTGTTGGCAACACTTGCGGACATCACACCCCTGGCAGAAAGCTGCTGTCTTGTCTCAATTTTAAATGACATGCTTTTTTGAGCAGACGTATTTTTCTGTCCTATTGTAAAATGTCAGATTTGAAGGAGAAATGTGTGTGCATTAAATCCTGTATGAAACTTTAAGACAGCAACATAAACCTATGAAATATTAAAAACTGCATTTGGGGATAAAGCTCTCAGCTGTTTGAAAACACTTTAAGTGGTTTGCTCAGTTTAAAAGTGTCCAAACTTCCAATGATGATCCACACTCCAGCTGTCCATCAACCCTGCACAGTGAGGAATAAGTCAGTCATGTTCGTGACAATTCATGGTAATAAAAAATGATTTGTAAATGGCAAAGAAGTTGGCATCGCCTACAGCACATGCCAAACAATTTTGACTCAAGATTTAGAAAAGAGGCAGGTCTGAAAAATAGGAGTCACTATGTTGTCCTTTAATTTTGTAAGAATAAATCTAATCACAGAACTTTTTAGTCAGACCATGTACAGTAAATGAAGACTCCAAAGTTGACATTTTCAGCAAGAGAAAGAAATCAAAAGGAGAAAGCAAGGTAAACTTTTACATAATGAATAATAATAATTTGAATAGTTCAAAGAAGAAACTAAAATAGTCAATCTTCATTCAATAGCCTAAATGGTGAAGGCAGAACAAATACAATGGCTCTCCTACAAATATTTTTTTTTTTTAAATTCTGTAATCCAAATATATTTTTGCAATGTTTATATTTTCATTTTGTGAACTTATCAGAGCAATTTAGGGGAACATTCACCAAATGGAATTTGTAAAATTGTCATTTTGCTAGAAATATGAATTTAAATGATTCAGTTTTGATTTTATATTACTTTTGGCTAAATTATCTTTTATCAATAAAGTTAAAGCAGAAATACTAGGTTTAATTTACTTTAATTCCAAAAAAAAAAAATTTTTAGAAATTTTTCTGGAGGAAACCAAAATGCTATTTGCATTTCCAGGATTTCAAACAAAAGTGTACTCTTGAAGTTACTTTATTTGCTGGTTTTTCTTTAAACAGACTCATTTTTTAAATTTTAAAATAATAATTTTTAATGCATATCCAATATGCACAGAAGGCACAAAAAAAATGTGATATTTAAAGTGGTGCCAAATAAAGTAAATGAGGCTTGAAGCTAAGTCATATTAACAAACTTTTTTCTTTGGTAAGCTTTTGTTTTTCTTCCTAATTTAATTAAAAACAAGCAAAAACACTTTTTACATAAAACACAATACATCTTTAACATTGTGCAAAGAACTTTTGGTAACAGACTTATTATTAATTTATTATTAATTTCTGTCAAAATTTGGTAACATTTGGTAATAATTGTTAGGTTACAAACACTGACTGTTTGACCACAATTAAATACATTCTTCATCCCAGAGTTTTGTGTGATGGTTCCACAAAATAGTTTTGCAAATCTTTAACAGAGATTCATGTCTTAATTAATTCCCATCTCCCTCCTCCTCTCCCTCAGAAAGAGAGAACAGAATCTGTTAACAGGTCTCTCTCATGCTAAGTCCCGTTCTTACTATTTCTCATTCTCAGAACATCTCCTGAAAACCATCCACCATCATTCAGATTGAAACAGATTGGAAAGGAGGAGGAGTAAGAAAGCCCTCCCTGGTTGCTGCCATCATTATCTTTCCTCTCTATAGAAAACCTTCAACAATATTCTCACCAGAAATGACTCATCGGCTGAGATCTGCCAACTTCAAAAATTCCTAAACTGAATAGGAAAGTGCGAAGTATTTTAACATCACTAATCACCTCTCTAACCATGCCATCCACTCCTGAGCTTAATTATGAGATCCCCCCTTTCCTCAATTAATTTCATCTAAATTTTGGCTAACAATAAAATCATTGATTGCTGCAATAGCTAAATATATTACATAAATCCATTCTCAACCCCCCAACAATTTCTTGTTTTTTTATGTTGCCACATTTTTAAAGTAATCAGTGTGCTTACTTGTATACTGTTGTATGTAAAATTCCAGATATAACAAATTATTGAATTCTCCTATTCATAAACTTAGTTTCAACATCTGTTTTATTTCGTTGTGATTTGAAAGGTATGAAACTTAATATACAAAAAAAGAAGAGAGCAGAAATGTCAGGTGTGTGAAATGAAAAAAGAAAAACGTGGTACAGAACCAACCAGCATAAAAAAAACAAAATATTAGCATTGTTATTTTACCAAGAAATGCATCATTTGGAGAGATAGAATTTGCTATTATGGTAATTAACCTGATCTAATCTGCTCAAGTACAGTAAAATAAAGATTTCTGGAAATAATTTTTGGTGTATTATTATTTATATACAAACATTTTAAAGGATCTCCATTATATGTTAAGCATATTTTGATAAATACACACACACTATTGTTCAAATCTAACAGCTCTAAAGTGGTTTTTCTCTTTTAAAAGACAAAGAGAAAAATAAGAAAAATTAAAAGATTTACTTTTTTTTTTAATACACAAACTTGTTATTCTAAATGAAGTCAAAATGTACAACACATACTCGCATGCACATTTTTTCTGGGATTTTACATAGAAAAAAAAAGATAATTTTTAAATTCTAAAACCACATCTTTATACATTATTACCACCTTCATTTTGATTTAGTATTAACTGAAAGATGCACTGCTTGGTCAGTGAATCTATATTTCAAAAAGGAGACAGATATACAAAGTTTTCTGATTACTAACTCCTAAACAGTTGGGTCTAACATGTTGAATATCCCTCTTGTAAACCAGAAAAGGCTATAATTTAAAATACCAGAGGAAAAAGATATTAATTATTTGTGCCTTTAGTGTGAAAGCAAATATTAAAGTCAATAAGAACATGAAAATACTGTAAATAGTGAAACTTCAAAAGCTCTTTCATATAAATTAGTGCTTAGATGACAAATGCAAGCATGAAAATCTCATGTGTAAAAGATATCAATGTTTAAAAAAAAAAAAAGACTAACAAAAATATTAGTACACCATAAAGCTTAGCTATGGAAGACAATGCCAAAGGCGCAGTTAATTTGGCCTCCAGGCACTTTAGGTAAGACATTAACAAAATATTTTAAGTCTTTTCTAGTAAAGTGAATGCCAATATACATGTAGTTAGATATTCATAGTGTAGCTTGTGTCAGTATAAATCTCAAGTAAAAAAAATTAAAATTTACCAAACCATATTGTAATTGTTATTGTTTTTAAAGGCTTCATTATATATGTACTTTAAAAAATAGACAAAAAAAAAGAAAAATAATAAAGAAAATGAGGTTTGTCAGTTAATAACATGTTTCAATAGTTTTAAACACCAAAACACTGGAGGTATATAAAAGTTTGTTGTTTCTTAAACAATTTAAATATAAAAAGAAAATTAGACAGATGTACTAGTGATGTTCAAATGAAATCTGGATTAGAGACCATTAGTGATGATATTTCAGCCAAGTTTCATTTGAACATCTCTAGTATATAAGATCACTTGATCTTTAATCATTTTTTAAAAAAAAAAACAAACAAAAATATACTTGTATCATTACTTTTTTTGCCTGAAAAAATGCAAATTAAAAAATGTAACACACATGGAAACAAAAGCCTGGCTAACTAAACAGTTTTGAATACATCAATTGAAGTAAAATTTTTAAAACTTGCAATGATTAAAATTTCAAGACTAAAAAATACCAAAAACCCAGTTTAAAAAGAAAAACAATAAACTGGTTTTTCTTTCTTCTGCTTATTTTATTCAGTTTTTATTACATTCCTCCAAATCAAGCCACATTTTCTAGACCCAACAGAGATCTTATTCAATACAAATTGTTCAATGTGTTGCTATGAGAACCATTATCCCAGCAAACAGGGTTTAATCTAAAGGCAATTCAGAATTTAAATTAAGCTCTGATTGAAAACCTAATGTTTTCATGCTTCACAATTTTCTCCTATTAAGTCCTTGGGAAAATAATGAAATTCAAAAATGTTATAACTGACAAACTATAAAGAAACCAAAAAACTTTCACATTTAAGAAGAAATGATCAACTGCCATCAGGAGATGACTTCACATAAAAGAAAGGGGGAGATCTTTTAATATTTTTGAAACACACTTTCCTATTTCATGAAATAAAATTGAAATTTTAAATTCTGCATAAAAATTACACACACAAAAATGTTGTAAATAATTCATTTTGCTCCCTGCAGTAGAAATTTAGTGATAACTGAAACAATCACATTGCTAATAGCTTCCTGTCTCAAATCAATATGACCATTTAAGTGCTATGCAAGCAAACTACTAAGACTATAGTTCAAATGAAACAGGGAGTGGGGGGGCAGTGAAAATACCATTACTGCATTGCTGTTTCAGCTGGGTTCCATCTGAACAGCAGTCCACCTGATACCAGGAAAATTGGCAAGTGGGAGGGAGAGAATACAATATATAGAAATGAAACTGTATTGTGTCAGTGCAAAAATCAATAACAAAAGAACTATTAACAATTCAAACAAAATAATTTTAAAATCATTTTAGCTCAAAATTATGCTAATTTGATCATTTTGGTGCTTTTTTTCCTTATAATCTGCTGACAAACAAAATAAATGACTGAAACATGTACACAGATATATTCAAATGCAAATTTGGAAATACAGTAGAATGTAAAGTTATGACTCAACGTATAAAGGATAATTTAAAGATTTTTATAAAACAGCAGTATATTGGAAAAAAAAAAAAACTACTACTACTTTATTTAACTTTTTTGTTAAATTAAAAGCAGATGTTAACTGAAATCAAGTGGTGTAATGCTAATGGTACAGATACTTTATAGTAAAAGTGGCTCACTAATAAGACAGACTTTCAGTAATGCAGAACTGATTTACCCCTATGTTTTCTTTCTTTAATACTTCTTTAATTTCTGATGATATAACACAATACATTTACCAAAAGCCATGTTTTAGTACAAAAAATAAAAACAACTGTTACTTAGTCAAAGACAAGTTTTATTCCTTCCCATACAAAAAAAATTGTATGACTTGTAAAGTAAACTTGATATAATAGCAACAGCAAACAAATTTTGTTTATTTCTTGTGAAAAAAAAAAATTGTAAAGTAGGCTATTATACTAACATAGAGGCAGTGGTACAAATCCGAATGTTGATTAACAATTAGTAAAAATAATAATAATACAATTTAATAATATAGTTGTTTCTGATCATAACTTGTGTGTTACCAGGGAATTTTTTTTAAACAAAACTACAAAAATAAAAAATTCCTAAAGATTAGAAATTCTCTCTTCCAGCATTTAAATATATGGGGGGAAATACATTTCCCAATTTACAAAAATGTTTTTAGATCTAAACTCCTGTTTGTTCTAATCCATATTCCTGCATTAAAAATAAAAAGTAATCCTTTCTGATGAAAGTCACTGCTTGAGCCATTTTCTTTTAATAAACAAAGAAAACACAATTACTTTCATTAAAAATTTACTTGCAAAACAATTTTGCTAATTCATAAAATTTGATTAGCCTTACTTTTATTCATCTATAGAGAGTTGGAAAAGTTCCACAGACAAATAACAAATGGATAGTTGTTCCTTCTGAGACCTCCTTTCAGCAATTTAAACAAATATCATTAAAGAAAATGGAAAAAAAGTGATGATATGTAAATAATTGATTTGGCAGCATTCAAGCTACTTCTCCATGTCTGGCTAAAAAAGACCAGGCTATTGATTTATCTATGAGCAAGCACTACAAAAATAGCAACTTCAACAAAGCATTTGACCAAGAATTGCATTTCTGATTTTTTTCTCATTTTACCCAATATGTTAAGCCTGCAAGGAAAGAGAAATTCCTTCAGGGAAAAGCAATAGTAGAATGAATAATAATAAATAATCTTTTCCCAACACATTTTTGTTGGTGTAAACAGTAGCAAATCAAATAATTAAGCCAGAGTTTACTCAAAAAAAAAAAAAACAAAAGGCATTGAAACATTGAGTGATGAGTGAAAAGTTGAGAAAATTAAAAAATTTCCTGTTTGAATTCATGAGTCTTTGAGACTAACCAATAATTTCGTACTTGAGTCACAATTCTGTTAACTCTAAAATACATATAACTAACATGAAACAAAGCAGAACTACAAACCTTTTTTTACCAGCAACATCTTCAACCCTCAGACATTATTTACCCCCCCCCCCCCCCCAAAAAACAAACAAACTCTCTTAAATGTATTTCCAAAGTGAAAATAAAATGAAAAAAGCAGTGTTGGAAGAGTCTTTCAAGTAAATATATATTATTCAAAATTTGCTAAGAACTAAATGATTATTAATCAACCATGAACATTACAAATAACACTAGTAAAATTTACTTTTGGTCCCTAACCCCCTCTTTGGGACCCCCTACCCACCAACAGTGTGACTAGGTTTGAGTGAATATATAGCTGACTGATTTTCACATAGATGTCAATGTGCTGCTGCTGCTTGCTGACATTTTAGCATTTCAGTAGTGTTTCATCACCAAATTGAACAGTTTAAAATGCTGGTAGATACAGAATGCCACAATGGTGACAAAGGCAACATTTCATAGCCACAAAACTTGCCAGACAAATTGGCATGAAGATGACTGGAGCAAATAAACCCCATGAGAATTAAGATCAGCATAAGCCAAAAGTGTCATGTCTAGGGCATGGACTCAACATCACAACATCAAACTTTTGGTAGTGCTGCTTGGCAAAATGGTGGAAGCTGATCAAAGTCAAAATTGTATCACCAGGATTGCTTTGCAGTCTTGCAAGAAAAAAGAAGCCATTTCCAAAGAGCAATTCAGCCGAAATCTGACCTTCAAATTGCAACATAAGTCCATTTTCCAAACCAGATAGACTTAATGCTATGCAGTAAAAAGTCTTTATCTTCTTGCCACTAACCATGGGAGTCCATGGGGAACAGTTAAACTGGGCTGTAAACAATAAGAGATTGGATGAACTCCTGTGCTTTTTACAGGTGTATCCACATTTAAGTTTACAGGTCAACATACCTGAGTATGAAGGCCAAGGGAGAGGTTTCCAGATTCCAATGTTGTTTTACATGACCACTATTGAGGTGAGTCATTGATAGTGCACAAAGGGATTAGCTGGAATGGCAAGACTATACACTGGTGTTGAAGCCACTTTATTCTCATGGATGATAATTCCTGAGCTATGCCAAGATAATCAACAAGTATCTGGAAGAGAAAATTGTTTGTATGGAGTGGCAAGCTCATTCATCAGATGGCAATCCAATGGAATTTTTGGAACATGCTTCATTCAGGGTGTCATTGCAAGGTATCCTGTTCTGTCATGAACCTTGTAGGAAAATGGTAATGACCAAAAAAAATGTGACAATCTATCCAAGACTGCCATTCAAAGACTCATAAGCAGCATGAGACACTGGTGCCAAGATGACGTTTGTGCTAGAGGCTTTTAAACAAAATTTCAAATTTTTCAGTGTTGATAACTAAAAAAAATTTTTTTTTATTTTTTAGGAGTACCTCTATTAATCCATTGTAATGTCATTATTTAATATCATCTTTGGCATTTTGATTTGCCAACATTAATGTCTCTTTAAAGTATAGTCTATATACATTCCAACTTTGTTTTTCTTATGGTACCTACCAATATTATGACATTAATGTTGTCACCATTGATCCTTAGCAATGTTTTAATAGTATGCTATCTGGAATGTAATTTCTCACATAAAAAGATAGCCAGAATAAGCAAAGATTATACTAATTGTCAAGATATCTGATTTTATGTATTTTCTGAATCAGACAAAAACGAGACTTCAGGTACCACAATACTGCTCTATAAACCAACAGATAAAAATGGTATGAACTTTTTAAAAGCCCAAACAGAAAATCCTCTAAGTTCTAACTTCTTTCCCACAAAAGGGAGAGAGAGAGAACAGAATATATGAAATCAATTATTGTGATGAGAAATTTTTTTAAATGATAAAGCTTCACTTTGTCTTGATGAAAAATATGTAAATATATTTTAAAAAGCCTCAGGGATATCGTAAAATATCAATCAAACAAATGCTCATAGCCACCCATATACAAGTTCTAATAGGCATAGTTATAGAATTGTTTATTTCTTCAAGCTTGAAGATTAGCAGTAAAAAACAACTTTATAATACTTAATAAAACTATAACAATACTAAGTACAATATCTATGTATGTTTTTTTTAAAAAAAAAATCAACAATAAAACCTTTTTAGATGTATACTAAAACACAGTAAGTGAATCTTGAATAGCATTGTACTACAATGAAAGACTTCCTGTACAAACATGAAAATAGGCTGGTCATTTCCTGAATGTCCCTGACCTCCCCAAACAACTTTCCCTAATAAGCCTTTGACACATAGCCTTCCTTTACTGGTAGGTTTGATCTACCATTCTTAGAATAATTATAATAAACTCTTCACTGGGCAACTCCAACCTATGATCCTAACCACTTGAAGAAACAACCTAATGAATATCTATCTTCCTGTTTAAAAGTTAGCAATTAAAAAATAAGAAAGAAATTAAAGCAAATGTTCCCCTGAAGTATCTATCTGGTCCACATATTTATCAGATATGGATTTTCTAAATTACAAAAAACAAAACAAAACCAAATAATTGGAGTCAGCACATGGTGACTGCTCACTTTAAAAAAAAAAAGATTAAGCAACTTGCGCCCCTGAATTCAAATATGCATTCTCAGTAACAAAGCGAGGTAATTTTAATGCATACCCACATTCAAGTATAACATGCAGATTAAAAACTGAATACTTAAATACTAAGGAAGAAAGAAAAACAAACAATTTATGAGAACTGGTGAGTATTGTAAATGTTTCTTCAGTGAAGTACAGGCTACTATGGTAAACAAACATATTTACAAAACCCAGACGTAGACTTAATCAGTAATAATATTTTCCAAATACCCACCCATTCATTTAAAAAGCCTCTCACTTGGAAAGATAAGCCCATTGCATAACCTTTTAAATGGGAATAAAATACCTTATGCTATTGGAAAACAACAAAACAAAAGAAAAACTTTTCTAATCTAAATGAAGACAGTGAAAAAGCTCAGTTTGTTTTTTCTTTCTGTAACTTAGCATTTTATTTTTATTCCAATTTAAAACATTATACTAATATCGTGCAATGACAAGAGTGCTATAAGAACTGATGGAATGGGCACAAACAGCAGTGTAGGAGCCAAATGAAAGCAATTTTCTGAAGCACTGTTTCCTGGAGAGCAATATCAACATGGCTACAAATTTACTAATTTGATACTTTAAAAATTCTGACACACTTGTAAGGGGTTGTTTGTGTTCATGCTTTGTTTAATCTTCATTGCTATAGAACAGCTGGCTAGTAATCACTGCTCTCTAGGAAGTGGAACCACACCAAATGGCTCTCTCCCCTACATGCTGCACTAGTTGTGTTGAGTGGCTAAGCAATAAAGGAAGCATTGACAAACAAACTTTCTGCTTTCAGCAAGCACTTTTTTTTTAAAGCCCCAGAGTCTGCTGGTCAGGATATTGACTTGATTTCAAATTGTGAGGTTTATACCTGAACATTTCTGGAAAGAGTTTAAATCAGTTTGAAGAGGGAAGTATCACCCTTCATTTATTGGATTTTTCACAATTTAAAAATGTAGTTTTTTGTTTTTTAATTATATAATTATTCTAGCTTTCTCTATCTGTTCATTTAGTGACCAGATATCTTTTAATTACATTTTTTGTTTTTTTTTTGTTTTACTTAACAGTTGTAGTAAATACAATTTCAAAATCTACTAACTAAAACTTGTTCATTATGTATATTTTTCTAAAAACTAAAAGTTAATGTCTTGTAACTATGCACATTAATAAACTGATTATATAAGAATATATTGTGGCTGCCAGTGTATTTTTAGTTATTTCTGTTTAATTTAAACTTGCTAACCTATTATTTTTGTAAACTACATTAGCTAAGAATTTTTTCAATTGACTTAATGGTGAACCATCACAGCACCAAAATGTAAACACATTTAGCTTACAAGTTAGCAGAAAAAAGAAGAGTATCAAAATTTTCAAAATGCCACTACGTACCACTTCCCCCAAAACACATTTGTTTCTAATACTAGCTAATAATTCTTTTTAAAAGTTATTTCAAATAAAATTAATACGATAAAAATGAAAGCAAAATGTTCAGCTTTCAATCCCCTTAATACTTTGGTTATAACCTGAATGTAAATATTTGGTCTTTTATAGTAAGAGCTTATAATAACAAAATGAAAGTGATTATATAAAGCAAATGGATGTACAGTAGTAATGAACAGCAAATTTCTTTGATCAGAACAAAAAAATTTCTTTAAATCTTAAGGACATTTTGACCATTGTAAACAATCTATCAACCTCACACCACAAAGTTATCGATGAAACTACACTAAAAAATGGAAATATACAAAAAGTTGAGACTACATCATTCAAATCAGTAGAAGTGACATATTTTATCTGATAAAAGCACATAACAGCCCCAATACCAGTAAAAGCACTGCACATACACACATTGTACAATAAACAGACCATTTGCATATGACCGGAAACAAACAAACAAATAGCCAACACTTAGAACCACTCAAAAGTGGAATCGATCAGAGATTAACAAGCACCAGTCATAATGCATGCATCCAGTTATTAATAAATACACCTGCTCCAACAATATTACTATCTGACAGGTGTAGTAGGACTATATCAAGATGTCAGAAACATTTGTCATCTTTGTCAAATATTGGGTGAAGAGGTCAAGCTGTTGTAAAATTCTGATCATGATGATCAAGCATTGTGCCAAATTAAAACAAAAGAGAAGGAAACAGAGACATGCTCCAGATTCTGTTAAAACACAAATATACATTGATCTGGACAGTGAGAAAACTGCTCATTAAAAAAAAATAAAAATATAAAAATCACTTATTTCTTCTCTCCTAATATATTACTACGCTATATTATAGAATATGTCTATAGTTCAAGTATGTATACACTTTGAAATTAATGCATTGTCATCAAAAGTCCTTGTGTGATTTTACTACACAGAATCTTTGGCAATAAATTACTACCATTCTGAAATGTCTCAGGTGCTAGTGGCTATAACTGCAAGACTGAATATTAAAAATTTTAATAAAAAACTTACATTAGATTAATCACCCTTGAAATAAAAGCACAATCTTGTGGATAAAGCTAATAGAAAAAATTAACAAAAAACAACATAGCTGTTACCAAAACACCAAGCAACAATACTACAAGCTATGAAGATATGCTGTTAGCTAGAAGACAGTAATCTTTTAATTCAAACCTAAAAAGTTAAAAAATAAATAGATAAATAAATAAAAAATGACTCATTTCTGAGAACAGAGAGCTGGTTGGATTAAATAACCAACTAGACAGTAACATTGAGGTTATTCTCTTATTAGTGTATTGTTTTTTTTTCCTTAAGTTATTTCTAGTTTAACTTTTGGATAATGCTAAACCAAATCCTGCTGCCAACCTATTAATAATCTATTTAGTTTTTTGTTTGACAAGTTTACTGGCAAATAACTCCGAAACAAGCATTCTATCCCTTGTCCAAGAGCTTTTGTTTGAGTGATTTTTTTTTTCCATTCTGAATCGTGAGACCCACACCTTGACCATGAAAAGCTGGGTATGTCAGTCGGTAAACCCGCTGTATATATTGCTTGTGTTGCTTTCTCTTCTCTTGGTGATTTCATTAGCATGTACATTTAATCAGCCATAAGAAATCTTCTTTATCATGATTTATTTATTATTGGATTATTTGGTCAAACAAGGATGCTACCAACTGTGAGAGAATTTAAAAGGAGCAATGTAGTGCAGAAAGGTGACTGCCTACATTAACTCTGGTTGTACCTTGCCAGTATCTGATGGGTCTAATGATAAAAAATGAACCTTTTTTTATTTTAAAGGAGCAAAATTTGAGTGTCGTTTGTAAGTTTGAAAGAGAGAGACCATACCATTGATCCTCCTTTGGAGATTTGGCTGCAGAGCTTATTTTAGTAATTTATCCATCCCACATCAAAACAATACTTAACTGGCTTTATTGTGTTAAGAATGCATTTTTACACTGTGGCGTGCGTAAGCACACACACACATATACTAAGTATATTATTTAACAACATAAGGTAAAGGAATAACTTTGGCCACCTCTGTCAATTAACAAACACAAAAGATTTTAAAATTGCTTATATATAAGGGGATCACTCTTGCTGTCTTGAATACTTCATGACATTAACTATCACACAAACCTATGATTGCAACAGTGTAAAGCAAAGGAACACTTACATATTAAATGTGTAAAAGATGCAGTAAAACTAATTTTCTTACCAATCCAAAAACTGTCAAAATAATTTTTACAATATTTCAGTGTCCAATGCATTTTTATTTTTACAATTTTTCCAAATTCAAGTATGACTTTTTCCTTCCTTATACACTTGTCGAAAAAAAAATCCTGTGTGCGCGCGCGTGTACACGTCAGCACTAACAACTAATAGCAGAAAAAATTCAAAATATTTTTAAAAAAATTTCTCTTCTTACATTTTTTGGCATAATATTGTACAAAAAGATTTTTTTTAAAAATTCAAGTTTAAAAGCTTTCAAGAACTGATTCAGCTAAAAGATCTAGATTTTTCTCTGACAAAATATAATCTAAAAATTTGGAAGTAAACACAAATACAGGGACAATTATTAACAAAACAAAAAAAAAAGAATAACCAATTACACAACCCCCCCAAAAAACTAATAGATTTGACTTCAACCTTTGACCCCACCTTTGTGCTTCAGAACAAAAATGCAATACCAAAAGTAGCTGGGAGGTTTCCAGAACTTACTCCTATTCATGTGGCAATTTGATTGGATGAGCAACGAATTGATAACTTGATGCCACATGTCACAAATCATTACAAATTGATCTTGAAATGTTTCTAAACCTCAGAAATCACAACTGTTGAAGCCTACGATTATTGTAATTCTTTCATTTGTCAGAATGACAAAATGAATGCATATTGATCTTGAAATTTGATCTGCTGTTTGTACTTAAGGAAGGAAAGCCCTCACAGGCAGACACAGAGACAAAGAGATGGTATTTCCAACAAAGGTGTTCGCTGCATGCTTCAAAAACATCAGACAACTAATACAGATAGAAGTCCAAAAGGAAGAACAGTAACATCTTTAAAAAAAAAAAAAAACAACTTATTTCCCGAACAATGGTCAAAAAGTGTCTTAGAGCTGTTGGTTTAAATGGTCGTGTGGCTGTGAAAAACTCAATGCTTAGATCTTATAGGGAAAAAAGATTGCAATGAGTAAAATTACACAAACATTGGACTATAGAAGGCTGGAATAAAGTGCTATGGACTGCTGAGTCAAGGTTTAAGGTGTTTGGGTCATAATGTAGAGTGTTTGCATTCAGACAAGTTGGAGAATGGCTTGTCAGGACAGTGTATTGCTCTTACGGGAAGTAGCATAATGGTTTGATGTGTTTTGGAGCTAACATAGTTGGTGATTTTTGTACAATTATTAGAACATTGATAATAGTGTTACCATGGTATTCTGCAAAGACATGGGATTCATTGTGGAAGTTTACTAATAGGTAGAGAGAGTTCATTGTGCAACAAAATAATGACCCCAAGCACACTTTAAATTATGCAGACAATGTGTGGAGAGCAACAGCGAGCAGAGAGTCAGTCCTCCAGAAAATCTAGATATGTCCACCATGGTCACCTGACTCATCATCCACTGAAGTCTTGTGGGATTAAACTCCACAGAAATGTCAGGAATGATGTCAGATAAACGCAAGAGAATTATGGGGACACCTCTAGACAGCACGAAACTCAATGACACCTGAACATTAAGCTACTTGATAGACTCCCCAGAATTTCCAAAGAGCTATCAGAGCAAAGGTGGGTATTTCGGTGAAGCAAATGTTTTAAGTCAAAGTTTTTTTTTTTTTTTTTTTACATCCATGCAAAGAATGTTCATTGATCATCCTATGATGAGAAATAAATAGTTATAATATTTTTAAAAATAATAATTGTCCCCAGAAATGCGTTTCGCCAATAACATTTTTTCATTGTTGTTTTGACAATATGAAATTCATCTGAATTTTTGTTGAAAGTGTATGGCAAAGAAATATCAATATTCTAAAAGAAAGCAATTAGAAATTGTGGTAATAACAGGGCTGAGATAGCAAAGAGAGAGAGAAAAGGAAAAAAGAACATAACTGAAATTAACCAGAACATTGGAGAAAAGCAGCAACCAGTTCCTGCCTAAGAGAGGAAGATAGACCATCCATTTTCCTGAAGTAAAGCCTATCAGAGAAAAATTATCCCCCATTATCTCTGCCACAACATGAAAATAAAGCATCCTGGACAATCTTAATCAAACCAACTAGATATGTAGGATGCTCTGTTGCAAGTATAAACATCTCAAACTAACCTGAAGATGACCTTTTAATGTTTTTAGCCACTGAGACGAAAACAATCTGCACAATGGATCCTTTAGGTCAACAGCCTGTCTTCTATCACTGATAGAACAAAAATTTCTCTTACTGTACTCAAAACTAAAACTACTACTACTACTACTATATCTCTTTCTGATTTAAAGTTAATCAACAATTTAAAGACAGAATTTTAGTGGCCTAGCTAAGCACTTAAAAGATTCTATTGCAGCTCTTTACTGAAGGTATATGTTAAAAAAAAAAAAAATCAACCCATTATTCTCAAACTTCTAGTCAGACTAATACAGATTGAAGCAAATTAACTGCAAACTAATCTCTTCCAATCAACTGTTCGTAAAATATTTTTAAATATTTCTTAACAAAAGAAATTTAATGTCATTGCTAAGAATTTCCTATGTAAATAAATAATGAACAGAATAGATTGTTTCATAATTAAACTTGGAGGTGCTATCTTTACACATGAACCTTAGCCAAATGCTTTCTTTTGCTGAGATGAATGTTATTTTGTTGATAAAGTGGACTGTCAAACCAATCTTTCCTTCACAGCATAACCTAGAAACCTAATCATATTCCATGTAACCAACCACTGCATAATTTATTCAAATTATCTACGATTTAATCAATTTTGTACACTTCCCTTTTGTTATCTCTCTCTCTCTCTCTCTAAAAAGAAGAAAAAGGCAACCATAATGGAATGTACTTTCAGTTTTGAACAATACCACTAAATGAAATCTATCAAATCCAAGCATGTGAAGTCACTCAGTGATTCTCACTGGAGATCAACAGCAATTTTATTAACCATGCAGCCATCCCACAAGCTGACAACTTTATTGAGTTAATCCTCAATGGGCTAAACTAGCAGGTGAAAACAAGCAAGTGTGGATGATAGTAAACACAGAGGATGACAAAAACTTGAAAAGAAAAACTATTTAAACAATTTATTTTTTAAAATAAAGAGAAGACAGGATATAAATTGAAGGTAGTTTTTGATAAACTTATTCTGAAATATGAAATAAAGAAAAACTACAAAAACAAGAAAAATCTTTTGAAAATAAATATTGTATGGCCAGTTTGGGAATTTACATTAATCTTATGCAGCAGTTTCTTTTTTGAACAGTATTTCATGAATAACTACAAGTTACAAAATGAGTTTACAAAAATCAGATTGCCATTTATTCTTTGTACAACATTAAACATTGCTGAAAATTAAATTTTAAAAAATGTCATAATGACTATGTATTCATTAAATATAATACACCAACTATGTAAACTACTAGAGATGTTCAAATGAAAACCAGAAAAATAGCATCATCATAATAGCATCTGGCCAAGTTTCATTTGAATGTCTTAAGTA
The DNA here is from genome assembly GCA_018389105.1 of Nautilus pompilius. Taxonomy (NCBI): domain Eukaryota; kingdom Metazoa; phylum Mollusca; class Cephalopoda; order Nautilida; family Nautilidae; genus Nautilus; species Nautilus pompilius. The sequence goes on along the minus strand of JACATO010000622.1, from coordinate 478,085 downwards.
CCCAAGATGTGAAACAAAAAATCTTTAGGAGGAGAAATAAAATAAAACAGACTCAATATTTGTTTTATACAACCTCATAAGCATGGATAATGACAAGAATAGCAAATTATTGATGTATTATTTACAGAAAGTAGGTTTCTTTAGACATTTATCAGCATCTTTCCTGTTGTCATCAACAGAGTTTTTGTCCTATATCACAATGATGTTAATTGGTATCTGATATCTCTGTAGTAGTACAATAAGAAAGAAAAAAAATCAAGTGGCCTGAACTAGTTTTAAACCCACAATCTGCTGAGTGCTGCATTTTTAAAGACATTTTAACCAACTGAAAGTTAGTCAAAAACTATATCAAATCTTAGCCACCAAAAGGTTGTAGGTTCAAGACAAGTTGTACAGTCAAAAAATAGAAACACCTACTGAGAAAAAAAAAATAATAAAAATCTATGCAACTTAAGATTATTACACCAAAAAGCAGTTCCTCTCATGATTAAACAAAATTTAGATACCGTAGTTAGTAAGGAAAAGCCCAAATAACAACCTATCACTATTTCTTATCTAAAAAAAACTTTATATTAGAAAATAAGGAAAAAAAGATTGCAGTTAATATTTTCAAGGATAAAATGCAGCATTTATTAACTCATAATTGTTTAACCCATTTACTTGATCACCTAATTTAAGCTTTTAGTAAATCTAAACTCCATCTCTCCCCAAGCAGTTCCTTTGTTGGTAACGTAAATATGAACATGAGGAACTAGTATAAAGCGATCAATCTTTCAAGATTTACAGCATTATATGAGGTGCTTTCTTTCCTATTTCCAAGCTTAGTTTTCTGTATCACCTGGTCAAGCCATTATCTGCCTCTGCTAAACAAGCAGGCAAACCCAAAAATCATAGCTGCTACTGCCTCCTGCAGCATCTAAAATTCCTGCTGATCTGGATGTCACCATCTGCTTTTGCTAAACCTATCAATCAGACCAGGTGGCTTGGAAAACTTACACTTGTTTCGCCCTTAATAAAAGGGTCCATCTATATTTAATGCAGATGGTGTAGCATTTCATTGGCCACCACCCTAACTACTGCTCTACAAAGATGAAAATGAGCTTTGGCTTAATCTCATTTCATCCATAAAAGCCAAGAGAGTTCATCACAAACCATCATTTTGAAGAATTTTCCAGATCACATGTGCAGTGAAAAGTGTTTATTTTATGTGTATAAATCATTCCGTGGTTTCAAATACCCCCCTCCAACCAGACAAATCAGGGGTGAGGTCTAGAAGAAAATTTTCTAATCAGAAGCTAATCAATTATTCACCATTCTTTCCAGTTTCAACCATATTCAGGTCTTCTGTACCCACACACAACACATTCATAGTAATGAGAGACAATGTCAATGCAGATAAATCACAAATTATATTTACCAATTCTAGTGACACTTTCTGAACTAAAAAATAATCTAAGAGTCAAAAAATGCTTTCTAATTACAATATATTACTTTTTTCTGCTAAACTTGCTTATGATGAATGTAAAGAAATCCCATAAAAGGTAATACATAATCTCTTCAACATATTTAGTTATTACAACTTATTTTTTTTCTTTCCTTCCTTTTTCTTTTACATTAACTACTCCAAGAAACTTTCTTAAAAAAAAATTAATTTTTGAAAGATTGTAATCACTTCATTAAAGCAGAGTAGGCATATTTTCAAAATGAGTTCATCCTGCCTAAAGAACAGCAAACATGGCAACAGGCAATTCCATAGTTTAGCCTTCTCACTGTACTCATTGAAACAATAAGAAACTTAGAAAATGCTCCACCAAAAAGTAGTTTTAAAAATGGTGTTATTGTAAGTTAATCTGACTTTTTAGATCTGTAGAATTTTTGGTGATCTCACTCTTTAAAAAAAAAAAAAAGTCAATATTGAAATGTTCTTGTCTTACATTAATGTGTCTAAAATGGTATTCTGATAAATTTGTCTAATAACTGTGTAATGTTACTTGTTTTGATACAGTTGACTCAATTATCTGCAAACATCAACTACTCACACAAAATTTGAGTGCACAGTGGCATCCATTTTGTATGCTTTCAGAGAACACAGAACTTCCATTCGCATCTCAAAGAAGTTCTCTTATTCACCAATAAGGTGTGAACATGAGCTGTGGGAAAGGAGTCAACCAATCAGCACTGTTTGTGACAATTGTACATCAAAACAAAGGCACAGTGCCAGTTCGAAGCTAGCTTCCAACAATTTGCAGCTTTCTTTATTTTTGCCATTTGGTCTTTACGGCTTCAAAGGGGAAACAAGTTGTACTGATGATAGAAGATAAATTAAAGCTGAGCCTAACCCAGATTCAACTATCTGAAAAATTTAACTATCCACATGCTCCTAAGAACAGATGTGTGCAAATAAGAGAGAGTCAACTGTATTTCATTTTAGATTTTAATTTACATACTGCAAGTGTAGAAACAGAATGATTAGATAAAGTGAAATCTATAGACAAATTCTGTGGAACAAACTTGATTTGAGGAATGAGATATATTGCCAAAGGAGTGCAGAGACAAGTGAAACTGACTATTTGAGATATCAGTACACAAAGAAACAATATTTCTTTAGTGCATTTTCTCATCAATTACTGAAGGCCCTTCAATAAAATTCCACTATAAAACTAATCTACAATCTTTCATGCTTATGTTGCATTTTTTTTTCCCCTCATTGTTTTAAGCAAATATTTTTTTTTTTCTGTTTCATCCTGTTGTCAAACTGCATGCTACTGACAGAATATATATATCGATTATCTATGGCAAAACACTGTTCCATAAACTGCTCGGTTTATCTATACCTAGCTAACAACAAGGCAATAATATACTTAGTTACAGACTATGTCATGCCATCCATGTATGAATGCTCCCAAATAATTGGCACACACGAGCTTTTGATAATCCAGTTTTCTCCAAGAAATAATGCCTGTTTTGTGTACTTAGCTCCCATTAATAACAAAAATTGGGAGGCAAACATGCCAGTGTGTCAAGGATTTATTTGCAATGCAAGACAGGTGTACAGGGTTATTACAGAACAATTAGCCAACATAATATTTGATGTAACTTCTGCAATCATGCAAGAGAGATCAACAAAAACCAGTAGTGTACAAAAAATTCCAGTGATGCTTCACCACTAACTGCACTCAAACCATTTGAAAACAGATTAGAACAAATACTTTTCTAATCTAGACAACCAACAATAGCTGTTAATCTTCTTGGAAACCAAATTTATTATATTATTTTGTTTTTAAAATTTTATATTCTTAATTTGTAAGTTTTCATATTGTGAGGAAATAAAAACTTTTTTTTTTTTTAAATTAGTAATTAGGTTTCTTGAATAAATTTTTAAAAAAATAAATAAATCAGAGATTTTGCTTACTGTTTTCAGCATGTATTGCCTAATCATACCATTTTTTACTTGTTTTTGGCTCAATGCACTAAACTTTCCTATCTATCTCATAGCAAGTGAAATACACAGTAGAGAACATTAGCTAAGGAGGCTGATTAGTTTATTTTCAATACCACATTCATATACCAAATAAAACTAAAGCTTTTATCCTAACCGCATGCAGTTTAAATAATTGTTTTCTTTGTGATTTAAGAGATACTAACTCCCTAAAGATTATAATTCTCTCTATCTGCTGTTGTACAGTTTAAATAAAATTAAAGGAAGAAATGTACTACCAGTAATTTTATTATTTAATTACAAATGGAATATAACAACAATGTAAAAAGAGCATATAATTCCAAAAGTTCTCATTTAGTTCCCACATATGGGGATGGTTTGTTTATATATATATATCCATGACATATTCTACAAATAAATTGCATTCAGTAAGAGTTGTCCCATGGCACTACTGGAACTAAAAGAGCAAATTTATGAAAAGCCTTTGTTACCAAAAATACCTATTTATTTTAACAATCATTAAAGAAATAACACTACACAAAAGTCACACTAAATGCTGCAGCAGCTCATTTCTGTCTTAATGTTTTATATCACAAATCTGGTCTACAAAATCAGTGCGTCTTAAAGTTTGCAATAAAGCTATAGAATCCTTTAAAACAAAATACCAGGAGATTTTTAAAAATTAATAGTAAAACTTTAGGTGTGTAATAAATTTAAAAGTTTGATCTAAATGAAGATTTATCAGGTTCACAAGAATGTCGTCATGCAAGACTAACTTATTATACTTAATTGGGAGAAGTACTTATAGACTACTTTTTACTGTCTTGTCTGTATATGCACTAAAAATTATATGAATACACCATTCAACATGCAAGCTAACATCCACATATTTTCATTTATTTTTCTACATCCTTAGCTGTCCTGATCTCCTTAAACAAGTTCTTTTTATCAGAAAGTTATGGAAGATATCCAAAACAGCAGAAGAAAACTGATGTCAAATAATGTATTTAAACACCAGGGTAAATAATATCAACTACTCTTTACTGATAACATTATCAATTCTATAAGCATTAAGAATCACAAAAATCAATTTTTAGTATGCACTGTATGTAAAAAATATCAATGTCACAAAAAAGCTAGTAGCAAGCCACAAAACCCTAGTGTCCACCTACTTGCATAATGATAAATTTCAGTTGTCCAAAGCAATTAATAAGCAAACAATTTTAACATCAACTTATTAGGTACTGTTATTGTTAATTAATCACTGAATATATAATTCTCTACCTGAATTCTTGCATTCATTTTACCTTATTTATTTTTAATGGCTTACAGTAGTATCTGTCTATCCCAGTGTTGCAAATATGATTAAGTACCATCCCCATAAAGTAAACTGATTTATGTTACTTCTGACTAAATAAATCTCTATGGTGCTCAATAAACATTTTAAAAGTCACTATCAACTGATGTCAGAGGGATAATCCTGGCTTTACTCATTACCTTACTATAATGAACCTACACTGAGCTAGCTAGCTATCTTTCCCTGTCACCATCAGGGTGGACAGAGCAGCAGCTTTGGGAATGTAATGTTGTCACTTTTGCAGCAAATGTTTCTATTTTGGAAGTACTCAAGCAACCTAAACTGGTCTCAAATACAATCTATTGATGGTAATTTGACCAATGCTGACATCAAATGATTGATGCTATAATTTATTTCAGTCATTATCTTTGGCTCTTTAATGTTATTAGGTCACCTACCACTCTCTGTTAGTTTAATAATCAGACATCAGATAAAACATATATAATACACATTTTATCACATAAAACAAATGTCAAATAATTTAAAACTTTTCCATTGGCTTTATTTTTTGCTATAGCTATCTGCGCAAGGCAAGTAAAATGAATAAAAAATAATTTGAAAAATAAAAATAAAATATTGATAATTTTATTGCAAATCAAAATCAGAAATAACATTTATGTATCCTTGTGCTTGCACAGGTGGATTTCAATCAACACTTATAAAGAAATAATAAGTGGTGTGTGAAAAAAGCCATAACTACTAATAACATACGGGTCATTAATTATTTTAAAATTTCTATTAAGTTTTTCTTCTAATTAGAAAACCAAATTACAGACAGTAACATCACTATATAAACAAAGCTAATTAAGAGTAAAGAAAACAGGTGGAAAGTGGATGTGTTTTACACATGAAAAAGTTTTAAACACTGCAGCTGTTAAGAAACCTCAGATAGGTTGTATCAAAGTTATCTTCTTACATCATGCCATGTTCACCAAATTCTGGTATGAAAAAGCAAGTACAATCTCTAAGTTTTAAAACTGTTGAAGTGCTTGTTCAAGTAGCCCATTAGAAAACTTCAACAGTCCTAGCATGGGGAAAAACAAGACTTCTCTGATTCTAAAACCAGGAAACTCCAATGAACAGACCCTTACTGGATAGCCATGACTGCAATCTATTTCATACTTCCCCACTTGAAATACTGGGTTACAAAATGCAAAATCATTTTAGATCAGGTTAAAAGTTTTTCTCTTACTATATTCTTGTTTCTGAATCAGTTATAGAAGCATACACCGTTCACTCTGACAACATTAGTGGGTTGTCTAACAAGCTTGAACTATTTCCATTTGCCAACTACCTCAACCTTCTCTAACAAAGATGAGAGCTTTATTTGTACAAAGCTAAATAGTTTTACCATCCATCTAAATATATACAATGATTAATATCACTTCTACTAGGACATTTGTAAAATGGCTATGATATAAGTGTGCACATTTCTAATTGGGTACAGTTCTTCAGATTTCTTCACACATTTCAAGCAACGCAGATAACCCACCAAACCAATCAGTCTAAAATGCCAAAAGCAGGTGGCCACTTTCCAAAAACCAAATTTAATTTTTTTTGTGTGTGTGTTTCATCTCTATGGTGCCACCAGCAAAGATAGAGCTGTCACCAGTGAAAAGACAGCAAATAAAATAAGAGAGAAAAGAAGAAAAAATGGTTCCAGTAATTTCTCTGTTCTCTAATTAGTAATGGCTCAGCAATTCCTTTCACAGTGCAAACAGCACTCAATTCCAGAAGCAATGCATCTGCTTGCCTGTCATTGAGCAATAATAACCCAGGGACCAAGTTAAGAAAATTTAATTGTAAATTACTATATCAACCTTTAACTTAAATTTTAAAAAAAACACTCCCTTTAAACAAATTTTATCACAAACTTTTCTTTACATAAAATTAATTTTTTCTTTCTAATATAAAGAGCAAGAAAAATGCAATAATTATCACATGAAAAACAATTTTATTCTTGTTCTAACTGGAAGATTAATTCTCAACTCTGTCACTAAGCCATCATTTAAGATGCTGAATAACCTTGCTTCCTGTTCCCTTTCCACTGGTTATGAATGCATTACTGACTTTCCTGATGACGCATGGTCCTGCCACACAACACAATAGAAATCACCCATAACGAGTTTGTTCATTGCTAAGCAACCCAGAAACAGCTCTTTTATTTCACATCAAAATCATGCATGCATTTCCATCACACTGCTGTCCTCTATAATGAAAAACAAGGAAGTCATGTCCAAGAGGTAATTAGAAATCCATTTCTCATTCCCATGCAACAAGCATTTCAGATTTCACATTCATCTAAGACAGCACTTAGGCAGGGACACATACTTTCACCCAAAACCACCATATGCATCAACCAAAGACAGAAGCCCATAACAAAGCAATTGTCTATCCACGTATTCATCTCTATGTTAATACTAATTAATACATTTTACATCAAAACTTATTTTAAAGCTTCATTTATTCACTATCTATTTTATTAAACAATAGTCTACCATTCTACCAACTCTGATTAAACCTGAAGCATTAAATATCATGTGTATATACTCCATCTGTGATTGTGTTGAAGACTTCTACCTTACTTAAACAATGAAAGTATACACAAAACATTACTTTTGCCTTCTTTAATTAATTAATTAATTAATAATATAATTAAAATGCATTCCTCACTAACTTCCATTTTATTATGAAATCTTACTGGTGGGTGCTAAGCTTTTATCACTCCCTGAATAAATGGGTGACCATCTACATGTTAGAAAATTTTTCGGATAGTTGTGAAAAAATAATTAAAGCAGACTTCTTGATAAGATGGTATCAAAGTAAGTAGTAATTTGAAAAGGTATCCAAAATATTTTCAGATCATGCCTTGGGTGAGGAGTGTTTCAAACTATTGATCTCAGTTACGAATCCAGTAATCTAACAGCTAGACAACTAAGGCTATATAGGCCTTATGGTTGATACAAATAACAAAACTCTTAAAGATGAATCATGGTGAGAGAGAGTAATTCTGAAAAAAAAAATTCAATTTTATCTCTTCATTATATCTTTTTCAAATTGCTCATGGGTTCAGTTATTTAAAAGAGAAGATAATAGCCATCAGATGGAAGTGCCCTAGAATTGTGCTCCAATATTAAAGAAGAAATGTGTGCAGTATGACATCTTCAAGACTGGTTGCATGTTACATGCATACCAATAATAACTGTCAAGAAATTTTATATTGTTTATTTCTAAATCAGTATATTTTACATGAATAATGATAAAGAAGAGACAGTTTATGTTCTTTGTTTGATTTTCTATTACATGCATTAGTTAGTATTTCTGTTTAATTGACTATATATTTAGTCAATACAATTATAATGCAAAACACACAAGTTTGGAGCAACATATTTTTCTTGTTACAAAGGGTTATATTAATGAGAAAGGTACTGTGTCACATGCCATATTAGCTCAACTTGTGATGAATAATACAAATTTGAAAGTTAGTAGGATAAAAAAACACTCCATTTGGTATACAAAAGGTTAATAAATACATGTCATGCAAATACCATGTAAAGATAATCTTTTTATTCTTTAATATAAAGTTACTTAATTCTTATATTGAGTGAAAAAAGCATCTTACCACATTTAAAATAATAATAATAATAATGTCTTTAAAAGTATGGAGAAAATGAACTGGTTAATACACCTCTCAAATAATATCACTGGTACATAAAAGATACTATAGTCGTAGCTAGTTAACTGCTAGAAAACCGGTGAAGCACCCAAACTAGCTCCTATCATTCCCAAATATTTATTGCTGAAACAGCATCAGAATACTTACTTTGTATCAAAATAACAGTGGCTAAAGGCCAATAACAAATTAGCACCTTATTTGCTGGCCACAAGCCCAGGTTCTGCCAATAAACTGCAGTTATGCAACATTCTATCCAGAGTGTAATCTTTATAAGCCAAGTAATAAACTTTCTTTTTTCATCCTTATTTTCTGACCGATCGAAAATAAAAACCTAGTTGATATTAAGCATTTAACTTTCTTATTTTATTTTCTTTTCCTGATAATAAAACCCATAATTAATTGTTATATCTGCAAAAGAAACATTTTTCACAATTAAGTACAATTTAAGTAGTATGAATCTTGGAAAAATGTTTTTTGAAGACAGAAGGTTCCAAAATATCACTGTGGCCTGACTGCCAAGAGAAGAAACAAAGCTCAACTTTGGGGGAAAGTAAAATTCAGAGCTGTAATTCAAAAGTAGGTTCTAGCATTTATTTTCTTCAAGCAAAATTTAACAACAACAAAACAAACAGGCATGTGACAAGTCTACTGCTTTAACATTGCAAAAAATTTGTTTTAATTTAACCTAACTAGATTCCAAAACAAGGCAATAATAATAATATTATTAATAATGATTATTTAATTATTGGAAGACTGATAAGAACCAAAATCCCAACGAGTTCTGCCTTATTTATATCCTCTAAATTATAGTTCTTATCATAAATTTAGAAGTTTGTCTGCAGTTTAATTTTTTTTTTCTATGCTACAAATAGTGATGTTATGTTAAACAGTTTTTATTCTCTCACTTCCAACCACTTTAAACTCTAGGCATTATTTAGCAATTTCTGAATGGTAAAAAAAAAATGTACATGATTATCAATTCTTTTTGGTGCCCCAACAAGTCCAAGTAGCCCATTTCTTCTGTCAAAGCTATTATTTAAATCTACCCTGCAAAGTGCAGCATGCTTATGATTTTTTTTTTCTTTTTTGCTTAGCAAAATGATTTTCAGTATTTAAAAAAAAAAGAAGAAAATGGGATTATTTTGTTGTTGACCTCTGATGTAAGCAGCAATAAAATTATCTCCCTTCAAACCAGAAATATCCATATTGTCCATAAACACTAAATAAATTAAATGACCAGCTTGGGGCAGTTTTAAAAGCTAGAGTCAGAAATACAAAATCTATGATGTGACATGCAACTAAGTATCCAAAGCTTCAGAACTCCTCTGCAAGCAAACAAATTGAAACTACTTGCACATTATCTATAATAGCTTATAGACAAACCATAAATCTTTACCAAAACCCTTCTCTTTCACAAAAACCCATAACCAAAGTTCAGACAGTTACAACACATCACCCATTCACACTAATCATGTGTGGTTTCTGATAAACCCTTCCTGGCACTGGAGGAGCAAGTGGTGATTGATTTGTTATTGATGGCCAAGCAAAGTCATGACAAAACAGAAATAAATTGGTAATCTAAGTAGAGACTTCAGGCAGGAAAATTTGCTAACTACATTCACCAATCTGAGTGATTAAGTGGGATGCTTATGGTCACCCTCTTTAATTCCCTCAGCATTTATAGCCATTGCCACACTGGAATACTAATAAAGCATTAGGCTGCCAATATGTTCATGCAGCAGTAATCCAATTAAGCAGTTGGCAATGAAAGTGTGTTCCCATATATACACATAGACAATAGAACTAATGTCATCTTCAAATCATTATAAAGTCTCTCAGACTGTTCAATGATTCATTATTTACCAGTTTTCCTGTATTGAAACTCTCTCTCAAAAAAATGTTGATGCTGGTCAGGACATAAGTATCATCAGAGGTTAATTTTAGCCAAAATCCTGAATATGTAAACACATCTTCTAAAAGTAAAATAAATAAATAGATAAATAGCAGCACCTTAAGCATCTCATATAAGCCTAGTACTACATTCCTTTAAGTTAAAATCATTGACAAATCCAGTGATCTAATAAATATCTCTAGGTAAATAGGTATTGGTAAATGTCAGAACAATCATCATGCTGGCAGCTGCCCAGACACTTTCTCCTGCAGCAACTCATGTAGATCACATGAATAGCTGAATCCCACTGTACCATTCACATACTTGTTTGTGCAGTGGATAATGTACTGAAAGTCCCCTACCAGAACTCTTCATTTTTAGGTATGTGGAAACCCACATAGTTGGCTGGTGAAAAGTGAGGAAAAAAACACCAAGACAGGGTGGTATGCCAAACTGAGCCAGACACCCCACCCTAGGAATTAAGCTTGTGTCCTCAATTTAAATAGTCTACCATTGGAGTACTATCACACTGCCTGGGTAAATAGTAGTTTCACTTTCAGTTGATAGCCACTCTAAATAAATATCTTTCATATTATTTACTTATTTGAAGGAACAAAGCAAACTAAATAGCAAAACAAAAGTTTGATTTAACAATAAAATATTTTCAGTTTCCACATATCTTTAATTAGCTGATTAATCAGAAAATTTGAAGAAAAAGCTTTTGTTTGTTTTTTTCATTTGAAATTTCTAACATTAATTCAACAACAACAAAAAAATAATAAAACTCAATACGTTCACAAAGTTCAAATTTGCCAATGTGATCTGCTTATGATACAAAAATTGCTGTGATTTTACACACATCTATTCCATTTTTATATACTTAATATACAAAAGCGCTACTTAGGAAAATCATAAATGATATTAAAAGCTAAAAAGTTGCTTTAAAAAGGGAGAAAAGTTTGCTTCACTTTTGTCTTTCTTTTATTACAAACTTTTTAAAAATTCACTCTAGATAATATTTTCATGAATGACCTATTTCCTAAGATTGCAGGGTTTTATCTGATCTGAAGCATACTTTTCTATACTGTTGCAATTCCTGGAACATTTTGTTTGTTAAATCATAAAATAAAAACAAAAAAAAAAACAACCCCAAATGAATGCTAGATTTCTTTTTTACTTACATGCAATTTAATTTTATGTACTTCAATAAAATAAACTTCTGAAAACTAAACTACCATTGGATCTCATATTACTGCTAGTTAATATACAACCCCCAAAATTGCTAAGGATCAAGCAATATGTCAATCTCAAATTGCTGTTAGGCACCATAAAGAAAAGTAAAGTTAGAATGTGCATAAACTAATTTTAAAGGGCAATGAAGTTGGCAAATGTCAAAAATACCACAAAATAATGATATCACAATGGATCAATAGAGGCATCCTCAAAAATAAAAATTTTTAGTTATCAAAGCAGTGCGCGTAAAATCTGACATTTTGTCCAAAGTGGCAAACTCATGTTTAGAAATCCATTCATGACAGTTTTGCCATCTGTACCTCATGCTCCTGATGAATTGTTGAATGCCAATATCGGATAAAGGAATGAAACAATCTATGTGGACATTACCAAGTTCCTGCAAGGTACATGGCAGCACAAGATGCTTTGCAATAACAGCCTCAAACATGTTCCATTAGATTAACATCTGGAGAATGAGCTGGCCCCTCCATACAGACAATTGTCTCAAGTGATTATTTGAACACTGAGAATGAAGTTATCCACAATAACACCAGTGTATGGACTCATGTAAACATTGGGGATCTCACCCTTGTAACCTAAAACTGTCATGTTGTTCTGGAACACATGGTCAGTCTCACCATCCCTGTGAATCCCTCTGCACATCAATGAGCAGCCCCTTCACACTCAGGCATGTCAATCTGTAAAATCTAGAAAAATCTGGAACTCAACCATGAAAAGTCCTGCTTTATCCTGTGGTATCATGGTTAGCAGCAGGCAGATATATGTGTATGCATTTCCTTACTGCATACCATTAGCCTGAAACCATTTACATATAGTTTTCATTGATACATTGACACCTTTTGCATTTTGAAGGTCAGATTTCAACTGAGTTGCTGTCTGGAAATGGTCTTTTCTTCACTTTCAAGACCAAGTAGTGATCCTGGTGATGCAGTGTTGACTCTGATACCCTCTCTACCATGTTGTCTAGCAGTACTACCAAAAATTTGATGTTTAATGCAGGCCCTGGAAATGGTGTTCTAGACTTATGCTAAGTTCATCTGCCATACGAAATTAAGTGGTTCTAGTATCCAGCATACTAATCAATCTGGCTAGTTCTGTGGCCATCAAATAACAATTTTGTTGCAGTTGTGCAATTCTGTATCAACAAGTACTAAAAAATTACCAATTTGATTGTGAAGCACAAAATTAGGGTTCATCTGCATCTTAAGCCATGACATATGGAAACAATTTTGTCACATTGTGGGTGTGGGTTCTTGAGAGGATTAAAATTAAGGACAAAGAGTAAATTTGTAAATTTTACTAGTAGTATATGTAATATTGTTTGTTGATAATCATTTGATCCTTAGCAAACTTTGATAGTAGTGTGTATATACAACCTGATTATCCTTATTAAATGTCCACTTTGTTTCCATAAAGTTGATGTTAATATTTATAAAACTTTACACCATATTGAAAAATACAGATATACTATAGAATCTTTCCTAATTCTTTTATTAGAAATATCCAGTATTATCATATTTTTACTATTTTTATTTATTTGAGAATGGATATTTTGCTAGTCCTTAAAACAAAGCAGCTATTGTGTACTAAAGCTTTTCACAAATAATGCTTTGTTACTTCTAATTCAACATTTTATCAATGATTTTTTTTAAAACTTGTAATATTAATGTTATATCTTGCTAGCAAATAAAGTTATTCTGAAGTTAAGCCAAAAGAATCATACATTTATATCACTTGGATATACCAGCAGTATTAACGTAAAAAAAAAAACCCTTCCTAAATTATATCGACCATAAAAAGTTTAGAAACATCCATATTCATAAACTGTGTAAATCGTTCAAAAGAGAGATTGCTTTTCTATCTTTCACGTCATTTTGCTGCTACCATAGTTACACATGTACAGATTGTTAATTACTATGATTGAAGAATTTATACAATTTTTTTTTTATTTTTTCATGAGAAATGTATATTATTGTTAGAAAATAAATGCCCATGTTCATTCATAAATTTAGATAATAGATTATATAAGACATTTCAATACAATGCAGTGTTTTTAAAAAGAAGAAAGTACATACTTATCTCACCCAACAATTCAATGAATTAAATGACTCCTCACAGTTAGCAAAGGTGGTCTAAATCCATATTTCAATCATCCTATTGGAATTATTTATGCACACTCGGCTAATTTTTGGTCTAGAGTCCATAAATATTTTGTATATAAACTTGTATATAAATTTTAACAGTAAAATTATATTACTTTAACTGTAGTAAGTTTCATGTTAATAAGTTCAGATAAATAACTCATTGTTGCATATTAAATACTTCTATTTAAAATAATTTTTAAAAAATGAGAGAGAGAAAAGAAAAGAAAAAAAACAATTTTTCTATGGCATTAAAACTTAACACATACAAACAATCAGTACTGTGCAGTACTTCAGTAACTTACATTATTTTGGTAAAATATCTTTTAAAGATAAGTGAGGAAACCAAAAAATAAATGAAATGCACTATTTAAAATTATCTGGAAAAGATTTTAAAAAGTTAATCAACAGAGGGAGAACTAGAGATAGTAAACTACTATATTTACATTTTGATAGGAATGTAAGATAATATGGTCAAAATGGAAAAGTCAATCAACCAGGCTATGTTGGCAATGAAGTGGTTTTCATGATAAATGCAATATCTTAATTTTCAGACTGAACATTCTCATAAACTAAAGAAAGAAAACTAAACAATTTCCTTTGTTTTCTAAGGATTTAAATATTAATTAAAAAAATAGTTCCCCCTTTTTTGCTGTATAAAAATACTACTAAAATAGTAGTAAGTTTTTGAACTAGGGGGTCTGAAAATATACACGATAAAGTCAGCCACACATTATCATTTCCTGCTATCTACAAAATATTTGGAAAAACTAAGCTCTTCAAAACACAAAAGCTCTTACATTTATTCATTTCAATGAAAGCTACTGTGACTTCAGCACATTGCATAATGATCAGCTAATTATCTAGGTGTGCAAACATACAATGTGCATAGACAGCATTTTAAGACTCATTAAACATTTTGAAATGACAATTGTGGTAACTTTTTAAATTTTGCAATGATGCACCAGTTGACCTTTCTTGAGTTTTGTATCCAAAGTAGCAACATTCCAGTAAAGTTTATATGCATATTGTTATTAGATAAATTTATTTAAAATGCATGAAGCTATTTCTAAGACAATTTCAATCAAAATATGCATTCCAAATTTATTCAAAATTAGACAAGCAAAAACAAAACAAAAACAGCAATCCTAAAAAAGAAGTCTTATTTGCATGTTAAATACTTTTTATTTTTGAATTCTAAATCATAACAATTAAACTACAATTATAAATGGCTGCTGATAACCATAAAGCTGCACTTAAGATTTTGTTTTTGCATGAGAAATAAAACTGTTGCTTAAATATCACCTAGCTGAGGTATTACTTCATGCTTTTGTGATGTTTTTAGCTGTTCTTCTTTAACACAAATTTAAGGTATATAGATTATCCTAATCCATAGTCATTACACAACAACAGAGATCAATAAACCTTTGCTTCTATATGTTCACTTCAAATCAAATTTTTTTAAAAATTATTAATTTACATTTCTTTTCAAATTATATCATAATAAATGTAAAATATCAAAAGTCATTGATATGCCTTGTATAATAAGTAATCTAAGAACTAAAACTAACAACAAGATTGAACTATTGGTCAGGATGAAGGAGAGGGGTATTAATTCTAAATAATAATCTAAAATTATCTTCCAACACTAACTTCAAATTTACCTCATGACTCACAAAAAAGATTACAACTCAATCCTTGAATGCATAACTGACCAACCACATGGAGACCATGAGAAATTTCACACCTCACCTCTGAACAGAATAATGCCTACAACAATTGTGCTTTGTGTGTTAACGTAATAAGGCATGCAACTATTCTTCAGGACCACTTCAAATAGCCCATCAGATGCATCAGGAGTTTCAAGCAGATAAATGCCACCCCTAGACATCTTGATAAATTAGCCCTCTGGAGTAATGTAGAATTGAACTTCACAACTTGTTCATTTACATAAGATGCTATCTGAGTCAGGAAATAACATGCAGATCATTACTCAGAATAGAGAACTATATGACACCTCATTTGTTAGCTAAGGCGACTATCCCCACATCCACTGACCTTTCAAAATAAGTACTTTGAGTGAATTATACTGTTTTTCTAAAACAGACATTTTAATTTAATTAAATATCTGAGTATGTAACCATTTCTAAGAGATACAAAAAAGGAGGAAAAAAAGCAACAATCAGGATTCTTTTTTGTAACTTTTCCTTTTCTGGGCAATCATACATTTATAAATTAACTTAATTGTATTTTAGTTTGCACAAATATTAGTCTTTACTGAAAATAGATGAAAATGTATCACTATTGTAAATACTAAGCAAATAATCAAGTTTTGTAAGAATTATTTTAAATTCTTCAGAGTTTGCTGTGGTGTGATTTTTTTTTTTATAACTTTTCTACAAAAGTGATTGTCTACCATAGATACTTCCAGTGAAGAGAGAACACTTAAAGAATAAGGAGCATATACAAAAAAATGATGAGGTGGTATATGTGGATAAAAAAAATTACTCTGGGACCTGTTGAACACCATCTACTGTTTCCTACATGCAGTTGTAATTTTTGAAAGCTAAGTGAAATTGAAATTGAATTTGTAATTTTGTTCTTTATCATTTTTAACAACTTTGTTTTTTCATGGATTTATTTAAAATCTTACATGAAGTTAATATCTCTAAAAGAGCCCTGACTTCAGCAGACAGACTTCATGTACACTGTAACAAAAATTATTTTTTTGCATTAACTTATTTAACACCAGAGTTCTTTCAACATTACCATCAACAGCAGCATTTTTGTACGTTCTATTCCGAATCAAAAATACTAGTGATATACACTGAAAATGTTGACTTTGATGTTCATGCTGTGTTTACTCATATAATTTGTAAAGTAGATTAGCTTATTAAGCAGTAGAACAAACAAAAAACACCTTGGTTGTCCAGGAAATGCAATTATACATGCAAAAGCTTTCTTTTTTTATTTTTTTAAGGATTTGCTAATATAAAAACAATCTGCACCACTCAACAAGCATTCTAATAAAGCCATACATTAGCAACATTAAAAAACGAAATTTGTATTACTGTTAAAACTGTTGTCAAATAAATCATGGAAAGAAAAAATAAAATCTCGTTTAGCAAATTGGATTTGTAATGACAATTTTATAGCAGTAATAAATTTAAATTCAGCAGCCAATTTAGAGGCTAGGGCAATTTCTTCACTTAGTTCTAATTGGATAATTACACAAAATGCTAGAACATTACAAGAAATGTATGCAGAGCAAATGTCTCAGAGGTACAAGACAAAAACAGCTTTCCATACTAATGGAGTTCCAGAAGTACCTACAGGCAGTGTGTTGTGACTGAGTGCACTCGTTTACAAATGTCAGCATGAATCGACATATGACTTGGAAAGCTGCCAGTACAGTTTGTTAGGAGTTCTATTGGGGTTAGAACTTCAAGATCTAATACTACAAGAAATATTAGCTACCATCCACATTTCTCCACTCTTTCTCAGCTGTTTCCAGCAAACTTACGAGAGTACTTTTCATAGCATGGCTACAGCAGACTATATGAATAAAGCTCAAAGCTCAGGTGGGGGGGGGGTTCCTTTTTCTCCTGTTGGCCTCTTCTCTTCCCATTAATCAAGACAACTACTCATATTCAGTCGCTATAAGGCTTGGTATTGATCTTTGGAGGGGGGGGCTCTCCCCCACTGGGCTGCTGCCAGTTTGACAAACCCCTGACAGCTATAAATTATCTGAGAACCCACCACTACTACTACCACCATCACATTTTATGCCACTGTCAAAGCATAGCAATGCTTTCTTCAGTAAAATCTCCAAGTCAAAATTACCTTTTACTTTTCACAACCCCAACTGTCATTTATTGCACTCACACTTTGCCCAGTGATGCATTTACTAATGGATTCATTCTTTATTTCATGGAATTCAACAGTCCATCTGAGGCACAAAACTAAGGTTGTTTTTACTTCGTTAAGATACCATCTATCTATCACTTCTGCTTAATGGTAAGATGTAGCAGATTTATTTCTCCTATTTCTTTTAGATAGTTAAAAGTTGACCAATTAATTGTTCAAGTAGGCACATTACATATTGACACCTTCTTCAAGTGCAAAAACTTGACAACCATTTTAATTTCTGTAAACTCTCCTCCACACCAAAAAACCTCAATCTCTAAACAAAAATTAAAATTAAAATAAATCATTATTTGCTGTCAAATATGACATATTCATTAAAAAGTATGCATGCTTATTTTAGTTTTAAGGCAAAATAAATTGTTAAATGGCAAAGGAAATTTCTTAAATGTTAAGTTATATCAACTAAAAATAATAAAACAAATGTAAAACAAAATTAAAACCCAAGTAAACAAGGTCCATGTATAAGAAGGAACCCACACTTTTACACAGATTTAGATCACAAACATTAAAAATCTGAGTAAAATTTTCAAATGCTGATACTGAAATGCTTAACAGCTAGATTTAGTTATAAAAGAGGGCAAAAAGCCTGTCTGATAAAAGAACAGCTCAGGGTTTGTGTGTGTGTGTGTGTGTGTTAAAACCCTGACATTGTCACTGATAATAAATAATTCATGGACCAATTTGTTCATTCCAAGACATTTTCTAATATTAAATATTGCAGCTGATCTACAAATTTATGATTAACTCCCTCTGCAATTAATTGGTAACTAGAAAAAATAATTATCTTTTACACCACATCTCAAAACTTGTAATACTTCTATCCAATCTCTTAGTGAACAAAGGAAAGACATAAATTAGACTATTCAGAATGTTGTAAGTTATAAACATTATTTTAAGAAAGCAAAAAGGCCTAGGTGGATTTTTTCTAAATTCATTTTGCCTTTTTGTTACTTTGTTACACTACAAGCAACATACCTGCATAGCATAATGCTGTATAATAGTAAAGATGCACAAGACCTCAATCTAAAAGCTACCTGCTTTTAGTTTAATTGGGCATTCTTACTTGACAGAGGTAGAAGTAATTCGGTTTGCAATCAATAAATCAGAAAAAGTGGTAAGAAGAGAACAGCTAAGCAGTCATGCTGAATAGAAGAAATCTAAATATTGCATAAAATAACAAAATGCTTAATAAAGTCATTATAGATATCAACAGTAAATAACCATTTTTCTTTTCTTTTTGTGCATATTTGTTAGTATCATCTGTCACAGATCATGAATAGAGTACTATAACAATAAAAATTATCAGCATAAATAAGAAAATGAAATCCAAGGAACATTTTATAATTTTCTTGAGCAATTACAGTACTGATTCTAATTGTCTTCTGCATTTCTAGTGGAACTCATCAATAATCTAAGTGTTGGGTGGATGATTACTAGAAACAAAAGGTCAAAATCTGCTTAAAACTGAAATGAAATGCAAACCTTCCTACAAATGGCAACAGTCATTGCATCACTATGTAGGAACTAAACTACGTTGATTTTTAAAAAAATTAAGCAATAAACAAAAAAAGACAATACTTCCAAAATGGTTAAAGTTTATTCACTAAATGTTCAAAACAAACTTTTTTTTTTGTAACACAAATTTTATCAAAGAAATATGTAAATAAGTTCCAGTAGAAACATGTAAATTAGCTTTATATAAAGACATGAAAAAAAAAACAAAAAAAAAACAACTTGGCTTCTCTTCATATCAATTTTGGCTCTGTTAGGTCACTTGTTTTGAAGGGCAACAATACAAATGGTAGCCGTACTAGTTTGGAAGATTCTTTAAGGTGAAGAGCTATTGATAGAATAGAGATCAAATAGTCACAGACCCAAGTAGTGGAAAGGCTAGATGTGAACAGCAAAGTGGTTTCTCGACTATGAAGACAATGTTAAGTACAATGAGATATTGTCCAAAGACCACTTCAAAACATTGATCACAGGTCATAACATCAGCAGATGACTGCTGTGTCACTTTTGGCTTGGCAAAGATAGCTTCAACACCAAACTAACTCACTTCTAATCTCTCTGGAGCCACAGGAAGGTTGATATCAGCCTCAACAATATACAGGAGGCTGCATGAGAGGGGGCCCTATGCAAGACAGCTTATGCATCTATTTCCTTAATCCACCATCATAATTAGGAGCATTTGAACTGGTGTCATGAACATGTTGCTTGCATACCACACAACTAGAGCCATCTTATTTTTACTGAAGAGTCAAGATTTAGCTTTCAATGTAACCCACAGCACATACTTATCTGGAGAGAACATAGAACATGCCACCAGCATACAAGTAAATTGGATCATTATAGTAGTGGATGCCATCCATCTATTTTATCAGTTGGTCACAGTCCTGCATGTTTCAGAAAAGTACTCTAAAAGAAATGGGGTTATAAAAACAAGATTCTGGATTCCTGTGTCAGACCATGCAAATTCACCTCTGACCAAGAACTACAAACTTCAGTGATGAGACAATGGACTTTATTGCCCACTGCTTTTGTTGATATGGCTATAAGCAACAACTGAGAGTCATGTAGTGCAATGAACAAGGGTGGGGGGACCACATCCCCTACTGACTGCATTTAATTCATTTGTTTGCATTTGTTGTTAGAATTCCTTTTTGTTCCCTGATTTTGTCCTGCTTGTTTCCAATTACACCCCTAAAATTATTTGTAATTTACATATTTCTTTTATAAAATTTGTGATACAAGAAAAAGGGTGTGTGTTGATAATTTGGTGAATAAAACTAATCATTTTGGAAACGAGTGTATATAAGAATATCTCCAAATACCAATAGAAGTAGAGATCTGTGTGTAATAAAAGAATGAAGAAGTGCATCAGTGAAGCAATGTTACTATCATCTGATTTGTCAATGATTCACAGGAAGGAAAAACAAAAATTAAAATATGCATGATCCAAAAAGAAACTGTCTTGGAAACACTCTCTGAGAAGAGAGGAAAAAACAACATGAAAATAAAATGTGGGTGGTCACAAATTAACTGCATTTAGTGTTTTTTTTTTGTTTTTTTTTTATACAGTTTTATCATTGAGTAACTTCACTAAGTCACTAATATTTCTGTAGACTTTGATGTGGTACTGCTTTAGCTCTCTATCCCCAATGCCATGCTGATTTTGGCTATGCCTATGACACTTCACGATCCTGCAACATGAATCCATATTCTAAACATGCTATCCTCTCTGCCATCTAGAAAGAAATTTAATGCATTCTTGACCCAATGGAAGCATGACTCTGGTCTTTTCATGTGCTCTCTCCATTCACTATCCAATCATCCCATTTCTCAGAGTTTTTGCTTAAACAGCCCATTCCAGAATAGAGTCAGTCAGTTTTATTAATCTACTGTAACCAACCAGAATCATTACAAAATACGAGTTTCTGCCATCCTGCACAGACTTGTCATTCTTTTTTTACTGCCTCAGTCCTGTGCCCCCTAAACAAGTCCCCAAAAGTTTTCATTGAGCATGGCAAAACCCATGTTTGTAGCTAGAAGAGAATGTTGTCTTCATTTAGCCAGCCATTTGGTTTTACCTCAACTAACATTCTTGCAGAAATCAACAAAACACACTTCTAGTTTCCCTTTCAAAACATGGAAAAACTTTTTATCCAGTGGCATGTCATTTTTCTGCTATCATGGAAAGGGGATCAAATGGGAGAAGATGGCAAATCTATTCCATCCACAAGAGAAATCCAAAATTGATGTTTTGGAGATATATTTGCAACAAGGACAGGAACAGAGACAATCTGTTCTACTGGTATTGCAAAAACGCAAAATCTTTAAAATGTGGATGAAAAAACACTACAGAATGTACAACAACTTTGCAGCACAAAAGAGCATAACTTGCTCTGGAAACTACAAAAAAGACGTTGCAGTCACCCCTAGTAATATGAAGGCAGTGGCACACAAGACCCAAGATGTCCAGGCCCAAATTATTCGAGCTAGAAGTTCCAAAATCTATGAGCAAGTATTGTTATTACCACACCAGAAAACAGAGCGGGCTCTTAAAACCTTCTAAGTATTGGATAATGGATGAAACATTCAAGACTGTCTCAATACTATTCCTGTAGCTATATACCACACACACACACTTTAAAAAGAAATAATGTAAAGGTCCTGCTGCTAGTCTATGCACTTATGAGCAACAAGTCAGTAGAATGTTACATAAGACTATTTATACAATTAGGTTGCTGATCATGGACAAAAGTTGAATCCTGAATTTACCATTATGGACATTGAGCAGGCAGTTATTAATGGTGTGAGGCAAGAATTTCCCAATACAATGAACATAGGCTATCTTTCTATGTGGGTAAAAGTGTTTGAAAAAGAATTCAGGGAGGATCTTGGTGCAAGGTATGGAGAAGACAAAACACATTGCTTTATTATTTGATGTATTTTGGCTTTGGCATTCCTTCAATCATCCACAATTCCAAATGCTTTTGAAGAGATAAAGACCCTAATCCCTGGAAAGGTTGATCCAGTGGTTCATTGGTTTGCAGATAATTTTGTGTTTATGGTAGTGAGAAAGACCTTCAGAAATGGATACAACAAATGCATGACACCACTTCATGCACCTTCTATTATGACAAAAGTGTTTGTTGAGAACAACAAAGCTCAACAGCCTTGTGCAATTTCACCCATAAATTTTAGATGAAACCTGAAAAAAGAAATGGGGTAAGTGGAAGCCTCCAGTGGAAACATCCGCAAAACTCTGGAATGTATTCCCAACAACTACCTGTATGCACACACTTCTGTGAACGTGTTACAGTTTGGGAGTTATAAGCGACCAACTGCAGGAAGCAACTTTATGGTCCACACTATTTAAATATTAACTCAATATTAAATATAGGATATCTATCCATTTTGAAAATTCAATAATTTATCAGTACTGTATATTTTCAATATCACCAACAATCACTTGACAATGGAAAAAATTTTAAAAAAAACAACAAAATTACTTTTCTGAAAGTATTTAGATTTTTTATGAGCTGGTTATTTTTTATCACCACAGATTTATTTAGGTCTACCAAATGAATCTTATATAACTTTAAACTCAACTATTTTGCAGCTTTTGGAATTGGCTCCCTAAAAATAATGTTTTACTTGCCAGTAGTAGGAATATTAGTAATGTAGTCATGGGCTTAAACAAAGACAAAAACATAAGATATCAAACTCATAATTTTAAAATTTTCAGCTTTGAATAACATTTTAATAGTGCAGAAAAAAACAATTCTGTTGCCAATGTTTTATCTTCTCACCACCCAAATAAGATAATTTTCATACATTTAACATTACATGGTTTTAAAAAAAGTTAATTAAAAAGTTCTATGTTCAACAAAGAGAAGAAATCTCCTCAGGCCTCTCAGAGCTAGATGGGTGAGCCACCACCTGCTGTGAAATGTGTTCTTGGAAAAGAAAGTACATAAATAAAGATTTCTAAAAATTAATTTAACAGTGCATTCAAAGAATAAAGAAAAAATGGCTGGAAAATTTTAATGTTCTATGTAAATCTAACAGTTAAACAGTGAGAAAAAAATATCTCCCAAAAATGTGAAATCATCCACTGGCCCAAAATTGGTTTGAAAGTAAAGTATATTACTGTTGTTATATAGTGGATATTGTCTTTCGGTGACAAAATCAGTGTTCAGAAAAAGACGAGTAGACTTTTTTCTTGTATGTTTCAGTAACTAAGACTGTAGCCAAAAGTTTTGCATCTCCACCGAAGAAAGACCAATAATAAAATCTACCTTCAAATCATGTTCATATAGCTAAGCACTGTGTGAATACTTCTGAGTCACATTTGTCAAGTTTTTTTCAGAAATCATGCATTTGCATGGTAGATTTGTCACATTTTTCAATTTTAGTCATTTTTCCATTAAGGATTTGGAAAACTACAAAGTGGTATGCACTTCAATAGATTACTGCACTATTATTATATAAATTCAATAGTTTTACTTAAACTTTATCAAGCAAAATTAGAAAATTCTATAGTGATGCAAAACTTTTGGCTATGGCTGTAATTCATAATCAGGTAACCCTAGAACCTACAATCTTCTACATGGGTCACATTTGGTTAAATCTCTTTTGTATCAAAATCTCATCAGGTTGCAGGTTGGCCACCTTGTGACTTATAAACTTTACTGTTTGTACATCTTGATCCAAAGTAGGAAACTGATTTCCATGGCTCTCTCTCACAGTTTGTGCATGTAACCATGTTGAAAATGTTTACATTCCTGAGTAAAAACATAAGTAAGTTCAAGTGATGAGGTAAATGTCTGCAACAAATGTAATATAAAATTCCACAAAAGAAGAAACTAACTTGCCTCTGGATGAACCCAGTGATAACAACATACAAAATCTGATCAAAAAGTCCATGACCAAGTTTATTATAAAGAAATTAAGTATACTATAGATATTATTAAACAAGTGGCATTGTTGGCAACTTTTGCTGACATCACACCTCTGGCAGAAAGTTGCTGTCTTGTCTCAGTTTCAAATGACAAGCTGTTTTGTGCAGACATTTTTTTTTGTCCTATTATAACATGTCTGACTTGAAGGAGCAAAGTATGTGCATCAAATTCTGTGTGAAACTTGGTAAGACAACAATGGAAACCTATGACAGAGTTCCAGCTAGCCCTTTTTAGCATGGCGCCACGCCATGCCTCTGGTCTACAGCGCCATGCCTCTTTGTACAATGACATGTCCTAAATTTACAATGCCATGCCCCAAATGGTGCAAAACACAAAGTCCGATTTTCCTTTTTGTACAGGTATACAACCGCCGCATGCAGAACTTTTTGAGCGTCCCCTGGCGGGAATTTTCCAGCCGCTCTGCGGAGTTGTAACTTGTGCGCGTGCACATTATACGCCATTTAGTTTATGCTTCGAAGCATAGCACGAGTACACAAAAGACCTAACAAAAGAGCGGCAGTCTTAAGAGTATTTTTCTTCAACGTTTTAAACATACAATCTAGCCTAATTCAAGGTCGTCAATTAAAGCTATTGCATTTCATTATATTATGAGAACTTGTAAATGTATATATACATGCATTGACTTTGTTGCAAATAAATGTGAACTTGTAGGTTTGTATGATTGCATAAGTTAGTAATACTTCACTTAACACCTACATCATACTAGTATTAAACTGTTATTTATCAAATTTGTCTTGTCATTAATGCAAATAAATGTGCCCACAATACCATGCTTCCGCACCGTGACTGCACGCGATGTGCCCTGTTTTATAATATTTACCATGCCCGTTTGAAAACCTAGCTATAACACTGTATGAAATGTTAAAAACTGCATTTGGGGATGAAGCTCTCAGCTGTTTGAAAATGCTCAAATGGTTTGCTCAGTTTAAAAGTGTTTGAACTTCTGTTGATGATCTATGCTCTGGCCATCCATCAACCCAGCACAATGATTCGTAAATGGCAAAAGATGTTGGCATCTCCTACAGCATGTGCCAAATGATTTTGACTCAAAATTTGGGAATGATGCAGGTCTTGGCAAAGTTCATCTCGTGGGTTCTCACTCCGGAACAGAAGGAACAATATTCTGCAGTGTCTCAGAAACTTATTGATTGTGCAGCAAATGATGAAAAATTCCTGCCCAGCATCATTACAGGAGGTGAGACTAGAGTTTACGGCTATGACCCCCGAGACTAAGCATCAAAGGTGAAGACAACAATGACTGATTATTTTTTTTTGACAGTGAAAGTGTTGTGCACCATGAATTCATTCCATAAAGTCAGACAGTGAATTAGTGGTTTTATCTGGCTGTTCTGAAATGCCTAAGAAATGCAGTACGACAGAAATGGCCTAAAAAATAGGAGTCAGCTTGTAGATGTTGCATTATGACAATGCACTATCACGAGAATTTTTGGTCAAGAACAATTACACTGCTTCTCTATGCACCATATTCAACACCAAATTACTTTTTTCTGTTCCCTAGACTGAAACACACCCTAAAAGGAAAGAGATTTAAGTATGTGCCAACCATCATCCAAAATACAACCTGCAAACTGGAAACCATCCCAAAAGAGGAGAAACATATGCTTTTAAAAAATGGCAAGACTGCTGGAATCACTGTTTCTTTAAATACTTTGAAGGAGATAAATTTGATTAATCATGTTAATCTTTAGTTTTGTAAGAATAAATTTAGTCCTGAAACTTTTTGATCAGACTTTGTATGTCATATGCACTTGATAATGCACAATTCTTTACCCCCAAGAATATACAAGTTTCAGTTTTAAGGCTTTGGCATTTTACTCTCAGCTTGAGATTTGCAATAAATCAAAAAAGGTGAATTGAAATTACTGTCCAGATCTACACCAAGATTTCAATGAAAATTGGCTGACAGGTTTAGGACTTGTACAAGTCACCTCATTAAAGATCAGCTTAAGGTAGTCAGTGCTACATAGCCAGATATCAACACTACTCACTCCCTCATACATAATAGCATTATTTGCAAATCTACAAAAACAAATACAAAGAAAAAAAGAATCTTGGTTTTGACTTTCCTCCAAGCAAAAACAAGGATTTTTTTGCAAACTAACTAGAAATCACAAAGACCAGTTCACCAAAATATTAAGATGTATGAAAAAATGAAGAAAAACATTGGTCAGGAGCACCTGAACTTCTCTAGTTAGATTATGTACTTGCAATAGGATGCTCAGACTGGATTAGCCAACAACAGAAATAAGGATAGGTTAACAAGAAAGCAACCAGGCTAAGATGAATGCCATTTTTGTGAAAGACTTTCCACGCCTGACAAATGATATCACCCAGTATTGAAATCTTTCACTAGAAAAGGCTGTCAAATGATACTTAAAAATATGAAAGAACAAATCTTACAACCAAGCTTCTTGTGGCCATAGCACAAATCAGATCTTTTCTAAGTGCTACAACTTCTGGATCCAATATGGATTAGGACTGCAGTATGTGGAAAAGTAGTAGTAGTCATTGAAAGATTTTACTAAGAATTGTGCACAGCTGTATCCCTTCTTGTATATACCAGCTAAACTGTTTCTGCTTTATCCCAAGGAATGGAATTTCCAAACAAGTGAAAGACAGTAGGGATACCAGTTGCAAATATGGTATTAGATGATCAATGTTACTTGCATTAGACCCAGAACAGTGACTAAGCTTTGTTGAATGTTTTCACATGAAATTATTTCTCTAAAGCATCCAAATTTATGGGTCTCAAATTGAAACCAACTAATCTATTTGCTCTCAAGAGACATGCATGATGACAAGAATATATAAATAGTAAAAATCACTATCAGAGCAATTAGAAAGCTGCCAAAAATTAAAAAGCTACAGCAATTCAATTGCTAAATGAAGTCAAGACACGTATTTGCTTTAATAGCTCAATTTCTTCTATAGGCTATGATAGCTGTTAGGAGCTCACACAGATATTTCTGCATAGTCTCCTCAGTAATCAAACTAGTGACTGAGTTACTACAGACTTGCCAAAAATCAGTATCCAACAAAAACAAACAAAACAAAATGTAGTCAGTGGCCACCAAATAAACCAACATATTCCACCAGCATTTAATTAACTCGTGTAGGTTTTCTGAATGTCTGCATATCTTTACAGATCTTGACCAGAAAGTAGAGGGTCACTATAAACAAACATCAATGCAATAAAAAAAAAAAGCCCAAGACTAAACCCTAATGATGGCAGGAAAGAATCAACAAAATGTACATCCATTAGATAGTTCAGTTTACCTAAACCCTCCCTCTACTCTCTTTAAGTATAGAGCAACTTCCCATTCTGCTCTTGTGCATCTGCCAAACCATCTTAAAATCAAAGCAGCCATAAGCAATGTGTTCTAAGAAAAACTGTTATGGCACCTTTCAAAAACAGTGAACTTAATGAAATTCTAGCCTCAAACTGCATCAAAAATTCTACTTGACAAGACTGCAAAAACATGCCATGCCTAAACTACATTCATGGGTTCCAAACTTTTACCAAATTTGATAATTTGTTCACCTCAGCTGGTATTCATTAAGATAATGCTTCATTATTCAATTATGAGTTTGGCCCACACCATAATCTCCTTAACTAGGTAGCTGCTTCATGGCTTCTATATGGTTTGTACAAATTCCAAATGTTTAAAATGCTAACCAGCATACAATTTAGTTTTCAAAGCATGGTAAAAGCTCACATTAAAATTAAAAACTGGATTTTAAATGTTGAGTTGTTAATGCAATATTTAAAAAGATCAATCAGTTTAGCAGTGTCAAAAGTTTTAAGCATGGACAAAACTAATCAGAAATGGAGTACGAGTTAGACAGACAGAGAGGCCAGTGAGTCATGTAACAGCAGATGAAAATATGAATTATATAACAGAAAATAATACTGATATTGTAGATATCTTTGCCCATGAGTCTAGGAGAAAACAAACAAACAATAAGCCCCACTAAACCACTAAACTAAATAAGGAATAAGCTAGTATTTACATTTTTAATCTTTCTTGTTAAACAATTTATCCAAAGTTAGTATTCTTTGGTATAATAAATAATAACTACTCTATTTCTAACAACAACAAAAAAGTATTTTATACCAAAGCATCCATGTTTTCCTAAGTAGGTGCCCAGAGTGCATCACTCTTTTATAAAATCATTAAATCTAGCCCTAATAAAACTATTCATACTGACGAGAGAGCGGAAGTTGCCCAATGCTCGTAGTTATTTCAGTATTTAATGAAGATTTCTTGTAATGTCTTTGCTATGTTTGTAATCAAAAGTACATGCTTGGGTGGACTATGAGACTAAATTAAGCCAGGTAGGAAGAAACCAAGTAAGTATTCATACATTGTAACAGTTTTTTTTTTTTAAAGTTTTTATTTATGTAACATTATTCAATTGAATTTCATACCAGAATTTGTTTTTAGCACAATTCAAAATTGAGCTGTACAGGATACCCTCATTTTAATCATATGCTACTACCTAATTACATAACTTGTTACATATATATGTAGCTCTTTCAATTTCCTGATATAGAAAGAAAAATAAGAATTTGAATTTTGAAAATTAAGAGAGGAGGATAAACAAAAATAAAAACAACACAACATCCTGTATGAAATTCAAACAACCATCCATGATGATACTGGAAATGACATAAGGGTGAAAAATTAAGAAATATGAAGGGAATGGAAAACAGTATTAAAATGACTAATTAAGACTGGAAATTTATTTTAAAAGTTGCAAGAAATTAAAGAATCAAGCCAACTCACACAGGTAGGTATGCAGCTGAATGCTTATTGTAAACTCCAATGCAGTCTTGTCTTTTAACTAATCCGATTTCTGTGCTAGCTGGTTTTAAAAGTGTTAAAATTGAAATTGTCAAATTGGTACATGCTTTAAAACAGAAATCTATGGTTGCTCTGTAAACTCAGCAAAGACTAAACCACAACCTACCTGACAAGTATAAACAATTTGGCTAAATTTTCTGGCAGATTTTAAGCAATCTAGATATATAAGAAAACTCTCTCTCTCACTTCCATTATAAAACCTACATTTTAATAATCTGATGCTAATAAATTACATTTTAAAAGTAAGTTTATAGAACCTGAACATCAAAAATTTTACTAACTGCATTCTTTAAAATATTTTTTTTCATCTCCAAATATACGTAACTAAACTGATATCCTAGAAATAAAGATGGACAATCTTCACAATTTCTTGGTTTATTGATCTAATTACTGTTATGACACACAAAAGGAAAATCCAAGACAATCTCCCTAGTGCCCAATTCCAACGCATCTCCTCACTCAACCGCCCTCCCAATCAGCGCCTGTTGTAACGCCAACATGTCATACCTTGCAATTAACATTCTGCTACAACTCCAATTTTCCTCCTCAAGTCCAGTAACTTTGACAACCTGACGCATCACTTCCCAGTTTTGGTCAATTGTAATCCCGAATTAGACTTCTATCCATCCCAAAATTGAAACGAATTTCTAACAAAACAAAGCTGAATACTGTAATGCAGTTTAGCAAAGAGTGGCTTTCCAAATTCTCACCTTGTCTAGCTGCCAACAAAACTGCCTTTATATTGTCAAAGCAATGCAATCAGGCCATGCTGACATTGAATGATAAGATTTGTAGTGTAGCAATAAATATGGTATTAGTAGTCTGAACTAGTCCTGTCATACAACAAAATGTGTAGCATAAAATGTCAGTAGAAGCAATCAAATTAACTAATGCAACAGAAGTGCTTACAAGAAAAATTCCATACAACTAATAATAATCTTAACCATTACCAGTTAAAAGTATCAATAAAGGGGTTAGCTAACATTAATAATCAAATAAATCACTGAACTTGCAAGGATTTTATATCAATATTATACTACATTCTAAGTAAATTTCCTTATAAACTTTTGCTAGACATTTTTTTAAAAACTTCTTTGCCATATTGTTCTACAGAATGCAAAAGAATCTATTAAATCACCCAAGCTGGCTCGAAAATAATTTTCATTTCAGCAGTTAATCTGTTTACATTTAATACAAAATTTGTTTAAAAGTTTATACAACTACACACGCATGCTTTATGGGTTGTTGCTATTTTGTTTTGATTAATTTAATAAAAACATTTTAGAATAATAATTTGAGTTTACTCCTAAACAAATTTTTAAGTTAAAAAGTTATTTCTTTCACCGTAATAAATCATTATCAATAATGGCCTTGTTTTGTTGGGTGCTTTTCAAAAACATACAAATGTAGCCTACCCTGGTTTGTTCATTTAGTTATGTTTAAGACCTGAGAATAAGTAAAGTGCAGTAAATCAATATCAATCACTCACTGAAATACCCCAGGAAAATATTTTACTGAAAATACTAAGTTCCAACAAGCATATTGTAACCAGTTTTGTCAAATGCACATTTTATAAGTTATCTGCTAATATGCATTTTACTGTATTAACAAATTGATTATATATGGGATATTTCATTGGTGAGTCCATTCATAAGGCTACCATAATGAGTGAGTGAATAAATGAATGATTAAGAGAAAGAGAAAGACATGGTGAAAGAGAATGGATGGTATTTGCTGTTAAAGGTTACAGTGAGGATGTGGTTGCTTTTTATGATGTCATTACAAAAACAATACTTTGCACTTACAAATCCCACCATTAGTGTTTGAACAAAGTATTTCAGGCTTTCATGATATTTTTTTTTTCAAACAGATATTCTGTAAAATATTCATGTTTATGGTTAACACTCAGTGCCCTGCAAAACACCAAGACAATGGCATTATTGTGAATTATATGACAATCCCCATTTAAAGAAATTCCATTCTTTTTCTGGAGAAAAAAAAAAAAAAAACACTCACATTTTATTCAACTTTTCACCATGCAATTCCAAAGATTATTTCCATTCCACAGTTTTCTTATCCACCCAACATTTAGCATAACATTTATTTAATAAATATTTAAAAGAATAAAATTAAAATAAAACATACTAAAAAGAGAGGTTTTTTTTGTTTCTAAGTATAGAAATAGTTTCACAATAGTTAGTAAATTAAATGGCTAATTATTCAGACTGGATTGTGCTCGATGATTTTTGTAATCAGATCAAAACAAAATGAATTTAGATGATGTTAGTTTTTTAAAAAAACAAACAAACTAATGATAAACTATACACTTCCCAAAATAAGAATTATGAATTTATGAAATAAAAATGTTACAGATATATTTTTTTTCTATAAACTCTCTCATATACGTATACTTCTTTTAAATAGATTCTGGAGTCATAAACAAAATTTTTTTTTTTTTTACATAACCTGAAATAGCTACTGATTACTCGATCCTACTTTGATTCTTCAATAATGAATGGCAAAACAATTTTTTTTTTAAAATATTTTAAAAAAAGAAGACATTTTTCACCAGAGGGTGTTTCCCAAGTTAATGCCCTTTTTCTCTACTTTTTTTCCCTCCAATTTCCATCATTTCTTGAAGTGATTAATTCGACTGAGGAAAGGAAAAATGGAAAGAAAAAAATTAAAACATTACTGCTCGCAAGTTCAATTTAAAAAAAAAAAGAAGAAGAAAATCAATGGAAACTGGTTAGACATTTATCCAATGCAATTCAAAATGTTTAGCACTTCAGGGAGCAAGAAGAGCCAGACATTTCAGCTTTTACTCATTTAGATATGGAACCCTAATGTCTAGGAGTCAATGATGCCTACTGGCAAATTTAAAAAAAAACAAAAAACAACATAAATCATCAAGCAATAGTAAAAACTGAAAAGAATGACCTGCTTCTTTTTTTTTTAGATAAGGTAATTTTTAAAATGGATAGTCTTTTCTAATTGTTCAGAAAGATAACAAAATGTCTCTTATAAGTCCCATATTCAGACATTTTAATGCTACAATTTTTAGGATAATATCTTGCTTCTCAACATATTTTTGAACATTGTAAAATATAAAATAAAAGCAAGCAAAAAATTTTAATTATATTTCTCCCTAACACTTACTGTACATTTAAAAACATGGAAATATACAAATGTTACACCTCCATTACTTTAAAGTATTAAATACCATTGCTAAATCATTAACACAAAGATTTAAAACTTTGCATTATTGCTACAAATATAAAATTCATATTGGAAATTATTGTCAGTAATAATACTCATAATACAATTTATTATCTTTCTGATAACAATTAGAAAAGTATAGCAAGATTGTTTTTTCTTAAATTTAAAAGATTTTTTTATTATTATTTAAACCACTAGTCTGATATTTACTGTAAAAAGGCTTATTGATATCAAATGTTTTTTTTTTCCTTTTAAATATTAAATCATGAACAGCTGCCAAAACCAAGTCTTTGATCTGGACGCATCTTTTGTAGCAAAAACAATCAATATACTTAGAAGAATAATTTAAAATTGTTTATTTTTGTTTTTTTAAAAAGATTTCAATGACAACAAAAAACAAACAAAATCACATCCATTAGGTTAAAAGTATATTCAATTTAAAGCAGCAACTTCCTTTTATCAGGAAACAGTTTCATTACCACATTTTATTTTTTCATATTATATATAAACAAACAAAATTATGACACTGGTCCATCAATTAAATGCTGAGGTTGGTGGGCATAAATACTGACCACATTATAACTGAATCCTCGTAAAATCAAGATTACAGCAATCTGGGCAATGGAAGTAAATCCTGATAGGCCTACAGCTGAAACCTGGATGTAAAGGCCTGTTGTTGCTGATCATAATTGGCAACAGTTACAGGCAAAAAAAAAAAATAAAATATATATATATATATATATATATATATATATATGTTGCTTGTATTCCCATTTGTGTTGATAAAGTGATTGCTGATATTACATCACAGGAAAAAAAATTTGAGGATCCTTGACACTGTCACTAGCAATGGCCTGGTTTCGTGATATAATTATAAAACAATAAAGTTCAAACCATACCAGACACAGTGACATGTGCATGCCATACTCTTTTTATAAAAAGAACAATTTGATTGATTGTTTATAAACTCTTGAAATATAGATATATATATAAATTTTCTCTATTAAAGTCTATGGAAATTTATTTTTTAATGAAAAAGTCTGTTACTTTTTTCTGGACTACTACTTTTCATTCTTCATGTTTAGCAAAATTGATAATAGACCGTAGTTGCATTGTCTTGAGGGAACCGACATTCCTTGACTCAAGCCACTTTAGTCCAGTTTCCAGGCAAACAATAGCCTCAAAGCAGCCTGGTATGACCATCTCATCTGTATCACTCGTCATTGGAGTTAGACATCTCCATGGGCAAATTCACTTCATTTCGATCAGATTTCACGATATCATTCTCAGAAAGCACCTCCCTAGTTGGCATTTCTTCTTCAGTTTCTCGCCATTCATGTACTAGGGCAGATAAGGCTTCTATTCCCGCACTGTTCAGGCATTGTTTGAATCTGTCCATATTTGCATTGTCTAACAGATCCTTCTGCAATCTGCAGGTCATGGAATACCTTTGCCTGACTTAGGTATCATCGCAATCACAATCGCATTTAGCTTCATATCAATTGTATCAGCTTTCCGTTTTCAGGACAACATCTTAAGGATACAGAATCAAAAAGCTTTTTTCTTTTCTTTTAGATTTACACAAAAAAGTAGAACTGTTTTAAAATGCACAGCAGACTTCAAATGACACGTGTCTGAACACTAAGCACCAAATGGGAATATATGTTTGATGCATGTATAGACAGAGAGCTGGAAAATAAAACAATCAGTATGTCATGTTATTTGTTTTCAACGAACATTACCAGTGATGATCACAGACACACATATACATGGTTGGATATCGGAGCAAAGTGTACTGAGATAGCCAGTATAGGCTTCTTACCATGCTTACAGGGCCATACATTGTTAATGATATCTCATCTACAGTGATTTCTTGCTTTCCCCCCCCAAAATACCTTACTATTTAAAAAATATGGGAGACACAACCTACCCATGTTATATTGGATCCCGCTCTAAAATGATCTGCATTAAATCGGGGGACCAGTGTAATGTGTATGCATAAAATAAAATGTATCAAGAAAAAAATCCATGAGTTACTTTATAAAAGAACGTCATATTCCTAGGGACATTCAAATGAAACTTGGCTAGCAACAAAAAAAAAAGCAAGATGTTATTAAAAAAAAAAAAAAATCATACAAAGATAAGAGCAGGCAGACAGGGTGATGGAGAGAGAAATTCTTGTAGTCACTACTGTGTAAATATACTTAAGTATGGCTTTAAAAATAATAAACCATATTTAAATAACAATGTTTACATATAATTTACTCTTAGTAAATAAACTTTGGATGAGAGTATAAAATTCCACTGTATCCCCCACCTCCTTTTCCATGGTTTAGGCATTTAAAAATAAAAAAAACAAAGAAAAAGACACTTTTACTCAATTGAGTTCAGCCCCCCTCCCACCTGTCTATGATTACTTAAGGTTATTTCTAAACTTATGTCGCATTATGAGTACAGCACTGTTATTTAGCATAATTTGTAAGACTATCTAATTTTAAAAAAATACAAGGCTTTAAAAAAGTTATTAGATGATAAATCAGTAAAGAAAAATCTTTGCATCTTTACACTAGTGACCTTCAAAGAAATATATTTTTAAAACTACAGTAATAATAAGATAAAATAAAAATGTTTAAAAATAACTATCTTTGTTAAATACACCAATGGTTCCAATTTGTTTTTGTAATTTTATTAAGCTAACTTTTAATTAAAGTATAGGTATTACCTACAAAGGTACAGATTTTATTAAATATGTTATTTGAACTTACAAAAGATGAGTCTATTCATTTACATTTTAAAAAGTTTTTAAACACGCCCCTGACCAGCTAGGTGGTCACTTTTTCATTGGTACAAAAGCCCACGTCATTGCGGAAAAACAGATTTTGTCTGAGAATTTCTGTGGGAAGAGAGAGAAGCCGTTTGCCAGCCTCTATTTTATTCTCAGTGCATCATGTGAAAAATTATTTAAAAATCTCTTCCCAAACTTCATAGGTAGAAACTCCAGTGAAGTGTTAATGATGTCTAGTGAAACGATAGTAGTACCCCAAATTACTAGGCGATCAGTCCCGTGGCAGCGCTGGCAACATCAAGGAAGACAGACAGGTGAGCATCTTTCCTACTGATGATAAAGTTAAAAGCTTCATCAGTTGGTTGAAGCGGAAGCACAGGAGGCGTTACACAACAGTAAGTCAGAATTGATCACGTGTCCTGCCTGCTTCCGATGTTGTATTGCCTCGGGACTATATCTGCATACTTTAGTATACATTTGTACTGCGTACTACTGAAAACTGAAATGCCTCTAACATTTTAATTTTTTTTTTTCAATTTTCGTCCCAGAAGTAGTTTTGAAATCTGTTTGATGCGATACGTTCAAATATCACCATTTTGGCTGCTTCCACAATGTTGACCTGGGGAATGGCAACAACACCTGGCCATGAGGGGAGTGTTAAAAATTTTTATAAAGGTGATTGAAAAATGTATTGCTTCTGGTCATTCAAGTTATATTTAACAATGCAATGAACTGAAACAAACAAGATCTGGAAGCAGCAGTCCAGGTGTTCTGGTTGGGGTTGTGTTGAAAGAAACCAGTAATAAAGGAGTTAATCCAATTACCCAAAGGTTGCAAGGTTACTGCTGCATTTGACAGTTAGATGCTAGAATGATGCTCAGACTAAGATATTGATTATAATGAAATGCAAGATATTATTGTTTGCTTTCTTTACTCACAATTGATTTAAACCATTTGTAAAAAAAAAAAAAAAATGCTTTTGAAGGTGTAACTAATACATTTAAGGACATATGATCCTCAGGAGGTTTAGCTGAACTAGTTCCTTTAATTTATAAATTCTTGAATTGTAAACATTGGTGGTTTGTTAATGTACATCACAGTTAGGTATCCTTAGAACTGCACATGAATTTTCATATCAGTCCAATACATTTTTAGTCACCACTACATTTCATATGGATCAACTTGAATTGTTACATTATATACCCATTCCTTTTATTTATCTCACACACACATTTTTAATTATGAATATGTTCTTTATTTAAATGTAAATCCCAGTGATTCATTTTTCATAAAAAGGAAAAAAAAAAATTCTAAGACCAACCTAAAATGTGTAAAAAAATTAATTAAACAAATTCTGACCAATGCACTTTGAACAATTATTTAAGTTTTATGGTATATGTAAAAAAGAAACATTTTCTTCAAAATTTTCAAAAACTAATACTACTTTCAAATTTGGGACACAAAAAAAAAAGTAAAAATATTCCAGTGAAGGGAGAAACTTGCAGTGAATGTAGTTTCAAGTGCCAATTTAAAGCTGAAAGAATTAAAACTGTTAGAAATGAAAATTATGCTATCAACATGAAATTCTTCAGCTTCCTGTTCTTTAATAACTTGTTGTTGTGTTGTTGTTGTTTTTATTTCAGTATTATTGATTTTTTGTAAAGATTTAATTTCTCAGTAGTGATAAAAAATTATGGCTATTGTTTAAAAAAAATAAAGAAATCAGTTTCTCTTACATAGTGGAAATTGTGCTTGCATTTGTAATTTTAAACATTTTATTCATATAACAATGAGAAGAAAACTGAAGTGGTTCACCTTCACACATGGTTTAAATACAATCAAAAAGATGCACCTATGTTCCACTGTAGAACAATTCTCCTACAATGTGATCCAATATAATCTTACATTCCTGTGGGTTACTAGGAGATTCCTGTGTGTCATTTCTGCTTCAGGCTAGGAATGATTCATCAGGTCAAACAGCAGCAGCTTCATCCCTCCTTCCCAGGTTCCTCAGCTATGGCCAGTACCCAATTTTGACATGCATTGTCTCCCTGAATGAATCACACGCATACTGAGGTGCCTCTAATTTCACAGTACCATCAAAATAAAGCCTGTCCAATTCTTCTCTCTCAAAAAAGATGAGAACCCAAGGGAGATAAATCAAACAGATAAGAAAAAAAAAGGAGTCAACCAGTCTGAGGTAACTTTTGAAGTCTTCACCAGAATGTAGCATAATTTGACACTGAAAATCATCATATTTAAAATAATCTTTAAAGCATTGTTGCTAAAGTGCTCAAAGAAGCAAATATTAGATAAGTTGTGAATCAAATAAGTCAATATCTGATTACTTGCCAGAAAATAAAGCACTCCAGGCAACTGGCTCTTTTAAAAATCTATTATTTATTCATCTCTCTCTCTCTCACCTAATATTAATTTTCCTGCATCATACAATAGAAATCAAATAAAAAGTGCCAGAAGAGGTAGAGGTGGGATGATCACAAGTTTAATTTACTTGTAATATGCAGAAAATAGTTGGGGGGGATCTTTTTTTTTTTGAAGTAAGGGTGTTGCATGAATATAAAGCGAAGTGTGTTCTATTCCACAAGAAAGTGGCAGGGAGTGGGTTCTTAATAGAAGTTTCCTAGCTATAGAGTAGAAGAAATTCCAGAGGTGTTTGAATCTAATTAGAAAGAATTAGAAAAATGACAAAACTGGCCTAGAACAGTAACAATACCCACCAGATCATAACCAGCAACCACAGCACAAATTTAAAAAAAAAAAAATTTTTTTTTCCTCCTTTTTACCAGTGAGAAGCAACAAGAATTTGGTGGTGGGGGATTAAAAAACCATTGATATAGCAATCTCTGGTAAACCACATCAGTGATACACTTCTTTCTCGGCCATAAGAGAAATCGAAGATGTGTCATTTACATTCCCAAGAACTTCACAAACAAGTCCAATCCACACAATACGTTTTCAAACAAATAACAGCTTTTTCCATATATGCTTAACATATACTTAATCATTTGAGTAAAACTAAAATAAAAAATCTAAAATTCAACATCAAAATATTCTAAAGTTGAACAAAACCTTTGTTAGTGGATTCTGAATCATGTATTGAAGATTTCTTAAAATTAAAGATTTCATTTAATGCTTTTTTAAATCTTCTTTTCAATCATCAGAACTTCTTGTTTTGTTTTTTTCCTTTCTTTTAATCTCTTCAGTTAAAAAAGGATTGCTTTGTGTAAAGCAAAACAATGAATGATATGACCTGCCTGGTGTTATTAGTTCTTTTAACAATTGCTTTTGAAATCGGAGCCTGGCTCTTCTTAAAAGTGGGGTGATTCATAGACCAAGAAATGCTGTCAGCAATCAGAAGACAAGATAAAAGTTACAAAACAAGAAAAGATGATTTAACTAATTATAATGCACAAGCAAAATGTAATGGTTTTGTAAGTTAATTGCTTTAAAAACAAACTTGAAGGAAAAAAAAGGAACCAGACAGTTCTTCATTCCACAACAAAGTGACTGCAAATGAAATTAGAAGATAAGATGGCAATACTTTGACAATGTAAGATTATAAATTCTAATTTTTCTCCAAGCCAGTTGTAATTCTTCTAAACTAGGGGAGAGTGTGTATAATTTGCATCATAATTAAAAGAAACCAGAATCAGAATTTGACTACATTAAACCCACTACATCATCTGCAGGTAATAAATTCCAGTTAACTGCTTTCAGTTTTACAATTCTACATAAAAAGAAAACTTAAAAAAAAAATATATTAATTTTATTTTTTAATGGGATAACACTAGCTGCATCAATATTTTCATTTAATATTAGCTGGAAGATTATTTTCAAAAGCTAACTTTCATCATACACTGCAATATATAACACTTCAAAATTCCATCAAAACTGTCTCTCTGAAATAGACCAATGAACTATATTTTAGAAAATACACAAAAAAAAAATATCAATACAAATTAAATTACAAATTCATATAGTTTCTCTCTGGATGTTTAGGTGGGAAAATGGAGAAAAAAAAAACTACTGCTGTAATTATCGATATTTCAAAATAAATTGTTAGCCGAGCAAAAAATCATTTTTGCAAATATGATAATTTAGAAATTATTTCTGATTGCAATTTCAAATGAAACACACATGACATGACATGAAGTAACCTATGAAAAAACAAAAATATGCAAATAATTTTCAAAACAAAATTATAGATAAAATATAATTTTAAAAATATACAGTGGCAAAAAAAAAAAAGTTTAAGAACGATAGCAGAACAAACATGAAATGAAACGTAAAATATGTAAAAATAAACATTCCAGCATGGGCATTACACTGATAAAAAAAGCAATTTCTTGTTCTTCTGCTTAACATATACATAAACATGATCAGCAGTAAATATTTTGTGTACATTCACTTTCTTACATTATGACAAACTTTCGTTGCTAGCAACACAAAAACCCAATTTTTTGAGATTACATGAAATAAACAGATCAAGGAAATATCATTATTTGGTTACATAGCCATGAACATCAATTACAGCTTGACAAGTCGAATACACTGATCTATGCAAATATTGGCCAAAATTGACTGAATAATTTGAAACAAACGATCCAAATTTTTGGGCTTTTTAGTTTTAATAGCATTGTCTATATTGTTCTACAGATGCTCTATTAGATACAAATCAGGGCTTTGAGCCAGTCACTCTAGAACTGAAATTTTCTGATCTGTAACTGAATATTTCAGATTGTTATGATGTTGGAAAATCCAATTGAGAGGGAGGCAGTTCTCAGAATATGGTTGTAGTATATTGGACAAAATGTCCAGTACCATGAAATTCCATCATAACATAAGAAAGTGTGCAAAATATATACTACCGATCATGTTCATGTACATGTCAATCAGAAGAATAAGAAATTGCTTTTCTGTCAGTGTGACTGGAATATTTATTTTTACATATTTCAACTTCAATTTATGTTTGGTCTGCCATTGTACGTGTGCGCGCAAATCTTTCATGCTAAAAAAGAAAGTAAAACATCACCAAAACTCCACAAAGCTCGTGTCAGCAACTTTTTTTTTTTTTAATATTTAATAGATAAGCATCACAAACACTAATATGTAAATCTTTTTTAGCTGGTGGTTTTTGTGGGTTCTTTTTCAATTTAAATTACAAATGTGATTTTTATTTGTTTTTAGTTCTTTCATTTATATTTGTTTCTTTTGCCAAAGTAGACAAACTTTATAAATTATTATTCTACAACATTTTCCACAAGCAATAAGGTTTTTATCAAATAAAGTTGGTTCTGAAAACTAATGCTGAGATATTACCAATTACTAGTGATTATCCATGAATTTGTTATTTTGCAGGAATGCCTATTTGGAAAGAAACCAACAAAAATAGATCCATAAACTGGGAAAGCCTCCGATTCTGAGTTTTATTCCATAGTTTTAAAGCTAAATATACTGCACAGCCACAATAATATAGCTGTTAAAAAGGTTTTCACACCAAATGAAAAACAAACAATGTCTTTGATTTTGACTTTTTAAAAAATATATAGATTCACCTATCTTGTTTGTGTTTATTCTAATGGACAAAAATAATAACTATTACATTATTGTCATTTCTCTAAATTGTCTCTCAAATTTTGACCAAAAAAAAAAAAAAAACCAGTCAACATCATAAATAATTCAACATTTGAGTTGCCTCACCAAGATAGAAGATATTGATACATCAAAAACCTACAGAAGGCATGCGAACAATAAAGCCAAACATTACATTCAACAGAATCATAAATTCTCGGCAAACATCATAAAAAATTCTAATATGTAATGATTTTGTACTTAACCTAATCAGATAAAATGCAGAGTTTCTAGTTGAAACTAAGATTTTAAAATATCTAATTTTTTCTCTTTTTTGTGGCAAGAGGAGAAAATCCAATATTATCATTTATTATTAGCAAAATTGTTTCAAACTCTTAATTCATTCATATTTGTACCCACTCATCAAGTATTGAGCAAAAGTTTTCTTGTGTGCAAATCAACAGCTATAGATGTTGTGCATTTTTACCAGACAGTCCTTTTTCTTTTTTAACCAATACCTTTTGGTCTTGCACCATATCAAATACAAGTTCACAGTAGCTCTTAGTAAACATCCCCAACATCCAATTATAATTCTACTACAAATTCCCCTTGTTAACTGAATCTCTATTTACATACAAGCTGAAATGTTCCTCTGGTCACCATAAGAAACCATATTAAATTATACTAGCACAGTAAATTACTAGCATGCTAAACACTAATAAATATGAATGCTACTATTCAAAAAATTTTAATGTGTATATATGGCCAGCCAATAAATTAATATTTTAATAGTCAAGATTCTGAAATCAACAGCACCACTTTTAAACAAGATTGCCAGACATGGATCAACGCATCATGAACATGCAGAGCTGGTAGAAAGTAAAGCAAAAATCACAAGTTATTCCATTGCTTTTTCTTTGTGTTGTATTTTGCTAAATAAAAAAATTTAATGTAATTGCCAGTAATGTTCACTTTTTCAAACAACAATATTCAAAACGTTGTGGTGCTATGTTGGTATTCTCTTCCGCAGAAAAATTATTTGAATCGAGAAAAATATTTAACCCCTTCTCCATAGAAACAAACTAAATGAAGAAAGTAATGTGCCACATCATGTCATCACAATGTTGTTGTTTCAAGACTGTATACATAATATAATATAATGATTCAGTTGCAACCTTTTAACAACCAAGCAACAGGCAGCTGGTGGCCCAAGTACTGGAATGCCATGGATTAAGGCCCAAGTTCAGTTCCTGTCAGCTCAGTTTGGCCTACCTACCTCCCTGACATGGTTTCTTATCATTTTTCTTCACCAACTGGCAGGGGTGGGGGTTCCTCTGGGACACTCAATTTTTCTTTTACTGGTTTCTCATGGTGCAGGATAAAGCTCTCTAGTAAATAACCACATCACTTCCTTCCTTCAACAGGTTTGTTGGTCACCCTTCTAAACACAGAGTGGTGAATAGGACAAAAACTGAATAGCAACAAAAACAAACCCCCAAAACTTCATATCTTTCAATATGTAAGAAATTTTGCACATAAATAGAGTAAGCATGCTTTTAAAATCTTTCTTTACTCCTAAAACCAATACATACAAGCACAAAACTGATTAAGGCTTTGCAAACAAACAATGTTCTATAGCAGTATTCAACGAGAGAATTCCCATAAGTTATTTATCAAAAGCAGCAGCTATAGGCTTAACATGGCATTTTAAAAAGATGCATGCATCATATATATATCTTCTCATAACTAGTAATTCTAGCATATAGTCATTTTTGAATAAAAGTGGTGATATATGGTAATGTATCAATAGTTATTAACAAGCTTATTAAAGTTGATAAAGCGCTGCAAAACATATGCTCACCAACTGAATCCAATCAAATGATTCGTCTATTTTGATGAAATTACTAATATATGCATATGTTATAATTATAAAGGTGTTTTAAACACTATACAACCTTTGTTAAGTTTTTATTTTTATTTTTTAAGTCTGGGAATTTTTTTTTTTTTTTTTACAATTTTAAACAGTTTGTACACACAATGTGCAATTTTTTTTAAACCAATGCATGTACACAAAGGTTTGGGTTTTTTTGAGGTTTAAAATATACAAGAAAATCTGCCAATAAAACCATTTTGTTTGAAATTCTATGAAAGGTTCTCTTAAATAATAAAATAAAATAAAATTATGGTTAATTGGTTTTTAAAAATGCAAGTGACTGGACAGGTGATATGTACTTGATTTAGTGGCAAGCTCGTAAAAAAAATCGACATGTGCACACCCAGGAAAAGTGTTTTATTCATGAGCACGTTCTCCCTTATTCTGCATTAACTGGATTCCACACTGCCAATCTTTATCATATCATCATCTATCAACTGAAACAAGAAAAGGTGCTGCCTGTTTGAAAGCTCTAAACTCAATTAATAAATACACCCCCCAAAAAAAGGAAGAGTTTTTTTTTAATTAATTTTTTAAAAAAGAAAAAGATGGCAAACAACTTACCCTGCGGAAAACCAGAGTTTTATCATCATCATCGTTGTCATCATCTCTTACGGAAGAGGGGGTTAATGTTACGTAATCCAGGGATTTCAGGAGCTGGTTGCTCTGAAAATAAAAAAAAAAAAAAAAAATGTAAATTGATCTTGCTAATTCTTTCAAAAAATTTTTAAAAAATGGTTTGTTTTTTTTTTTTGGAGAGTGGGATTATTTTTGTATTTGTGTTGCTATCAATAAAGAAAAAAAAAATCAAAATTATTAAATTTTTGCTTAACTAGCCAAGAATTAAATTTGAATTTGAAACATATATAGTTAACTATCATTTACTGTAGATTAACAAGTCATCTCATTAAATAAAATTAAAAACATTTATGCATGTAAACCGTATTTTTGGTAAAATATACTAGAATTTTTATTCATGAGGCTTCCTTCATATGCATTAGTTGTAA
This sequence comes from Nautilus pompilius, assembly GCA_018389105.1. Taxonomy (NCBI): domain Eukaryota; kingdom Metazoa; phylum Mollusca; class Cephalopoda; order Nautilida; family Nautilidae; genus Nautilus; species Nautilus pompilius. Next base: position 434,490 of record JACATO010000622.1, on the reverse strand, counting down.
CATCATATTACTTCCACATGTAAATATCTTGCATTCATAATGTAAATCACTGGCATCCCATACATAACCCTTTACTGGTTAAGTAAAATGTCAGATAAAGTTAGTTATATACAGCTAGACAAATTAAGCACTCAAGTATAAATAATTTAAAACCCAATCAGAATATACATTTGTGTCACTTTACAAGGCAGCTGGGTAATCCACATGGCAATTACATGATTCAAACTTTGGTGCAGTGGATGTACGTGCCTCCTGTGACACCCTTACTGATGATGGAGAAAGGCAAAAATTTCAAAACGTTGGATTAGTCATATGTACATGTGCAGGTTATAGTGTGTATAGAAGTATCTCAAAGAGAAAAAAAAATTTGTCTTTATCCACTGATATGGTAAGATGATACAAGATGGCAGATAATTAAATGTTTAGGAAAAGACTATCCAAAGAAATTGTACATCAGCTAAATATTAAATATTCAATTGTTTGTTTGATACCCAGACATCAACATAGAAACTCAGATACTAATCTGCCATTTCTGGAACATCCCAAAAGACTTTTATCAGAATACTACTTCATGCAGTACATCAGGCACTCGTTAACAAAGTCCTAAAAAATCAGTGGCTGCCAGGTAACCATGTGTCTATGAAAACTATCACCAAGAGGCTGAATAGTCAAAAACTCTGGTAATCAGTGAATGAGGCATCAAGCCCATGTTACTGCCACAACATAAACAAGGGGTCATCATTAGAATCATACAGACAGACAGATTCAATGGTCTGCAAAAGCAGTTTTTTCCTTCTCTGGATGACCGTGCAAAGAAAAGCTAAACTCATAATCAAGAAAACATTTGCTGAGACATTTTGTGCTTGTGTGAGTGATGTGTTTCTTACAAATGTAAGCTCATTTTTATCATGGGTCCAGGAACACTAAATGGTATCCAGTTACCAAATATCATTCACTTGCTGAGAGATACATTTTGACATTCATTCACTTCAAAGTAAACCAGTGTTTGTAGATGATCAAGCTAGACCACATTGAGCAATTGCAATGACATGATATACAAAGTAGTACACTATCAATACTAGAACCAACAAAAAACCCAGATTTCAACTCCTTGCAGCATTTATGGGACTACCTAGGCCAGAAAATGACAGACACATCAGTTCAGAACCTGCATAAATTGGACCCAGGAGAGGAAAAGAATACTATGGAGAAGAATCCAATATCTGGGGCCTGAACATGAGATGTGATTCTGTCCTTTGTAAACAAGTTAGAAACAGTCGAACTTTTTTGCAGCACCGACTCAAAAAGATCCCTAGCAAGTAGAAAGCAAGCAAAGGCAGCATGTCGATATTTCTGACAAGACCATAGCCTTTACCTTACTTGAACATAGTAATTTGTAACCCATAATTTGTTCAGTGATTAAACAGAATTATGTTGGTTTGTTTCATTAGGAAGATTACTTTAAAATCAGTGTCTCACTCTCTATTAAGGTATTTATTACTACTGACAAGTTAATAGAGATCCTTAACAAGTCCAGGTGTGAATAATTACCTAAATCATCCCATTTATGTGTTTAACCAATCATAATTAAAATGGTATTTGAGCTACTATTCTGAACACAATTGAAATTAATTTTATCCATATCAATTAGTCATTTTTTTTTAAATATTTTAATTTTTAAAAATCCTTTATTCTAAATTTGAATTATTTGTTAAACAAAATAAGTGGTGCATAATTTCTTTAAGATAAATATCCCATAATCAGGAATGTGGATAAATACTCTCCTTTCCTTGAAGCCAAAAATATAAATTTTAGTGACATGCGCATGGGAAGGAGATATTTTCTGGAGATTCTTTGATTATGACACACACATAGGGTGATTCCTGCATATTCTGGAGTACATTAAGTAGATTTCAAGGTCAAAAGTTTAAAAAGAGAAGCATTGGAAAGTTGAAGAATTCTAAAAATCCAGTTAAGAGTCTCATAATGCAATGAGTACTTTGTCAGTGTTGGACATGGGAAACAAGAGAAAATAATTTATATCAGGTAATGAAATTAGTGAATTGAACTGATTTACTATTATTTTCACTCATAATAATTGTGTCTATTGTTGGTTTTAATTTCAATTAACATTTATTTATACATTAATAGTAAAATATTGGTTCATCTAAAAATGGCATCTGTACAGATCTAAAGTAGAGCCTAAGTTCTGCCGCAATTTAACATCACTTATTTTCACACTGTATTTTCTTTTTATATAATAATGACTTTAAAAATACTATTATTTTTTTTAAAGTTGTTTCAAAATCTGTTTTCTTTTTTTTTTTTTTGTTTTTATAAACTAACAAAATTAGACTGTTTTATTGCCCAAAATGAAACATAAAATCACTCAGACAGCCCATATTGGGAGAAACCAAAAAAAAAATAAAATAAAGATCCCAAAACAAATACAATTAGCCCCAGTATTGTATGCAGCTAAAAGCTTTGCAATTAAGATCACAGCAAATGTCTGTCAGAGGACAGCCACTCAAAGTGTCATTTTGCTCTAAAACCGAGAAATTTCTGTCACGCATCCTACTTGTTATGTGAAAAAATAGGAAATGCTGGACAAGCTGTGCACTCCAGTTGAGATTGGCTGAATTCCAGCTGTTTACACAGCTTGAACATACAAGTTTCCAGCTCAGACAAGCACTGTTCATGCGTCTCTCAATGCTGCTTTCATTCAAACATCAGCAGCTTCTCACATCTAACGAATCCCTTAGCACAAAAAGTTGCATTTAGATAAAATGATTCCACTTCTCCAACCTGCATTCTGAATAGCTTATGATAAATCATTTTCAATTTTATACTGTCATGGCATGTTTTGCAAAGATTTTCTAATTGTTGATAAGATTGCAATTTTTCATTAACAAAAAAGGCTATGTCCTTTTAGACTTTAATTATTATCTGAAAGTAAACACTATAGTCACTTTTTTTTTTAATGTGCACATATCTATGCATATATGTATCTGAAAATGATTCAGTTGAATAAAACCTTAAATAAATGTAAACACTATTACTGGCTAAATTTTCTGTTAAGTAAATCATATTTAAGGATACACATATGACTGCATTTCCCTTTTCTTTCCATTATGCTGAAATTTGGGTCTAATTTCAGCAACAAATATGGCTATCACTAGCAAATGAACATTTAGTTTTATTTTTAAATTAAGGTCACTGGCTTAGTTAGTGTATTGCAATCATTTAAGTTTTACTCATCACATCTTCCATGTTCTTCAAAATCATCAATTTCTGCAAGTTAAAAAAAAAAAAAGAGACAGAAAATTTCCTCCTCTATACTTGTTACATTCAAACAGAAACAGGCCAAATACAACTGCAGTGATTTTATTTTCACCTGGATTCCCTTTGGCCTCAAATTTAAATTATTTTATCATCTAATTTCATTATGAGAACAGTGTTTTCAATAAATGATATTATCACCAGTGAACCAGAACTGAAGTCAAACTTAAACCCAGCTGGAAACTAGATGTCATGGAATGAAATCATTTTAGCATCCCGCCTATTTAAACTAAATCACTATACAAATTGTTCTATAAATGCTGCCAAAATGACTTTGCCAACTCATTATAAGCATTTTTCAAAAGGTTACAACTATTACAGAATGTTGTTATATGAACAGACTATGATTAGTGACTAAACTTTATACACATTTTTTGCATGCAAAAAATATATAATATACCATCATAACATTAATATACAAATTAAAATGTTCATATCTGGTATATTCTTTTTGCTTGGTTTGCTAGTTTACTTTTTTAAAACATGAACAAGCCTAAAGACAAATTCACTATCAATCAATTAATGTAAAGTTCTTACAAATGCATCAAAACATGAAGGGTTAAAATGATCAGCAAAATCATGCAGAAATAAATAAAAATGCTTATTTTTAAAATAAAACAAAAGATGGAAACTGCTATAATCTGATTAATATCAATACACTTCTGTATGTGAACACTCACAGATTCACAAAAATATGGTAATCTAGCAAAATTGAGGGGATGGCCTACTGGATAACCTGGCTGGGAGACTTAAAATACTTTACTTTCCAAGAAACCTTATTGATGTTGGTCCATCATTTATAGCATAACATGCAGAATAATTTCAGTGATAAAGATGATAATATATTTAATTTTTTTTTCATTTCAGTCAGTGAGATAGCTTTCTAGGAAAGCAATCTATCTTACATTACTATTTTAAAGTGAGCATCAACTTGTTAAATTAACATCTAATCTACTTCCACCAGATTCCATTATCTCCTTTACATCTAATGCTAAATTGAAGCATTATTTCTCTGTTAAGAATAAAATGATTTATAGGGATCCTAAATAAAAAATTATGGACTATCTTTATTAAAAATCTCAAATAAATGTTCAATGATCTGACTTCTACTCAGAAAATTAAATATTTTTTTTCTTAGTCATTAATATATACTCTAAATGGCTACAGCTCTACTCTTTTCTTGTTTTTTCTTTACATCGAAGATGGATGTTATATATCATCTGAACATTTCACATTTTTCAGTGTTTAACCATCAATATTGTTTTTCTTTTTTTTTGGAGAGAGTTTTTCTTTCTGTTTAAATACCACAGCAACTGGATCAATAAATGTAATTGTTAAAAAACAAAAAAATTATTTGTACTATTTTTTCTTCTTTAATAGGATTATGTATAATAGTCTCCAAAATTATTAAAATGACAAGGATATTTATTTTTTTGGAACTGCAGTTTGTATCAAAAGCAGCAAGATTAAAAAATAAAAGAAATGTGAATCAATAATACATCCGTTATGTTTATTTCATATAAATCCCTACTCTGGTCCTTTTGTCACGCACACAGCTCATCGTTTGTTGTTAAAATACTGCTCAGCCTTTTATCATGGCCTTGTGAATTTGAGGCATGCAAATCACTAGAGGATCACATTAGACAAAAGCATTCCCTTGCCTTTAAAATTTACATAATCAATTTTGACTCTTACCAGCTACATTCAAGTCTCGTCATTGGTCAGAATAATTGTACCATAGCAATGTGGAAATTTCTGACCATTAATGCAACTTCAACTTTCCTCTCAACAGCAGTTTTAAATAAAAAAAATAACAACAACTATAATATATCCCAGTGAAAAAAAGAAAAACATTTTATAGTATATACTCTGGGAAAAATTTGCAGTAAAGTTAAAAGAGCTAACTGATAAATAAACTGAAAAGGAAGAGGTGGGAGACAAGCAGAGAAAAAGTTGCTAGCATTAAAAGAAAGAGAAAAAAAAACTTTTTGCAATGCCACAAATTACCCGACAGGTCAGTGTATCCCATTTCTGATGCGCATCCATCTACTGCGAGATAGATAGTCAAAGACTGATTGGATTGGAATGGCTGTGAAGCTATCAGAAAACCTTTAACATTCTAGCAAAACACACATTAAAGAATGACATTCTATAAACTTCTGCATCTGGCAAAAAGTTTCATAACTTTGATATCTAAATAATTGAGAATAATAAATTGTAAAGTTTTTAAATCATTAAAATCAGTTACTAGGTACCATTAAAAATGTCTTTTTTTTTGTAAAATATTTGTTATTGTGTTAACTGAGATTCAAAGATTTTAATTCCACAAAAATATTAGTTGTACCCACATCCATTTCAGGTTTTCTGAAAATCATTTAATTAGTGGTCAAATAAAAAAATAGCCATACTTTTGAACAACTAAAATTTCTCCTTTTCTTTAGTATATTCTAACATAACAAAATTTTCTGCAGTTGATAAAAGACAAATGTTTTATTTTAAACCTGAAATCTGGTTGATCATCAGATTATACTATTTTCAATTTAAAGACTGACTAGACTCTTTCCTACAGAAATCTGCTGCATTCTTTTATTATTGCTGCTGAAATTTACCCTTTTTTCAAGGTTTATATGAACAAATTTCTTCTATCCCTAATTATGCATAGAGATGTATGGACTGTTGACTACAAAAAAAAACAAGATACACACTTTGGTACTGAACAAATGACTCACAAATTAATCGGATACACATGAGATCCCTTTAAATTTCAAGTATTAATTAATTTTAAAGTTTTCTAGGTCTCTGCCCTAATTCAGGCAACTTCAATGTTATAGAAATCAAAAAATGGCTCAAATTAAATCAGTTTTTTCTTCATATTTTTTTTAAAATTTCAAATAGCAATTAAATATGTATTTTTTTCTTGCAGCCTAAAAAACTTCAAGTATAGGGTTTCTTTCTTTTTAATAAATGGTTTTGAAAAAAATATACAAATAAAATCAAGAAAAAGAAAGACTATTCTATAAGAAAATTGCAGACTTTTAAAGGACTTTTAGAGCAATTTCTTAATGAACTAGTTTGGGTGCAATAGTTAATCATCCAAAATAAGCAATTATTACCATTTAAAAAAAAATTTTTTTGAGATTTATTTCCAATGCTATACATATGAAAAAAAGAAAATATAATCAATTAGGAAATAAGAATTACCAGTAATGATCTACTCTTTTGGAGACTTGAGAAGCTGTATTAAATGAACATTGATTGAATTACAGATCAGTTCTTTTGATAGCAAGACAAGGCAAAAATGTAAAATGGCTAAAATTACTATGACCCTCAAGAAACATTAAGAAATGGTACAATGAGGACATGCGTTCAGAAAAATTGTTTTCAGCAACCCACAATAAAAAGCGCTATCTCCTTGCAAGCAGGTAGATGTCTTGTTTTTATAGCATTATTCAGCACATGCACAAACAAGATTGATTCTCAGTGATTCACGAGCAAGCCAGCATAATATACTGATCATCCCTACCATTGACTATGCAATATGGAGTCGGATATAATCCAATCAGTAATTTTGAATGCATGTGCGCATGTCTGGAGATCTGGCAGGATCTCCAATGGCCACTCAAAAATATATTAGATTTCATAAACATGGGCCATTCATTCATTGCAAAACTCTTAGCCCTGAAAAGTAGCATGCTGACCTATCAAACTTAAAATTTTAAACAAAAAAATATTTTGGTGACAAAAGCATTAAAAAAAAAAACAACTAAATTTGACAAGAGAAATCAATACAAAAATGTATCAAAGTTGAATAAGCCTTTATAAAATAAACATAAGGTTTCAACTGTTTAAAGAATTTTTGCTGTGCTATATTAAGAAAGGTTAGCCATAGATTAAGATACTTTAATACAGCAGAGGTGACCACCATCTCTCACACACACAGGACTGTGACTAATATAATAACAAAACTGAGAACATTTAAAGGAAGTGATAAAGATATATTCCACAAACAGTGCTCTAGATCAATAACCTGTAGAAAACTGCGAGCAAAGGACAGCAGCAACGAATGCATTTTCCCCTTTCTGAACAGAACATTCATACAATTAAGCAGAAACAACAAAAAGAAAAGACAATCAAACAGCAAAGAAAAGTGCAGATGTTTTCTGAGACAGTATCATGGTTTCTCAAAGCACTCCTGAATGCAGCAAAATCAATTTTCTTTCCCCTTATCACTTTTACATTTTTATACAATTCTAAATCTGGCATTAAATAAAATCACAATCTTGTACTGTTCCACACCAATTGTCAATTACTCAATTCAGCTACACACATTACTGATGGAACACAGCATATCTTCAATATAATTTGTCTTTTCTGCATATTCGCCATTCAAAATCTACCCCGTAATCAAGTTAAGATAATATACTTCCAATTTCCATTTAGGTTACTGGATGAAAATGAAACTAACTTAGTAATGATAAAAACTATCCAAAACAAAGCTGGGTTCCCTCCTTCCTTTTAGTATTTAATTAATTAGAAATTGTGAGAGGCCTTAAAAGGTTTGCAAAATTCAGTATTAACAAAAATCTAAAAGAAAATAATGAATAAAAATTAATGCATTGCTGTTTTTGAGAATATAAATCAGATCTCGCTAACAGATCAAAAACATTACTGATAACAATGAATGCATCTGTTTTTAAGTATTAATAAAAGGAAAAAAAGTTTCAATAGTCAACCCAAATGAAGAAAAATATAAAAACATAACATTGACAAATGTTAAATCAACTTTAAAAAAAGAAAGAAAGCAAGCCTCATTTATCCAATTTTGATCAGAGGGTTCCAACACCAGTAATAGATAAAAGTCAATTATTATAACTTGCACTTTATACATTTAGTTCCTGAAATCACCACATGGGAACAGTTTCCAAGGAGGGGGGAGGGGAGGCCATGAATCAGCTAATTATCTCCCCCTGGGCAAGCTCCAAGCTCATGGCTGTAGAAAATTACATTAAACATGTCCCATAACTCTAAAGAAATGCTGAATCTTTTGTGAAGATCAGACAGAATGCTGGACCAACCATATTAGAAACTATACCAAACATTTCTCAGTGCTGCATCTACCAACCAATGTCAAAGGAGATGCCCCAAAAAAATTTCAGAGGGGCAATCTGCAATCACTTTAGGAGATCTATTACATAAAGAGAAAAAAAAATTTTTAATCAGAAATTCTGATGATGAAATGCCAACTACTGTGGCTAGCAATCAATGATCACAACCTCGATGAATCATGCCATCAGACCCCAGCCTCTCTCCTTATGATGCTAACAATAACAATAGTTATAAATAACAAAATCAATCAATACCTCTGACCCTAAATTTTACAGCTGTTTGCCAGGGTCTTTCAGCCAAAGAAACACACTATCTAACCAAGTAGTGATCACTAATCTTCTCATTACAATAACTGAACCAGCTACTGATCAAATATGACAGTTATCTCAAAGTGATAAGGCAACAGATAAAACTACACATCTTTGATCCTAAGCCAATTCTCAAATAAATTCTTAACATAGTTCTGCCTCATTTTTGTTGCTTCAACATAACCTGTACATTCCATTTTCAATCCACTTATGTTATCATTTCTTACTACTATTGCAATAAACCTGCAAAAGGTCCTCTTTAATTTTCTTTATTCTCTCAACAAATTATACAACACCCTTCTCAATGAAAGATGGTTTTGAGTTTATTTTTGTTGTTATATTAATTTTGACAGTATTATATTAATACTGTTTACTTAGAACTTTTGTTCAGATTATTTCTGATAAATCATATGCTATTTTGATGCCCCTTCCAATTACATTTTCCCCCCTTTGTTGAATCAGTTTCCAAATTATAAAACTAAATATATATATATATATATAATTTGAGAACTAAATAATACCATAAGTCCATAACATAGGACAGTCAATCTAGTAAAACAAAAATCATAAAACTATCCTATAAAAGTGCTGGAAACATTTAAACAGAAAAGCTTCCACAAGCATAAAGAAATAGTATGAACCTCATATAGCTTAATATAATAGATAAGAAATTAAATCATTTTAAAACGTGAGACTATCATTTTTTTATTTTTATTATTTTTTTTTTACTAATGCTGTATTTTTGCTTAGAACATTATAAAAACATTTTAAATAAATCAAACAATGGGTAGAATGAATAATTTAAGTGACAACATATTTTCTTTTTTATTACATGCTTATGGTGAACATTGTAATGCATAAAATGAGATTTTGGTAAAAAAAAAATGTTTAATGAGTACTAACACTGAAAAAGTAATTAGTTTTCAAGAGGCTAATAAAGGGATAGTACTAAAATAAATGAACCCTAATTAACTACAGGAAAACCAGTTTCACAAACCTTTGATTTTCACACAAAATACAAAAACTTTTGGAAAAGCCAGAACCACCCGCAAACGAAATACAACAGTGTTTGAATCAGTTCATCTGTACATATTTTGTTGTCAGAGATCAAAGCACTTTGTGGCCCAGTCTGGACTTGGTGTGTCTTCAGTATCATTTTTTCCCCTGTTGAAATATAAAGACCATCACCATTTCACACATGCATAACTGATGCTAGACTTCATACACATACTGCAGTTGGGAATTTACCTTTTGGGGGCAAATATCCTCTTTAGCACACTTTTCATGATAAACTCCATTTGCAAAGGCTACTACACTGCCACCTGGAGTAACAATGACACTACTGACATTAATCACAAAATATAATGTTACCTTTACTTAAAGTTACAGATTTGTCCAAAAGTAGTGATTTTTCCAGTAATTAATTTTTGGTCACTACTTTCAGTATGACCACTCATATTTTGACAATTTTTAGTGGTAGCATTTTCACAAGCTTTAATTTGTAAAGATCAGTAAACAAAAGCTGGTGAGAAGGCACATTAACATTAATGCAAAATCTTATGAGAACCTATCAAATCCCTTTATCTAGCACTGACTAGCATATGCTAGTAAAGATGTAGTTAAGATGTAACTCCAATAATAAAGGCCACAGCAAGGTAGCCCCTGGTCTCCTACAATCATTGTTGTTTATCATTGGCATGTTCAATGGCAAACTATTCATGTAAACAGCATTCAACCTTAAATTTGTTGCAAAAAAAAAAAAACCTGGACCCATATTCCCCATTGCACCAAAGCTCCACCAGCAAACAACACTGCACAAAGACAATGCCAAATCCAAATACCATGTTGGTTTGCTGGTGATTATTTCATTTATTAGCTCAGGAAAAAGTTAAGAGTAATGGAAGAAACATGTAATGGAATGTTAATTACCTAGGGGAATGGTCAAAGAACATGCAAGTCATCCTTGGAATTTGTCATTAGAGAAAGAGGGGTTTCCACATAAAAAATGTGATCAACCTATAAAGCTTGTTGGCTTCAATGTATTTGTTCAGAGCTTAGGTCAGCTGGAGACAATGTAAATTTTCTTTGCACACCTATGTCCTGACTTTCAGATTTTGGACATTTTACAGAAATAAGTTAGAAGGGAGAGATGGTGACCAAGCAAATTACCTGCAGAGAACTCATGAGCAGTGGTCAAGATGCTAGTCAATCAATTACAAGTTACCAAACAGTTACAACTAGTTGTGTCGAGAATTCAAAAACATACACATACATGTTAAATCTTAATACTGAGCCAAATATATGTATACAAAAACACATAATACCCATGATTTCATCTTGTGTTTACAGGTGAACTGCAACAATTGGATTTAACTGCTCAATCTGATGAAAAGATTATTCATTTGCTGATAAGTAAGGAGCATGACAGGTCTTCCAACACAATGCTAGGCTAGTTGACAAGTGACTTTAAATCAATCGACCATACCGGATTATTGAAACCAATCCATGGCAGGATAGATATCAGTTACTTTTTAAAAAAAAAAATTGTATTAACAGACACCAGTGCAAGGGCTATCACCACCATTAAAGTCCATGCTACAGAAAATAAGTTGCATTTAATTGCACATAATCTACTTTGTTATTTGAAATAAACTAGTTTCGCTGTATTTGGACCAACTTTTGTCTTTATTATTTAACTAACAACACTAATTCATTATAAAGTGATGGTGAGATCTCTCTAAAAAATACAAAGCCTAATCATTTCAGCAGAGATGTATTTCTCAAACATTAAATGTACAAAAATTCACTTTTAATCAATTCACATACAAGTGTAGACAAATGTGAATATTAACCATTTGTTCACTTATAAATTTTAAAAATAATTTATAAATGTACCTTTTTTAAATGAAAAGTATGCAAATCATTAATTATAGTAATCCACCAATTTAATTATTACAAGGATTCTACCTAGAATGCTTTGGCAAGTAGAAACAATGGTTTAAAATACTTAAAATAGACTTGATGTACTATTAGAAGAAAACATTGTGGATATTATTACCTCAATAAATCTGAAATATCATTTGCTTTGGTGCTAAAGTGATTTGTGAGAAAAGCATGCAACAACACTTAATGATGACATTTAAATTAACACACTTTATCTATCTATAAATAAGTTTGTTGTTTTTTTTTAAAAACCATGAACAAAGTTTTCTCTGGAGAACATTGACAATATGCTTTAGATATTTCACCTCACCAAGCAAAGTAGCTAGCAGCCCAAATAATTACCATAGTAATTCTTTATTTTAAAAAGTAACATCTTTGTAGATCTTCATGACACTTCAAAAAAATTTTCAAACATCCAGGGCAAAGTAGTTTGTCAAATATCATTGCTTTTTTAAAATAGATACTTGGTCATGCAGAAGCAAAAGGAGTAAGATATAGCTGTTAAATGGCTATCACAGGTTAATCTAGTGCTTTAGTTTCCTGTGTGGCATCTTGACAACAGGAAGTTAGTTGTGGCTGGCCAAATGCAATATTTAGGCCTGGCTCTTCTCAGACAACTAATGTGTGTGTGTGTGTGTGAATGAGTGAGTGAGAGAGAGAGAGAGAAAGGGGGGGAGCTCCATCAAAAACTATTAACATACTTCCCTATCAAGACCAGTGTCTAGGCCTTAGGAGCTAGAAATAAACCCAATCTTTCACACAGGGAACAAGCCATTGGAGACAGCTATAGCCCACTACTACATTTTTGTAGAACTTCTCCCTTCTCTGATGAGGATGGCTCATCACTCTTCAAAAACACCTGCAGGTTCTCAACAAAGGCTATTCTTGCAGAAATCAGACAAAACCATGGTTAAAAGTCAAGTGTTTTCACTTATTTCCTTTCTCCCCTCACTTCTCCTAAATACCGTTAAAGAATAGTAGCTAAAAATTGTTCAATATTTTAATCTATTTAATATCTTAGCTACCTACCTATTCATTACCCTTGGCCATTTTCTCATAAATACCAGTTATTTAGTTAATATTCAAAAATACAAAATAAAACAATTACTTTATCTGACTAAATAAAATAATACCTACTAAAATTGCATAGATAAATGCTTATGACTTCTTTCTCTCTCCATTTCTTGAGTATTTTGGGTCTCAAATGAATATCATTTCTCTGGTAATAAATAAAGAATTTTTGTATAATAGAAAGGTCAGCATAGGTGATGAGCAAAATGATTGTGCTTGAAGATACCAAACAATTTTAGAACTTGGCCACAATGTTGTTTTTTTCTTTCTTTCTTTTTAAATAATTAAATAATAAGGTGCAACTATTTATGGAAATAATAATAATAATAGCAACAATAATAATAGACACTGAAAATAAGTACACAAGATTAAAAACATATCTAATACATATTTTCAAGTGTTTGTTCATTTGTTTGTTACTCTTTCACTGCTGAACCATAGCATCTAAGAGACCCCAAATTTTGGGTATAGATATTTCAGAATCTGGGAAAAGTTATAAGCTATTGCACATTGGCCTAAAGCAATTTTTTTCACGTGCAGCACCAGGTACCCAGCTAGTCCTATTTGTAAAACTACATTCAGTTACATAATGTACAATTAAATTTTATACTGGAAAATGTCTGGCAGTAAATAAAACACTTCTCTATAAAACTCCCAAAAAAACCAAACCAAACATAAGTGCATTTAAAAAAGCATTATTTCAGCAAAGAAAGATAAGCATTTCAAATTGAAAAGAAAAGAAATTCAATTGTAATAAAACTTTTAATTTTAAAGTTGCAAATTAAAATACAAAAAATGAAATTAATCTGATGATTTTACTTTAAGTTTTATCTAATGTACATGCACTGTTTAATTTTGCTATGACTTAAAAAATAATTTTTTTCATTTTAAATAATGCTGTAAAACAAAGTTTTTATTTTTTACTTTATTTGGAAATATAACTAATTTGCTTCCATTCCTGATATATTCAGGCATCTTTAATCTCTCAGATTTTAACACCACCACCCAATACAAAAATAATGAAACATAAGCAAATTTACACTTTCTAATCACACTGTTGGAGTTAGCTGTCAACATAAAGCAGCTGGAAGCTTGTCAGTTGTTTCTGTGACACTGTTGGTAGCTATAAAGTCCCAACACAGGTGGTGGGCACAAGCTCAGCTGCATGAGGCCAGACAGGCCCAGGCACTGACAGCTGGCCTTTCAGTGATGTAGGCAAACATAGGCCTGCCAAAAGCATACCACCATTTTACCCAATGATTATAGATCATTCAGACATCTGCTTTTTCAATGATCCAAATGAAATAAAGGCAGATGTTTAGGACCTTCAATCAACCAACCAATCAATGCAAGTGCAAGATCTCAACATAGCAGATAAATGTGGTTTACTTCTTACACTACTACCTTGCTTGAAAGTAGCCCTAATAATGGCTGGTTGTGCCCCATGTAATGGAGAGTAGTGTTTTGTGCACTGTGCATTACAGTCAAGCAATAACATGTATTGCTAAAAGATACATTCAAAGTCAGTCTTTTAAAGTTTGTCATGAAATGTTTATGAAAAAATAACCTGGTATAAGACCACCATACAATATAGTGAAGAAATTGTATAGCTAATATCCAAAATGTAGATAGCCCACATAAATCAATGCAATAGTTGTCACAACAGTTTGGCATGATATCCAGAAAACCTCGAAGGATCTCACAAGAGTTACGCATGATGCCCCAGAGTCAATGTTGTGGAAAACAGAACCCAAATGATACTGCATCATATATACAGTACTGGGACTGGTTGCAAAATAAAGTTACAGGTGGATATCTGGATACAAATCCGTGCATGTCTGATGAGACCTGGTCCAGTCTTAGTAGTTATGTTAATTCACAAAATAACCATTAATGGTTTTATGATTAGCAGCAGTCTTCCCAGTCCCCTTATATAATAGAAAGGTTCACACATGAGACTTTTTTTTTTTTACATATCCAATAAATTCTAAATATGTTAAAGCTATATTCAACCCTTTCATGGTTTACCAAACAGGATGAAAGAGTCTACAGTTATTTCCAGCAAGATATGAAAAATGCACTGTAGTGTCATGTCAAAAAAAAAAAAAAAAATGAAGGATAAACAGACAATGATTAAAGGCTTGTGACTGCCACATTTCCCAAACATCAACATGCAACTTTTCACTCTGGGAAAACCAGAAGTATAATGCTAACAACCCCCAAAGGATCCATACTTAAACATTTCTGTGAAAAAGCAGCACAAAAATGTCTTGATGCAGATTTCACTTCTAACATCTTTTATGAGGTCATTATACATTTGGACACAGTCATACTTAAAGGGCCACCTTCAAGTAGCTCATCCTGTATGTAGAAATGTATTTTTCTCTAATTAAACATTTAGCAAAATTATAAGCAAAAATGGTAACTATATACAAACAAGTCATTCCTTTATGTACAAGATTTAAAAGTAAATTAGTGGAAAAGACAAAATGCCATTATTGTCTAGTTTGTCTGAACATCATTAAGGCCTACCTACCTTAAGTGTCTGAAGTTTTTTTTTTCAAGGTAAAAGGTAGGAACTTATAAACTAATTCTTTAAACTATTGTAAATATTATACCAAAAAAATTTTTCAATGTGGATTGCATGTTAGCATATCATTCTTGCTTATCATGGCAGCAGATTCAACTTGATCCCCGATGGATCAAAGCTGCTTGGTGTCTAACCATTGACGGGGTTTCTCTCACTCACTCTTCTGTCTAGCCTGTTCTATATCTTAATTTCACTTCTAATCAAAAAGATTCTAACCAAGTCTTTGACTACAGAAATTTAGTGTTCAGTTGGATCCTATGCATGATACTATATTTTTCACATAATGACAAACTTCTCTCTTCAGTTGCATGCAAATGCAACATCTAAATCACAGAATGCAAAGTTGTGTTTTAATTTTCTTTTAAGCTATGAAGGATAGATGCACAAAACCCCTCAAGCATAATGGTTTAAATAATTTGATAACTAGCTGTGTATAGGAAAGTTCTTTTCAACCACTGGATCATAAATGTATGAAATTCATGATCAGGCATAGCAGTACCAATGGTTCCAAGAATCTGTTTGATTCCCATTACAAGACAAAGAGGTGATATTAAAGATCTGAAACTTCACTCTCTAACTACTGTACTGTGCCCATCAGTTTTCTCCAGTAATACCAAATAAGAGGGAAATCAGTTGGAAAAGCCTTCAGTAAAGTGAAACAAAAGCAACTCAACTCTAGATGGAAGTATCATAGATGTAAAAAAAGATTGAAAATTTTAATGATTTGGAAAGTTAAGTTGGCCAAAATGTGAATTAAGCTAACTGTCCAACAAGGAGTAAATAAGACACCTCCAGAAGCTAACAAAAATAATAGTAAAAAATGATTTGCTTTTCAAAATTTTCAACTTTGTAATTTTATTGAATTTGCAAAATGTCAATAAAAATGCAATTAGATTTATTTTTGTTTTAAATTTTTATTCAATCTATTCAGAGATGTATAGTTTGCAACACTAACCTCAGGGTTTCTCCACCATTTAGAAATATTTAATTAATGTAGCTGTTTAGAACATTTGATTAAAAGTTCATATCATAATTAAAAACAGCAATTTTAAAAGCAATAATTTAAAAAAAAAATAATTCAAAATAAGGCACTGACACAAAAAAACAAAAATTAAATTAATTTGCACATGTCAATAAGTTTGAAAAAAAAATTTAATCAGACATTCTAAGATGAGCGCAATTTCCACTTCAAAAGTTGGATATCAAAATAGAGTTATAGAACTATTCATATCAAATTTGTCTGAAAATGCAGTGATGCCAATCTCTCTCTGAAACATGTATCAATATCAATGGCAAATGAATCTTTAATGATACTGGCTATTGACCAAAAGAAATTTTGTAAGAATGTAAAGATGGCTAATTCTTATCTTCATAGCAACAAAGATAGTTTCAAGTCAAACTGGTCTGTAAATGCTAAAATCTAATGAAATTTATCTTTAAAATCTCTCTCTCTCTAAAGGCTTTTTTTAAAATCAGTTTGATTTTGAAAAACACAAAAATTCTCTACTCTAAACTATAGCTAAAAATATCCAAATATTCACTAACATCTGCATATTCTTACTACTCAAATGTTGCTTGCACTCCACAGTAGAGAGAGTTATTTTCTGCAACATCCAACTTGCTATTACTACTTTGCATTAATTTTTCACCCATGAAGCAGCAGACTGCATAACTCAGGTTGCCACTAGACCAGTGCACCTCCCAGGCTGTTTTGCAAACCTCCTTGATGTGGTTTCCTCTGAGCACTCCAGTTTTCTCCCCCCGTCTGAAATTTTAAAGTTCTAGTAGGAATTTTCATTCCAAATTAAGATGTGCTGGGCTGGCAACACTTCGCTTGTAATGCATAACAACAGATTCAGATATTTAATAAAACTTACTATATTAACAATGATCGTGTAGAAACAATTTTTTTTTTTTTAAATACCACCACAAGAATTAATAGGAAAAATAATTCAGAGGATGGCCTGATAAATCAAGTGCTTTCACATCAGTGACTGATAAGGATATTTAAAGAAGAAAAAAATAGTAGTAATTTTCTCATGCTACTATAATAATTTTTAGTGAGTGAATAGCAGCAGTAGTAAACATCAAGCATGAACAAAAAGTGAGTTCTGCATAAACTGACAGAACAATGATGAGTGTCGGTTGAAAACATCACATCTGGTTTGTTTTCCCAAATGAGTACACACGCAAACATACTTATCTATTTTTAATAGTTTTTTTTTTTTTTTTTAAACACGATTCCCACACAATCTGCTTGACAAAATTTGTTTTCCAGGACTTCACATTGAGCTTAACAATATAAATAACATGCCTCCATTCTACCAAAAGCAAATTAAACAGGTTAGTTAAACTAAAATCAATCCTTCAGTTTGGTTGAAACATTACAGTAGTTTTTGAAAACTATCTAGCAAAAGAAGTTTCTTCATGGCAGCAATCATTGAATGGCGATATTCAGCCAGGTATGCTTTTAGCATCCTGCTTGTCTGTCCAGTGTATCTCATTTAGCACAATGTATAGAACACCAACAGTACCAAAAAAAAAAAACTATTATGTTAGATCTGTTATTGTATTCCTTTCTATGATGCATATTATCCATCATCTTTCATTATTTAATGAAAATTATAGAAGAAAGGGAAAAAATATATTTGGTGATCAACACTTGGGTAGTAATTTTTTATAATTTATTTTCTATTTTATTATTTAAAATGAAGGTTGGAAAGAAATTCAGTTTGGATTTTTTTGCCAATTTTGCTTAATATTTTTTAATTAAGGACTTTTCCAGGGAAGTCATTATCAACCCCATTGATGAATTTTTTTCTTCTTTTTAGAGGGGGATTTATTTACAAAAATGTTCAACAAGTAGGTAATGAATTAAACAGGTTGGAAAACCAAACAGGATTAATTCATTTTTAAATCAGAAGAAATCTTTACCTTCTAGATTTTTTTTTTATAGTAGTAAGCCATTTAATTAAAGTGTTTTAAATATTAGTGCATATCAAGTTCTTCAAAAAGTGTGTTTAAATGTCTATTAAAAAAAAAATACTATATTTAATTTGCTAATTAAGAAAGCAGACAATTATCAAATATTTCAGTAAGTGTTTTCATTTGCTACGCAACTGATTAACTACAGAACTAGTAATAGTGGTGTTGCTTTTCAAAACTTACACCACAATTATGCGTCTGGTGACCTGACTACCAAACAAATATTTAGGAATGTGTAACTATAACAAATTTTTATTCATTAGGCAATGACATTACACAAAAAGATTCAGCTTTCCCCCCCACTTTTCTTTCGTTTTTGTAAAGTTCATAATACCATTAGTTTCCCCCATCCCCCCTCTCTTCTCAATTAAAATATTTTAAACAAAATGCATTAAATTGGTATAATCATTGTGAGTCATCAAAGTAGTACCTATTAGTCTCTTTGTAATGATGTAATGTATTACTTAACTGCACCACACTGTTTCCAACAAAAAGTGGTATGGAGTTTTTAAATAAATGAAAGCTATATAACATACTTTTTCATTACAAGTACTCTTAAGTTAATCAGAGTGTTTCCAAAAAAACATATTTTATGCCTGAATAACTTCCTATGATAGAATCCAGAAATAATTCTAAAAACTAATTTGTAACTACAAAGATGGAATTTAGAAATTGTAATCAGTATTCTGTAAATTATCTATCAAATTATGATTATTGGAACCTGATTAAAATCAATTATCATTACATGTGAATTTTAAGTGTTGAATGCAAAATGCAATTAAAAACATTTTTATAATCAGATTTGATCGAATTAAATCAACACGACTATTACAGTGTCATCTACTGGTGTAAAGTGCCGATGTGCTAAAAGCATGTTCATCTCTTTCTGTACACAAAAGCATTTGTCAGAATTACATTAGGAAAGAAATCTGCTGATGTGCAGTTTCCTGATGTACATTCATTAACTTAAGAGGCCCACAACCACCACACCCCACAAAAAAACAAATAAACCAACACACCCTAAAACAGACATCGCATGCCTCAGGGAGCTGGAAAGATTGTCTTAAGCATCCCACAAAAAAATGTTCTAAACTTTTTAATGAGAGAAAAAAAAACCCAACAAATTATTCCCTTTCAAAATGAATGCTAAAGCAATTTGTTAATTTCCTATACCTTGCCATACTGCTAAAGCCAGCTTCAATCTCATTTTCTCCAGAGCTTTATTTGAAGAAATCCAGATCTTGGTTTTAATTTGCTAATTCATTAAATAAAAGAAAGAAATGCTGGCAGCTGATAAGAACCACCTTATGATTCATTTTTAATAACATTTAAAATTAAATGCCTCAAAATAGTGAGAATTTATACTTAAAGAATTTGTAAAATGATAGAAACACGCACTTCTGAAATAATTTAAAATTATATGATATATATATATATATAATATATATATATAATATTTGGGTGAGATTTGATAAATGATTTAGAACATCAATGCACATGCACAAAATAATACTTCATTTTTCTAAAGCAAAACCTTTTTATACAAAATGAGAAACTTACTTGTCCATAATTAAAAATAAAGATTAAACCAGTCCACATGATAGTGGAAAGAAAAAAAAATGTTTGCAAGATTATATCTAATTATATTCCACTAGCCCAGTTTGACAAATGGTTCTTCAGGGAACAGTGAACCAAGCCATGCTGGTTAAATTCACCCACTCACATTTTTTTATCTATGCAACCAAGCTCATTGAAGCTATCTTTCAGAACCTTCCCAAGCTCTCCCCCCCACTCCTAAATAAAAAGTTGAAATTTTTTTTCAAAAAAAGGGGAAAAATACAAACTAACATGTTACTTTTAATTCTTAGCTAAGAGAAAAAGACGTGAAAATGAATTGTTAGCAAAAAATTTAAATAAAAATATTGGATAAATATTTTGTTTTAAAATTAATTATAATTTGTTTAAGGTTTATAATTTAGGTGAAGTATTCAGAATAATCTGCCAAAGAATCTTGTGTAAAAGCTCCCATATATAAAAACTTTTCCTCATGGTAGCCAGGAGAAAGTAAATTTAGTTTAGTGGCAGTTTTAAAACAAGTTGCTTTCAAATTGAATTTGTTACTTGTAATCGGTGAGAGGTCTCATAATTAAAATGAATCGAAGCTCAGGTTTCCAAAGTTGATCTAATGGAAAAAAAGAAAGAAAAGAAAGTAGAAACTTATGACGAAATATTCTGAAATTGATCCACATGTGCACTCAAAAAGATGCTCTAAAGATAAAACAGAAATCCTGAAATTAATCTCATCATTAGCATTCTTCTCACAAGATAAAACTACCATATAAAAGTATCCCATTTCAGTCTTTGATGAAAGATCTGCTATTTTGAAAGAGAAAAATATTTCATGGTAAATTAAAATTTTCAAAATTGTTTCTTTAAAACGTTAAATTTTCTTTACTACATAAAAAAAAAAAAAAATTAAAGGGAACTTTCAGCAATGCAAAAAAGTCTTGCCCAAAATACTCTCTGGGGGGGGGGGACCAAACCGAACTATTACTGTTGAACTACTTTAGTCCACAACAAAGTTAGATCATTGTCTACATGATGATGTACTACTCTCACCCTTCTGGTTATAGTATATGCAGTTATTTTAAAAATTATCCCTTTCTTTCCATCATCACTTATAGGCAGACATTTTCTTCTTGACTGTATCATCATAAAATGTTGAAATTCTCTGCCTCAGGAAAAAAAAAAAACAAAACTAAAACGAGAGTTATCCTCATTAAGGTTGCAGAAGGATGCCGTACCAGAAGAATAAGGCCACATACCACCCAGTAATGCAGTATTATTTAATAAATTTAATTAGAAAAATTAAAGAAAATAAGACAAGCAGCACATGTATTGTTTTCTCTCTCTCTCCACACTGACAGAAAAGAACATTTGAATTGCTGGTGGCCTAGTATCAAATCAAAATAAAGTAGGTTAGCAAAATTGTTCCCACAGAAACTGATCTATAACTTCATTAATATTTATTAAAATGACCCAAACATACAAACGTGACATAGTGAACCTTAACTGACCAATTAACTTAATTTCAGTACTTTGATCACATTATCTTTCAAAATAGTTATTTCCCATGGAATTATTTTCACTGATCAACTAAAGTCAACATTTAAAAATGTGACAGGCACTAGCTGGTCCAAACCATGTACATCTCACAAAGCATGTAGCACTCAACAAACCCAGCATACAAAAGAAAAGTTTCAATTTATAAAAGCAAAACAAAGATGCTGTACAAACACATAGCCATCTATATAGTGCAGTGATGCTAGCATAAAATGAATAAAAAGTCAGCTGTACAACATTCTGAAAAGGGTTAGATCATCTTGAGATCTGATCACAAGGTTTTTGATGTTGAAATTCAGAATCTGATTTCCATGGTCTTTCATTGCTCTCTTAGGACACAACAATGTTGCTTTAACAGCTTTTGAAATGAGCAAAATCAGAAGTAGAAGCAATACAAAATGTTAGGAGAGCATATATGACATTCTTGATGACAGTTGAGTATTGTAATGAACATACTCCCTACTCTGGCAGTGACAGCACGGCCTCCTCAAAGCTGCTCTCCATGCAAATCTCTCTTGCTGTTATCAATAAATCTTAATTTAAAAATGCACAAGACTAAAGATTATTCTTATACAGTGTAGTCTGCAGTAGTTCTATCACTAAATAACCTTCGAAAACCTACCATAACATATCCAGTTGTACATGAAATCTGAAACCAATCCCAGATATATCAAAATAACATGCTCTTACAGATGAGATGCTAAGCATCTCTTTTCACAGTAACAGGTTGTTTGATTAAGCTAAGAAGATTAAAGCATGGTTTTTCTCTAAATTCTTCACCATGATCAACCTCAGCATAAGACAGTCAAGACTTTTCTGCTTTACATTTCTGCTCCCCCTTTCAACAAAAAAAAAAAAACTCCAGCAAATTGGAATACATGTGAATAGCAATCTTGACATCCATACATCTTTTAATAAATATGCAATCTAATATAAATGTGAACAAACAGAAAATTAATGCTTTCTATTCCACTACTGCCAACTTTACAAAAGCAATAAACTGATTTTAAAATAAACAATTTAAGAACTAAGTATTCATAACAGAATAATTTTATACATTTATTAAGCAAGATAACTTCATCTAAATTTAAAAAATTTTTTAATCCCTTCTGTGAACTGCCAAGGCAACATTTATGCAATGATCATTTCTAGCTAGTATCTTTTGCAAATTTAAATGTACTGTGGGTTTGGACACTGATGTAAATACTGGGTTAGTTCCTAAACTTTAAATGGAATGCTATAGAATCTCATGCATTAAGCAAACTATTGGGCAGCTAACTAGTTGGTGATTAGACTAGTTGACCACCATGGTTTTAACTCTCAGCTAAAACGAGATGCCCTTAGATCTCTACAGTCAGGACAGAAAATTTTGAAAGGACAGGCATACTGGTTTTTTTCTGCTGTTGCCAAAATCAAAGCAACTGTATCAAGATAAATTATCTGACACAAAAAAGAGAATGAAGCATCTTTATGCTTTCTAAATAAATTTGGCAAGAGATGCCTGAGTAGAAAAGGTAGAGCTTTTATTTTGTTCAGTTTGTGTAGCAGACATTTCCCCCCTGAACTAAGCAAAAAAGCAGCCTGATGCATTTTCCACAGTAATTTCTAGTTTTTCACCAGAAAGAAATTTTAAAATGTGAAAAGATGGAACCATTATGTGCCATAAATTCCTCTATAAAGTTTAACATTTGTCTGAAAACTACAATTTTTATAAAGAAAATTCTAAACAAAAATTTGAGTTAAAAAAAAAATACTAACTAAAAGCTAACTTAATTGCAAAGATTGCAATAGCAATTAAGGGAAAAGCAAATTTCTTTCTTTAATCTTCATTAAGAAATAACAAAAATTAGTTGTAGCTAAAATCGATTAAGAATCTTATTAAGTTCTTCAGAGATCAGTGTATTTGCTGTTTTTATTCATAAAATAAGTGACTAAAACTGTTTGCTCAACACTTAACAATTTTAAGATGTATTTTAGATACTCAATGAATGTATATAGTGAACATAGCAAAATTAAATTTGTAAATCTATTTTGTACCTAGTTAACAAAAATAAATAAAAATGACAATACTCACAGCAATGAAATACTCATTTTACTTTTCATCATATTTGATGTCAGATATGAATAACTGACATTTGTATAAACCAAATATCTATCTACATTTTAAATAAAATTAAACTTTATTCCATAGAAGTAGCTATAAAAGCAACTGGATAAATCAGTCAGACATTAAAACATCTATTGCTTATTTTATTGCTTCTAGCAATGTGAAGAGCATGCTAATTCTCTCTTAAACACAGAAATGAAAGATTTCTTAATAGCGCAATTTCTCCATTTTGGACACAGTTCTTCTGTGATAAGCTCCCCCTCACTCAGAAAATGAAACACCATTTAGGTTTATTGAGACATGCAATCACATGGTCTGTCTTTTAAAGAAACTGGTTAACAGACAATGCATGCGTAGTTGTTGTTTCTCCACAAAATTCTTTTCAAATTCCTTTCAGTTTAGTTACTGCTCTCTACAGAAAATTAGCGTCAAGTTCTTAGAAGTGCTAAGATTTCTAATATTAGCAATGAATGCAGTACAGATGTCTGAGGCCGTTTTCAAGAAAACAAGATTTCTAACCAAAAGATTCATCAAAAATTATAAGTAATCCATTTTCTTCTCTTTTTTATGGCTTCAGTTACCAATTTATGGAAAAATTATTGATCATTCTCTAATCTTCACTCAAGGAAAAACTGTGCTGTGCTGTGCTGGTGTATGGGGGATTTTATGCACCATAAAAAAAATAAGTCCACAATAATGGCAGATCTGAAAGGAAATACCTGGTTTAGCTGATGACCTTTAACTTGCTACTGATTGGTAAAATCAAAAAAAAAAAAAAAATGCATGGCAATTACCAACAGCTGTATCAGAAAAAAATTTTCAAGCATTGCTTTTACAAAGCTCTCCCACAAGTGAATACATTTAAAGATGTATTTTCTAACTTTACTAACACCCATTATCAAGTAGTTGCTATAGACCAAAAAAAAAAAAAAAATGATGATATGGTACTTTTCTACTGGAGAACAAGATTTGCTGGCTACTGTTAACATTAATTTCCATACAACTACTATCAGATTTCTCCAGACTGCCCACCTTCCAGATCCTTTACAATACATGGGCCTAATCATCTAGGCTTGACAGGTTCAAAACTACCAATGGTTCTTCTTGCTTATACTGCCCTACAAATGCTGTCTGCAGAGTCCAGATGGCATCAATTCCCTCTCAAGATAAACATGTGGTGTGGTCTTTTAAATGAAAGCTATCTAACTAGTAATTAGAATCCCCAGAGATGTTCCCTGACAACAACTTACTGTCATTAACTCCAAGTCTTACCTAAATTAGCCAGCAAGTCAAGTAGATGACTGACAACTAGAAATGCCTTCTAAAAACAAAACTACCCTGGTATTAAGGGAAAACTTTGCAAATGTCTCCTGCCTTAAAATAAGGCAGGGGAGGAAGAGCCAGAAACACTGTTGCAATATTCTTAAAAGGGTGCAACTATATAAAAGTTTCAGTATAAAAAGAAAAAAAAAAGTAACTTTTAACATTGTCAGCCACAGTTGTAAGAAATGCAAGTGAATAATTAGCACTAATTTCATTATCCTTTATTTAGCTGTAAAAAAAAAAAAAAAATCTTGCATGTCAGTGAATCACCAAATAAAATCAATAACACAACCGATGCCTTTGTCTGGTAACTTGCCCTACAGAAAAATAGGAACTGATTTCTTGATATTAGTCTAAAGGAAGAGAAAACATTCAGTAGTTCAATTACTTAGTTATTTCTAAAATATTATTCATCAGCAGATGAGAATATGCTCAAATAGTTAACATCTAAGTACTTTGAAAACTTTATTTAAAAATGTAGTTGTGTCAAAGCTTTTCACATTTTTTTAAATGAATCTTCAAGTGCAGCATAAACAATTTTAAACAAAATCTTCAAAAGCATGCATCTTAAAAACAGTACATTTATTTAGTTTAAAATTCTGCCCTTTATAAATTGGTACAAATGTCCCAACGCCAAAAATAGTGATAAATTTTATCATTTTTAACCCTTTCAATGACGTTTTGCTTCAGGTCCATATAGCGTGCATCATACTATTCCACTGGCTATGTGAATCATACCATGCTGATTATAGTGTCATTGGATTCCTACACATTGCAGTGCATTTGACAATGAACTCAGT
This sequence comes from Nautilus pompilius, assembly GCA_018389105.1. Taxonomy (NCBI): domain Eukaryota; kingdom Metazoa; phylum Mollusca; class Cephalopoda; order Nautilida; family Nautilidae; genus Nautilus; species Nautilus pompilius. Next base: position 408,795 of record JACATO010000622.1, on the reverse strand, counting down.
ACTCCATGGACAGAATGTAAATCTGGTGAGATAAGCAACAAAAATGTTTAATAATGGTATAATTACATTTTCAAAAAAAAATAATAATCAATTTTATGGTGCATTAATTTTGGCCTGTAAGTTAACTGTGAACAAGTGCGTGTACACAAATGTATTTTTGCAATTTAAAATGTAAATAAAATTTAACTTTACTGTGCTAGTCTTCGTTTTTTTTTTTTTTTTTTAATTTCTTTTTTACATTTTCATCACTAAACTTTGGAAGCTGTTAATCATTAACCTTAAAATAAATAAATAAAGATCAAAAATATTTTTTGATAATGCTCTTTACATCTATGTGAAAGAGAAAACAATGCACTTCAAAGCATTAAAAAATAATCTATCTCAGAGCATTTTTATAATTTCAAGTGTCAACAGAACAGGAACCAACAATGTGCCAGTGGCAATCTTAACAATGGTAATGATTGTTTTTATTTTGGTGTAGAAAACCTAACAAAAACAAACATTTTTTGGCTTTTCACCTGTGGAAATGAAAGCGAGAAAAAGAACCACCAAGCATTCAAGGAAACATTTTAAACTCCTGATTTAAAGAGAGCTGATAGAGCTCTATACTGGGTATCTGTAATAGTGTCATCTAGAAGCTTCTACCTACTGCACTCCTTGATCTAGGTTTCACTTTTTTTCTTTTCCCTCTCAATTTAATATCCAAGTTTAATATTTTCACTTGTGCAATGATTTTTATAATTTAAAATTCTTTTATTGTACAAAATTTTAATTTACAGATTTTCTTTCAAATTTTTGCACCCCTCATCAAAACAAGAATTGTTGCACATTTGTGAAAGCTGTCAGTACACAAAACAACAACAAACTTCCTACTTCTTCCAATCAAATAATAATGTAAACCTTTTTAAAATATCCAACATCAGTAGCTTTGCAACAAATACTAAAAAAATAGTTATAAAGAATAATTAAGACTTGAAAGGGATACTGTGATAGGAGACATACATGACTGAAATATGCTCTGAAAATCATAGTAAACTGTAGCTAAGGCTAAAAATGACACCATTTACACTGACATTTGACATAGGCCAAGCATGTTGCATCAGAGCTCAACTCATATTCTTGTTACAACCATCAATTTGAGTTTGTAAGAGATTTAATTTCATTTATATAATATTCATCATTATTAACTGACCAGACTATGGGAAAAAAATTAATTGAAAAGGCCATAAGCAAAGGGGAAACAACCATATCCACAATACAATTTAGAAATAAAAAATTAAAGAAAAAACATCAAGTATACCAACAGTTTCCTCCCCTATTCAGTTTCTGTTAACTTTTTTAACAATAAAAACAAAATTACCAAGTCTGCAGGATTTTCAACACTTAATTCCATACCTTTCTTAAAAACTGGTTTCTTTTCTTTTCTTTAAAAAAATCAGTGATATACAAGTATACATTATGGATTTATTCTCACAATCACATTATACCATAGACAGTAAAAGTCCATTTATCCAAATAGCTTAGAACCTAACCAACCTCATCACTGGAAAATTTGGATATCTGGACAAAACCCCTCAGGTGAGCTTGTTTTTTCAATTCATTTCACTATCAGCATAAAATGTGAACAGTTTCATTTTGTGCTATAATAGTATGCATGGTAGATGCACCAATTTAAATTCAAAAGTCTGCAAGGTTCACTACACTCCTCCACTCTGCAAGTAATATCTACCTGTTGTCATACATGTATATGGTACAACATGCTTATGCTTCTTAGTACTGCTGTCTGTAAAGACATGGTAAGGACACAATCTGGACTTAAAGAGTAAATGCAAAAATTAACAGCATCAATGTGACAATCCAAAAAAAAATGTCTGCAGTAGGAAATATAAAGATTCAAAGTGTGGATCCATAAATTTGGGTTCAATTGGATATATGAGAAAACTCAGATAATCAGGTTTTTCAAATGTTTGGTGTTCAGATAAATGGACTCATTTTGGACTAACATTAAAACATATATATATAAAATTTAAAAAGGTATTATTCTCACACAATGTTGGTCATATAAAACAAGAATCAGTCAGTGAGCATTGGCCAACTGCTGGTTTGGTGCTTACTTTTATAGCTTCTAAAAACATTTTAGGCATCACCATTTCCTTTTTCCTTTTAATGTTTAGTCTAAAAACCAGAAGTCACAGAAGGTTGAAGTCTGACTGACTGAAAGTTTTGTTTTTTTTTTTTTTTGAGAAAAAAAACTTTAAATATAAATCCAAGAATGCCCTAAATACAATATAAACTGTACAATTGATCTAATTATTTTTAAGGATTTTTTTGGTTTAAATATTTCATACAAAATCTATTGATACTTTTTCCATGTACTCTCTTAATACTGTAATAGCTTTACAAATCTCAGCTGATGTGCACACGTCAGATAAAAGAAAAAACAAAATTCTAGTGTTACTGAAGGGATGAAAAGAAAGATTAAAATATTGGAAGTGGAAAATATTCTAAGAGGAAATAAGAAAGTTTCAAAATGGATTACCTAAAACATCAATTGTTTTTGTTAAGTCAATGTCATTATATCACTGAACATTTTAAATATTTAATAGTGAAACTAGACCCATTACTAGATTATTTCCAGAGATAGAAAGAAAAACTTTTTTTTTTTTGTTTTAAATAAACCAATTTTCTTCCACAAGATTTTCAACAATCTTATGAGACAACAGATTGATCTTTCACTACAGTTTCAGGTTCCACAACTTAAATGGAATAAATTGCAGTATGCATTCACTATTGCATAATTACAGCAGAATGTTAACATCCCTTAGTGCCTGTCGATATCAGGGGAGTTCAACAGAGAATTAAAAAAAATTGGCTCATATTAACCAGAAGCCAATGTTGGTCAAAATTCTTGTCTTTCTAGGATTAGTAGTGAATGGTCAGAGAACTGCTGGTGCCATCTCTATCTAGCAATAAAGTTTGATTGTGTGTAGATAATTAAATAAAACAAACATCAGTCCAGAAAATCTAATCCTGCACCCCAAAACTGCACAGCCTCATTATCTTAAAATGAGATTTGGGTAAATATTTAGAAAAAGGATTTAACAAAATCTGTCTCCCACAAAAACACAACACAGAAGCTCATTTCAAATTATAAAAATAATAATAGAAAATGGGATGTAAAGTTTCAAATCCTCAAACTTAAAAGAAAAGAATCTAAGCAGGTATGAAATTAATAGGAGAGAAACAGATTCTTGCTCTTCCATCCTAAAATAGATTATTTTTAGGTACTGAAAGTACTGAACAAAATGGATAAAGCATATCTCCCAAAGTGGTAGCGTTCACTTAAATGGGACCATAAGTATCTGTAAATTAAGTATTTGTTAGCCCCAAAATACAAGATCTTCCAATCTGTAACTCCTTATAATTAACAATTTCCTTCTGTTTAATAAACTATTTTCAATGTCTAGAATATATTCTAATCAGTAGAACATTCTTCAGTTGGAACTGTTCCCTGTATTGCCTGAACAGGAATTCTAAATGGTTTCCACAAAATCCAAGCCTTCAAAAATACTTATAATAGTCAGTACTAATCAATAAATGGATTTTTGGAAAGTACATAACCATTTTTGTTGTTGTTATTTTTTTAACTTCCCACTAGAAGGAAAACTAAGGAAATGGAGAGGACAATTTGATGATTATTTGCAAAAAAAAAAATACTTTTCCAGCAATGGAGAAGTAAAATGAAAACAAATTTATACATGAGTGGCATTCAGATGAAAGCCACTTGAAACACAAATTGCCATAATCATATCCAGCTAGCTTTTATTTGAACATCTTAGTATAAAAATAAAGAAAGTTGAATAGTATTCTCTGGCCAATAAAATCTGGACCAGCTTAGTTCATGAGACTAATTTTTTTAGGGCTTCCCTCCCCTGCTCCCTCTCTTTAAACTGATGTTTCCTGAGAAGTAGACAGTTTCCTTCCCCCGACACAAGTAGCCATTGATTTGTAGCCCAAAGTTGCCAGGCAACACACTTTCTGCAGTTTATAATGGCAATATAATTTCACAAAGTAATGTAAAAATGTCAGTTCATGCTCCAAAAGTATCCTTAGTGTAGCTAACACATGAATTCCAAAGGGCAAAAGGCTGACAGACTGCTGACAAAATAAAAGCTTGGCCTTCCAATTTCTTTGCTGATTCGCAATTTAAATTTTCCTGTAACTGCTCTTAATGATCACTACACAAATCTAATCTCTTTGACCTTTTGAGGCCACTTCTGGCAGTAAACTGTCCATGAGAGTTCACCCAAGGAAAGTTCTGAGATTAAAAGACACGTAATAGTAAATCTTACCTTCATGAATGACCATGGAGGACAAGGTTTTCAGTGTATCTTGATTGTAAATACCTGGCCTGCAAAGTGAAGAAATTTTGTATAAATAGTTTATACACTGGTAAATACTCTGGTATTTAATTTAGAACAAGACGAAAAAAGAAAAAAAAAAAGAACAGTTAAAAATTAAATTGTGGTTGTATAAGCTGACCTGTAAAAATAGCCATGCAAACATTTTTAGTAATAAAATCTTGAACACATTTTTTGATAATGTAAGTTGTGAAACACCATGGTTCTCCCATAATCAACATGATAGTATATCACAGAGACAAAGAGAATGAGAGACAGACAGACAGACAAAAAGAATGACAGAGAGAGACTCATCACTAATTTTTGGACAGTATGTCTAAGTTTTTCATTACCGTTATTGTATTGTTTTTGTGTGAATTTTAAAAAAAAATATATATAAAGCCATGGCTGATGGAACCCAGCATCATATATTAACCCATCATACTTCTTAAAATTAATCATTTAGATGGAAAAAAGAGGAAAATCAATTTTAAAGCATCAAGAAATCAGTGCTAACCATTTCTTTCTCGTAATTTTTTTTCACCAGAACTTCTCATAATTAAAGATTTGAAACTATCACTATGCATATCAGACACTATGCGGCAACAAAAGAGGAAAAAAAATGACTTAGTAGTTACAAAAATCAGATACTCTTATGTCGCAAATATTCACCCCACATTCTTCATAAATAAGTGGTTCACACCTGCATCATAATCCATATGAAACAGATTAATGATTAATGCCCAATTAATAGGTACAGAACAATTTTCTTCTAGTCTTGATAATGTCAAGGCTTGAAAAAGTTGAGCATTAATGATAACAACAATATCAAAATAGGAGTACATTAGTAAAGCCCAAGGAATGAGCACAAGAAAACAATCCAAAAGATTCTGATATTGTACAAAAGATACAGCATATATCAGACATTTAATTTTACAAAAATGCAATAGAAATGTATTATTTGGGAGACTAGTTGTACGAACAGAGGATCCTTACCAGTTAGTGATCATTCGACCAAAGGAATTGGACTCACTAGCCATTGCTGTATCTCTGCAAACAATTAAATGTCAGTTTTAGGTTCTCTCTCATACATCTTTAACTTAAACAAATTGTTGATGAAAGTTTTAGATTCATGCAACTACATACTTCTCAAGCCCCTAAAATTTATATTAATAACAATAATTCTAAAATCCTTTCTAAATCCCACCAACCTAAAATAACTGTTCTTATCTACTAAAAATTTCCCACAAACACAAACTAGAGAAACTAAATTAAACATCGATTTATATGCAGTAACATGCTCTAAGAATTCTTGGTACATTATTTGTGTGGAAAATAATTTCCACTAGTATTCACTGAAACTTAGATCTAACACTACAACATTTTTAAACAATTTTTAAAAAAAGACTAGCAAACTGCTTGTCTTTTTTTTTTGAGCATGCTTCTTTTGTCCTTGCTATCTTTCTTTAGAACTGGTTACTGGAAGATCTGTAATTGAATAAAATATAAACCAAAAATTAATTATCTAACTACATGATTATTTCAGCTAATTAAAATTTCATTCAAGTTTCATTGTTAATGCAGATAATCAAGGATGCAAATCACTGGCAAAACACTTCAGCTATACAATATTTACTACATTAACAATGGTGGTGTATCACCAAGACATCCAAGTAACATCATGCACAAGTACATAATTCCCATAATCCAACTAAAATCTCCAGTAGCTTGTTTACCCAAATGGTCATTATGGTATTGATTTCCTTCAAAGTTTCTATACACAGAAACCCAGACAAAAAACATTGTTTACAGTGACTCAGACATTTTGGAAGCTAGTCAATTAGCTGTTTTATGCACTACGAATGAATATAATCAGTACAAAACTAATTCAGCCTCAAGTAAATATGAACCTCTGTGTTAAGCACTCAGAGGTAATTCAATCTGAAGACATGAACAAGTCAAAGAACTATCCATAACAATGCTTCTAATATACAGAAGTATTTTATGTACTCTCCTCCTATAAAATACCAGATATAAACAGAAATATTAAAATAATTTCTTAATATCTCTTTTATTCAGCAACCACCCTTTATTTGAGATGTACAACAGCAGGTTCAAGCAATTGGATATTCTCTAAAATTGTCAGTTTTCTTTTTTTAATTAAAAAAAAAAGTCTTTAATATCTATCCAATGTGTTAATAACTGCCTCTCTGTATGCTTCTGTTCACTATTAACTCCTCTACAGTAATAAAATGACAACCATAATTCACAAGATCTCTCAAGTTGTTGTATATCATATAATTTAAATACTAGGGGCATTCAAATGAAACTGGGCTGGATACCATCGCAGCTATGCTATTTTAGCCAGGTTTTGCTAGAACATCTTTGGTATAAATATAAGCAATTACTGTCACAAGTCAATTTAGTCTCATTAGATTTTCTTCTGGTTTGCAGTTTTGGGAATAAAGTACCATAGAAAATGTTTTCACATTTGCTTTTAAACAAACAATAATAATAAAAATGTTGATAGCTAACAAAAGAAATTAGAAATATTCTTTTAAAAACTTGCTACTTTTAAATCACTAGTGTTTAAAAAAGAATGTTGGCTATCTTTAATGGTTAATCTATTATAAAAATTTAGGATTTTTCACTATAAAAAAACATTTCAGAAAAATGTTAGTTATCTCCCCTTAATCATTCTGTAAGCTAAAGCCAGCTTCTAAAAAAAAAAAAAAAATGCAAGATCATTGAAAAGTGGGTTAAAATTATACATGTCAGAAAAAATAATGACAGAAAATTTGAGAAACAGTACATAAAATTAATAATTAACATTTTTAAATTATGGGTTTCAATTTTCTTAAGCACATCCTGTATGTGTACTACAGCATACAAAATAGCTTACATCTATGCTTATGGGGGGGGTGCATAACCACTTCAGAAATGATTTGATTCTATTCAGCATTTGAAAATCACTGACAGACTGAGTTATCAAAATCTTGAAAACTTTAGAATTCTCTCCCTTTGGCAAGTATGGCTTTTAGCACATTTTTACAAAGTGAATGTTCCAAAATGCCAGCAAGTTAAGAAAAGAAAAAAAAAATCTCTTCAACAAATCTGTGGCAGTAAGTATAGCATTTGGATTTCTCAATCACTGCACCAAGTTTTTGGATTGCAAACACATGCAAACAATTGAATTCACCTGAATTAATGAGGGGTCTGCACAAAAGCAATCAACATCTTTCAATCGTGTAACATCAATAAAAGAATCTCTTTTTCAACTAAAATATCATTTTAACTTCTAGCAGTTGTACTGTAGAACCAAGATGATTTGTTTTGATGTTATAGTTTAGAGGATAAACAACAGCTACCCAGAGATGATCTTGTGATCATCAATATTAACAGCAGTCACCTAATTGTTCTAGCCATCACAAACCATTTGATACAACATACACAACAAAAAAAACACCATCTACAACTAAACATTCTCCAGATCAGATAAGAATCAAACATGGCTAAGACATAATCTACTGTCTTCCACAGTTTCGCAGACCATCAACTCACTGGGTCAACAACTCAACTGTTTGAAAACTCCATTTGGATAAAGGCAAAAAAAAAAAAAAAAAATGTAAAGTTTGCATCAATGTAAACAGAAGGCATGTTTTTGTATTGTCTGATGAACATAAGAGCTAAATGGTTAAGGGAAATCTTGGAAATGATTATATGTCTATATCAAAATAATGTACGTAGTCTTTGGTTTTTTTTTTCTTTTTACCATTTAGTTTATATTTTTGGAAAAATGGACACACACAAAAAGAAATGAACAGTATACAATAATTGTTTTAAAAACCATACAGTACTACTGTAAAATGTTGCAGTAAGAAAAAAAAAAAAAACTGTCAGAGTTTATTTATGTACTCAATACATATCAACCTTAAAGATTGAGGTTTTTTTTGTTTTTTTAAGTAAACCCTACATCTGGTAATTCAATAGATTTTTTCCCCTTTTTCATTTTTTTTTGTTTTGTTTTAAAACAGATGAAAGTTGAACCATTGAGAACTAGCAAATGTACACAATGCCAATGAAAGCAAAGTAATAGAATAAGAACTGTTTTACCTGGTATTCACTCACTCAGGTTTAAGGTGCACACACGAATAGCAAGTTAGATATATTGCTTCTGCTAAAGCATAAATAATCTATCTTAAAGTTAAAAAACAAAACAAAAGAAATTTATTTACCTCTATCCTATCTTTTCCAATGAATCAAGGAAAGCTTATAAATTGGTTCATATTATCATTAATTAGAGCATATTGAAAGTTATTTCTTACAGCTCCTTATTCACAAGAAAAACAAAATAAAACTCAAAATCTTTTAGTGTGCATAAAATGTGTTAAGAATGAATGTAATGTTAAAAAATTAATTTCTACACATGGTTAAATAAACAAGAATTTATCTTCCAATGTAAACCTTTCTATAACTCTGACCATTAACAATTACAAGGTATCTCTTATCCTTAAATGGTATGAGAAAAGCAAGAATTTGTGCTGACCAACATACTATTTCTACAAATGAATGATCACTAAAACCCTTGATTAGTTGAGCAGCTCAACTTCAAGGCAGCTTATATCATTTTTACTACTACTACTACCTTAAAACAATCTATAATTTCTTATAACAATCTGTAGCTGCAAATAAAATGTAAGTCACAATACTGGCTTTAAATAAAATAAAATTTAACAATCTTTCATAAAAAATAATTCTGGTTGACAAGCAAACGTTTTGGATGTAAATTATATACTTATGCATGAATCTCAATGACAAAGCTACATATTAAAAAGTAAATTATCTTTAAAATTTTTGAAGACAACAGGAATTCAATCAAAATATGGTCATCACTTTTCACTAATCTGGTCAAACAAAGCCCCCCTCCCTTTTTTTCTTTTTTTGCCATGCTCTTTAATGGGTGTAACAAAATCTGATGAAAACCTTCATGCATGTATTTTGGCAGTTTTGTATTAATAGGAAAGAGAAATTCTATTGGAAAAGTTTGGTAGGTTGTGGTTAGGTAAGAGATCTGGAGCATCCATTTGAATATGGATCATGATTTATTTGTCTTTTAGATTAATTGTACATCTCAGCTACAGAAGGGAGAGTTGTTTACTGAGAGTACTATCATCACACAATACAGGAAAAAGAAATTCATGCATTATTACTTGTTTACTAGTTAAAAAATAATATTTTTACACTAAGACTTCTGTCTGTATGTAAAACTGACCCATTTAGAAATATTGGTAGCTTTAAAATAATCTGAACTTTCTCCCCATCCCTTCTTTAAATAAGTACAGTTAGATGATCAAAGGAAATATCTTGCAAAAACAAACTAACTTTGGTAGCAGATCCCATCAGCTTTAATGTTTTAAAATAATTCCCCTAAGAAGTCATCTGCACAATCACCTGACAAAAATCACTGTTTACTGATGCATGTATGTAATCACTGCATTTGAGACCCCAGTTCAATCAGATAACCCCCCATATTCTCACTCTGAAGCTCTCTAACCCAACTCTCATTCAATATGCAAAGAGAGAAGATGGCAAGGAAGTAAAAATGTTTGTTAATAGCAACACAAGCATGCAATATATGCATCAAATTATAGCTTTTATGTAAAATTTTATGCTGACCTACCAATGATCAAACAAATTAGTATTCACATTTAAAAAAAAAAAAGCATGCTTATTGTAATTTGTTTCTTCAGGCATGAATGTACTAGCCTACCAATGAAGTACAGACTATCAAGAAAGTTTCAATGAGGTTTTTTTTCCTAATGCTGATTTGCATCAGACAATGCAAATAATAATGAGAAAAAAGTAAATGCCATCTAGGAACAAGCTACAATTGGCACTGGTTCATTTCCACTAAGAACAATGGGATGGTTGCATGTAGAATAATTTATTAATGAAGTGAGGTTCTGATTCCATTTATAGAATACTCTATTAGCATGGGGTTTCAAATGAATAGTTTTAAAGATGTATATCACAGACCACTTTCACCAAAAAAAAAACAAAACAAAACAAACATTAGCTCCAACACAAATAATAGAAACAGAATACTTCAGTAAATTGCACAATGGGTGTCTTTCATTAATTATGAATTTGCATTTAATTATATTTAAGTAGGAAATCCCAGCTGGTCATAGAAGTACAATTCCTCTTTTTTTTTTTCCATTTTTCTGATTGCAAGTTGTCTCCCCTATTTAAAAAAATAATAAATGAAGAAATGAAGTGAAAAAAAAAAATGCAGGGTTGCGCATTCCATCCTAGATAATGCCAGCCCCTGAGAAACTCTCAAGCTTTTACAAGGCACTCAGAAACCTTAGAATAATATGCTATAAGTTAGTATTATTCATAATGCAAATTTGTAAAATACATTTTTAAATGATTATTATTAGTTTTATTTAGTTTATAGGTTTAACATTATTTTCCTTTTACTCACAAACTGACAGTAAAAAAATAAAATAAAATGTTAGTAGTCTTTCTTGACTATTTATTATATAACCCAGACTACCATAAAAAATTACTCTAAAATATTTACCCTGTAGAACTTTAGCTTTTCTTAGAGCACTTTTCTCACACACACACACATTTAATGGTACAGTTCACTATCCAACTTGTGTTGACACTCTTAAGAAAAGCCTTGTGGTGTCCTATACCAGTCTCTATAATGGAGACAAACCTGCTTAGAGAATGTAGTGCCATGGTTATCCACTAGAGAATATTATCTATGCTATTCCACAAGAAGAGGCCTTGTGCTTCCAACTTTGGCAAGGAAATCCCTACTAGAATTCTTCATTTTTAGATGTGGAAGGAAATCCACAACTGCACAGTGAAGAGCAGAAAGAAATCATGCCAAGGAGGTATGCAGAACTGAGCTTTTCTTAACTAGGATTCAAACTCAGGCCCTCAGCCTTGACAGTTCAGCAGACTATCCATTGGCTGACCAATAGCAAGCCCTTGAATTTAAGTTTTATACTTAGCTAGTTAGACTTTTTTAATAACACAGAAAATACTAGTTTTCTCATTAGACAATGCAAAAATATTAATTACACTTCTGCATACGTGATTATGAAGCCCAAAGTTCTATAGCATACAGAGACTGACTGACTAGACATCCTAAGTTATTAACAACAAGGTGCGTTCCTCTACAGTATAGCATGCTGTCTCTCACTGGAGATGTTAATTAATATCTTTGGTGAGGTTTGGGCAGGGAGGTTGATTTTAAATGTTATGCATGCTACAAGCATGCTGGACAAATAGATGCTCTGAGATGAAATTTAAAGTTTGGTGTTTTTACGACAAACCTGAAAGGAACCCGACGTTGTGGGGTAACGTAACCTCTAAACCTGAAATTTAGGAATTGGAGACACTGAATGTAGAAAAATGTGAAAACAAAACAAAATTGCACATTGAACATTTTAAATTCAATCAACCTAGGATATGGAAGTTCAATACATAAAACAAATTATGATGATACTGGCTAATAAAGAGGCAAGACCAAAAAAATGTTGGTCACAAACACCATGAATGAAGTAAAGAGGAAATTACAATACTAGCTTGTATGAAAAGCAAATTTTGGTTTATTGCAGATGTGATTCTGCATATTTCAGTTATCTAATATATCTTTGTTAACTTAATGAGTATTTATGCGTATGCATCTACTCATTTTGTAATAATTAAACAAATATTCTGCTCTTGCATGAATTGAAAAAATAATCAGTTTCTTATTTAGGTGCCTAGTATACATAATAAACATTTTTTTTTAAATAATCAAATTCAAGAGGCACTTACAATTTATGGCTAATAAATCAAAAAGGATTGAGATGCAGTTTTTAAAGCGGTTTTCTATGAATCAGTACACCAAGCAGTTTATTAAGTACAAAAATAGAAAAGCCTAACAGTATCTGATAATGGGCAATTCTACATAATGGTTTGTACGAATTACCAACCATCAAAAATGGCAAGTTTTGTATAATCTATCAGCTTATTCATCTGTCTCAATCTTTCGAGGATCTGGCTAAATACTTATGCTAAGCAGTGTTTTTTTTTTTTTTTTCAAGTAATGCTGAGATTTTCTCTCAAGTAAAAGAGCCAACACAATTGAGGCAGAAGTTACTTAACAAAACATTTTCTTTGAAATCATTTTAACAATGCATGAGACAGATCACCAAAGATATTCAAACCATATTCAGTCAGTAATTCATATCTGAAAAATACAAACTTCATAACAAACTGATCACCAAGGTAATGAAGTCGAAGCTGATATTTTGACTGATTTACAAAGAACATCCTAAACAACACAAATGAAAAAAAATAGGAGTTTGTTAATAACAGCAATATGAAAGAGTCCAAGATGCTTCACAAATAGATTTTCACTAATGACAGCAAACTAGATCCTCATGCACAACATTTCCATCATATAAATGGGTTCTGAACTCTTTTTTTTGATGCAGTAATGTACATTCAATGTTTTCACCATTGTCATACATACGGTTCAGTGTGTGTTGGCTTGTGTAAATTGTAACAGGTACTACTGCTGATGTTGGTCTGGTCAGACCATTTATAACTACTTAAGCCTCCTACTGCAGGGTCTATACTCTCAATTCAAACCTTTTTAACACTGCTCATCATAGCAAATGTAAATGTTATAGAGATGAGGAGGAATAAATGATATCAGTACTTACAAAACTATAAAGATGGAAATATTGTTCATCAAAAATAAACATTTTCTAAAGAATTAATCAAACATAATACAAGCTATACAAATAATATAAGTAAAAAAAAAAATAAAAAAAAAGATTTTTAATGGAATATTACAGTTATTATAAAAACGCTCTTAGTAGAATAAGGCAGTGACTGCAACAAGCATTTCTGCATTCTTGCAACTTAAGCATCAATGAGGAGATCTAATTCTAGTAAAGCAATTTTCAGCACAAGACAGACCATTGGAACAAAGAGGCAAGATGAAAAGGCTGACAAGTTTATGCACCTGTTAAGTAATATCCTGAACCAAATGAATCTCAACCACAACTACAACTGTTTTCAAGGTAGCAAGCTGTTTCTGAGAACAGGGATAGTAAAGAAGTGTTATACTATGCATGGCATTCTAGTTTTAGCTCAATGATCCTACCATAAATGAAAAGGGTTAGGGCTAAGGTTTCAAGACAAAGTTTAAACTACTAATCTAGCAAATGTATGCTGGTCTCCACATTATAATGCTAACTGCAATCAAAACTATAAAAACAAGGGAAAAAAACAAACATTTAAAGAAAGAGTTCTATATCCTCATCTTTTGTCCTACAAGTAACTGTTGGTACATACAGTATGATGCGGACTGAAGTGTGAAAATTGGCAAACTAACATCGATGACTAAAAATTTACTTTAGTAAAGCTGGCTAGCACAAGCAAATCAAACTGACCATTTAAACAATGCAAGAGTTCAAAGCACAACTAACCTAACGGAAGAGCTCAGGACAGAATAAAATTCTTAACACCTATATGGCTCAGACACTTACAATGGCCGAGCAGGCTCCGAGACAATAAGGGTGCCATCTCTTGTCATTCCTACATCTTCCTCAAGATCATCATCATCATCATCTGCATCATTATTTCCTTCTGCTGCCAAATCATTAAGCTGGGCTGCTATTACATCAAGATCCTAGTAAAATAGATATAAAGCATTACATTTTTTAGCAACTTATTGCAACATTTAATCATTAAAAATAGAAAAAAACACACAAAGAAACTAAAGATAAAGAGAATATTAGCAGAAACATGTACATTGGCTGACCATTTTATTAGGACCTAGACTTAATAAAGGGTTGGGTTGACTACCTTTTGCCCAAGTAGAAGCCATGACATGACATAGCATGGCAGAGAATCCACAAAGTGCTTTATGTTTTCTGAGGGATATTTTCCCATTTAGTTATTAACATTGCACACAATGTATGGAGCAAGGTAAACCAAAAATCGTGATGGAAAATGCATCTTTCTAGTTCATCCTAACAATGTCCATTTGGATTGAGATTTGAGGATTGATGGTGACCATAGGAGATGCCTAAAATTTCCATTTTCCTCAAACCATGAACACACAATGTGGGCACGGTGGATGGGAGCATTGTCATTTTGTAATTAACTTTTCCCCATCAGGGTACACATGAAACATCGCAGGATGCACGATCAAAAATGTTGTTGAAATAAATTTTGGTATTCATCCCACCTTTTGAAGGAAAAGAGAGGCCTGGACATTTGGAACCACATGAAAAAGTTGAATGATTCATGTGGCTTTTTCCAAATCTGTCATCTCCCATTTGTACAAAACATAACTCACCAGACAACACTTTTTTGCCAGTCCTCCTTAGTTCAATATCCATGCTCCTTACACCACACAAGGTATCTTTTCATGTTGGCAACTGTGATTAGTAGTTGCACAAAAGTTTCCTACCATTATAGTCCATTTATTGCAATGTTCTTGCTACAGCTGGAGTTGAATGTGGATTGTCCAGCATTGAATGATGATCTATTGTTTGATAATGATTATACTTCACTATTCTGTCTAAACTACCTTTCTGTCACTGTGTTTGCAGCCACTATTGCACCTCACATCAGACCTCCTTCACCTTTTGCCATTGCTGATGAACTCAAGTGGCTGCTGGAGCAGTCTACCAACAAAACAGGCTTGGCCACTGGCACCTGTTGAATGTATACGCACCATCATGCCTCTTTTGAACATTGTAATGTCTTTGTCTTTGCAAATATCTGTTAGATTGATTGCAGATACATTTGTCATATAGTGCTGCAGGAACCACCACAAATGGTTAACCTAATTTGCATCTGCAGATAAAATCAGGCCTCATTTTTATTTCACATTTATAATGTTTATCAATTCCTCCAACTTTTAAATTGAGGGTTTTGAGGTAAAAGAAAATACATACAACATACCCATGAAAAAGTATATGACAAACACTGAATGCGTGCTTCTATTTTAAAAATTATTTTCTATCAAGTTGTTTAAAAGATCATGCGCACGCACACACAGATGTCCATACCTACCTCTGGTCTGTGGATCTGCTGCCTTGTTCCAGGCAGCCGGTGATCTTGCTGCATAGCTTGTGAAGCTCCTGTTGAGGAACTGTTTGGCTCTGGAACAACTAAAAAATTTTTTTAAAATTTAAAAAAAAATGAATTGCTACCTATAAAACAAGCTAGGCTTCTGTTAAGCAGAACCAGTTGCATAAAACAACTTTTACTGAAAAGTATACTAAGGTTGGAAGTCAAAGTCTGTTCCATAATTTAAAAAAAAACATGAATTTTTATTATATGCTGACAAAAGAACCCTGATGATATTAACAACAATGTAAAAAAAAAAAAAAAAAAAAACTCTGACACTGTACAATTCAAATCCAGCAGTCGTCTTCAATCAATCATGCCAGCATCATTATTATTCAATAAATCAGAATTTAAACAAAGGCATACATTAAATGTGTTAGAAAGGAAATTATAAGCATTTAAACAGCCAAACATTTACAAATCCAGCAGTTGTCCCAGTTCTAAGGTGATATGATATGCCAGAAAACACCCAAATATGAACAGAACATAACATTTTTGTACTTATTAACCCTCTGTATACCACCTGGGGTGCATCTTAAGATCTGTATTACTCAGCCTAGGTTAAGACATGGATGTAACTTATCTTCCTCTTTAAGATAACCCTTTGTAATGAAAAATCTGTATCACTTCAACCAAATATATTTTGCATTTTAACTATATTTGACTGAATATACAGCCAATTCAACAAAGCACCCCAAGTGGTATAAGGTAAAAAGGAGATATGGTATACAGGTTTTAAATAACTTGAAAAAAGAATTTAAAAAATTATTATTAAATGATCATAATAATGAACATAAAACATTTTTCTCTTATTAGGGATGTTCATCTGTAGTGGACAGTATAATTTTATTAATTTCCAGAGAAGTGGCTAGGATCTGCACACATCAACCAACAGCATAAAAACCCAATAGATAACAAAGTGGTAGTATGCTGTATTTATAGAAGTGACAAGGCCTAAAATCTCAAGGTGTTTGTACTATTCAGTGTCTATCTAGTCAATGACATGGTTTCTATTTGCTCTTCCATTCCAAACATTTCAGAGTAGGCTTCCTTCAGGTATCTGGTGTTATGCCCCTAATAAGGTTTTCTGCTGTGTGGTTCTTTAGAAGAGTATCTGACACTTGGTTTTCCTTGATCAAAGTTTCAGTGTAAGACATTTCAAACTTCTCTTGGTGCATAGTTATTTAAGAAAAATTTAAAAAAAAAAAAAAGGGTAAGTGGCCTAATTTACAGAAAACTTAAATAGCCTAGGACAAAGTTCAACAGTGCCTTTTCAATAGTGTAAAAGGAGTTATTCCAATGCTATCATTAAAACTAAATCTTACCTATTGCACGTGAATGAACAGGAAACTGTTTGACAGGATGCTCAAGATGACTTGGCCGTGGCTGTGGCTGATGGTGGCTGGATGATGGCCGCAGATGCTCTGATGGTGGTCTCTGTGCAGGTCGTGGTACATACTGCACCTGATGTCTTGGTTGCTGCTGCACTTGTTGCCGTGCTTCACGTTCCTGAATCTGCTGGAAGTTTCTTTTTAGTGTAGACTCCCCAGGTATTTGCAATATTGAGCTTAAAAATAATTTTGAAATTCTTTTTTTAAATAAACTTTAAAGGGTCAATTTTTAATTTAGAAATATTTCAAATACTAAAACACTTTTTAAAAAAACAACAGTGTACTTTTGTTGACTACTATATGATAAGCATTAGGAACATGTGAATGTGTGAAATGGAGATTTGGTATCCACAACTAAAACATTAGACAAAGTTTGTTTTTTTCCTCCTTTAGAAACAAAAACAAAAAACAAACCCAAACCATACCATATTACAAGGGTTTAAACAAGTCAATATATCTGGTATGGCCATCTCTTACTATGGCTCAGGCATAAAGTAGACAGCTCATACTGGCATAAGCAGTGTATCCTGGTTACAGGAATGTTCAAGCTGCTGATGGATTTGTAGTACAATGCTATGCAGGCAAAGATTATACTTTAAGTTCATCCAAATATACCCAAAAGGGTTAAGATCAGAAGATTAGAATGGCCAGTCAAGCACAGTGACCTATTTGAATACCAGTTGCAATCCATTTCACTGAAAAATAGAACAGGCATGTAGCACTGGGCTGGCTGTCAGATTCTGGTTCAGAACCCCTAGCTCACTGCAAAACTAAGCATTCACAGCAATCCATACTAAGATACTAATTATGTAAAACTATCTAATGCAACAATCTACAAGTGTCTGTGTCGACTAAAGTAAACCCAGACCCTGGCATCAGAAAAAGGGAAAATTAGTCTTAAGTCATACTGAAAAAACAAAGTTAGTAAAAAAAAATCAGTGATGTTGATCGTACACCCATGCACATCACTGATAGCAAAGCTAATTAGTTAAGACTGTTCCATCATGTGGCCTCTTATACCTCACAAAAAATAACCATCTTAGCAATAGTGATTGGACAGATTGGTACACCTCATGTTCCCACATTCCCTCTCTCCACTACTTCAGCAGTGATTCCATATATGTAGCTGCATCCTTTTCATGGGATTGTCCAGTACTGTCTCTGATGCTGTATGTAGTTTTGTGATGAGAAACGAGGCAATTTATGGTAAACGTGTGGAGCTGCAGCATCTGTCTTTGGAAAAACTTCCATGCAACATGTTTAAGGCATAGTCTTTATCTGCTTGTTCCAGTTGAAACAGCTTGATGTTTTGTGATAGAGCTTTAAAACAACATACATATTGACACTTTCCACATGCAAAGTCTATAGCCACTTCCAGCAAATGTATGCTCATACTCACAAAACAAAAAATGGAAAAACAAAGAAACTTTGATCATGACATGTTCTGCATATCCAATGCCACCAGATTTTACACAACTGCAAACCAACATGTGACAGCAAATATATAAGCAAACTCACCAGTAGCACATTATGTTGCATTTTAAAGATTATGAACATACCATTCTTAAATACTCTGGTGTTTTCAATGTGTTTATTCTAATAGTAAATTACTGTACTGTATCCAAGCATTGATAAATATAATATTAATAATTTACCTTGGTTCTCCAGGTAATACATTTTCATCTTCTTCCTCATTGTCACTACCTTCATATTCATATTCTGTGTCATGATCATCAACTACAAACAAAATTTTTCTAAGTAAAGGACAGCCACAGATAAATCCTTCTCCATTAGTGACCATCCAGAAAAACCTAACGCAGTAAAACTACAAAACATTCATATACTCTCACCCACATTTTAATTTTTTTTAAAGCTAATTTTAACTTATCGCTAGAGACAAAATGCACTTAAATAAATTCTCCTTTTCTTTTCAAAAGCAGCTGCCAATCCTTAAAACATTATCTACTGCAAGTTAACAATGAAAGATGCAAAAGCAAAACAAAAGTTAATACATACCACCAGATTAGCCATACTCCCTCTATAACTACAATCTCTGCCCACCACTAACAATAGCTTTTCAAACTGAAAATTTACTTATAAATGTTCATATTTTAAAAATTGGTTTTAGAATGAGTATTATTAAAGATAAATACACCAAATAACATCTTGAATAAATACAAAATACATAGCATTAACCATATATCTCTTCTCCCATTTATCATTTACGTTTATCCTTACCCTTTTAAAATTTTTTTAAAATTTAATCTTCAAACCAAGCTAACCTAGTATATGCATTTAATAATGAAAAAACAAAGCTCAGAAGCAGGGAGTTAAAAAAAAAGTGTCTTTACTTTTCTTGTTTTTCTTATGCCTGTCTATGTGATCCTTGAGCTGTATTCGAACCTGTCGTTCGGTGGGCTGATGACGGATAAAAGCATGTTTCAGCAGCTGCTCTGTGTTTGGACGCTGAGTATAATCTTTTATCAAACAGGCCTCTACAAAGCTTTGGAATTTCTGAGACCTGAAAATTCAAAACATTAACACACTACAGACAATCCGAAGAGCCTCAAAGGAAACCAATGTGAGCATGAAGAATTTCCACACTTCATTTCATAAAGTAGAGACAATGTTTTTTTGGTGCTGGAGAGTGCTTGCAAGGTGAAACTGAGTGTGTTGTGTTGGTGAAAAGACTAAGTAGCTATCAACCTGGAGAAGTACCCAGCCATACAACAGACAAAGTTAAACTGCACAAAGAAATAAATAATATGTAATCACTTATGGAAACTGTTGTTGGAAAGTATGTTTAAAATGGTCATCCCTTCATTTGCTTCTAGTTAATGAAAAAAAGAAAAATCTAAACTGCTAGATAGGTATAGCTTCAAATGCAATCTCTACATTCATAATAATCACAACGAGAAAGGCGAGAGAAAGGGATTCTTTGTTGAAATTTATTTAACAAACAAAAACATGATAAATTCTGCCAGTAACCGAAAGTGTTGAACTTTTTTTTTTCTCTTTAAAAGAAGTGTGTTTGGTCTACCAAGAAATCAGGTTGGAAAAAATGATTGAACTGTACCATTATTAATAGAAATTTATACACCCTAATAAACAAGCATTTAATAGTTGGAATAAATATTATAGAAAAAAGTAAAAATCAATCAGCAAATTAAGCTTGAAGTAAAAAGTAAATTTACATATAATCTATCATTAGGTAAAATATTGGAATTATTATTTCTCTTTTAAAATATCAATTCAAATTTTAGACATGGACATTAAGTCACTCAAACCTACTTTACAATTTTTTTTTTTAATTATAAAAAGACAAATTTACCATTTGCATGATTTCAGTCGTGGGGGCTGTGACCTTGGAATCAAAAACAGCGCTCTCATTGGGTGCATATCACAGAGTGCTGAAATAAAGTTGCAGTGTAGACAAACACTAAAGTGCATACAAATTTCACCATAAACTTATGTAATTACCCTAACACATGATATACAGGTATCAAAAACACTAATAAAAGTAGGTTTTCTACAAGTAGAGACAAGAATTTTATTTCAAAGCATTAACAGTTTATCTATTGCTGCAGACATATAGAGATAAATTTCACTAAATAAAGAACAGAATTTTCCTCCTGCTGAAGCCTGTTTTTTAAATAATAATAGAATACTTTAAATATTTATAGCATTGAAAACTCTCAGTCCTTTTCGGTTAAAGTGCTGATGGTGCTTCTATGGAATATGTAGTTATTTTCTCTTTTAACCCTTAAGTGTTGTTACACACGAGATTGGCATTCTAACATTAAAACTGTACAATTTCTTCAAAATAGCAATAAAGCTTGGCAAAACGTAATAAATTTAATGCAACAATTTTGATTTTGACACTAAAAAATAAACATTCATTTCTTTCTCAATGAGTCATTCATGCGAAAAGTATCACTTCTTTTCCTCCACTCAACTGACATATTAAAGAAACTCTATAGAAACCATATACTACTCATTCTACTTAAATTCAATTTTCTATCCTTTAAATACAAAAGAATAGCATTAAATTAATTTTTTTTTCCTTGCTGAAAAACTATTATCAAAGTTTTTTTCTCTTGATTTTATGGAAAAAAAAACTTTCAATACCACCCCTCCCCCTCCACTAGAATTTTTTCTTTGTATACTTTCAACCAGGGAGAATCTAGTCCACAAAAATGAAAGACTGAAGGAAATCATAAGGATTTCCATCTCAATTTATTTCCCTTTTTATTAAAAAAACAAAGTAAATCTAAGTCATCAGTTTAAATTAAAAAAATAGTAGTAACAAATGTTTCCAAGTCTGCAGTGGTAGTATGGTATGTTTGCACTGTGACTGAAGAGAACAGAATGGATATTTGTTTCAGGGTTCTGAGTGAAGTGTGGATAGAAAAGTTTTTTATGCCATTTTGCTTCACGAGTTCAAACTAGGCCACAAAGCCAGTGAGGCAACTCGTAACATTAAGCCAGCATGGGGCGAGGACACAGCAAATGAGCGCACGGTACAACGATGGTTTGCATTGTTTCGATCAGGAGATGAGCCTCGAAGGTAAGGAACATAAAGGACGTCCTTCCAGCTATGATGACGACAGTCTAAAAGTCTCAGATGAAGCTGATCCAAGAAAAACAGTGAGAGAAATTGCTGGAGAGCTTGACATAAGCACTGCAGCCATTTCACAGCACCTTGAAGCAATTGGCAAGGTGAAAAGGCTTGACAAGTGGGTGCCTCAAGAGTTGAATGAGCATCAACAAAATCATTGATTGGAAATCTGCTCTTCGCTTGCCATAAGAAACAAAAACGACCCATTTCTTGACCAAATCATTACGTGGTGTGATGAAAAATGGATCCTTTTCGACAATTGCAAACAATCAGCACAGTGGCTCAACAGAAACAGGGCGCCTAACCACATTCCAAAACCCAGCCTCAACCCAAAGGTGGTCATGGTCACTGTCTGGTGGACTGCAACTGGTGTCATCCACTACAACTTCTTGCAACCTGGCAAAACCATCATAGCTGAAAGACACTATCGTGAATTAAACATTGTTCTTCAGAAACTCTCCCAACAACAGCCGGTATTGGTGAATCGAATAGACCCAATGCTGCTCCATGGCAATGCTCGTCCTCATGTTGCAAAAGTGACTCTTCAGAAACTGAACATATTGGGATACGAAGTTCTCCCTCACTCAACCTATATTCACCAGACCGTTCTCCCACAGTCTACCAACTTTTCACACATCTCAACAGCTTCCTCCATATGATGAAATCCTTCTCCAACCAAGCAGCAATTGAAACTGCCTTCCAACAGTTTATAAGACTCCAGAAATCCAGATTTTTTTCAAAATGGTATAAATTCACTTGTAACTCGTTGGCAGAAGTGTATAAATTGTAATGGAACTAACTTTGGTTAATAAATTTCATGTTCAGCAGCAAGATGAAGTCTCATTGTTGTGGTATAAAAACCAACAAAACCTTTGTAACCACCTACTAAATAGTTTGGAAAAAAACAAAATGGCTACCTGGAGTGAGCATGCAAATAGCAATGGCACTAGTCTAAAAATTATTACAGATAAAATGACATTGGCAACCACTGATGGCAGTACAAGCTTGTACAATTCTTGGCATCAACCAAATCAGACTATCAAGCTGCTGTTATGGGATAGTGTCTCCTTCTTCAACCAGGACCACTTCCAGCTGATCAAGAGATTGTGGGCAGACTTGGCAACTACAAACACAACTATCTCAAATGTCCCAGACATGTTCAATTGGATTTAAATCTTCGGATTGTTTAGACCACACCATGCAAGTGATGTTGTAGACCCGAAGTAAACACTGATAACATGTGCATGGTACTGAAGTCCATTGTCATCCATAATGAAGATGGGGCCTTGCCATTGGGCCAGAGAGAGAACTACAAAGCAATGAATGATCTCTCCCCATATCTGACACCAGTTATGGCACCACTTCTGGTCAACTTAAATGCCAAAACATACAATCTAGCTTCCCCCCCCCCACCAAATCAATCATGCTGGTTAATAGCAGTTAGTAACTTGTTTCTAAGTTTATCACCAGACTCTAGTCTGTACATCATTAATGTCTAAATGGACCTCCAGTTAAGTTGTATCATGCTAGAGCAGGGGTCGGCAATTGGTGGCCCGCGAGCCCTTCTGGTCCGGTCCGCGAGCCTTTACGCATATTAATATAGAATCCGGCCTGCGGGCAGTCTTTTCTTAAAAAAGTCGTCATTCGTCATTTCTAACTCGGTAAAGAGCGCGCAATTCTCCAATATTTTCTCAAATGAAGCTCGCCAATAACCTCCTTCGTGCACAGTTGACTGATAGTCACCTCAATAATATCCTTGCTTTGAAATCTTGTAGCATTTCACCCGGATATTTCATGTGTGTTCATGGCGAAAGCACCATCATGTTTCTCATTGTGTTAAGAAGACTGATACGCAGTAGTAATGCAATAAATATGTTCGTGCATTTATAAGTGTCCTTGTTTTTTACTTGTACTCCGGCCCACGAGGTGATCTTGGGCCCATAATCTGGCCCCCGGTGTCCGAAATTGCCGACCCCTGTGCTAGAGGAATATGCAGCAGTGGTATTCTGTACCACATGCCTCTAGCACTAAGGCTCTTACGAATTGTCTGTATCAAAATTCTATGGTTAGTCGCTCTTTGGAGGCCCTGTTGGAGAGATCATGCTGTTGAAAAGCACTCTCTTCTGGTAAAGATGGCAAGATAATGATCTTCAATGGGTTTTAACCCTTGGTGAACTAAATGGGGTCTCTCCATAAACTGGTTAGTCTGACAATACCTTGCTTGTGTTCTAGAAATGAAACTGGTGAACAGTGTAATGGAAACAACAGCAATCTGCATCATTCCTCCTTATACCATCCAAAGCATGAGCCACCTCACTTGGTGCTAAATGACATCCACCTAGGAATTCCTAAACTGACTTATACCACATGTCCAGTTTATAGAGGAAATATTATTGGATTGTGTACAAAGATGCGCACAGATTAAGTGGCAGAAGTGATTTGCATGCAAGCTTCCAAGACCACTCAGTTCCAGAGATGATGATTGTAAAATTGCATATTGTATGTGCAAAATCATGCTTGGGTTTCTTTCCTCAGTATCTGGGTCTTCTTTAACTAGAATAAGATGATGTAAGAGTGTGCAAGACAGAGGTTTTTTAATGACAAATCTGCAGACACTTGATGCCATATTATCCATCTATTTTCTGAACAGTTATAACCTTTAATTTTTTTTTTTTAAATTATCCTATTATTCTACTTTAACCTCCATTCACGTTTTTCTTTTCTTCATATACAATTTTTCAGCTCTTTTGTTACAATACATATACTTTATTTTTAACATTTACCAGTGGTAATAAAGCCCAACTAAGGAGACTAGATATAACAGTTTACTTACGAGGTTTTCCTTCAGCCATTTCTATGGCTGTAATGCCAAGTGACCACAGATCACTCTGAAAATAATGAGAGAAAGTTCACATTATATACATAACAGAATAGCAAGGCAAAGGTAAACATCCCTGATTCTTAATTGTCCATGTCAAAACAAAAGCACCAAATCAGAAGAAAACAAAATCCATCTGTTATAAAATAAAGGGAAATTTACAGCAACCTCAATATCTTAAAACTTTTAAAATAGATTATTTTATCATTACACAGACTTTTGATTAATTTTCATAAGTCTTCTTGTGGGATGTGCGCATGCATTTGATTTAAAAGTTTCTTTTAACTTAAAAAATAATAAAGCTGATCTGCTGCACATGTATACACACAAGACAGATCAAGTTACAGGTCAGCAAAGAATTACTGCAATAAAGCAAGCAAACTTTCACCACATGAGAAAGTAAAAAATTAGAAAAAAAAACTGAATCATCAGATATATGCAGAACTGATGAACCATTTATATTATTCATTTTTTTGTTCAGTTTAAGTTCTAATTGTCAAATGCTCCAGGCTTAAATTAAAAGAATAGGAAAAAAATAGCAAGAGAGAAAAATAAAAATTACTTTTCTTTTTGGTTCTTCAATTAGATCTGAGGGGAAAATACCTAAAAAGAATGGATACATACAGTTCCCTGCCATAATAATTTGGAAGCCTCTTATTACAATGCATTAGTGTTTGGTTAAGAGACCTTTAGAAGCACAAATAGTCTCTACCATGTTTGGCACTGAATCAAAAAATTCTATATTAATCTGGTCCAGGTTCTACTATTAAGAGCTTCCTTTAAATTCTATCATATCGGTGAGATATGGACAGATTTCTCTGGCTATCCAGATGAACCCCACAAGTGCTCACTCAGATTCATTTCAGGGCTTTTGCATACCAAGGAAAGAAGTTTATCCCTTGATTCCTCATCCAAAATGTGATCACATGAACATGAAAAGTGTGATATCTAGCACCATCCTCCTAAAAAATATTGACATCAAATCTCATTATGCACTCTTTAAAATGGAAATGCACCCAGAAGGACTAAAACATCCTTCAGCAGACATCAGTTCTGTCTGTCTGTGTCTTTCCACCACATCAAATTGTAGCCCATACCATGACACTCCCATTTGAGTTTGAAGGGTTTTTTTGTAAGAACTTCTCTAAACCCTGGTGCAACCTCCAGACAAACTGCTAAAACCTGGACTCATTCAAGAAGAGTACATGCTACCAGTACTAGGTCTTGCCAGACATTCTCTGACCATACCTTTCAAAATATTTTATTGCTATTGTACTGTAGGGACAATTTACATGCTACATACCCTATGTACCCAAGTTAGTAGAGATGGCAATAATTCATTTCTGCTGCAATGGGCAAAGTTAGCAAGAGAATCTTGACAGCGAGTCTAAATGACAACATGTTCTTTTCATAATGCCACTGCTGAAGGCCTTCCAAGTTGTTTTGCCACAGCAGTGGCATTTGTCTCAGTGATAACATTGACCACAGATCTGCAGGAAATGTCAAGATCTTTGGAAATCTGTTGTTGTCTCTGACCACACTCCGGGCAGGCTATAACACCTTTTAAAAAGAAATATTACAGGATCCACTTATTTTTGGCATAATGATGCCCATTGATTATCTTCCCACCTAGATGTCCAATACATACATAATCACACTTGAAATATGTATATTTTGGTCAGATGCATTCATTTATAAAGTGACCAGATTAACATGGCAGGACACTAAGTATAACAAAGGAATCAACTGAAGAGTGTGCTAATAAAAGAAACAAAATAAACTTAAAGCAGCTAAAAGAACAAGCATATGTCCTTAGAGTATGCTAAAGTCTAACTTCAGGTTATTATTACTCATATGCAAGCAAAATTTCATGTAAAAAAAAAAAAAAAAGAGAAAAAGTATCAATCACAAAACTAACTTACTCTATTGTCATAGGTGGCATCTGGATTTTCATCACAGGCTATAACTTCTGGAGCCATCCTGTTAGAAGAAGTTTGTGTGATTATAGCAATTTATGACATCTAAAATCTGTTGAAGATTTAAATCTAATGTTCTGCATCCATACCCCTCCACTGAAACATGGTTACATTGCCATTTGAAGTACAGAGCAATTACACAGGCCAAGAATTATTGCATATAAAATTTCTAAAAATACAATAATCTTCTGAATTTCTTATTTAAAAAATTATACACAAATACTTACCAGTAAGGTGTTCCAATAAATGTATTTCTTCTACCTATAGTTTTGTCTAACTGAGCACTAACACCAAAGTCCACTGAAAATAACAAAAGTAAAGAGAGATAGTTAGCACCAAATTATAGTTGATCCTCCCCCTAATTTATTTGTTTACATTCATCTATTATGAAAATGTTCTTTTTTTGAAAATTTGTGTATTCATATTGTTTATACAACAAAATTAGTCTTTTGTGCTTCTTTCTCTATCATGTTTAAAAAGGGGTCACCAACTTACAGCCTGCAAGGAAAATCTGGCCCACAGCCCTTTGGTAACTCAGCTAAATCTGACCACCAAACTAACCGAGTAAAAGCAAAATCAAACAAATATTTGTGATTTTGTTGCTGTAATCCTACCTTCAGTTGTCAAGCAGGGATTATTTTCACTCAAAAAGAATCACAAATAAAGGCAAGATACAATTCTGATCTCAAGATTTCTGTACAGCCACAAACAACACCAAATTTGTGAGTTGATAAGTGGTAAAATGAATCTAAACATCAATTTTTTTCACCATCCATTGTAAAAATCATGGTGTTGTTTTGTAGCAAAAGGTAGAAAGCTGATAGTGTGTCGGATTTTTAACAAGAAATGAACAAATGACTACTTTTGATTTCAATCTAATAATAAAATCATGTGTCTTGTCTGCAATTCTGATATTGCCATATTCAGGGAATGTATTATTCACTGGCATTATGAAACTAATCATTTCCTAAACTCAGGCAAACTTTACAAAGAAAAAGTCACTGGCTTAACAACAGAATGTGTTTATGAACTGTACATAAACAAATGAGCGGTATTCCAAGCTAAGTAGAAAGTGACACATCTAATCATCCAAAGCGGGAAATCGTTTACAGAGGATCATTAATAAAAAGAATGCTTGCAGCAGCGGAGAAAGTGTGCAGCCATTAGGCAAAGTTAGTTTATCAGCAGGTACCATAATAAGGACAGTCAAGAATATAAACTCTGACTTGCATTCTCAATTTTATGAAAAAGCTACAAAATTTTTCAAGTTCTTTTCTATGGCTTTAAATGAGAGTACAAATGCTGGCAATACTGCTCACTTGACACATCTTTCAATGTTACTGGGGGACTGGCAGAAATAAAGTTTGAAAGACAACTACTGATCAAGTTATTTTTTTCAAATTTGTCTGAAACAATTAAGAATTTCAATTTAGATCGGAAAAAGTTTAGGAGTATTACAAATGATGGTGCAAAAAAGCATGGTTTGGAGAAAGAATTGGTTAGTTGGAAGAATAGATACCAAAATGCAGTAAAAGCAGTTTGAGGAATCATTGGTAGTTCATTGCATACTTTGTCAACAAGCTCCACAGAAAAAAGCTTGATCTTGAAATGGTGATGGAAGTTTTAGTTACCATTGTAAATTTTGTTTGTATCCAAGGCCTCAATCTCAAACAATTCAAAAGGGGTTGTTTTTTCTTTAGCAACTTTATAAAGTAATTACAGTGATGTGCTTTATCATACCGGTGTTAGGTGACTCAGTAAGGGCAAGTACTGAAAAGATTTTTTTGTGCTGCACGAATAAATTGTAACATAATGAAAATCCTATCTAATTTAAAATGGTTATAAAGGTTAGCTTTTCTTTCTGATCTTACACAACACCTCAACAACTTCAATTCAAGGTAAGAACAAGTTAATTTGTGATATGTACAGTGTGGTTAAGTCTTTCTCAGGAAAGTTGACTCTTTTATATGCTTAGATAAGACAACTTTGTCCACTTCAGTGCTTTTAAAGAAGTGACTAATGATGAAAATTTAAATGCAAACTTCCCATGTACATTTGCTTTAGAATGTAGTGAGAAACTACAGGAAGAGCTTAATTCAATTAAGAAAATCTGATTACATTTTATAAATCCTATCAATAGAACAGTTTTCAATGATTAGAAAATTTGCACGTAGTATGATTTCTGTACTTGCAAGCACTTATATAAGAATAAACATTGTGCAGATTGACATAATAAAGAACAGAATACAATCAAGAATATCGAATGTTCATTCGTATTCAGTTCTGAGAATTCCAACAACAGTTCAAACCACAAATTGAACAATCACAAAATCAAAGCAGGCTAATGTGCCACATTTATGGCCAACCATCAAAGGTAAGTTGCTGCTGCCATGTGGTCAGTCCATAAAGTTTGGTAAACAGTGTTAAACAATTAAAAATTACTAAACAATAAATGATATACTTTAGGAAATAACATGTTTAAGTAATTCCACTTGAAACACAAGTAATTTATTAAATGGTATTAAATTATTTAACTGCATAATGCATTTTTCATATTTTTTCAAAATGTTGAGCAAATTTTGTTATTACAAATGAGAATTTCTCTGGAAACCACTTCACATGGTCAAAGATCTCTGCATATACTATGCAACTACTATAACAGACTAAAAAACTAATTGAAATAGATTTCATTACCTGATTATTCAAAATAAAAGCATAAACACAACAAAACAAAAACCATCTGACATGGATAATTGGTAAACTATATGTAGTCAAGAAAGGAAAGCTTTAATTAGCATAGAATTATCACAGTAATCCTCATCTAGTACAAAAATAACAGAAATCAGAAGTAAACCAATATTTTTTTAGCGAGAATCCAAAATTGTACTCAATGCAAACATATTTTACCAAGTGTAACTTTAAACTCACCAAACATTTCTTTCTTTTAAAAATAAAATTAACAAGTTATCTCCCTCTTCTAATGTAAACCTACAAAGATGTAAGGAAAAACATTTTAGATACCCACCTAAATAAAAAAAAAAAAAATCATTTCTTTAAATATGGCCTTGAAGTTCAGTTTAGAAGTAAATGACTCAAAACCTAGTTAAAGCAACTCTTCATCTCTGCATCATAGTTATTTGATGTTGTTCCCTTAAAAGCAAACATAACTAAAGCTTGAGCTATGCACCAGAACACATACAATTCTTACTTGCACTTACTGAAAATCTGTCAACTGCATTATGATAATTGCTAGTCTGCTACAACACCAACCAGGAAATCCTTGGCATAGCTATAGCTTTCCAACAATGCCAGTGTTTAGATAAATCAGAGATGTAACCAATCTATGAAAGACAACCCATTTATACCTACAATGGGATTTATTACAGAGCCCAGAAAGATTTAGGCCAGCACAAACCAAAGATAATCAATGAAATGTCAGCAAAATTATTTCCTAAAATTAGAGGATGTGCTACAGGCAGTTGTTAAGTACACTGATCCATCTCAGAGTGACCTTTACAACTTATCAACATTGTGTTTTTAGACAAAGAAAAATGTTTGGAAAATGCACATATTAATGAAAATGTAAATGTTATTTTTAGCATAGTACAAACATTTCAGAAAAAGCAATTAATAAACAATTTTCTGCCATACAATGCAATATCAGACTAACTTTTCTTTTTAAAGGTTTTTAGTGACAAATAACATTATCCTTTGCAACTGAAGATGATGCTACCATGATGCTCCTTTGATGTCAAAACTTTTAGGTATGATGGTTCAAGCCACATCATCCAAACACACTTGCCCATGTGTGTTCCACTGGCAGGTATGCATAAAATGACTAGCAGAGTTTAGAGAAAAAAATCCAAACAGAACTCTTCATTTTTAGATATTGGAGAAAACAGAAGTGGCAAATACTGGAAAATATTAAGCAATTTTAAGGTACTATATTTATTCAATTCTAACTTCAAGATAATAAAACTGCACTTGCTGTAGCCAGTCACAAGCTTGTCAACCATCCAAATTTTTTTCATTCACTTATGCAACAACATGTAGTATAATTTTCAAATAATTTCTTGTAAAATCTGTTGTGTTTATGATTCAAAATTGTCAAGCAACATAACACGTCACAGTTGCATGTTGCTTGTGGTAAACACATTTGTAAATCAGACATCACAAGATTCCTCCTTTGGCATTTGTCATGTTCAAACACTGTTTTATCTGGCCATCCACTAAGTACTATTTCTAACCAAAGATGCAATGCTAAAGCCATATCTCTTCATTGTCTACAATGGCTCATAGCAGCAAGCTGTGTGATTTTGACATCCTTTCAAGGATATCTGTCTACGAACACTAGTGTTTGGTCTGCATTACCAATCTGTCACCTCACTGTTTCCTTTAATTTCTCTGACCCAGTAAAACTCAATTTGGCTCAGCCACTTTTGATTGAAAACACATTTACCTTACATTTTAAAAATTAAAATCTTATTTTCATTAACTAGTCCACTATATTTTTGATACTTTGTTCATAATTTCCTTATCTAAAAATGAAGAGTTCTAGTAGGGACTTCTGCTAGGTTGCTTAGATTGATCAAAGTTTGGGAGCCCAAAGCACTTTTGTGCTGGCCATAGTTTCTGATGTCACACATCCATCTTCCACAGCTGTGAAAGATTAAGTGCAACAGGGGGAAAGACAATAACTGTTCATTCTGGCTTTATTAGCTTAGAAAGAATAACCAGCATATGATCACAAGTGAGCAAAAATAATTAACCTTATAGAAAGTTGAACCCAGAGAGCCTCATCACAAATGACCTGGTATGGCAGATAAAAACAAAGAACTAAATGTAGTACATCCAAAATCAGAAATAATAAATTGGTCTGACCAACATTCAGTGATAACCAACAATGCCTGCTATGAGCAGAGTAGTAGTAGAGTAGGGGGGGGGGGATAACAACTCATTATTCCAGGTTATAAGGAAGCACCCATATTTCATTCTAGATTGGCGATGAATGTAAATGCACACTAAATTTAAACTAGTTATTTTAAATAAAAATATGCATCTCAGAATCAAATAAATATGATAGAGGGTTTTCTTTAATTCTAATGTTTTATTTGTAAAATCTAAAATCTTTTAAAAATAAAAAAAATTGGATCACCTCATTTTACAATTATTTGCATTTATAAATGACAAAGCAAATATATGATACATACATGCTAGATACTGTAAACTCCAACACACATCCCACTAGTAATATGGAATTTAAATTAATTAAGTGGAAAGGGGCAGTATCACTATTTTCCAGACAGGAAATTCCCCAGCATGGACTTAAGGTGTAAAGCACTAACAGATTTGACATCAAAAAGACGAGGATTCCACACATACATGATGTAAATGGGCTTCTCACCCAGGAAAGGATAGATAGATAGATTTGCATATTTGGAGCTCATTTTAATTAAAGCTGCATTTTACTATGAGAAAATAACTCATTGTTGACTGTTACATTAAAATATATCATGCCATTAAAGATTTTCACCATATGCCTAAATGCTGTTTATTACTAGTGAAATTTAATTACAAAGCCCATTTAAAATCTAAAATAAATTTTTTTTCTGGAGATTTCTTAGTTCAAAGAATGTCTGCAAGTATTATTTAGATATCAAATAAGCATTTTCCATTCCAGAACTCACCTAGTTTTACCTCAGCATTGTCTGTGAGGAGAACATTTTGTCCTTTGATATCACGATGAATTACTTTATTAGTATGAAGGTGTGCCAAACCCTGAAATGACAAAGAAAAATGTACAAGGTTATTCTAATCTAAAAATAAAATATCACAATATATATTTAAAGATGAAATATTCCATAAATCCTTTTAAAAAATCTAATTTGCATACGTTAATACATAAACAGAATATTATATTTACATGGTGCATAACATTGAGTTTTTTTTAGATGTTAAGAAAAGCTCTATAAGCCAGTTCACTTTGAAGAAAATTCTTCTGAGAAACAGATTCTCTATGCAAAGTCTGGTGCACTATAAATCAGATCAGAAAACAACCATGTTAAGTGCCACACAAAGTTTTCTGTTGTGATATCTAAGAGTAGAATTTCAGTTAGGTGTGTATTTTTCACTAACTAAAGTTAGCACCATATGAAGTTCAGAAAAAAATCAACACCAAACACATACTAGCTATTATTATTAAAATTACTAATTCAACTATAAAACATTATCAGAGACTTTCATTATAAGCTTTTTTATTTGCTACAGATGTTCAAGTGAAATCTGGCTGAAATAGCATCACTGTAATGGTATCCAACCCACAGGTTTTATCTGAATGCCACTAATCTATATATATGACACAGACAGACAGACAGACACAGAAAAGACAGACAGAGAGACAGCAACAGACAGACAGACAGACCAACCCACCGACTGAGAGAGAGAGAGACCGACCACAAAAATTTCCATGGAATTGTCCAATATTTCTGCCTCCATCCAATAATTAAACTAATTCAAATTTTGGAAAGTGGAAATCAACAACCAGAATGTGAATAAACAATTCCATACACTTAGCTTAAGGATTTATTCTCTTATTTTTAATATTAAACCATATCAAAAATCATCATCATTCATTAATAAACTATCACACCTCATCCACATTTTAACATGAAAAAGTTTGGGAAAAAAATAAAGTAAAGAAAAAAAATGCCTAGCAAATCCCCAACATTAACAAAGAGACTAAATTCATTTCATCCCGGACACATTTTAGCAGCAAAACATGATATCAAGTAGCATTTAACAGTTTAACCCTATGTAGTCAATAAATCTATAGCATTCCATAGTATATAAAAAAATTTTTTAAGTTGAATCCCAGACCTACACTCAGTCATTAATCGTGCTGGATAATATTCTAGAAATACCATAATGGCAGCTTCAATCTGTTCTCAAGTTCAGCAGTACCAGAACTAAACACTGAGAACTCAAATTCTTCTATAATCATCAATGAATGTATCTTAATTATTCAGAATAAAATAAAAATCTTGCTTATTTTTCAACCACAATTATTGATAAGCATTGTTAGTAAACATCAAAATCTAGTATAACAATTTGTAGTCTTTAATATCAGTACAACGCTATAAATATACCCAGCGAAACCATTATCTTTTCTACAATTTATTTTCTCAACATTAATCTTGAAATAAAAGTTCTCATTTTCAAAAGTGACAAATGCAAAAATATTTTTTTAAAGCACACCGCAATAGACTAAATCAGGTAGTTATACTACAATTTTAGGAGAAACTTATTTAAAAACTAGAAATGGATTTCTATAAAATCTTTTTTTTTTTTTTTTTTGCACATAAATTACAGTTCTGCCACTAGGAGCTGAAACTAGTAATTAAGAATACATGGCAAGTATAGTAGATATACAGACTTATGGTACAATTAATGGAAAGAGTCCTAGTTATCAACTATAAACAGCTCCTTACTGCTCTATAATGAGCATCAATACTGTCAGACTTTGCTTCATCAGCTTCCTAAAATTACTCTTACTTTCTGTTCTTGTGAACTCAGAAAGATCAAGCATGACAGGTTTAATGAAAGCCCTGTGACAGATTTGGTAAATCATGAAAAAAAAGATAATCTGAAATTTAACAAATGTTTATGAATACAGTAATAGAATCTAAAAGAAACACTGTACAGTTTATTTATAACATTTCACAATTCAGGGTCCATCAATGGATATAATTTCTGCAGAGTGACATTAAAAAGTATAAAATTAAAATAGTATTATGGAATTTAAAGTAAAGAATAACATCATATATACATGAATTTTGGAGTACACCAGAAAATTTTTTAAAAAAACAAAAAAAAAACAAAATTTTACATCATGATTAAGATACCATAAAGCTAGGTAAAAAAAAACAAACACTTTTTAAGTTATTACTGCTAAATGCATATGAAGTAATTTTTTTAAAAAAATCAATCTGAAATGTCCATAGAATGAGGGCAATTCTAAGCAGAAAAGCAAGTTTAAAAAAAATTAGGTTATCTCCCCTAACAGATCAAGGCAGCAAGCACCTGAAAATGTATGGAAATAATTCCCAAAATAAAGAGCCATGCTTCAACATAGCAAGTCCTTAAATCTATAAAGAAAGGATTTAAAAAAAATAAATAAATAAAAAACCATCACTACCACCTGGAGGTCAAAATGATCTGGTCAGTACAAATTTGTGCTAACATTAGTGGTAATAAACTGTTATAAACTGACCTGTTATTATACAAACTATGTATCCTAATTGTAAAGAAAAACATTGTAACAAAGAAAATTTCACCACCTACCATACAATCTCAATTCCTTTATAAATAAAACAAAACATTAAATTCAGTAATACAAAAACACAAAATTTAAATGAATAGCTATAAATTGAAGAGAATAGCTGACCTCCCACAAAACCAAGTCAGATTATACCAGTAATCTACCCAAGATGTACAACACACAAATTTACATGAGCCTTTCTGACTGCAAATACACAACAGAATCCAGAAAAGGCCATCATCAGAGATCAAATGGAAGGTCACACATTAAGCATCTAGTCAGCATACTATAAACCAGGTTAATCTTATAACATTCACTGAATGAAACAATTGTCTAATAGCTTTCTTTATAACTACAATCTCTATCTATATATATATATTTTTATTTTACATAAAATACCATACCTATAGTTCAACATACTCAGAAACTTGAGGTTAAAAATAATTAGCTCAAAAGAAACAAACCAAAAATTCAGATTTTTGTTTACTTACTCTTAAAATTTCTCGACATATATAGGCTATCCATTCCTCCTTTAAAGTATTACCCTTTGTTGCTGGAAAGAGAAACAGTAACTCAATAATTAGTGAATGGTTATGCCAAGAACAAAATTTACTATTTCAAATACTTTCCTGGAAATTATGGAAAGATTTTATGTATGAATAAAAACTGCTTGCAGTATAGTCATTAAACCCAAGTATGTATTGCTTGCTTTTTTTTAAAAAAAAAAATTAATGCATAACTTCATTTAACACATACTTAACTTGTATGCAAGAAACATTGGGTAACTTGTTTTATCTTTAATAGTTGGCTAATTACTAAAACTACTGAGAAGTGGACATAGTGCATACATCCACGTAATGTTAAAAAAAAAAAAAACAGATTACTTATCGATAATCAGTTATTTCAGGGAAATGTATATTTGAGAAAAAAGATAAATAAAGTTTACCAAATTAAGAAAATTGCATCTTGCACAATAATGTTAAAGTTTCAGTTAAAAGTTTGAAATATATTGGTAATAATCATTTGCCCAAGTATTAAATATTTCTTTTTTTATCGATATATTTAGTTACAACCAATTTAGTTTATTTTTCTATTCTTTGTCGCTGAAATCAGAAATTTGTAAATCTTAGTAAATCCTTTTTCAATTTTTTTTGTTTCTATATTTAGTAATATTTGCACAAAAATACAGTACAATTTTCATGGTTGCATGTTTTGGGCTCTCACATAGCAGATATCAGTTTTGATAGGGATGAAACATTTATTTTGATGCCCTAATTACCAAAAGAAGCGCTTTTAACTGTAAATAATTCTTTTGACATTTGCAAAGCCCCAAATTCTATCAACTGTGAAAGTACAAGCAGCACTTGATATACACATGTAGTTGATTGGAGTTCTCTCTAACAACAGTGTAAGAAACTATCTCAGCTAGTTTCATTTACAAGATAGGTCAGATACAGTACAAAAAAACATTAGTACAATTCAACAAAGAGACAGCGTACAGAGGATAGTCATATGCATAGCACCCCCAGCATGTAGCACAAAGACTAATATTTAACCATATCCTGAAGATTAGTAACCAACCACCAGAGTCACAGTCAATTTGTTATTGCTTTCAAACATGAAAGCAAAAAATAAAACAACAAACTGCCAACAGAATCAACATACATAATGGAACCAACTTTAATACATATCAATATTCTTAATGACTGAAATGGTCCAATCCAATGAAATCAATAATTAACCTGGCATCAAAATTTTATTTGTATTTTACTGATAAATTTAGACAACTGAGAATAAGACTGACAGTATGGCTTGTGTGTGGCTCTGCAGTAGTCTGGAAAGCCATCAGCATGCTAATTTTGATAAGACTATTCATATTATTCTGATCAGTTGGTCATCAGATTCTTTTGGGTGATGGATGGAATTATCTATCTTTTCATCAAACTTGTGACTCCATAATATCCTAAAAATTAAACTAACTGCAAAAAGATTAAATGGGCAGTGCATTCAAGTCTAAATTCTACAGAATTAGTATGACATGTTCCAGGACACAAATTCAGCTTTGGTAGTACAGCTGAAAACTTTGCAGAAGCTCCAGGCAGTCTTTGTACACTATAACATTAGTACAGTGCACACATGCTAACAAAGATTATCTCAGTTTTTTCTTTATTAATTCTCAATGAAATTAACCCATTTCAAAGAAATGGAAAACCAATAGATCAATATTCATTTTTTTTATTTTTAAAGGTGTTATCTGTGTGTTTAAGTGGGAATAAGTCTGGTTTCAGATATAAATGGAACAAATACTATGACAAATTCTTCATGTTTATTAAATACAAACACTAATGTTGAGTAGTAGTCAATAAATTAAGAATTTTATTAAGATTCACTTCTAAAATGGCTCCATTACCATATTCAGTTTAATTATTCTCCAAAATAAGAAAGAAAAAAGAAAAAGTAGTTGAAACAGGCAATGTTTACTAGTGACATAATAAATGCCAACAAGTATATTAGTCACCTTATTCTCAAACATTGTAACAAACCACTAGTTAACTCACTGAAATTTTCTTATTAAAGAATTTTATGTAACATTTTAAAAACATTAGATTCAACCCTTTAGCCATAGTAAAATATAGCATTTGAAAATAGGTGATAAATGGACCAATTTTCTTTCTATAACTAAATCTAACTAGTTTAAATATAATTTATTTAACTTTGTATATAAAAACAAAGAAAAAAACAGTATGTGTATATATAAAGTGGCATCTTAACAGATATACTAGAGATATTCAAATGAAACCCAGCCAAAATACCATTGCCATAATGGTACCTAGTTCCAAGTTTCATTCAAACATCCCTAGTTGTCAGCCAGTCAGCTTTAAGTGCTTAGAGAAAAGAAAGAAAGAAAAAAACTTGCACTAAAGTATCATACCCTTGACTAAATCTGTTACAGATCCTGCTCCACAAAATTCCATGACCAGCTACAAACAAAACAAAAAAGAAAAGAGGAATACATTCACAATTTAAATATTTTCAAAATACACAAAATATTTGTACAAATAATTATTTAGGTAATCGTTTTTCTGGAAACTACAATTCTCCTAGCAAAGAAAAGAAGTTTAACTTAAAAACAAACTATCTGTTTTAAATAAAGTCAAAACAGTATTTCTTTATCAAGAGCCTTGTGTAAATGAGGAAGAATTTTAAAAAAGGACAGTGATCAAATTCTTCAAGACTATAAAAGTAATGTAATGTCAGTGAATTAAATTTTCTGAATATACTCAAGCATTTCAAAATGAAAATGTTTTTTTTTAAATTATTTTACCATATTGGTTGTAACTGCTGCCTGTATGTTAAATGGAACTCACCAAAACTCCCAACTTTTGAATTAAGCAATTACTGGGACCAAAGATTCAAAATTTGCTAAAAATGAACCTTCCTATAATTGGTAAAAGTCAATACATTCCAAAGGAGGAACTAAACTGTATAAGTAAATCTCAAAATAACAATACCAGTCAAGTAAGACTGAATAATGTTTTTCTTCTCCATTATTGTGTATGCATAGATCTATGCTGTGTCATGTAAATCCAAAGCAATTTTACTTTTTTTTTTCCTGATAAAGAAACTATCACAACACGTGTGATCCAAAAAGCAAATTCTCCTGAAATGTTCTGCCTCTCTGGAAAAAGACGAAACAACAGAAAAAGAAAAAAAATACAAAATGAAAAATAACATGCAACTGTAGTACCTGGTTTTACGGTTTCAGCAATAAAACTAACTTCACCAAGTCACTTTTCAATATCATGTAGTAGACTTCATGATACTGATCTTTTTATTCTATGTCATGTCTGGTTGCTTCTCGTGCTGCACTTGACAGTTTGCAATCCTGCAACATAAATCCTGGAAATTCCAATTTATCATCTGAATTGGAATCCATGTTCTACAACATGTCATCATATAGGCTGTCTACAATATAACTGCCTTCTTGAAGCTTTTCCTTAACATTCCAAGAGAAAAGGAGTTTTGTGCATCCTTGACATATCAAAAGTTGCAACAAGGTTCTGACTTTCCCATCTGCCCACTCTTAATGGGTGATTGGGTGGTAAATGGAGAGCACATGTACACTTTTTCTTAGATGGGTTTGCTTGAACAACTGATTCCAACCAACCAGAATCAGTGTAACATTTGAGTTGCAGGCATTCTGCATACATTTGCTCACTGCTTCTTTATTAGTTTAGTCCTGTGTGCCCTAAAGTAGTCCCAAAAAATAAGTTTATATTAAGTGTGACAACTCCCCCACATTTCGTAGCCAATAGATAATTGAAGCCTTCATTCAGCCAACCATTTTGGCCTAAGAATCAATGAAATAGTTTTTGCTTTCCCCTCAAAACAACAAAAGAGGATAGTTTTTGCATATAATGCTGATCATGACTGGCACTAAACTTTTCATGCCGAGATACTTTGATTAAGACTACCACTCCAAGGAGAAAAGTTGCATTGCCTAGTTTGTCGCAATGGATTTCTATCTTATCCATGTTTTCAATATTGGCAATGAAGTATAATCGCATTCTAACAAAGCAATGTTTGAATGCTTCGCTGTTTCCTCTAGATGTTGAGAAATTTTTTACTTAACAGTTGTCCCTCGTAAAGATGGCATGCTGCTTCATCTAATGTACCTCAAGTTTTATCCACTTTCCTGTAATTAGTATGCAACAACAACATTTGGAAACCCAGTCAAAAAGTTAGTGATCTATTTCAGTATTTCAGTTTTAACCAAACCATTGCAACTTATCTTGGGCAGTACATACTCAATTTTTCATTGTTAGCTTTGTACACTCAAATTTGTTTACTGTCAATCCCAAATTTTCTTGCAGTCTTTGAATTCCAACTTTTATACAGACAATACATAATGCTTATTACAAAAATTTGAAATGAATATATGCATGCATGGGAAAGAAATGGTATATTGTAGTAGAAAGATCTAATATGCTAAAAGCATAGCAAATGATGATCTGACCAATCACTAAACACATATCAGTTAAATAAGAGATGACCACATGCCCAAACAAGGAGTACTTTCCAAGCAGGTAGATAGTTTATTTGCTTACTGTTTGTTGATGCACCTATTTACTGTTGAGGTAGATACTTCAGTAGTGAAAAACTTAGAAGTAGGCTACAACAGATTCAAATTGCAATGGTTAATTTTCATTTATTATCTGTAAATGTAATGATCAAGAGCCATCATGTTTACAATGTATATTCCTTGACATTCTTTAAACATAGAATTGGAAGATGGGTGTTTATTCGAATATAGGCATCAATTAGAACCAATACAGTAATTTGAAAAAGATAGAAATAATGGGCAAAAAAAAATTCTAGGAATATTAGTTTTAGGTACATTTTGTCAAACTTATTGCAAGTGACCAAAATGTAGACTACCATTAAGTGTTATCAACTCAGATATAAAATCTAACAAAAGAAACATGACAGTACAGACTTCTCCAATCTTAAATGAAAAAGAAAATCATCATAAAAACATTAACTTCAAAATGCATGTGTTTTTTTTTGTTATAAATATGCTGTATAGCATAGCTGACATTGTGTGCAGTAAAATCCATAATAGTAGTCTTATAACCAGGCAAGTCAAAGTCAAACATCAGCTAACTGTATACACGCTACCTCCAAACTGCTAATGCCAATGACAAGCTCAGCAAAGGTTGTAGCCACAACATCATGATGAATATGGATGATTGAAGGGAAATGACCCTGAAAAACAAAATATCACTTCTCTCCAGATGCAGCAATGCTTATTGGCAGTCAGATAAACTCCAGTATCCTGATACCATTATAAACCTTAATCACAACATTATGTGCCATTTCTTCATCTCCTTTTAAGTAACTGTCATCACTATAGTGTGGGCAAGGTGCTTTCATCAAAATTATTACATCACCTTATGTTTTTAAACAAAAAAATATGGAAGTTTATTTGTGCTACAAAGTGAAAATTCATTTCAAAATGTTCTGATTAAAGATTATTATTTCAACAGAAGAAATAAAGAATTGAAAACAAATACTTCAACATTTTATTAGTCGTGGTATAATCACACTAAAACAAAAACAAAAAAGTATACATACATTCTAGAGACATTCAAATGATAGCCAGCTAAAAAGCATCATTGTTATGGTATCAGCTCTGGTTGAGTTTAATTTTAATGCCCCTAGTATGTATAGACATACTAAGCATAAGTCTATTGAAGGGTGTGTATGTATGTCCTTTGTAGTTTTTTTAAATATTTTACATTATTTCTTTCAACTAGCAGAACAAATGGCACTATTCCACTGTTACAAAAGGCATTCATTAAGTTTTGGATCTCTTGGCTTTCTACTAAAGTAATCTACTATTACTTTGCTGGCCAAATGCATTATCTTGCCAAGGAAATATCAGTCCTTTACATTCTCCTCCTGTGAACCATCCTGCTCCCAAAACTGAATCCTCATCATCATCTATAACATTGGCAAGACTGTTAAACTATGATTATATAAATTATTCAATCAAAGATGACAAACAGATTCACAAGGAATTCATTTTTTTAAAACATCCATGCATTAAACTCTTTGGCTGAAGAAAATTCTAATAAAGAGTTCTTAACAGTAAATTTTTCCAAAATTTTAAAAAGAAATAATTATATAAAATAAAATATTAATAAAATAAACAAACAAAACAATTTTTTTCCTGGGTTCTCACTCTACTCAAACATTTCTGATTAAAAACGAGAATTCTGAGTTTTTTTTTTCCATTAATTCTAGTCAAGTTAGCAATTTTCTTTCCTAGAATTGAGAGTCATCTTGTGGCATACTTTCAAGGTAAGATGCACTGATCTAAGGTATAGCTCTAAATATAAATACCACCATGCAACCGAAATAATCAGCCAGAATTAGTAATCATACCCAGAGCTGGTCATCTTTGCCTGGTAGACTTTTCTTTATAAATGCACCGTAATATGTTGCTATGTTGCGATGATGAGAAAACTAAAAGAAAAAAGAAGAAAAATAAGGATTTTAAACTACCATGTACATACATGCATAAAACTTTACTTTAATTATATAATATAGGTATGAGACTATAGATACAAATTATTGTCCAACCAGTTTATAGAGGACGACCAAACCAACCCGTTTTGCCAGTTAAAGATCCATCCTAGCTACTGGCACTTGACACACCCAAAAGAACCAAAATTGTTATATTATTTTTAGTGAGAGAATAATAATATATTTCTTTTCTTTTCTTTTAAATATTTGCTTTAAAAATTTTATTAATATCAGTTGCATAATATAAAGTTTTAAAGAATCTATCAAAATTTGTTTTTCATGGATTGGTACATTGTTTAAAAATTAATATTTTGAAATTTATCATTTAAAAATTTGTTGTTTTTTTCTTTAATTTGACTTGGCTGACATAATATTAATACTAAAAATTCATTAATTTTCATTCAGAAAACCAAATAACCAATGTGATAATAATATATGTGCTTAACCATCATTATAATGTACTATCATTTTTTTTTTACAAGTCTGCAACTCTCCGCACGGAAAGGAAGGAAAACAAACTTCTCCCTCTCATACACATAAATGCATACTTTAAAGCAAAAGTAAAATAAAACTAAATGGATTCAACTAATAAAAGCAGACACAAACTGATTGTATAGTATTTCCAACCCAATATTTGACTCAATGAATACTTGAATTATGAAAATTTTTTTTCTTCAAGTTGTTTTGTTTTTAAAGCTTCCATACCTACACAAGTCATTTGATCAAATAAATATGCAGCTCAACTGACAATAGTCAAAGAAAACCATTGTTACATTAAGTGTTGCTCTTGTGTGTCTGTCAAAATAAAAAGAAAAACGACTTAATTGTTCATAAAATTTTTATTACAATGTTAAAAAAATTACGCAGGCCCCACCCCTCTCTCTCTGAAAATTAAAAACTTTTGTATATGCTATAGTCGATTCTTACGAAGAAAATCTCTAAACAAAGTCATGTATAGTAAAAACAAATTAATGCAGTTTTTTTTGTTTAAAAAAATTTCTTACCTTTTTTAGGACATTAATCTCCAATTTTATTTCTTCTTCTTCATCCTTTAAAAAAGAAAAAAGTAACAAAATATTATTTATGCAAAGATATGAGACAGAGAGATAAGGATTCTAAACTAAATTTGAAGCAACTGTTTATTTTGTGGGCATGGAAAACATGAAAATACATTTGCAATTCAACCTGCCCATCCCTCAGTGTTGACAGAATCTGCACTGTCAAACTTTACACCTAAACCATCTCCTGCCCACTAATCTAGGCCTAGAGAGCAATGTAAGTGATGGTGAATGGGAATTATTAAATTAGATTTTATGCAACATTCTCTGGTTAGATCTCTTGAATGACCCATCTGGTATCACATATCCAATTGATGACAAAGTGACAAATGAAAAATTTATTTTATTTTTTAACAGCTTACAAAAAATTCCAAGATTAATCAGCAATGAAAGCAATATTTTTTTTTGTTTGAATTATAGCATTAAAAAAATTCTAATAGAAAATAAAGAGAAAGCCACAAAAGTTTATTTTAAAATCTTATAATGCATCTCAATTATATGTTTGTTAATGGCAAGTAATAAGTCAAACAAAATGAAATGATTTTGGGATGTGGAACCAGAAAAGCGTGTTCACCGTGGTAAAGAGTATAATGATTAAAGAGTTACATTTGAGGAAAAAAAAAAAATCCAGTAAAGTCAATCATCAAAAACAATATTGCCTGAAAATATAAACCTTTCAGCAAGCAACAATGGCATAAATCATCATTTACTAAATGCACTTAACTTGTTAAAATGTGTCTGTGCAAGTGATCTATCATTAAAAGAATATCTATGGCAATGGTGTTTTGCTACAGAACTCACTGCAATATCTGTAACTGACTTAGTACTTTTGTTTGTTTGTGTGGGTTTTTTTTTCCCCCAGTATCTGAAGTTTAATTTGTAGAGATGCTTTTTTTTTTTCTTTTACCCAAGTGTGTTTCCTGCCACATCCATATCATGTCTGCCTTATTGCATATAGCGAGGATGAGATGTACATTGTTTACACCTTTACTATTTTGATATCCTTGTGCATTCTTGTGAGCAAGACATCAAGGTCATAACACAAAATTATTTTTTGTGCAGCCCCTGAGATGCACACAGTAACCATTTGACTGTTTTTCTTCTGTCCGTGCTTAACTCCTTACAATCTCTCCCAAAAGTAGATTTAGAAGCCTTTATCATTCACCACTATTACACTGACAGAATGTTATAATTTGTACTTTTCAGATAGCAGGTCTAAAATGGAAATAGTTTTAACCAAGCTTGGAAAGGAGAAATTGATAGTGGACAGTTATTCCTACATTTTTGATAAATTAGTGGAGACAAAGTACAGAAGTTCCCTTATTCTTCACAATGCCAGAGGTGCAAAGCAAGAATACAGGTTA
The DNA here is from genome assembly GCA_018389105.1 of Nautilus pompilius. Lineage (NCBI taxonomy): Eukaryota > Metazoa > Mollusca > Cephalopoda > Nautilida > Nautilidae > Nautilus > Nautilus pompilius. The sequence continues at coordinate 364,547 of JACATO010000622.1, read as the reverse complement.
TGAAAATGTAAGGCTTAAACTTAGTATGCATTCCCATGGTACTTCAGCTGCAAAGGTAGAGGCATTGAAGGCACTGACAAAAATGAAGTGGTTTGCAACAGAAAATGTGGAACCTACTGCCCAAGTGATTAATAACTGCACAATTAGTTTGTCAAGCCGCTCAGGTAACACTGCCAAATTTCACAGCGATGGAAAAAATGGTGAGGAGACAAAGAAATGGAGATGATGCAGTTCCACTGCTCCCATCTAATCTCAAAACCCTTGTTATACCAAAAAACAACAGCATGGTGTAGTCGAAAATGTTTTGACTGCTGATAGTGGCCATAGTCCACATCTATCAAAGGAATTGAAAATATAGTATGTTGACAAAAATTTTGACCTGCAACATTATTTTCACAGCTATACAGCATACTTGCAGAAAGATTTGGTGGTATTCATTCAGTATTTTATGCTTTGATACCCAACAAGCAAAGGAATACATACGAAAGACTCTTCCAACTTATTTCAAAAGGGCAAATCTGAAGTTTCTCCAGAATCTGTTGGGAGGTTTTGAAAATGCAACACTCACTGCAATAAAGAATACCTTTCCTAACATGCATCTCAGCAGATGCTTTCTTCATCTTAATCAAAATATGAAAAAACGTGTGTGAATTGCAGCTTTCTCGTAGGTATGACAACAATGCTGATTTTGCACTAAGTGAAAAAATTATCACTACGATCACATTTGTACCTATCACAGACTTAGACAAGGCCATAGACAGATTGGAAGAACTTCCAGAAGAACTGCAGCCACACAGCTTGCTTGTTTGAAGATTATGTAGGCTGCCCAGCTTGCTGAGGAAATGGAAGATATCTGGCAATGTTTTCCTCAGAAATATGGTCATTGTACAACAGGGAGCAAAGACAGGACCAACAACCATGCAGAGACTGTGCATCAAAGATGTGGGCAAGATTGGAAATGATCAACAATATGGAAATTCATAGATGGCCTCCATCAAGTGCATCAAGGGCACCATATTTATAAACAAATTAGTGGCGGGTCACAACCCACCACAGAAATTGAAAAAATATCTTGATGCAGACGAGTGTACATTCAAAATTACTACAGATTATAATAGCAGGGATGTTATAACAGATCTTTGAGGATTAGCAAACAATTACAGTATGAGTAACATTTGTGACTTAAATTTACTATATTATTGTATTGGCTTAAATTTGTGTAAAATTAATTTTAAAATAAAATAAATTCTGTCTCTTTGAAATAATTTATTTAAATTCAAAAAAAAAAAAGTGGAAATATATTTAAGTGATTCCAGAAGCATTGCTAGGCACTGGCACAATATATGTATTGTGCATAGTAACTCTTGCAGTGAACCAGCTGCAGCAAGTAGTCCTAGACCCTCCCTTTATGTACTGAAATGTTAGCAATGGATAAACTAGCCTTCAGACAAGCATCTTACAGAGTCAGCAAAATTTTTAAAAAAACTATTTAATTTAATTAATACAGAGTAAATTAATCTTTTTATTTAAAAAAATCTATCATGTATTTACATCCTTGGAGCATTGTAAAATCCTTTTCCTGTTAAATTAATAACATTTTCTTCATTTTAAAAACAACACTTTTTAATGGCAGTAAAGTCACAAATTACTTGCTCCCAATGCAGAAATCAGAAACATTAGATCACAAACTGATGAAAGAGTTCAGACTATCCTAGCCTATTTTCTAAATTGTTTCAGAAGCTCAATTATATAAATACCAAAGAGAAACTAGATGCCAACCTTTAGTAAAACAAGTTTAATCTGCACAGATAGCCTTCACTTCATAAAATTCCTGTATTGATGAATACTTTTTCTCCAAATTGAAAACAATTTTAATTATTGTGCAGCTAAAACTACTCCCCCCCCCTCGACCCCAAGAAAGTACACTCTCAAAGCTCAAATGGCATTAGAGGTATTCATCTCTAAACAAGACACTAGCATGATTTAGAACATTTTAGACTAGGGTCAATGTTATAGATTAAGCCAAGCCCTCTCCTTTTTTTAATTTAGCAAATTGCAGGCAAGTCACTTAACAGAAAAGTAATGATTAATGTTCCAAGCCAATGGCTAGTTTCTAGTGAACCAGTTCATTTAAATCATAAACAACACTGAACAAAGTACTTCTAAATACCCTACTTCCAGTCTAACCACATACTATTCCTAGGTTCAAGACGCATTCAATCTTTGATTTAAATATATTCATAATTAAGTACTCACTGAAAATTATTTTTGAACATTTTGAAATATTTTTTTTCAATCTTTTTGAGCCTAATCTTAATGTATTCAATGCCATCAGAACTTTGAAGGTCTACATTTTCAGTTACAATTACCCCTCAAAACAATTCTAAAATAGCCCCACTGATAAATCATTCTAAATATGATTTAATTTAAATTCACAAATACATTCTTAGTTTTTGTTCAAAACGTGCTTGAAATGTTCATTCTGTATCTGATTTTAAGGCAAATTTGCTTCAATTACAGTAAATAATATGGAGTTAATCCAGTAGCACTGATTTACTGCATTGTAATGATTAAAGAAACTAAAAAGTTGTTAGTAAATCTTGTTTGAATGTTCAGAATGAAACAGACCTTGCCTACACTACATTCCTCAAACTAAAGTTTATAACTTCTATGATAAAATATTAAATTCCATTACAACTTTTATTTACAACATGACTGATCCTGCAAGATCCCTACATAGGTTTAAAAAAATGGCCAAAGTATATCCGGAATTTAGATAAAGCAGCTATTAAGGTATGAACTTAAGAAAGTTGTATTTGCCCATGATAACACTAGTTCACATATACTTAAGTATAGTTTTGTATTAAGTTCATAAGTATTAAAATGGATACGATCAATATCAGTAGCCAGGCTATGAAGCGTGTGTAAAGAATATATGTTTTTAGTTCCAGCATTAATGTATGGATGGATGTGGATTAAAAAGTGGCCAAAAGTATCCAAGATGTGCTAACATCACTGACTTCACCAGATTGTGTATCGAACGAGTAGATACCATGTTAAAAAGGAAGAAAGCCAGACATATTGGTGCCATCTTTCTTGCACATTTATGGAGAAATAGTAATTAATAATCATTTGTGGTATAGCAAGATATCAACAAATTGAGTTCCAAAAATGTTTCCCACTGGGTATAAAAAAAAAACAATTTGATCTCTAATGAAGTAGAGTATCATTCTGATGTTGCTATTGAAGCATTTCTATGCTGTGTCACTGATAACAATTGCTGGACCAACAGTTCAAGCCAGACATGAAAAATGCCTGAGTATAAAGAGACACCATGCTTCATCACTGCTACAAAAAAAAAAAAAAGTGAAGGTTATGAATACAGAGCATGCCAACTATTCTGAGGCTGAGAAGGCATACTGTTGATTGAGTGCTTCCCACCAAGCACAGCAATAAATGTTCAATCACTTGGCAAGAAGAGAGAATAATAAATGGAGTTCTCTTAAGGGTCGTCCATATATCATGTGATTAAAAAATAAGCTACATATTACCCACTAGGTATGTCACATGATCAAGAGATATCAGGTCAGTGACCATCACCCATGGAGCATGTAATCATTAGCTAAAGTATGTTTAAAAATCTTAATACATACAACAAAAATTACACTAGGACTATTAATGTCACATGTAGTCCATAGAATATAAAGTTTGCTCACCTGCTTTGGAAAACGATGCTATGCCTGTAAGATCAGTGAAGTAGAGCAATGATAGAGATACACATGATAAATTTTAGCTAGGTAAATAATTCTGTAGTTGGGCATCATCTGCAAAATTTGTACATGATCATGAGATCATTCTGTAAACCACTATAGGATGTGCACAAACAGATTTTTCAGGCTACCACCATTATGGTAAGCTGATCACAAAACAGATAGTTAACCCTTACAAAATGAGTCCCATGTAGCCTGTGTAACATACTGCTACACTCTGGTGAAAATTTCTTTCACATGGTTCATTCTTATCGTTTTCACCTAGTACCATCTGATTTTCACCATTTTGGATTCTTGATGAATAGTCTCAATGGCTGATACTTCCAGTGATGAATGATAGTTGTAGTTAATCAATTAATACCAGTTTTCAACAAGACATGACAGTAAAACTTGAAGATGAATTTGAGAAGTGAACATCACTGACATGCATCTTGGTGTGGGCTTAATTCAAATGTACCAGTTATATACTATATATTTAAATTCAAGATAATTTTAGATGGGTCAGCCAAAAATGTGTTTCCAATGTCAAACCAGCATTACAAAACCATTCTGGCTTCATTAAAGATCATCAAGACATGGATACAGTAAATCCATAATTTTGTATCACCATCATCATCTTGATTTAAGAAAGAAAAAAAAATTGCACTAATACTTAAACTTTGAACAACAACAAATAGCTCCCTATTTATTATATCAAGAATTTTCTCAGTGTAATAAATTTTTTGTATATTTCTTAGTACATGTACTGATTTTTAAAAATGGCTAAGAATCAAGAAGTGCAACATGTGTCATAATGTTGTTTGGTACCCTAAAGAAAATCAAGTTGGTGCATGCATAAACAATAATTTAAGGAGACAATGTTGGCAAATGTCAACAATATCATTCAATAATAACATAAGTCAATAGAGGCAATCCTCAAAAAACAAAGATTGTCCCATTCTTCTATGGGAGTGTCACTAAGTTCCTGCAAGATTTGTGATAGTATAGGAGATCTTACAATGGCAGCCTGAAGCATAAGCCGGTCACTCCATATAGACAACTGTCTCGTTCCATGTACTGTTTGACTATCCAGACATAACAGGGATAGGCACTATCAACCATGTGAGTAAAGTTATCTCCATTAACTATAGTCAAGCCCTGTCACATTCTGCAACGGCCACTGATTTGTAGCAGGTAAATATGCTTTTCTTGACAACATATTAATCCAAAACCAATTACATACAGCTTATGTTTAGACATTAGCACCTGTTGCATTTTGAAAGTCAGATTTCAACCAATTTTCTGTCTATAGAGAGTTTCTTCATGCTTGCAAGATCAAGAAGTGATCCTGGTTATGCAATGACTTGGATTGACCCTCACCATGGTATTCAGCAACACTACCAAGAGCTTAATGCAGAATCCAGACCCTAAAAATAGTAGTCTGGTTTACAATAAGTTCATCTGCCACATTGGTTGAGTTGCTCCAGTCTCCAGCATATCAATCCTTCTGACAAGTTGTGTAACCATTAAATGTCATGTTAAGAATGTACCATTCTGTTATCAACCAACATTTAAAAATGGAGCAGTTTGGCATTGAAGCACTTAAATACCAAAATAGCAGCACGTTGACATTTACGTGAAAATCAGAGGGCATATATTCATGTGCATCTCAAATCCTGATGCTCCGGAGTAAATTCAGTCACGTTGTATTGGAGGGTTCCAAAGAGAGGGTTATGGTTATGGACTGACAGTAAACTGTACTAGTATTAGATATAATATTCATGGTTTGTTGATAAAATTTTCTCTAATTAAATGATTTTGTATAGTTTAGTAAACAATTTTTTTTTACATTATATAATTTGACAAAAGCTCACTTTTCTCATCAAAAATACTCAGATGATTTTCTATCCTTCTAAATGACATAAGATCAACAGCCAAGATGGCATCAGGTTTTCAGAACAATAACCACTAATAGTAATTTCCACTGAATAATAATTTTAAAAAATGAAAAGTCCAAGATAATCAAGGGACAAGTGATGATTGTCTGAAATGTGGGGAGTCTAGGCAAACACGAGTGTATCTGGATTATAGGTTATACAAACAGTTTTAAGATCAAAGAAATCCACCTCCATCCAAATCAAGTCTTACACAAAAGCATGCGTCAACATTTTAAAGAATTAAATGTTTCTAATAAAGTTTTAGCTATTATCAAAGTTACTTGCATCAAACAGAACAGTATGATTTTAACAAACATACTCACTCCGTATTTTGCTGCTTACAATAGAAATCTTTTTCAGAAATTAATGCATCAAACATGAAATTTTCAAACCCTTAAAACTGAGTTAAAGAGATTTGAAATGTCTGGTTTCTCTCTTTTTAAACAAATGTTTAACACTTAAAATTTTTCGATTATGCTCATCAATAATGGGAAGTTAAAAAAAGTATAATCTCCAACTGAAATTTAATTAAACAGCAATGTGCTTTGTCCCCTCCCCATCTAAGTATACATTTAATAGCATGAGTAGGAAAATAAATAACATTATAAATCAAAATTATTTATAAAAAGTTAGGAATGGGAAAATTCCTTGGTAGTTTTGTTTGTTGCTATGAGTAATATTAAATAGACTGAAATTTTTTGACAAAGCACATCCAGCAGGGTTAGCATATATAAAAAGGTTGTTATTTTTTAATGATCAAAATTCCCATAACATTTTTTTTCTCTATTGCTTTTGTTCATTATTACCAAAATAGCAACCTTTTATTTGCTATAGCAAATCACCTGAGACAGGTCAGGACAGGCATTTATCTGCAACATTAAATAATAGTCTTGTCTCTAAAACCTGCTGACACACATCTTGATAGTTCACTAGTGCATGGTGGGTGTGCATGTGATCGGTATGTAAGCCCCTGTCTCTCCAGCTGGACTAACTAAAATTTAACAGACCAATTTTGCCTACCATCATTGAGAGCAATTACAGTAGAGAAAAAATGATTCACACAGATACTGGAAAACTGATTTTTCTTTTCTGTTTATCTACTGTGGGTGCACATCGGAAAAGTATCTTATGACTAATAATATGTAAATCCCAAACATGCACACAAGTGAAATCTAAAATTTAATTTCACATTGGAACAGTTTCTTGTTGCTCCAGGACACTAAATAGCAAAGATGCAGATCCTACTAGTACTCTTCATTTTTAAATGTGGGAGGAAATCCACACAACCAGCTGGTAAAGAGCAAGCAGAAACTGCACAAAGGGAAGTAACCACAATAAACCAGTCCCTACCAGGATCAAACAGACCATCAACCTTGGCAATCCAGTAGTCTAAACATTAGGTCACTAGCTGCTCATTAAAAAGATTGAAAAAATATATACTTCATACAAAATCAATCTTTCAATAAGAGTTGGAAATCAATTAGCATTTAAAATTTACCAGATTCATTTTCTGCAGAAAAAAGAAAGAAAGAAAAAACCCTAAATAATCAAAGCAAAAAAGAAAATTTTTCTTTCATAGCAATTTGGTTAAAATACAGATTTTGCTTACTTTCTATATTCTTCAGTGATGGCAGTCATTGATTTATAGAAACAAATCATTTGTCAAAAAAAATTTTTTAATTTTTAAAAAAAAAAGTTTTGCTTGCAATTTTACACAATGGTTTTAAATACAATAATCTGCAGGAATTAATATTTTGGTGAGAATGTGTTACTGTTGGTTGTGCATGCATAGGAAAAGCTCTACACAGAATTATAGAAAAGACATGAAGTCTTTTAGTTTATATAAAACTAACTCCAAGTCAGTCCTTTTCTCAGATCTAAAAAAGTTCTTCAAAAGCAAGCATCAATAACTTGTGATACAGCAATGTGTTTGGTATCTTAAAACATTGTTTTCCATTAGATTCTTTTAAACTTCTTGCAATTTTCTTCAACATTTTTAAACTAAAATACATTGAAATACTTTTAATATCAATGCTTCTTAAAATCACTAAAAGTAAAAGAGTTCTTGTTTATTAATTAACACATTACCTACCATTATCTAACCCCCTAACAACTTGTTTTTTAAAATAAATATCCTTTATATTGTCATCACTTGGTAGAGATGGCATAGCTTCATTCCCTTTTGAACTACTGTAAATGTATCCAAGATCTATTTCAAGAGGAAAAAAAGAAAAGCAAGTTAGTTATATGCATAGCTAAGATTAGGATCACCTGGTCTTGGCAACTTGCCACTGATGACTTCTTCCAAAACCTGTCTAAAATATCTCAGAGCATAGAAAGATATGCACAATCATTTCCAATTAACCCAACTAAAAAGGGAACTGATCAAACTTGTCAGATTGGTTTGTGCCAGAAGTCCAAGTACAGCATCATGTTATACTGGTCTAAACTCCTAGTTCTATGCAGTCATTGTTCTCAAAACCATTGCACTATGTTGTAGGTTAAAAAAAAAAATTAAGCATTATGTACCAATTTCCAAGGCTTTTATAATAAAACCATCAGCCAGTACTCTTAAAAAAAGATGTAGCAAGATTAGCATAAAGTCATCAACAAAACAGCTAAAATAAAAAATGTTGTAAACCCCACAACTTTAAATATTTAACTATAGTTAATGTGGTTCTTCCTCTACAATGTTGTAAATTTCTGAAAGCAAAATATTGGGAATAAGATACATTTATTTAAAAGGAAATAACCACAAAAAAAACTGGCTGAAGCTAAAAATGTCTAATGAAATGCATAAGTTACAAAGAATTTCAAAAAAGTCGAATGACTAATATGAAAACAAAACAAAAGGTCAATCTAAGAACTATTTGTAGGATTTGCTTTACCTTAAAAGGTCACTTTTTCGCTTTGTTTGAGATGAAAGATGTCTGTCATTCAGAAATTCGGCTAAATCCCCATGGTATTTTATTTCCATTTCACCCTCAAGCATGTCATTTTCACCAACTCTCCATTTTCTTTGATACAATCACTTCATCATTTTTTGCCTTTAGTTAAACAGCAAGTGTCCTTCTAACGACAACCATTTAAGCCTACCAAACTTAAGATCTTCTGGTGGTTAACAGATTCCTGCATGGAAGTAGACACATTAACTGCATATATCAGAAGAGGCATCTATCTCCACCTCTTCTTGCAGCCTACAGGTTAAGGTTATCTCAGCTGGTCACCACAATCTAACCCTCTCATCAACTTCTTATAGTTTCAAATAACTAATACAAAAGAAGCCTAATGAGTTTCCCCATCTCACTGTTACCTTTCCACATCTAGTACTGAATTTGTGGAAAGAAGGTTCAACTGCTCTTAATTTTTCCAGGTACAGTATATCATCAAAATTCCAGCAACCCAGAAACTGGAATATACCAAAATTATGGAACCAGCAAATTCAAAATTCCCATCATGAGTTTCCAAAGGTGGCTGTCCAGTGTTTACAGCATACTGCTATAACCTACACCCACCACCACAGCTTAGTCATTGTTTTGTTGTTTTGTAAGGCTGTGTGCTTTTCTTGTGTAAATTTTGTGATTTTTTTTCATAAATTCTACACTTAAAATGGCATAAAAAGCAAGAGTGATAGTACTGTGTCTAGTGTAGCAAAGAGAAAGCATACTACACTTACCATAATTGAGAAAACAGAAATATTACGAGAATTAGATAAGGGTGCATCTGCGCATCACCTCAACTACTAAAGACAAAGCAGTGTGAAAAACTTAGAATTTTACAGTGAAAGTAATAAGGGCATTGTGAAGGAAAAAAAAAAATATATATATATATATCAATGCATGAAGCCTGATTAGCCAAACATGATGAACCTGTGTACAAATGGTTTAAACTTAAACAAACAACACAGTGAAGGTGTTAGCTATCTCTGGACCACTTTTTTTTTGTCAAAAGGGCAAAAAATTTCATGAGGAATTACAAATTGCTGAGCATTGAGAGTTTACAAGTAGATGGTTGAGCAAATTTAATAAGTGCCATGGCATTCGATACCTTAAAGTCTCTTTCAGCAGAAAAAACATGTTCACAATTATTTTTTAAAGTTAGTAAAAGATAAAAACCTTACTACTCAACTTTTCTGGCATTGCTTTCCAAGAAGCACTTTTGCTACACCTGACAAACATTCAGAAAAATAATAAACAAGCCTGAATCAATAAGCAACTGACTAATGAATGGTTTGAAAATCATTTTGTGGTGGAGGCTCAGCAACATTGTCTTAAGGTTGGGGGTGACATAGGATTGCAAGAGTGGTTATCCATAACAACAACCAACACATGTACAACCAGGATATGCTGGATGGTGTTCTAGAAGTGGTTTTGAAACATTTCTTTGCCTTCATTTGCACTTTACTTATCCAGCCCATGGATCAAGGAATAATTCACTGTATGAAGTGCAATTACAGGAGTGAATTCAAGCAATGTGCAGTGAACTCCGGATCATCTGGTGTTAAACTTGACACATACAAAAAGGTATTCAATAACAAGAATTGGATTTGTTAACTTGCATAGGCATGGGAGTTAGTGACACAGTCAACATTGAAAAATGCATGGCATAAGTTATGGTCAACTTGAAGGTTCAATGACTCTGAGAAAGCAATTACTGGGGCCAAAGAATCAAAATTTGGATAAGTACTAGATAAAACATTCAGCAAATGTTATATTACAAACAAACATTTAAAACTTGCATTGAGCATACAAAACAAAACATTGTTGTTACATAGCATTTTACCATAATCAGTGGCCATAGTGTTCCAAAAACCAGGGAAAATCACAAGGATGCTGGATCGTTTGTTTTTTTTTGTTTTGTTTTGTTTTACACTATTATAATGTACCAGCACACAGATCTGATGTTCTGATACTTTCTGGTTATGTAACTCGGTTTAACTGGGTTTATGATAGTCCTTACAGCCATGTTGAAAAACGAATACAAAAAAAAAAAAATCTATGAAAACATTGTCCCATAAATTTAAGAGATTCCAAGTTCTTAATTATTTCTCCAAGACCCTTTCCAAGCTGATTTACACATTGTAAATTTGAAATTCATTTGCATAATTATTATAGGACAGAATTCGAATGTCATGCTTGTAAGGCTTCACAGGATAATATTGCTTCCAAGCAAGTGTGCCCTTAAAATTTATTGTTTCATTAACATGTGGTTCTCCATGAAGGTTGTAAGAAACTTTATATCTATTCCAAAGTAAAATTACTGCTCAAGCTTTTCAAACGCTTTTAAATCAGTATCTATCATATAAATATCCTTACTTTCAAAAAAGTAATCTTTGTATAATGGAAGAGAAACAGCCATATAAATTTGCAAGCCAATGTATGCTGCCATTTCATGTTTTATACACCCCACCAATTAGTATCTACTGCCATATATTTTACTTGCAGCAAAAGTATTTGTTTCCTAATTTTTAAACAAACAAACAAGAAAATAATTGATTGCAGCACTTTTTAATGGTGGAGTTAAGCAGATATTTTGGGACCATTACTACACAAAATCCATAATCAGTGGCATGTAAAGAGTACCTTTTGTTAAAGCATTATCATTATGGTCAATCTCCCCCTCAAACCCACTAGTATACATCCAGTACAAATTCACACTCCAGACTGAACTATTCCCAATGCTTCCTATCTCTAAAATATCTCCAGGTAAAAAAAAAAAAAAAAATCTTTCAAAATAAAAATTTTTTCTAGATTACCAAATTCCCAATGTAGACAAGTGGGGGTGCTGATTCACTATTTAATATACTGTCATCTGAAACCAAGATAGATAATATTTTATATTTGTGTAGGCTATTCGTTGAGTACTCATCAAACACAGACCAATCACTAAAACTGTAGTGAGTTGACTTCAATCAGTTTCAGGTAAAGAAAGGTAAAAAACTGCCATTAACGTGACAACATTGGGACATAACGGTTATTAATATGTTAATTCAGCTCAATTCTACTTCCAGATACATGAAGTATTACTGTGAATTTGGAGTATTTCAGTAATCCATATAAAAAAAAAAATTAAGTGGCAAATAATATGATAACTGTACATATAACAAAAGATAAAAGTCATAAATATCAATTAAACACATTTCTAAATTCTTGAAGATTCAGTTTACATTGAATGTTCTTCTAAAGTATTTCAAGTTCTAAAATTCCACAAGTCAAATTTCTCATTGGGGGGGTGTTAGTTTATCTTTGTAGATGTGCTAATGAGATCTATGAAGATTTTAAAGGCTCTCAATCTCTTTCTCTAAGTAGACCAGTTGGATTTACATACAATAGAAATTTTCTGCTAAACCACCTGTTGCTGAGAAATGGACAATTCAGCCACTTGTATTTAAAACACTTCTTGTTCTCAATTTAAATGAGAAGCAACTATACTGCTGTATCTGCACCAAATTCCACAAAAATTTGCAAATGTCTTCTAGTCCATCAATGATAATTATTACCTGGAATAAACCAGAAACTACCAAAAGAAATATTAAGTATGAAACCAGCTACAGCAACAAGCTTGCTTAGTTTCTAAATAAGATTCTGATGTAAATGGTTTATATAGTACCAAGCCAATGTAAAAGCATCTCAACTCATTTGAAAGGATAAAGTTCATTGAGATTTTTCTTTCTCAATTTTAATCTTCACTTTATTCACTAAGTAGACTTGTATAAAGAACAAAAATGAGAGAGAAAGGTTTTGAGTAAACACTCATTTCAGGAAAGGTTTTTCTCTCTATAGTCAAAAATGTGATAGAGTTGCATCTCAAATTTGTTTCCAGTTATTTACACCATGGCAAGAAGAATTAAACATCACATTATCCAAAAGCATAACAAATGTACACTGACTAGAGGATTGTAGATCACCTGCTTTTTTGCAACTATAATATCAATTACCAATGCACAATGGTGGTTTATACTGGGTTAAAATGTTGATACTTGAGCCATTGCATAGATTTTTGTTTTTATTTTGCTTTCAAATACACTGGTATAATAAATATTAAAAAAAAAAAAAAAGTGATCCAAAAATGGACTAAGTATTTATGAAATGAACCACTTTCTAGACAATTAAATATGCATTACTTAAATCCTTTATTTTGTTGCATAACCTATTTATTTCCAATATGGCCCTTACAATTTGCATATAGTTCCATTTTATAAGCAATGACCTCTCTAAATCAAAAACATCTTCATGCAGCACTTCAACATCTAATGGCTAAACAGCAAATTTTTTTTTTTTTTTGCAGACATTTGGAAGTACATCTAACTTCCTGGAAAAAAAAAAGGAATTTTATCATTTTACTAAAATAAAAAAAAAGTACTGGAAGTAATTTTTGTTAAACATCAAGAGTTTTTACTGGAAACATTTACACCAGTGGTTGAATAGACTTCTGCTAATTTTTTTTTTATTTTTTAAAAAACAAACAATGAACATTTTGCTCTTGTAAGAGTCCACTGAGTCTTATTAAGTCAGGTAACTGATGTGGCACTAGTCAAAATTCTTCAACAAATGGCAAATCTAAACCTCCAAACCAATCAAAACTTTGAAGTCAAATTCAGTGTTTTTTTTCTTCTTTTCATTACTTCAAAATTCTACAATACTATATTGTCATTAGTACTACTCTGTAGTGTGTGTAGAGTTGCAATTTCACAACATTTCTGTAATGATACTTAGCCTCATTTGGTGTTTTCTAGAAAATCATTAATGCAAAATTTTCAACCAAATAAATTATCATAAAGTACTAGACAAAATCTGATATTCCAAGATTCACAAAAGATTTCAAAATGCTACAAACTGCATACTAAGTATAGTTCATTATTTTTGCAGTTTAAACAATTCCTAGTATTCTCAAAATGCAACTAAGGAAGTTCTTACTAATCAATGGGAAATTTATTATGCAATTATCATAGCATTTTCTTATTAAGAATTCCAACCATTATCATCTTTAAAAAAAGGGGGGGGGATTCAAAACAATTAAACATCAATCAAACACCACTAAATGCAAGAAGTCTTGTGAAAAGATAAGCTATGATTCATACAGAAATGGATTTGTGTCAACAATAATGAGAAAAAAGTCAGAAAAAATTAAGTATAAACAAAAACATTGTACAAAAACCATCTTTTCCCCAAAAATCCCTAACCACCCACAATCATTCTCAATAGACTGCTGCTTTTTATTGAAATTGGAACAGACCCAGTGTCCAGTATGTATTAACATATACCACATTGCAGAATGTGATGAAAAATATAATTATAAAAGTTGCAATTCAGAATGTCAACTTGTTTAACAACTGTTGAGTCAAAAATGATGCCTGTATTTCATGTAGACACAGCTTAATTTATCCAATTAATAACATATGGCATCTACCATATTAAATTAACGCATCTTACCAAAATTTATAAACTACAAGAGATTATACATAATCAGTTGCACGTGGACTGTGACTATGCCAAAAACAGGCAGATTCCACTATTTCTACATTCACCAGAGACAACAGCATACTGCCAAAGATCTTTGACATTTTTCATGGATGTGTGACCAATATCATTAAGTTCAATGAGGCAAATGTTACCACTGTAGCAAAGCTACATTCACATACATCAAGATTCTCTTTCCATCATCAACTGTGCCAAAAAAGAATAGTCCAACATCTCCACAACTTCTATCCAATAGGAATAAAATGCTTCAGGTGGTCTGGTCAGAGGAAATTCCTGGCAAAACCCTTGGAGTATTAACAATATATACTCTCTTCCAATCAGTCCAGGCTTAAGCAATTCACATCTGGAGCTTGCACATGGGCTTGAAAAATTCTTAAGACCTTTAACCCCAATGTCTAGTTCAGGTAACTATGGAAGCAAAAAAGGCAATTTGACATGGTGTTAGTTAAAAGATATCTTAATTCTGCAAGATACAGTGCAATGATAGATGTCTTTAAAATGGCATCAACAAAGCAAACAAAATCATTGAAAAAATTCCTCAATGGAACTGATACTAGATGCCATATCACTTATGTAACCATAGTCTGAAAGAGAAATTATGGCATTCATATTCTTCCCTAGGTACTCCAAAGCCCTGATATAAATCTGAGCATTTGTTGCTATCAGCTGACAGCAACCTGTCCACATTCCACTAATATGAAAGAATTAAAGAAAACTCATGCACAGAAATGGGAAGGGGAGAACCTGGACCAGACCTTGATAAAAAATTGATTCTTCAATGCCAATGAGGGTTGAGGCTCTTTGTGCTGTAAAATAGACTCAAACAAGCACTAATGTAATAAATTCTACTCTATGGAAAATGAAGAATCAAGACAAACACTAAAGTAACATATTATACAGCTGAACAAAATATGGCAAGACACTACAGCATCTCCTTGGCAGTGATTTCTATTAGAATGCAAATGAACATTAGTAGTTCTGACTATATATGGCAAAAATATTTTTGCTTTGTAAAATACCTTTCTAAAAATAAAACAAAGATGATTAAGCAACAATGTTTTTGAAAAATTAATATTGTTTAATTTAACCCCAGGCAAAGCTACTTACAAGCAATTTTAATGTCTAAATAATAAAGGGGGGAGCTTGTTTACCTCAGTAAATAATAATTCAAACTACTTCTAATGAATTAAAGAAGCATTTTCAATTTAAAGTCATGCAAGCCAATGTCTCAAACATTGAGAAAAAGAGAGTTTGCATAATAACCAGGTATACAAAAGGAATGATTTGGTTGTATCATGGTCAATAACCTGACTTACATACCTGGTATAAAAAGCTAGGGTGCTGCTGACTGGAACTGCATCCGGTCCAGTAAATTATCAAAACTAAACTGCTCCAATTTGGATGATTGTAAATTAAGGATTCAAACAATGTAAAAAAAAAAATCTCAAAAATTTTAATTCTACTAAGGGTTATCCTCAGGAAATTTTTCCAGAGTTGTGTCATGCTTACTGACAAATTTGCATAAAATTTTCCGGTGACCTTGAGTAGCTGTGGTCACATTTTGAATTTCATCCAGGAGTTGGGTTAAGTGGATTCAGATGCTGACAAAATCAACTTTGCAAGGAAACCAGATTTCCATTTTCAAAAAGGCATTGTGAATGATCACACACAACTGTAAATAGCTGAATGAGTGCCTAAAGTGTGCATTGCTAAATAAATTTTAAAAAAAACATTCTGATTGGATAGAACTTAGCAACAAGTGCAAGCCTTGTTGCACTGCATTATGGGACAATACAAAACAACAGATGGTTATTTCTATGGACTTTGAGACTTGTATTTAAACAATTCATTCAAAATGAGAAGCTGCATGTAGGAAAAAAAAAAGTTATCTAGTGGATATATAAATTGCTTTTTTAAAATCCAAGTGTAATTATGTCCAACCATCCAACCATCATGGCACAGCACCATGTTACAACACTAGAAAGAACCCTGCAAATTATTTCCATATGTAAACGTTTACAAATTTACTGTGATGTGATAATTTTTTTTTAAAAAAAAAGCTTCAACATACTGAAAATAAAATTTTTTTCTTAATATCCTTTGCTTAAATTATACAAACTACTAAATGAGCACATCAACTCCATTGAAATTACACAACCAGTAGCCCTCCTCCCTTCCCCGCAGATTGATCTCTACTGATAAATAGGCTACTATCTGGATAAATAATGCTAACAGTAGCAAGTCCATAATGTCATCCCTTAACCATAGTTTCTTCCATCAAGTAATTAATGACTGCCAGCTGACTCAATACCATATAAATATCTATTGCAGGGCAGTACATCTGCTTATAACATTGCCCATGATGCAGTGGCAACCCATATAGCTGAAACTCTGCATTACTCAAAACAAAAATACTGTACTAAAAATAAAAGACAAGATATTTTAATTATTGTTTAAGAAAAAAATTTTTAGAAAAATAAAGGTTGGTACAGAGTGAAACCATTCAAAATTTCAATTTTTGTTCAAGAAATTAGGCTTGTAAATTATAAAGGAAACCAATTAAGAAAATTGTTCATTAAAATGTTTATAAAATTTATTTATTATAAATGGTTAAGTACAATCTGGTTAATCATTCTACCACATCACTCGTTAATTTGACAGGTAAAAAGTGTACTACTGATTAAACCATCTTTTTACTGCAAAATGTTTACTCATAGGATAACTCTTTAAACAGCTTCATTTGGTTAGTACTAATTTTTTTAGAAGCACCCTATCTTACGAAATAAATAATTTTAACCTAATGATACTTTTTCTGATCTAAAACTGATGTATAATTTTAAGTAGATATTAAAGTAGCATAGTTGAAATCCTTGTGTATGAATTATTAATACAACTTTACAGTTTGTTTAACCTACAAATTTAGTTTAAATAATCTTTCAGATAGTTATCAATTTTGTTATTTTTTGATAATTTCTATACTATTGAACAAACACTAAATTTGCAAGATGCATTACTGATAACAGTAATAAAGCAATGACAACCACTTAAGTTAATATTGTGATGGTACATAGTTATGGAATTAATCAGTCAACCAAAAGTTAGTAAAGCATCTGGCCAAAACCTTTAAATCATCTTGGTAAGCCACATTAGATACAGGGATGGATGGATGATTTACAGAGGACCAAGACCTCTCATCCTGACCAACAGAAATTAAATCTTTCCTTAGAAGAAAGAAAACCAACAATACTTAATTTTAAGTTTACAAATACAAGCAACCATTTCTGCATGTGCCTAATTAATATATCTAATAAATTAAGTGTTTTACACCATGTAAAAATTGGGGTGTATCACACTGTCATTGAAAATAGTGTAATGTTCCCATTATGAAGTCTTATCACATTGATTTCAAAACAAAAAGAATAAAAAGTGAGCAATTTTTTTTCCTGCTCCATCATTGATGTTCAATGATCAAAATGTGTCCAATAAGCATTTAAAGTCATTTTATGTTATAATAAAAGTCAATTTGCAATTCTCTGGCCTTGTATCACTTACTGTTAACTAAAGACCACAAAAGATGTGTGTATTTTTTAAATGTTAATTAAAATAAAAATTAGTAAATTCTGTCTGAAGTTTCTGCTGTTTATCTTTAATTTCAGTTTGTTTATACTTGAGAATAAAAATTCGTCTTTGACATTATGGTGCTTATTCATTTGAGTTGAGACCTCTTAACACACTCAAAATAAAAGATACTTGATGATGTGTAACTGAAGAGCAGTTTTCAGAACTCCAGCCTTAAGCTGAAGTTTTAGTTAGGCTTCGACATTTGCCAAGAAGTTATGGTAGCTACTTCATTAATTGCTTGATAGGTGAAGCTTAAACCTCGAGATGATACATAAGAAATCTAGCACAAATCTATTTCTCAAAGTATAAATAAATGATAGTTAGTCTCTTGTATTTTGAATAGTATATTTAAATAATAACTTAATGAGACAAGAGACAACTCTGTTTTATTTCGTAACTAGTCAAAGGTAACTGGTGTCTGCGACTGCTGCGCTTATCTGGGAAGATGGGGTTACTTCCCCGACATTGGCTACAAATGGCAGGTTAACAAACAACATAACAGTCACAATGTAGGATGTGACAACTTTACTGGATCAGATAACTGCATCAACGTGGCTTAACTATCATTCAGTTTTGCAAGCTCTAATCCTTGTCAAGAAAGCACAAATTCTTCGTGTCTTGGAGAAGAATCTGAAGAACCATAATCATCCAAAGTCTCTGACAACAAATTTAACCAACTCAAGGTCATTTGACTTTCAACAGTAGTTCAGCACCAGAAATCAGACTATCATATCCCATGTTCAAAACTACTGGCAATCCAAAAGCAATATTGTAGTCATTTTAAACAAGGATAAGGAAAGGCTAGTGACTGACATTCTTATGGATACAGCGGAATTATGCATTCAGATAAAGTAGGCTAATACCTTATACAAAATTCCCCAAAAACTGTAATTAGCTAAAAACTTATTCTATTGTTAAAAATACAACTTAGAATCAAAGGGTTGTTGCACATTAACACTTAAATACAAGCTGTTGAATTGCTATGAATTCCTGCCAACACTAAACAGAAAATAAATTAAGACTCCAACACTTGCAACCAAGTCAGTCAATTCAAATTTTAAAAAAAAAATCAATAAAAACTTTCAAAATATATATGGAAAGAAATTTAAACAATTTAAGGTATTCTCTGAGAACACTTTCCAGTGATTGTATATCATATTACATTTCACAGGAGGCCATCAAATCTGAATGTGAATTTAACTTCAAAAAATTTGTCAAGAGGTTATTCCACATCAAGTAATCAAATTTAAGAAATCCCTCTCATTCAGTTTTTGATGAAACATCTACTGACAGTGCATTGGGATCTCAAAAAGAAAGTTAGTTGTAGCCCCCAACTCTCATTAGTTCCCAAGATACAGGACCTTAACCATTAAAGGTACCTTGGTCAAGAAAAAAAAAAAAAGGCTTCATTTATGCATGTGACAAAAAACATTTCATTGATCAATTGCTGCAAGAACAAGGCAACTGTTACCATGAAACTTGAATGCCTACAACTTTTATTATATATTCCAAAAATAATGTCAGAAATAGTCAAAAATAAGTAGTCACAAATTAGGCCCAAAGTAGCTATTTCATGTTGCAATGCATGAAGCCACATTTGGAGCTTAAGTACTTGTGAACTATGGTAACTATTTTTATGTTATCATGACATTGATTTTTTGCCAGTTGTTGTCTATAAAGGTGCTTTAGTGCATCATGCCAATGTATTAACATGTGCTCGCACTAACAGAAATCTAATCTTGTATACAATGACCGTATGATGATTTCTACATACATGAATGCAAATAGTAGCATACCTTATTAAATGGCTTTCCTCCCTGAGAAGTAAGATAGCCAATGTATTCTTAGTAGATTTTATATATGTAGTTTACAAAAATTTATTCATAGAGCTTGTTCTCACGGGTGATGATCAATGAAATGTGGATTTTGTTGTATGTGCAAAATGAAGCATTTTTCAACCAGAACACCCAATGTTTGAAACCCTTTATCTTTGAAACTAGAGAAAGTTAGGGTCTACAACTTTACAAACCTTTGTCTGGGAGCCAAATACACATTCAGTAAAAATTTCATCAAAATCTGAAAGAATGAAGTGGAGCACACTTGATGAATGGATATAAAAAAATAAAGTTAGGCCAAACAAAGAAAATAAAATTTTGAAATAGATTTCTGTTAATTCTATCAGAATCTAAGGTTTAACATGCTATTACATATTTAAAAAAAAAAAAAAAAAAAACTATATTGGAGTTTGGATTTTTTTTGTTCAAAATCAAGAGTAAAAAATGACCAGTGTTAAAGGTTGTGTCGACTTATTATCATCATTGGACATTTTCAAGGTGATAGAAAAGAAATTGAAAAAACTAGAGTTGAAAAACTAGAGTTACAAAACGCTGAGCACCTATTATAGATTTGGTATATACAAATTATAAGTGCATGAACGGTAAGGAATTTATTTCCACCCCATAATAACTTCCCAATGCTTGCCATAAATCAAGCTCAAAATGCATTTCAAATTGAAGCAAAGAGCATAAGCTGGCAGAGGATGAAAACTCTTGAATTTAAGTAGTGTGCAAAACACTAAGATTTTTAAAAAAGAAGTACATCTGCCATGCAATAAGCATGACCATCTAAGTTGGTTGGTAACCACATTATCTAATTGCAATTTAATAACAGACATTTGCAAAATTAGCATTTCCTTTCAAAATAAAGAAAAAAAAAAAAAACAGTTCCTAGCAGATTGCTTAAATAGTAATGAACATGAAACCCAAACTCTGGGAATGATTCACCTATTGAGGAGAAAAAAAATTCCAACATTCCAAGGTATAGCAAGCAGACAGCTGGTTCCGAAAAACATCTTGTGCAAACACACAACAGAAAAATTGACATGCAATATAATTATTTTTTTTTTTTTTTTACAATACAACTTTGTCAAGTAACATTGGTTGTTTTTCGGTTCTTGTTGTTTTTTTTTAAATCTTAAAACCACTAAAATTAAGATTGCCACTACTGTTATACAAATGACTGAATATAGTTCACATATTTTGCAATAACAAAAACTAATCCAGATGGTAGTATTTAAAATCTTGTGCTAACTTAGGCATTGGTTAGTACAAAATTTGGTACAGTAAATCATTAAAACCAGCACCATGCCCCCCCCCCAGCTCACTTTTGCTGTATTTTACTGATGATGTATGAACCATTAGATAAACTAAAAGAAACTAATAACTGTCTCAACTTTTAATGAAAAAAGATAAAAAAAAATCTGTCTGTCTAAATATTTCCATACATTTAAAGGAAATTTTAAAATTGCATTTGGTTTTGAATAAACTAGTTGCATGTGAAACAGATAGCTGATTTAAAACTGGACTTACAGAAAAGAAACTTAGTCATTTATCAGAAGTCATGGTAAACCTTTGAAAAATAAATTGTTGCGCTAAACCAATTACAGAAAGTAGTTTGAAGGAAGATATACTGCAGTTTATTATTAGTAATCCCTCGAGCTATATTTGACATTTAAAAAGTGACAAACTATACACACATTCCAAACTAGATAATTATATGCATTCAATTTTATTCAGATACGGAAACAAACTACATTAATCAATCCCATCTGTCAAAACTATCAAATACCTTAACTTCATTTGAGACTTTTCCCCTCCACCTTTTGTGATTAAACTCTAATAGGAGGATAGCTGCCAATGTCAAGAGAAACAAAAATCTTTAAGTCATGCACATTCCCAGCATTAAAAATTAATTTTGGGGTAAAAAAATTGTATTGCACCAAAATGTATCAATTCCAGCAAAAAAGAAAATAAAATAAAATGTCTAAGAATAGACCTAATGCTACAATTGAAACTTGTTTGCTATGAACGTATTACAAATGTAAACCAAAATGTTGAATTATTAGAACCATTAGCAAATGTGAAGGTATTAATATACAAGAAGAGCCAGTAAGCTGTCAGAATAATTCAACTGTTAAAATAGAAAAAAAAATGCATATAGAAATGCTTAATAAAAATTAAATTTCAGTATTTCATTGTTTGTTTGTATAATTATTACGTATCCACTTATGTTTCTGTATGCTATTAGGAGAGAGAATCAAAGCAGGAAAAATTGTTTTTCAATGACTATTTTAGCTATCTCAAGAAATTGCTTTAAAAAATCTATACCTCATTTAAGAGTTAATATTGAGGAAAACACTACTGGTAGAAATTGAGTATTTCTGTTCTAATGTAAGTAGTTCAAAATGAAGAAGTTGGCAATATAGCTGCTGGTCTCAAGTTCCAATATGCATTGTTATTAAATTTTTGTAATTTTGCCAGCAAAAATCTCTCTCCATGCTCAACCTACTGTTTTGCAAACATGAATTAGACTGCACTTTTTCAATTTTATGAACTTGTTATAGACGGACAGACACACTACTTGACATTGATAAAAAAAAAAAAAAAAGGAGTTTGAGGAAGAAAAAAATGTCTAATTCTGGGAATACCACTGCCTTTAAATGGCTAATCTTCATTAAGTTCATCCATTACTTTAGCAGACTTCCAATTAGGTGAGATACAGGTATATTACTTTACATATAAAGTTAACAATCACAATTATTTCTTTGAATTAAGGGTCACAAAAAAGGAAAATGGATCTATGTATTTAATACATCAGTTATAAATCATTTAAAAGAAATTTTTATGTCCAATATAACTAAGTTATGAAAATCTATCATTTTTTATATTGTTTACTGAACTCCTCCTTTCAAGTTTTTCTTGTTTTCTCCCTTTCCACCACCACCCCACACATACTTTGTTACAAAAAATATTCAAATTAGAAGGTAATGCAAAATGAATAGAATTGCAAGTACTAACAAAAAAAGATTAATGCTAGGCAAAAACTATAACTCAGTTTATTACCAGATACTGAATACAGTACAAATATTTAAATGTTGGTTCAGAGCAGTAGGTTTCCTGAAATATCTGAAGTTTATCTCTGCTTGATATATAAAATGTCTGATCAAAGCTTGTAAACAAGTACTCACTGCTAATTAAGATCACCACAA
This sequence comes from Nautilus pompilius, assembly GCA_018389105.1. Lineage (NCBI taxonomy): Eukaryota > Metazoa > Mollusca > Cephalopoda > Nautilida > Nautilidae > Nautilus > Nautilus pompilius. Next base: position 341,713 of record JACATO010000622.1, on the reverse strand, counting down.
ATACTAAAAACTCAGCTTGTGAAGCATGTACCATCAACTGTAAAATCAGATGATCATCATTTTTTTTTTTTTTACTTCAATGAAAAGTACTTAAAATTATTTCAACAAATTGCTCAAATAAGTTTCCAAACTAAGGACAGTTAAAAAGCTCAGATGTTGTGTTTCATTTTGCTTTCAATTAACCAAATCTCAGCAGCAGTTACAATTCTAATAAGATCACAGTTGTGTTCTACATTTAAATGTAATTAAAACAAAGCTAAAACATTTTCTAATTGCATATGCAAAAAACAAAATATTCGAGCAATTTTCATTTTGTTGCAACATTATTTTGTAGCCAAATGATAAAACAAATTGTCAGAATGTATGCACTATCATAATTTTAAATAAACGTAGTAAGATCACTTTGAGAAGAAAATTTAAATATATTTCAGTCTAACAGCCAAAACATTGCCATGATTATTTTAATTCTTTTTTTTTTTTTTAATGCAGCAAACTTCAGGTAAACTATAGCTTAAAACCAAATTTGAACAATTAGATAAACATTCTAATAAATCAAGTAGTTGAGAGATTTCACCAGGAAGGAAAAAAAATAAAAGCTTTAAGACAAAAGAAAGAACCGATTCAAAGTCAAATAAAACAAGATGACCAAAAAGAGTTTAAAAATTTGATGTACACCCCCTCCCCCTCTGACATCAACATACACAAATTTTAAAAACAAAGAAAAAGGGGTAATCTAAAGAAGAAAAAAATATTTTAAATTACTGGCATCATTATATTATACTACATCTGAAAATTGCAGAATGAGGTTTCAGGTTATAAATCTCACTGATTTCTTAGTAGTTTTAAAATAACTAGATTACACAAGAACCTAAAATTATTTAACATACAAGTGTCTGCAAAAAAACTATATTGAAACGATAAAAATCTGTTGACAAAGTACATGAGAAGTTTAATACTCATGATTACCACATAATTAACTAGTTACAAATATATTAAGAAAAGCTGTTTTTTTGTTTTTTCCCTTCTTTTTTTTTTGTTTTGTTTTTTTTTAAGTTTGAAGATTAACCACTGGGCTGCAGATCGCACGCACACATGCAAACACAGGGAGTGCAGGTCGCTTACAAATAGCCCCCATTTTCCAATGAAATTTCAAATGACACCATAGAGAGTCTATTTTTAGGTTTACTTTTCTTATCTAGAACATTCTGGTCACTTGTGTCCATCCAAGTATTCCCTCATTTCACCATTATGGATAGCCCACATCCCTGTCTTGCGGTGTTTCTGCTCTTTAAAAACATAACTTTTGTGAGAACAACTCCTACCAAGATACATAATGTTAGACATGAGTGATGGTGAAGTGGTTATCTTCTGGAGATTTGTAATTTAGCTATTTTTTTTTAATATAATTTGTGATGTCAAAATAGCTAAGTGATAAATTTCATGATATAAACTAACATAATATTATCTATATTATCTTTTATATTATTATGATATGTACAGTTTTAGACTAATATACATTTTATATTATAAATGTTTGTCATAAATATCACCAAAATAGAATATACAGTATTCAGTAAAGCTCTTGTCTTCCACACACCCACCACCTCAAACCTCCACTTGCCTCACCCCCAACACCACTCCCTTCTCAGTCACAGACTTCTCTTAGCATTGAGGTCAAAGTGAATGTTTGTTTTTTTTCACATTTTTATATTCTCTTATAATAACTATTTTTCTTCTTTTTTTTTTACATAAAATCTAAAAGAATTTGAAAAACGTCTAAAATTCTTCATTTTTTTTTTTTTTTGCACATGGGGTGATGGCAAGGAATCACTTAAGCTGCAGACCAGGGGTTAAATACATATTTTTCTTTTCCCACTCTTCTTTGTATTCAGAGAATGCTCAAATGATCCATGCCAAGTTGATATCAGTCCATCTAGGGAAAATGCCACTTAATTGTCAACCCCAAACAGCTGCTATGGCGGTTTATACATGCCTGTGTGGGATAAAAGAAAAGGACAGACCAAAAATAACTTTACAAGAAAGCAACATCTGTCTTCTTTCTTTTTCCTGTTTGGCAAAAGTGGAGAGATTTTTTTTTCTCTAGAAACTTTAATCTTCACCTGATTCATCAATATACCAGTAGTTTCTGAAAGTTGAATTATCTCACAGTAATGTCTTCCAATATTACTTACAAAAAAATAATTAAGAAATACTGACACATGCATTTGATATTGAAAGATAATTAGTTTGACTGCTGAGCACAAGAATTAAAAGTTCACATTTAAAACAGACCTACTTTAAAAATCTAACATTTTCTCCTGCAAGATTTATTCACAATTGGTATCCACAGACCTATGCTTATTTTTAGTATTTTATTTCAGCACATAGCTTTATTATTTTTTTCAAAGTATTTCCTAATTTTGAGCAAACAATGCAAATATATTTTTTTAAATTGTTTAGAATCGCATTAGAGAAAATATAACAATGTACTAATTCTAAAAAAAATTAAATTTTTTAAATAGTGAAAAGATTATCATCTGCTTAAACAATAATAATGCCAAACAAACGTAGCAGAGAAATCTCAATTTCCTATGGCAGACATCTGCCAAGCTCGTTCTTTTCCTAAATAGAGAATTTCCAAAGTAACAGTGCACTGAAGGAAATACCTATAATTTCGTGTTTGTGAACTATAAATTTAAATGCATAGCGTTTACTTTTGCTTGTAACACATATAATTGGGAAACTTGCTGTGTTCAAAATGTCGTTTCCTCGAAGGTTAGAACTGATAGCAGGGCTGAGCTAAATTGTCTGCTACAGTAGTATTCCAAAAGCAATCCATAAAGAATGGTCCTTACATTGGAAAGAGATGTGTTTTTGGTGCAGCATGTTTTTCACTATAATGGTAAGTACACTACTAATGTGCAGGATTTGTTGTTTTGGATGAAAGTTGGTGAAGGGCAATTGCCTCATCAAAATTGTGTAAAAGCATTAATTGAAAAGTTTCGAGAAACTGGTAGCATTTCATACAGGTCTCTGGTCAGCCAAAAGTTGTGACTGATGATGTATTGCAGGATATTGGTAACTGTGTGCAAAGAAGCCCATGAAAACTGCTTAAACATTTGTCATAGCAAGCCGGTATCTCAATAACCTCTACATACAGAGCTGTAAGAAAAATGAAATTATTTCCCTATAAATTGCTTGATGTTCATGAACATGCGCTCTGAGATACAGAAAAAGCAGATAAACTTCTGCCAATAGTTCTAAATTTTACAGAAAAAGAAATAGAAAAGTGGGGGGGGGACAAGTTTTAGACTAACTTCTTTACGGATGAAGCATGGTTCCACTTGTCTGGCTATATGAACAACCAGAACACTGAGATTTGGGCCACAGACAATCCGCATGCAATATTTGAAAAACCATTGCATGTTCAAAAAAATTGGCATATGTTGTACTCTTTCCAAAAGATGTGTCATTGGACCAATTTTTTTTTAAATACTGTAAATTCCAAACAGCACATTAATGATAGTTGAAAAAGTGGTAAAGACTAACTTAGGAGAAGCAGGATGGAGCAACTGCGCACACAGCATATGCAAGCAATCAGTACATTCTTTGGAAATTGCATCGTTTCTTGCGGGTTATGACCACCCTGTTCTCCAGACTTAACCACTCCAGACTTATTTGTGGGGAAAACTCAAATATAATCTATGCAAACAATCCCCATACAATAAGAGAACTGAAGGATAAACATTTCAGAGGCTATTCATGGCATCCAGGCTGATGAACGCAGCAAGTGTTTCAAAAAACACGTTGTAACAACTTTGCCTACAAATGGAAGGGGCACACTTTCAGCAATTGCTTTAAATTTAAAATAATTTACAAAATTTAAATCAAATCTTATCTATGACGTATTTATTATATAAAAACATCTTTTCTCTGAAAGACTAAAAGATTTATCTTTTTGCATAACAGCTTTGCTTTACTGCACTGTCACTTTTCAAACACCCTATAGAAGTAGTTTCCCATTGTTTGAAAATAGTAATGAATTTAACAATTTATACATTAATGTTTCAATAAAGAAAAAAAAATTTTTTAACAAAAAGAAAAAACTTCAGATATAGTATTAAAACTGTCAGAATCCTTTAAAATTAATTGGACAACAAAAAAAGGAAGAAAAAAGGCTAACAGGATAGCTAATTTTGGCAGATATTTGTTTCTCAATCACATACACATTCTGAGAAGTAAAGCAGATCTTTCTTTTAGTAGCATAGATTGCTTTTAGCCAAAGTTGATCTTCATTGGCCAATCTTTTTTAAACACTATTTATTTAACTTTCATATACCAATTTAAAAATGCTTAAACTTAAAAAACCAAACCATTTAAAATCAACTAAAATACAAAATATTACAAAGCTTACTGATAAATTTAGCACTAGTAATAGTAATGCATAGTTAAATGCCAAGAATGTTTTACTTAAATTTTGCTCCAGCTCCATACACCTCTGTTCTTAGTATTAAAAAGAACAATATGATTTATAGTTTTAAATTTAGTTTAATTTTTCTTTTCACTAATCTTTCAAACTAATTTGAGAGAACAGTTCTTTTATGAATATCATTCCTATTCTTTCACTTGATGGATTGGTTATCTTATGAATTGTGGTTTAACTTTATTCAAAGTGATATTGCTTGGTGAATTATATTGTTTTGTAGTATTTAATTTTTTTCTTTAAATTGTCAAGTAAGAAATTATTTATTTTAAAAAATGGTCACCTAACTATAATAAATCAGCTTCTATTCTGGAAAACAAAAACGTTTAAACACTACTGGCCAAAAAGTTTAACCTATTACCTTTCATAAATGGATTACCACAAGTATTGCTGATACAAATTTACCAAGTGTTTATTAAGCAGTTGAAATGTGTTTTGTTCCTATTGTTATAACAATGGAGAAGGAAATAGATATGTTAACATTGGGAAGCAATTGCAAAAGACCTTGATAATGAAGATAATATACTCAAAAGTCACATATACAAGAATCTATACCACATGGTTAAGTGTAGAAAACATCTTAAAAGGGAATAATATGAACAGAAATAACCACAAGAAAGGGATTGCACAGATAAATACAGGTCTCTTGATTATGCTAACCTCAATAATGCCGAATTCACTCAATTCTGAATAATCAGTTAATACCAAAATTCATTTACACTGAGTAGGATTTTACTTTTTATCAAATTTATAAGGCATTTTTAAAATTTCCCATACACCATGTCAGCCAGCCAGCCACTTGCCATAGCAAAACCCACCAAGTGACACAGCAAAAGAAAAAGGAAGCTGCAGTTGAGGAAGAAGTTATTACACCTAGGGAAGAGCTGACGTTGAAGTGGCTAGCAACTTGCGTTAAGCATATCCAGGAAAAAAATTATACGGATCCATGCATGAAGTGCAGTTTACAGATTGTAAGCTGCAACACCTGATTCTATCATCTTTCAGAACCCTAACAGTTTTTCAAGCAGCATGCCAGCACCTCCAGCCAACACACTTGTTCCATGACACCCTCTTCTAGCAATGTGGCCTTGTTGCTACCCGATACACCTAATGCCTCCCTGTAACTCTGCTCGCCCAACACTAGCCTCTTATGTAAAAAAACAATAGAATGCATTGAGTATTTTATAGCTAATTAATGAAAATAGTTTTATCATCAATAAATAAGCATAATCTTTATCAAAAGTGAGACTGACTGTGATTAGAACCATAGCCCCTTTATCCATATAACATGTATTCAATTATACCAAATTTATTTATACTGACATTTTCTGGAAACACATCACTCAGTATAAATGAGAGATACCCGTATGTTCAATGATGCAACAAATGACTAAATACACAGACAATGAAGCCGTTTCAACATGAACAATCAATAGGGAACAAACTAAATGTAACTATACTTTTCTGCACAGAAAAAATATTTCTTCAGTAAAGCAAAGCCCATTGGTCAGGTGAGTCATTGATTTATAATTTTGTACAAATGGCAGGTTAATGGTTTGGTGACTATCTCAAGGTTATGAAACCTTATATTGCTACTGATAACAACAGGAGATTAGAGAGAGGGTAATAATTTTGGCCAATTTCATGTTAAGTATTGGATCCTATCTGAAATGCAGTAAGCAATATATCTTAGAAAAATGTGTGCATTGTTGCAATTCAAGTCCATCTGCCTCATGATTCATTCTACCACGAACTCAATGGATTCTTCAAAGACAATACCACCACCACCATACACTGGACTATTTTAACTGACATGAAACAGATTTCCAATATCTTTCTTGGTCATCACAATCACTGTATCTCAATTCCATTGAGAATCTGTTGGACAAGTCAGAAGTGCAATTAAAGTTCACCCCACTACTGTCAATTCTTCTTAATTTTAAGACAATACTTCTTGAGGAATGAGAAAAAAAATAATTGAAGTATATATTTAGAAACTTGTCAAATCAATGCCACAACATATTCAGGATATCATCAAAATGGCCCAATAAACTACTAGATAATTAATATTCTTGGCAAGGCAATGCATTTTGTTGTTTTATAAAATGTAAAATAAACTGCACTCCTAATAATTATTAAACTGACTTTTGTAAATAAAACATTGCTTACCTCAGTCACATTCATAACCTTGATAGCTGCTAACTGTCCAGTTTTTGTATGACGACCCTGTCAGAGAGAATTAAAACAATATATTTTCATTTGTAGCATATTCAGTAAGAAATTTTCAAACCTAGGTTTTAAAATCAAACATACTTAAGTATCAAATCTGATCAGATCTAGTGCATCTGTTACATCTAATCTGTGAAAATGCCCATTTTGTGAATTGGGTATTTATCTACACAGTTCATGAAATGGGCTATGCTATACAAGAAAGTTCAATTTCATTCATGAAAACATTTCATGTGGTTTACATTGACCTGAATTAATAAATCAGTTAACAAATGACAGTTTAAGACCTTAACAGATTCTGTAAAAATATAAGACATTTACTAACTGATTCATACTAGTTATTTTATCACTAGCAGTATGCAAGGCATTATATCCGCCTGACATCCCCATGGAGCTTTGCTCATGAACAGTATGTTATTGATGTCCTCAGGTGGTGCAAAACTGGCAAGAGTCATCCATGGAAAGATTACCATATTTTAAAAATGTATTCATTGAAATCACTTGATGATATTAATAAAGTATACATAACAATGGCAACAATATTGTAAATATCTAGATGCTGCATATGGAGACTGGGAGGTGGTCTTGCTATGACCACATGAGATTCAGGATCAGTATATCAACATCCCATTTCCTTTTCCTGGACTACATCTGAGTGTGAAAAGTGCACTGAGAAGAGATCCAGACAAACAAGAAACAGCATCTGTAGTAGTCAAACCTCAATGAGCATGACCAAGTGGATCTGGTAGGCATACAGACTATAAAAGATTCCAGTTACCTGTTTATCCTACACTACATGGAGTACCTGACAAAGTTACACTTGATTCGCCCACTTAAATCAAAGATGGCAACATATTCTACAGTCAAACACTGGGTGCAAGTTCACAATTCAGATTGAGAAACTGACTAATCTCATGCCAGAGTGGGTTCTGGTGAATGGGGACAAACGTGTTATCCCCAAAGTCTAGAATTAGTAGTGGAATAAGGGGATGGTAACAAGCTCAAAACAATAGTGATAAGTGAAGCTATGGTGTCTGATTTGCTCAAGAATCAATAGAAATGTCATACCATGAGACTGTGAAGATTGACATAGACAAAGCTTAAGACTGGTAAACTACTACATTACCAGGTGAATTCCTCATTTATTTTTGGTACAAGTACTGAGGACAAGCCAGAGGGCATGCTGAGTCCTCCTATCCACCCAGTGCTTCTGCTCCTAACAGACACCTTCCGAAAGCCCACCAAATGACTACTACACAAACTGCTGTCACCAAAACCAATGTCACCACATTTACTGGTGAATCCAGTGAGGTCATAATACCTACATCGGACCCTCTATCAAGAAACACTGAGGTCACATCTCTAGAACACCCTGCAAAGTGGGCAAGGTAGAATGCCACACAGAATGTGTGTTCCACCAGAGCAGCTTAGCATCTGAGAAAGAGAATGCATCCAGACTGTGAGAGGTAGACAGGGGTTTCACAGGATGTTCCTGTATAAGTATCTACCTGTCTAAATGGTTTAAGATGAAATAGTGGATGTCATAGTCGCTTAATTGGAAAACTACAAGTATCATGTAATGGACAGAGGTAATGGGAAATACATTGTCATGATTTACTCTTCTTAGAGAATGTAATTATGGGCACTACTATTTAAATTCTACAATTATTACTAAAGTTATCTTATAGTTTAAGTATAGCATACAATTTCAAAGAATAGCTCTGCATTTATGGTTTACTTTTCTTTCATTTTACTTTTAAAAATGTAAATATGTTAAACCAAGCTTATTTTATAACCTTAAATATGTTAAGGCTAGTATTAGGATTTGCCCGTTTCATAAAATGAATTTGACAAACCGTGTATAGCACATCCTTTGTTACTGCTTCAGATATGATGGAATGTGGCAACTAGTGGTTTTCATTTGTCAATACATTACTGTTTCCTTTAAAAACATTTTACAAAATAATATTGAGAATATTTAAAATGCTTATGCTCTTATCAACATACCCATCTACCACCCATCACTTCTCTCTTGAGAAACCCTTTGCACCCATGTCTTTTTTTGTTTTCTTTCTCTCTCCCCCCACCCTCTCACATGCATACAATTCAGTAGTAGTACAAAGTTAACTCTCTCAAACATTTAACATTTGCACCAAATAGCAACTTAGCCATAATGGAAAAAACACAAAGCATGATTATTTCAGAGCTAATATTTATCCACTCCATGAATGTCATAGCATTTGCGTTTAGATATTGTATGCATCAATTTTACAAAATGTAAACAGCTTGGAGGGGGGGTATAATTAAGACGACAAAATTTTATGCAAACTTCCAAGAAAACTATTAAAAACCTTGCTTAAGCGGTAACAAGATTAATAAAATTACTTTCATACACCAGTTGCTTCAAGTATTTTATCATGATAGTGACTTTGAACATGTGTAAGTGAATGCACTATTTCTATTTAATTCTTATGAATATATGGTTTCACACTGAGTGAAGAGAAGAGAAGACAGCAGCCACTGAAACATAAATATTAGCCAATCAAGTATTCCAAAAAGCAGATAAAAATAATTTATCTAACATAAAAACCTGATATAGTCTGGGAAAATGCAAAACCAATAACTCACTAGAGAAACAGACAAGATATCTGCCTTGTCCTTTTTTTTTTTTTTTTTTAAATAGGACAGAAGCAACTCCAAAATTTGTACAAGATTAACAAGTTATTGCATTTGTAGGATTTTACAGTCCTTTGTGTTATTGTCATTTTAATTTTGCACAGGTCACTATCTCCAAAAACTGCTGTCATATCCCAAAACTGTCATGATTACCACCACTACTTGATAGCTAGAATTGCATTATTCTAAAACAACAATTTATCTGTACATAAGACTTCATGCTGCTTTTAAAAAAAACAGTCATTAAGGATGTGCTTGCCTTACAGTGTGAATACAAAACAGATGTATTTAGGTTGTCAGCCTTAGAAACATGACTTTAAGTTTGCCATAGACATAGTAATGACCTTGTAACCATGAAATGAATTCCCTTCAGACAAATCAACAGTAATGTGCCTCATTGCTTGCTAATGCTAAAGTACTGACAATCATATTATAGACATTTCTTTCTAGCCAGTGTTGCTGCTTTCCCAACCAAGCCCAATCATAAAAATCATCCTTTAATGTATACTAAATAAATGCATTTTAGGAAAAAGCTAGGACAAAATGTTTAACCCAAAATTATTTTAAAAATAGCTTTCATATAAGCAAAGACAAGTTTTTTAAAAAATTTGTGAAAAGGGAAAGTTCAGTCTATCAGATGCTTACTGTAGAAGGGAAAAACAAATACTAAGCTTTGTACTAATAATTTACTACTTACTTGTCAGATACTTAGTCATTCAATTTACTTTTTGCTTTTAAAAAAGTTGATTATCACACCTTAAATTTAAAGAATTCTGTTATAAACATTTATAGGTGGAAAAAAATTCAACAGTTCATCTACCCTGGTATTATGGTGAACATTTTAAAATTCATCCACCACCTTAAAAAAAAAAAAAGAAATTAACATAGTAATAAAATTATTGTATAACCTGCTAACAATCAGGTATACAGAAAATAAACCAATTCCTCGTGGGGTACTAAATTTGTTATTGCAATGATAATTAAGCTGGCATGAGAAATTTCAGCAAATTCATTTAATTATGATAAAACATTTAAAAAACAAAGAATCTTCATAATTTTGTAAATATAATTTATGCATTTTCACAAAGTCAAATTTTTCAAAAAATAGAAAGCTTGCAATGAAGCTTATTCATCTTAAGAACTTTCATCAGCTGTCTGTTTTTTTTGGGCTCTATCAATTCATCCACAGCTGTACATTAAGGCAATCCACAAAAATCAATGAAGTCTAAATGCATCGGACTTTCAGTATTGCATAGCTAATAATAGATTTTCAAGTCTTCAATTTGAAGGAATCCAAGGATAAATAAATCTCTTGGCTAAGAAGAAAAATAGTATTTTTTTTTAAAATCCAACCATCAAATGAAAATTAAGATTTAATACATACAATGCAACATCCTGTGAATCCCACAGCTTGACGGGTTTTTTTTTTTTTATACTTAATCTCAGCTGCTTCTATTATTGCAATCACTCTAGCAAGAATTTATTCAAAACGCATTCCGTAAAGGAGTAGGTAGAAATAGTGCTAAATATTTCCATTCTTTATTTCTGAATTACAAGCTGTATTTCTGAAAAAGTTCAGTGGGTGACCATATAATTCTATTTTTTATTATTATTTTTTCTGATACAAATAATGTTTTAATCCATTCTTCTAGGCCATGAACTTACAACTAAGGCTACATAACAGTATTGTTTTAAAAAATGCACATATTTACAAATAAACTAACTAGAATGCAAAGTAGTCCTGTATAAACAGTAGCATCCACTAGTTTTTGATGCTTTAATGGGCATGCTACTATAGCATCACAAAATATGCGTTTAATCCTCTCCGTTAGTGTATGCTAAATTCCATGGCCATGTGGAAAATGTTATTTGCTTTCTGCTGCTGTTTATTTTTTGTTTTTTTTTAACAATGCACCTGAAACATATACCACCTATGGTTTCCTTGAAATAAAAAAAAAAAGTTCTGCTAGTAATAAATTAAAAAGTCTATTAAAAACTTTCCAATGGTATCTTGAATTAAAATTTAAAAGAAAATTAGATCTCTTGAAATCCCAACTAGAAATGAGATCAGATTCATGTCAATTTTGCTTCAGTAAGACTGTAAACTGCTTATCATTTCTTGGATTTCTTTGCAGAGATCTTTGTTTTTAATATATTATTTCTGAAATGCATTAGAATAAAAAATGAGAGCATATACATGTAACATGAAAATTTAAGAAACTAGTTTCCTTGTATCCTTCTGGAACACTGTTTCATCCATCCATCCTCTTTACAAATTTTGCCTTAGCATTATCACAACAATTTTGGAATAATGAAATAGAACAGTTTATTTATTTTGTTCACCAGTCTCTACAAAAGGTGTGTACCATGGCAAGGGAGCATAGTGCAGTAGTTATCCACTTTAGAACATTAACCTGTGCTACAAAGGCACAGCATTAACACCTTCAACAGAGAAATCCTAAAGAACTCTTCCTTTTTAGACATGGGAAGAAACTAGAGTGCCTGGAAAAAACCCACATGACCAGCTGATGAAAGCTAAAGATATCATGCCAGGGAGGTAAGTCAAACCTAGCTGACCCGAACTAGGTATCTGAACCTTGGCCACCAACCTCAGCAGTCCAATAGCCTAGCCACTGAGCCACCAGCCACATTTAATTCCACTTGTGAAGAAACACAAAAGTAATCAGAAATTAGAAAAAGCAATTGAATTTCATTATAGCATCAATGCACATTCCAAAAGAATAACATCATGATTCCTATCAGCTCCACATGGAGTCAAAACTCACATAATGATCAGCATTCTCAGTGAGACCACTTCTGGACTGTATGTAATAGCTACATTCTTTTCAAGCTTGAAGAGACATATTTGATCATTCCATCTGTTATTGCTTGCTATTTTATAGTTAAAGTCATGCCCAGATAATGTAGTTTCTGTTGAAAGGAATTCCTAAATCCTATGCCCCCTTAAGTAATCCTCAATGAGTGAAATATCAAAGAACATGGGTGGCAGTCCATTATAGTTGTGCTGTTGTTGGCTCAAAGAAACACAGCGAGAATATTAACCTTATGTACTCTGGCATTGGTTGTTAGTTAATAAGACAAGTCTGAGTCTTGCAATCCCATTCAGGTACCACTGCCCAGTCAGATGACTTTGAACAGTGACCTAGAATCTTACTAGCTATTATCTCCCCAAAACCTTTATAAATTTTCACCAACAAAATGTTTTCTGATGAAATCTAAATTATCACTTTCTGACAAATTTATCCAGGCTGGGTACTATGATGATGATTGCTCAAAGAGGTCAACATCAAGCATCGGGCAATCCTGCAGGGTGAAAATGGTTACTGATGGCTTAACGTTTACCAGATTGTTGACATCAATGATAGCTTTGGGTGTCTAGATAATCAACTATATACATTCTAACTGCAATGTTGCAAACTTACATGGAGCTATTTTGCAAATGACCTACTGCAAGTAATCTTTGGTCATGTGACATAACATGTTTGCAGACTCCCATTGTAGACTTTATTCCACAATTGATGGCACAATAAATTCACATTTTTATACCCATAAATTTACATATGGAGTATCATGTGCTGTTAGCATGGCTTAAAAAAAAGTATGGTCACCATTATCAACCAAAAAAAAAAAAAATCTAGCTAGCAATTATCTTTTCTGATAACTTAATGACACCAATGATGATAACCACAACATGACTAATGTGAGGATTCTACTGAAACCTGCATGAACCATGATTTTGCATATTATGGACAACTAAAAAATTCAATGAAACAATATTCTACTTATAATCTCAAACAGAAAGAAAACCATGATTTTATGAATTGCATTACATCTAGTTTTAGAGAATGAGCGAGCAACAATGCACGCACACCACAGAAAATATAAGGATGTGAATACGAGTAAAACAAAGGAAGTGAAAAGTTTACTATTAGAGGAAGGAAGTGACCCTCACAGCATAAAGACCTATGGAATCTAGTCCAACTTTTGATAGAGACTTAATCTGTACTGGTGTCCTTTTGGGTTCACCCCTCATAACAAAAAGGATCACCTTTCGAACTTCCTGGCCTTCACTGCTTAGCAGGTTGCTTGGAACAGCCACAGGCCTTTAGAGAATGCCAAATCTACTCTACCAAAATCATTTTCAGAAGATATGTTAGGCATCACACACGCACCCACCAACCCCTTGGATACTTAGTTTATATTTGGTTAATTAACCAAGAAGCAAAAAAAATTAATTCACTTGATGACATTATGACCCCATTTTAGCTGGCAACTAGAAAATTTTGCTGGCAAACAAATTTTTGGCACCTGACTAAGAAAGGGAAAGGGAAAGATTTTAGACACATTCCTTGATTTTCTAGTGTAGTATAATATACAACACAGTATTCTTTAGTACAGGTGATGGTTGATGTCTGCTTTATGAAAAAAAAATTGATCCATCAACCAACAGGCAATAAGAATTGTTTTATGCTATTTTTTTTGCTCAAATTTGACGGGTTTTTGCACTTAGTACTTTCTCCTATGCTGAAACTATAATCTGACAATATGCATGGTTAAAGATCATTTTCATTTAGATTTAAAAAAATCAGTTTAAAGATTTTCTAAAGTTATATCTATCTCATGGTGTTTCATAATAACATTTAATACAGATAAAAAGAAGAGATAATAGAAGTTATTACAAGAAAATACTGGAATATTTGGTTGCGTATACAGTCGACCTCCGCGTAATCGCGGTTTGGCATTCGCGGCCCTGGTTATTCGCGGAATTTTCCTTAATAATTGTTCGTGGAAACCCCCGCATATTCACGTAATCGCAAATATCTTCCGCAATTTTTTTATAGCTTTTTTCGTGGCAATATATATTTTTTCATGCTTTTTAATGCTAAATTATTAATAATAATACAATTTACTAATTTTGTAATATAAATACTAACGTAAATTCAGCAAAATATCAATATAAAATAAACGCTATTGGCTGGAGGTTTGAAAGTAGCCAATCAGAGAGCGTTATTCATTTCTCCTTGCCAGGCAGATGCAGCCCAGCATCATCCCAGTTTACCGCGTGTAGCTATCTCAAGTGTTTCGCTGAGTGTTGTATTTTTATTAAATTATTATTATATATTTACTTATATTTTTTTATTATATTTTACGTTATATTTTGACGTTTATAGGCATTTTTATGGACCACATCCAATATTTCGCGGTTTTTCACTCTTCGCGGGTGCTCAAGAAACGTAACCCCCGTGAATACCGGGGGACAACTGTATTCAAATTAAAGAGCACAGAAACAACGTACTAAGTTTCTCAGACAGCTGTAGAAGAGTAAATGAGCAATGTATACTGCAGAGAAACATCCAGCAGTAATATATACTTTCACAAAGTCATCATTTTCCACTTACCCAGGGTTTAATTCATGGAGAGGAAGGAAAAACACAAAAACCACACACGACTGCTATCCATGCTGGATTCCATGTTGTATGCAACACTAATAGCAGAGAATTCTGCCATCTGTAACTGCAGAGCATTAGCATATGTAATTTTATGAATGTTTATAGTACTAGCAAAACACTTAGCATAGTACCTATAACAGTAAATATGTAAATAAGCACTACAATAAACTTGTCGCTAGATTTAACATCCAATTACCCTACCATGCACAACCTAAGTTTTCAGTAAATATACCAATCTAATTAACATTTATATATCTGCAATAAATGCCTTAACTATATTTTACTAAAAACAATTTCATACCTAAATTTAAAAACAAAATCGTGCAAGTGCTTCCGTGTTTTTATTCTTTCAAGGATCAAAAAAAGCTTGGAAATATTTTTGGAAAAAATTTAGAACTCTTAAGAATAGAAATGTACATGAAAATAACTTAAAATCTTTTTTTTTCTTGCTATCTCAAATTTTCATTCCTAATTTTGCAGCTTCACATCTGCTGGCAACAAAAAGCAAGTATAATCCCTGTAGCTGCTCTGCTTGCAGTAATGTTTTATCTTATTGCCATATCATTTGTAATAATTTATCTGGTTTTGCTTCTTTTCTACACATGATACATTAAAAGGGTTTCTTTGCTTACTCATCTTTACCCACCAACCCCCCATTCCCTTAACCAAGATGAGAGAGAAAAAAAAGTTGAAAGGAATAGTGTTAGAAGCTGGCATGATTTTGTTAGACTCATCACTGAGACCAGGTTGGAATGTAGCTGTCTGGATATGCTTTACATTCTGCCAGTGTTCACATTTAGCTGTTACCACCTCCCAGAGACTAGTTTCTAAATGAGCTAAAAACCAGCTGAAGGAATAATCTGATTATTACTAAGTTCACAAGTCATTTCCAGATTACATTAGCATGCTAAGTTCTAGCACACAGGATAAAATCTGAAAGCAGTTTTAAATATTTTGAAAATAAAATTTAAAAACCTTCAAAATTCATTACTTCAAAAACATTATTTTCACCATCTAGTTTACCTATAATCAAAATAGGTAAATGTAATTTTTACATAAATACAAGTAACATTTGACAACCTTCAGTTTGTTCATGCTCAAATTGTTTTGTTGTTCTATTACTCATATTTACCATGTTATAAAATGTACTAAAGAAAAAAAAAATTGGCATTGTCTATCAAGTACACAGAATCTGATATAACAGACTAGAATTTTCAGTATTTTCTTCCTCATTAATAAGCAATAAAAACCAAAATTAGTAAGATTTCAAAAAACTGTCAAAACTAGTTTATTAAAACCAAAACTGCCAATTAACATTTAAATGTGAAAACATGAAACTAAAAAATGTAGAATAAAGAATAGCCCAATTAAGTACATGGGTATAAGAAATTGCACAAGATGGTTTCATTCACAATCTGGAGACAAATTGAGTTCAGCAGGATGACAACTTTACAAAATGGTTCCAATATACACAACAAACCTATTTTCATATATTGCTGATTCACACTTATTATTAATATCTAAAATCATTTTTGAAAAAAAAAAATTATCTAAAATACTTGAAATTATTAGCCAAAATTTTTTTAAGTGTTTGACAATGTGTGTTATTCTATGTAATATATCTAGCAATTGCTATTACACTAGATAATTTTTAACCTGTAGTAATCTTTATGAAGATTAATCTGGATGAATTTTTCATTTCAATAAAAATCTAAGCATACTAAAATTTTTATTGTAATGGCAAAGGAACTGTGGCCTGTAAATTACATCTAGCAGAAAAACAAAACATAAGTGATATAGTTTAATAAGCAAATCTTTTGTAGTTTGTAGAATTTGCATGTGATGTAGAATAGTGAAAAGTAGTTCTCTCACATATTAAAACATAAGTTTCATCAATCAGAAGCACTCTCTAAATACATCTGAAAGTGTTTCTACTTTTACACTTGCATAATCAACCAATAACAATCTACTCTAAAGTGTCTTGTAAACGTTTCTGTTGCTGAACAGTTGAGAGACAGGAAACCAACCAGCAAAATTAGTATCAATGTTGTTATAAACTCATACTGTTTTTTTATGTTTTTAAACATTGTTGAAAATTTTATATCATTTATTTGTTGCTAAATTTTTCTCTTCATTAGACAAATAGTGAAAAAATGTATACCAACCACCATTGTGTATTACCAAATCAAATTCTGATAATATTTAGCTAGAGATGAAACTTTGCAAAAACACTGGGTTTTACTATGTAGATTTCATATTCCATACTGCCCCATTGATAAACATGGTCAAATTGGCACAAATGTGCTGGAGAACTGAACATCACAAACCAATGGTCAGGCAAACAAAACTATGCCTGATTTGGAAAAAAAACAAGCAATGACCGACTGTATAAATGTCCTTATTCAACTTAGATATTTCCAACATTACCAATGAGAAATTTTTTTTTTTTAATTTATCATACAAAATTTATCATCTTGTTTTAGCATTATCATTAGAGATTTTTTTCCTGAAAAATTACTCATGACAAAGAGGAATTTATTAAATACATTATTTAGTTCTCAAAGAAAAAGGAACTTTCCACCATTCATTTCATTTTGCTAGTCGACATGGGGAAAATAATGCTTGTACACAAACTGTTTACCACATTCTGCAATCCTACCTAATGGCCATGACTCTTGTGAAATACTGATATGCTGCTTATAAATATGTTAAAATAATGCAATGATAGTTTCAGATTTCCATATGTTAAACTGACTGCAGTTTTAGCTTCAGTTACCATCTCACCTTTGAAGAGATGCCACATTAAAACTACTTAGAGTATATTTTAAAAAGTCTAAGCAAGAAATTGTCAGGGTTAGCCCTGCACTACTTTTAGTGAGACAATAAGTTACTTTTGAGATCAACAACAAAACATTTTGATGAATCTAAGTTCACACTTTCTTGAAACAAATCAGCAGGGCCAATTTGGTGGAATAAATTCAAGAAAATTCAAATAACCACAGCTGTGTAATCAACTACAATAGAAACCTTTATGATAACCATTATCACAATTGAAAATAAATAATGTACTGATCCAATTGGGAAATTTTTCACTTTTAAAACTTTTATTAAAGTTTTTTTCTCAAATTAAGTTGATCAGCTGGTAATAATCTAAATCTATCAGAAAAAATACTTAACCACACATGAAAGTTGAGATTTAATTGTACTCTAACCTGCCCATCCTGCAACAGGGAACGCATACAGCTCCCATTCTTTATCACATGGGTGATAAGATAAGTTGGTTATAAGCAAAATACCAGTTATCTTAATTTGAATTTGTTTTTTTTTTTCTTTCTTTTTTAAAAAAAAAAAAATTCAAATTCAGGAAAAATAACTAAATAAGCATGGTCAGAAGCTAAAGTGGCAGAATGCTCACCATCAGATTTATAACACTTTTAAAAGTTGTCATTTGCACTTCTGGTCTCCTTTTTCATGTCAAGATTAATTCTAAATCAATGACTGGAGACCATAAGCATGAATCCTTTTGATAATTTGCATAATGATCCTATGAAAAGTACTCTTAAGAATAATTTTATTTAAAATAGAATGAAAAGCATACTTAAAATTAGACATTTTGTGATTTATTTCATTTCTAGTTTTTTTATAGCTCCATAATTAAGTATTACCAAAGATGAGACTTTTCCTTTCTTAAATAAAAGGGCAATCAAACAAACACTCAAATTATGCATCAAAAATTGTTTTAAACAAATATTTCAATAAACCCATGCTCTCAAAAAAAAAAAAAAGAAGACAGACAGACAGACTAGAGAGCATGACTAACTTTAGTTTACTTCATCCAAATCTAAACCTAATTTCTAATATTAAAAATTTATTCCCAAAATAAATTTTATTTTTTTTTTTAAGGGTAAAAGTAAATGAACTTAGTTTCATTACTAAGATGAATTGCTGATGATATTAATTAATCCCAGCAACAGCAAACCAGACAAATTACAAATTATGATGATGATGCTTGCCATGCCTGTAGCAATTATTTATTTGATAAAGTTATGCCAGATGCTACCAAAGAATTTCTTAAAGCTAGGAGAATACCTACATATGATTGGACTGTCCTTCATGTTTAGAAAAAAAAATAATTGTAGACTATTTACAAAGCACTCCTAATACAAAACACTTTCCATTCTGTGCCCCTCCTCCATCCACATAAAACATGATTTTCCTTCTCTAGCTTCAACACTAATAGCAAAAAAAAAACATTCCTTTCTAATACAGTTTCATCAAATGGCTGCTACAATTTTTCTTTTTGGTTTTCACTGTGAATTACTTTTACATTTATAGCTAAATTCCTAAAAATCCCAAATGGAATCTGTTATTCTTTTTTAATTTGCCTTTTCTATTTCATAACATTCTGATTAATGAGAAACATGTAAGTGCTCAAAAATACACCATTTGTAAATACTAAAAAAAAATGTGCCCACACAATTTTAAGATGTATCAAAAATCAGAAAAGTCTAATTCAGCATTTACGTAGGAAACCATTATGCAAACAAGGTTCAAATAATATGCAATTGTTTCCTGAAAAGATGCTGACAGTTATGGGGGGGGGGATGTCCTATGAACTAGCTTAGTAATATAAACTGATCATTTTTTTAAAAAACTACAGTAGCCCTCTTAGTACAGTGCAGTTTTAATCTATCAGATATCTAACTTTATCCTCAGTAAAGTCTGACTCACCCAACAATTATCTGTGCCACAAACACAAGATGATTTATCCATCAGACAAAGCTAGTAGCTCTCAAATTCATTCAATATGGACAATCCTTTTCAAAATTAATTCATTTTCCTTTATTAAAAAAAATTAAGTTATTAGTAACAGCATAGGTTATTTCATTTTGTAGATCTTAACATGCATAAAAAGAAATCATCATACCAAGCACTACTGTGATGGCTTACAAAGAAACAGACCTAAATATAGTTTCCAAAACAGCTAATTTTGCCAGGAAAGAAGACCTACCTAGTCCTAGAGCATAATCCAGGGGCTCAATTGGCATGAGCCAAGTACAATTTTTTTTTTTTAACAAAACAAATATTGAATTAAATAAAATGAAAGTTGATAACTCAAGTATACACCTAATATTATCCACTATCAAATTTTAAAATAAAATGGATATTGTGCCAAAAAATGCAGCATTTTGATATGTAACACTACCTCAGCATTTAACCTTTTCAGCTCTAGTAGCACTACCCCAGTTTGTAACATTTTCAGCTATATTTTATGTAAAACAGACTTTGAAATCACAGAATTACTGGTTGTTTTCAATTTACTTGAATCACCATCAAAATATTGCTTACATATTATTTTTAAGTTTCTGACTTGAAATTAGAAAGTACAAGAGTTTAAACACCCATGTTTAAAAAACAGAGAGGCATGCAATGTAGTAGTAGTTTTATTTTTGTTTTTCATATGAAATACTGTCAATGTTTATTAGAGAGATGAAACCATCCATGGGTTAAGTATAAGTTCACAATATTTCCATGAAAATGTTAAAATAAATGCAACCTAAACAATTTTTTTTAGTTTAAATGGCAACACCAGATTTTAAAATCAGATTGGGTGAGAGTTTTGTTGCAACCTCATGAACAGACAAATCCTTTTATTCGCGTTTAGAGAATTCTTGATCGTACCTGAATTTTACCAGTTCAACTTAACCACAAACATTTTTCCAAAGTCCATCATTATTCTTGTCCTGATATCTTCCAATTATGTTTTTGAAATTTCTTCTAAGATTTTTGCAAACTAATTTTTGCAACAAGCCAACATTAGAAGAGACTTCAATTCCAAACCCCCTTGCATGTAGCCAAAAATAAGTACAAATACACTGATGGGAGATACCAACGTTACTGAATTATGATATATAGATGTAGACTCCTACAGTGCCTATTATTGGCATTCACAGTTGGAACTGAAAATTACTGCCAATATAAAATGACATTTCACCTTTAGGGAAAGATTCTTATATACAAATAATTAAAATTTTTAAATTTTATTTTGCTTTGACAAGATGCTGATTATCACCAAGAAAAACATTATTTTTAAACAAAAAGAGCAAAATGGCAATACAAAAGATCATGAATAATTCATTACTTATTGATTAATATGATCTGATGGCAAAAGCAGTTTTGTTGCATCTTGCTTCTCATTAATCATGCATTACTTCTACTACCCAATACAACTCCTGAATCAACCCATGAACCAATGAGCAATCCATAACCTCTAAACACTACTACTGCTGCAAAGAGCTACACCAAATAATCAACACCATTAAACAAATGATCAACAAAATATAGGCAACAGTTGCTCAAGTGACGCATCTATGCTATCACTATGGAAGCCAGAGCATAGGAAAGTGTAAAGCACAAGAAAATTGCAGTGCTTCTGGCACAGCAATTCTGTGATAGGAGAGGCTGACAACTTCAAACTAAACTGTCAAGAATAATGTAACAATCCCAAACACCACCCAGATCAGTTCAGCTGCTAGACTTGATGCTGACCTGCACTGCTACAGTTCCGAGAGTGACAATGCTGTGGTCATCAAGACAGTGGTAGCCATATCTGTCAGAGGGCAAGGAAGACTGCAGAAAGACCTGTCATCACATCAAGCACGTGCAGTCTCGCATATCATTAGACAATAGTTTAATGGGAGAAGGTTGCAACTACTGAGGTTCTTTTTTTTAATATTAGAAAAATCTGCATTGCTTTACTTGCACTCTGACAACATTAGAATTTTTTCAGGTGTTCATCTAAAAAAAAAAAAAACTGACAGCATATTTAATAAAGACTGGTCTACACCACTAAAATGCAGTAGTTCTATGGATCCGAAATTAGTTTGCACTGACATCACCTAATGTAAACAAAAACTCCTGCACCAATACACTCACAATAAGTGGCATCCATTGCATATTAACCCATGATTATCATTTGATCCTTTGGGTTCTTGAAAATATGGTAACTAAGCATTCAATGCATACTATTAACTATTCTTTATAATCTTATTTCACAATGCCACCTCCATTATCTGGTCTGTTTATCACTGATAGCAACATAATACAAATTCTGTAAAGATAATAGCTTGGTAATGCTAACACTTAAAATATCTATATATCATGTTGCTAGTTTTGCTGGAGTTGAATAACTCGGCAAAACTAGCAGCATCAATTCTTTGATGTGCTATATTTGTTCAAAGTGAAAAAGCTAACTAAGCATCCACATTTTGTCTCAGACTTATGTGAAGTTGTAGTAGGCTGGATTAAAATGCTAACATCTTCAACTACCCAGCTCAAAAATTGCATTATCTTAACCCAAAACCTAAGCTAAATATGGTCAAAAATCAATTGCAATAAAACTTAGCTAACAGCAGAGTAACTTGGGGAATCATCACAAAATTCTACAATAAACTAAATTTGCAGGTGAGAGATCTCATAGTTAATGTACCAATAGAAATGCTGATACCAAGCATTGCCATCTACTAGTCTACATAAAAGTTAATTTAGAGATCCACAGGTGTTTTCATCTACAATGAAGACAATGCTTTATCTGGCTCAAATACCAATTTTGGTACTTTGTTTGCTTTGTTAAAAAATGGGAAAAGGCAGGCATATGTGAATATCTGCCAGTCTTAATCTGACTAGTCACTAATTAATATTTAGGTCTTTTATGGTTGCTGAGAGACTAGGAATATAGTCCTTCTCCACAAGTACTATAAAAGTTGTTGCAAATAGTTTTTCAGCATTCCAAAACAACTTTTCATTACCTAAAATTGATTTTTTTTTCTTTTATCAACATTGTTACCTAAAATAAATTCATTAAACAGTTTTTTTTCATTATTACATTTCCAATTTTACATGAAAACCGTTTTAATCATTAAAATCTGCTTGCTAGTTGTTGTCTCTACAAACATTTTACTAGCATGATTTAATGCTGTATCCTAATTGTTTCAATACTATGACCAAGTTGGAGCTCTACATTAAAATATTTTATACAAAATAAAGTTAAACAAATTTATGCATTTTAGTTTTTAAAGAAAAAAGATTAGATCATTTTAAGATTTTAAAAATGAAGAGAACTTAACTACTGAAATTTTATTAGACTATGAATAATGCACAATTCTAGTTTTCTTTAATAGAAACTGTTGATCAAAAGGATAGCAACCCCCCTCCTTTTTTAAATTAGTTACTGGTTAATCACCTGAAGGACCATACTTTGCAACAAATGTCACCTCGAAAATTTCAAATAGTAAGCTCTTTAGTAAGCTTATCTAATAATAAACACTGAACAATTTAACGGAAAGCATTTAACAGCAAAAATAACCACCACTACAGCCATATGTATATACATACATACATACATACATTTTGATGCTTTAAATTAAATTTCTGGTGTCATTTATTTAATTCAAGTAGCAATGAGTCCAGAATAATTTAGTTTCTAAACAGTATTCTGGGTACAGATGAAAATTGCATGCAAATATCTAAACTGAACGAGAAAAACATTTTGACAAAAAAATCTAAAACAATAGTGAACAAGTTTGGTAGTCTTTAAATAATGTGTGGAATAATTTGATTTATGTCCCTTGTATTTTAGTAAATTTTACTGCCTTTTAAGCAGCACTTGTTTTATGAAAATATTTCCTAAGTGGCAAATATTTAATAATACATATAATATAATATAAAGATGGTCAGTTCACACTAATGTAGATTAACATAAAAAAAAGGACACCAAAATTATGAATTTCAATACATACTTATCTCCAACCTTCTAAAGGCACTGTCTAGTTTTAACCTAGGTAGGTACTTCCTAAGAAAAAGACAATTGTTCTTATGTAGAAAAAAAAAGCGCTTTCTCTCATCGGCTAATATAATGCTTTTTGAACAGAGGTACGCCTACCAGTGTCAGTTGATAATAAAAAGGAATTCTTTTTCAAATTTTTGAAAAAGCAATCTACACTGGTTTCCAAGTTTTAAAAAATTTCCAAAATGGTTAGTTTTTATTTACCAAATGATCAGTATAAACTTCAAAAAATATTTAAATTACAAATAAATTTTAGGGATGTACAGATAAATAAGCAGAACCAAATCAGGAAACAAAAAGTCCAACAAATGTAAAAAAAAAAAAAAAAAATTAATTTAAGATTGTCAGTTGGAGATGCAGTCCACCCTGGTGGTAATAAATGACTCAGGGTTATAAACAGCTCACAAAGCCAATCAATAAGAGCAGTGGGAAATAAAATCCATTGTCTGATTAGAGACATTTGCAGTTCATGGAGTGATCTTGGAAGGAGGCAACATACCTTCCTGGAGCATTCCAAACATTTCTCAATAATATTTAGCTCAGGAGAATATGCTTTCTGTATCATACAGATAATGGTTCAGTTTTGAAAATATTGGATGATTACACATGCCCTATCTAGATACATTATCTCCAATTACACCTGTTTATGGTCTGACATGGGGATACCGAATCTAGTTTCTATACTAAATTGCAATCATACCTACCTACCTTAAACATGCAGGTGTACACACTCACCCAATAAAATTCCTGTCCAAACCATTCCACTACCACATTGAACCCTTTCCATGTTTGTGGGAAAGTTGAAGTTGAACATCACAGAGCATGTACTCATCTAAAGGCTAAATCTTAACTCATCAATAAAAAAAGTGCTCCAGTCATATGGTATCCAAGTGACAAGTTCAAGACACCAATTCAACTATACCTGTTTATGGCAACGGATCAAGATAACACCACGGATTATCATGCAGCACTTATGTATAATGGATTGGGCTAATACCAACCTCCATGTGGCCACATATCAAAAGCAAGTTGGGTTGCTTTTGAAGTTCTGCTGCACAAAACCAAGTGACAAGTAGTGACTATCAGCTGGGGTTGTGACCTATGGACATCATCATTGTTTCCATAGACTAGAAACCATACTTCTGTTGTTCACATTTTGGCATTCCAACAACTGGGTTCTGTGACCACCAACCTTCTATTCTCTCAATAGCTCTCCATCTTAGAGAATCTGCCAAATGAGTACAGCCACCCATTTGTCATGCTTTTTTTAAAACAAATGTTTTAACACAACCAAGTGATATGAACACAAGCCAGTTTTCTTCACACCAAATCTGTTTCCACAGACTCAATGACACATTTTCCTTCATAAAAGTTGTTGAAATGTTTTTTGTTGAACATTTGGCAAATTAAACTATTTTAGAAATATTATTTTGTTCGTTGCTTAATTTTTGAAAATTAATGGAATCACTTCACTTTCCAAATAAAAAGATTAATACAAAAAAAAACTGAATTTGGTAGCATATTATATCTAATTTTAGAACCATTCAGTACATTCACTTATTAACCTATATTTATCATTAGTTTCTTTTAAAAAAACGAAATTGCTATGTTACAATGTGAGTGGGAGTATACTTTACATTTAATGTCAAGTAAATTCTGTGCATGCACAAAAAAATATAATGTAGTATCAAGGCTCGCTTTTAAGGCCTTAGGAGATCAGCTGGTGGGCATCTACTGAGATTAATTTTAATTTTCCAGGCAATGGCCAGTAGCCATGTGCAGTATCACCCTTTCTGTGCAGAAAATACAGGCATTACTCTTATAGCATTGTTTCCTTATAATGCTCTTTATCCTAAAGGAAAATTCCTACAATATAATGACCTCCTATAGCACTGTTTCATATAACACTGTTTACCAAGAACACATCCTGAATGCTATAAGAGGTATGCTTGTATAACACATCTAATGACAATTGCAATTTTCTTGAGATGGTCAGCAGCATAGAACATTGCATTAAGGACAAGAGTAAAAGACAGTAACACTAGCAATGGAGAGACGATGACATCAGAAGTTCCAAAGAGACTACTTCTGAAAAGATCAGTTCATGCCCAAAGATCTATTTGACCACCAAGAAGCAAGGACTGACCAATCATTCAGCCAACCCTAGCACCACCAATGTTGAAGATTCCTGCATTCAACTCCACCTATCCTTTGCAGACTACCGAAAGACATTTATCAACCATTGGCACCTGGCTAGATGTGACCAGCTTGTGCCATAAAGATAGCAATTTGTGTTAACTATTTTGCTATTTATCAGTTTGATTGGGTTTTTACTGAAGTCACTAATTTAATTATATAATTAACTAAACAAACAAGTATTATAAAATAAATTTTTTAACAAACTTGTCACAACATATTCCATAAGTTAATCTCGCCAAATACTAGCATACTTTAGCGGCACTGCAGCATTATTAAATGCAAGAATTTTTTTTAAAAAATTCTAACTGTTTTAAGTGAATTAGTTTTTGGATATGGTTAAGTCTCTTTCCTGTAGATTTTTATGCCAAATAACTAATAAAACAAAAATTTTTTTTTTAATATTGTATAGGTGGTGGAAGAGTACTAGGTTTTCCATAAACACTGAACTTTTTTTTTTTTTCATTGAGTTTTTAGAGTGATTCTACTTTTCACTAGTTAATGTGAGACTACGATCAAATTATGTTGCCTGTTTAATTATAAATGGAGCCAAGGCACAGCCAACCCCTTCCTTTTCCTAAGTGGGAAAGGTGAGCTTACCCAACCTATTGTCTGTTACTGTTTATTAGCAATGAAGGTAGGCTTAAAAACTTGCAGAAAATTAGCTCTTTCAGATAAAGTAGTACTTCCATCTATTTTTAAAAAGTCACTTATTTGCTGCCTCACTTTAACACAGTAAAGCATTTTTTTCTCATTCTGAATTACTTTGCACAACATGTTAATTAAGGACAGTTTTGTTTGAATGTAAAGCTTTTGTGAATTTTTTTTTTTAAGTAATGCCTAAAATACATTGTATTTTGGCTATTTGGCCTTCATGAACCTGTAGCCTATGTGTTTCAAATAATTTTTGCATTAATATTTCATTAAATGTATTTCCTGCTGCAGACAAAAGCAGCTTATTTTCTCATGTTTTTATGAGAAAAAGTCATTTGTTTAATTCATGTGTAACCAAGTTATTATCTTTAAGAGTTTTAAATCAAATGTACTGCTAATGGTGAATCATGTAGCGACATATTTATCACATGACAGGTAACAAAAACAAATTCCTTCTCTCCCCTACCTATTTATTTAGGACTAATACAAAAAAGAGAGAAAAAATCTAAGAATAACAGCTCCTCACTTGTTAAGTAAGGAAACAAACTTTACAAAAAAATAAAAAGCCTATTATGGCAAGAAGCATTTAGAATTGACAAAAATATTTATCATTACTCAGTTTTTCACTCCTAAGAGGAGAAAAAAAAGGGGGGGCCTAAAATCAGAAGGTCAGAGCAATCAAAATACATGGAGCACAATTAAAGTTTTTAGTAGTAATAGTTTTTGATTGTCAGATCAATGCTAAAGCAAATTTAAGCATCCAAGAATGCTATAATTCATTTTATTCATACAATAGTAGAACAAATTCACAATTACCAATGAGAAAATTTACAAATATCAACTTTTCCCAAATTACTGATCTTTCATGTTATCCTTTTTTCAAAAGCTAGTATTGTGATATTTCAAAAAAAAAAAAAGATTAAATTGCAATATACCTATTTGTTTACTACAAGTTACTTTTTTTTCACAAAAACAAACCAACAAAACTGCTAATTATAATCTGATTTGAATGAAATTCACTTCTAAGGACCAATTCTCTTATCAGCAGCATCATCAGACTAAGATAAGCAATCCTTTACCTAAATAAAAGCTGACTGACACACACACACTCTCTCTCTCTCACCTTAGCTTAACTTTTGTAAACACAAAATCTAGGAAAATCACTTTAATTTTTAAAGTAATTGATAGCTACTCCACAACCACTGATAGTGAATACAAACAAGTACAGTGTAAATAACATTAGATAAATCATTCAGACTTATGTTATAATAATTCACCCATTTCAAGTTAGGCATGTTTTTGCCAACATCTATAAATCTAGCAAAAATTATGCTTTAATTTAAACAAACTTTATTGGTTTTAGTGTAAATTATAAAAGATGGAAGCATGTAGTACAAAAATTTAGATAGCATAACTATCAATATGGCAATTTTTTTTAAACACTTAATAAATACAACAGTAATTGAATTTATTCTTGTTTAAACATTTTGTTACTGCCTGCCACCAATTCACTAAGCATTTGAAATACACTGACAAAAGTTTTTCATAAAACAAAAAAATTGAGACAAATGTATAATAATTTAGCCTTTAATACAAATAATAATTTGCTTTAATTAGTTTGCCAGAATTTTGGCAAGTTTTTTTTTTCAAAAAAAACATAATTAATAGTACATTAGAACACTAGTGAATTAGATTATACCACAAAATGATACTTAAATGTCAGTAGTCATTGCGCCCACAATTTGCATTAATCAAACAATGCTTCCTAGTGCTGCAAATTAAATTTTTGGATGTGTAGTATAGTCATACTGTTCCATTTCAGCAAAAGGGCACTTTCAAGGTCAGACATGCATGAAGTATTTCATCTAACCTGGCATAAATAAGCCCAACATTCCTAGGGCTTCAATAACAGTCATTTTCCTAACATCTTGGGCTGATGTCCCAGGACAATAGCATATTTCAAATGGGGCATTCAGGCAGTTTAGTGTGTAAAGTCACATTTCTGCTATTTGTATATAGATATTTTTCTGCAAGGCCCAATCTTTACATGAATGCTGCAATTTCACATGCAGTTCACCCATACATGTGACATTTTGCTATCATGATGAGCCTTAAATGGCCAATCTGCTGCACTGCCAAGTATGAGGGCCAGAGTTAGATTTCCAGTTGGGGCTTGACATATTTCCCTGGCACATTTTCTTCACTTTTTCAGCATGTTCCCCCAACCACTCCAGTTTCCTCCCACATCTAAAAATGTGGAGTTCTAGCAAAGCTTTCTCTGCCAAAGTTGGAAGTACCAAGTCCCTCATGGTACAGGATAGGCAACATTCTCTAGTAGCTAACCATAACACTACACTCCTTCACCAGGGTTCTCTCTAATGCAGAGAGTATCTCTTGTCTAGACTGGTGTACGTCAACAAGCTGAGGCTTTGCTGATATACACTAGAGACCTGACTCTAAAGGGTTATAATTTAAATACAATCTTAAATTTATTAAAGTGTATCCACCTACTGCACATTTCATTACAGCCAAATGAATAGTTGAGTAGTTAATCAGCTAAAACTAGGTTAGTTTTAAAAGTCCACCCAATTAAAAGTGTCTAGTGAATAAATTAAAGTTAGGACATTTTATTCTAAAATAAACCCAAATCCATCATGAAGTTTTAATTGCAATGTCGAAGATAATGTGCTCACTTGACTTACATGCCAGTTTTTGGTTTAAAGAAAATCTCTTATTTCAAGTATTCACCCAGTTTCTTTCCTTTTTTTCTTCTTCATTCCTCCACTAAAAGAAAAAATTCTAAAGTCTATGGCAATTGCAAGAGTATTACAACCTTGTTTTAAAGTATTCTGTGCAGAAATTTCTGGCAGGGTAAATAAATCCAGTAGTACTGATATTCGGTACAGTATGTTTTAGTGTTGTAGTTTCCAACTACCCTAGAAGTAGAGGAAAAGGGAAGAAAAACCAGTAATTCATTTTGCCCAAGAAAAAGGCACATTATTTTTGTCTTGATATTACAAATAAGTTTTAAGTATCTAGTTCACAAAACTTGTGATAAAAAAGAATTCATATGATTTCATGTGTGTGCTAGATGTTTCTAAATTTTTAAACCAAACAATATTTGTAGTTCCAAAAAAAAAAAAAAAAAAAAAGCTTTTCCTAAAACTATTTCAAACTTTACCAGTTTAAAAAAAAAAAGTCTTCATACACCCTATATACATAATACAAAGGAAACGCAATGAAAGTGTTTCCAAGCTTGTTTGTGTATTAGCAAAAGTCTATCACCAAAGAAATGTATACTTTTTCTAATATTTAAATTGCAATCATTAAAATGTTTTATTCCAGCAATATCTAATTAAAATTACCAAACATAAGTTTCTTCTTTCTTTTTTTTAATACAAACAAAATATTTAAAAAAAAAAAAAAAATGGAAATTTTTAAATAACTGTACTAAGGTAAATTTACGAGAGAAATGTTATTTGGAATGTATCCATGACCCACAATTAAGGGTGACAAGAAAATCCTGTAAGCCAAAAATTGTCAAAAAAGTATACTGTCATTCAGAATGAATAAAATCTATTCAGCAAGTCTCTTGAAGTTAAATAAAATACAATTTTAAGAAATTAAAAAATATTGTAAACCCGTTTTACAAGGTCTTATTGCAGTTTTTAACGTGTTCCACATTCTTAGACTTGCTTTGTTTTGGGTTAGTTTTGTTTTCGCGAAAAGAGCATTTAAAAAATAATGATAAATTCTTCTGCAGACATCTGACTACATTTTTGAGAATACAGTACATCTATAGTCAGTCCCCCACAATCACTGGATTATCATATCACATGATGTTTTGTACGCCTGACTACATTCACTTTAAAAAAAAAAAACTATTTCTGAAAGAGATGAATACAACATCAGATGTCTTTCTTAAATTACGAAAAGGACCTTAGGTTTAATTACTTAGAATCTTATGAATTCTTTTAAGAAAATCTTCCACTATACTTTTTTAATTAAAGGCAGCGCTGAATTTTAGCATTACCTGTCGCGTCCTAACACGAAGGCAGGCAGGGAAGAGGGGAGGGTGTAAATCTTATCATTTAGGTTAGGATTATTTGCTTTGGAGTCCTTTCGATATTATGCACCCTCCGGTCTCACCACAAAACAAACACTGGAGCTCAACTCAATCTGCTTCAGACAGGCGCGTAACTATTCTTGAACTTTCTTCTTTCGCCCTCCCCCTCTTCTTGAATGTCAAACACCTCGGGAAAGATCAGCAGACGAACTGTATTCTGCCGCACCTCCATTAGAAAGCGCGGAAGACTCAGAAGGGAACTTGATTTCTCCGTATTCAATACCGATCATAGTCTAATAATTATAATAATCACTATTATATTAATAATTATAATAATGCAGAAGACCTCTCAAAATGGGAGCAAAGCATCCATAAAATTAAAAAACTAGTAGTTGTCTGTCAAGCTGCTAGTCTTACCTTGTACACTTGGCCGTATGTTCCATTTCCAACGACTTCTATTAAATCAAATATTCCTGCAGGATCCTGAAGATTTCCAAGTTAAAAAAAAAAAAAAATTTGTTTAAATTTTAGAAGCAAGCAAACAATCGCAAACTTTCTTTAGAAATTTTTTTCAAACGTCGATACACGGAGCTTTTTTTTTTTTTAATTTTTGAAGAATGGGGGGATAGCGATCGCTTTGTTTCCGTTTGTTAGTTTTGATTATCACCATCATCAGTACTTTAAGCTCGAGTGATCGCTGCAGCAGACAAAATCTGGCTCTTCGAGTTAAAAAAAATAAACGAAACAATTAACGCAATCGGGTACGAGTTTAATGAGAAGCCAAAAACTCGAAATACCAGGGAGAAAATTTCATCGGATACTTACCCGCAGACTGGAAAGGTCTATATCATCTAAGCTGACATTCACGCTGTGAGTGTGAGTCGCCATGTTGGGAAATATTCATCCGAATACCGTTTCCTTCTGAAAGATTTTCTGCCTTCTGCTTCTCAGAGAGAGCACTTTGTGGGCTATATGTAACAGCCGCACCCTAAACGATGCATAGTGTTAGACACAATAAACCCCCGGTACATGTACTTCCGTACAAGAGCTACAAATAACAAGGGAAGGGCATGTCCTGTATTTACACATGCAAATCCAAGAGGCCTGACAATATCGCGATGCATGTCGGTAAGGACAAGGGAAACAACTGATTCCTCTAAATAACAGTTGAAAGTTTTAAATGTTTCTTTTTTGTCAAGAAAATCATTTCTAAATAATATAATTTATCTTTAAGAGTGATTGATTGATTTTTAAAGCATAAAAGTATGAGCAGGTGTTTCTATATAATACATTACTTAATTTTTAAAAAAATTAAGTCACGGTTATATATATATAATAAATGAAAAAGAACATTTATATTTTCATCCTGAATACTTTGTCACCAGAGACTTCTTACAAAATCAATGAAAAATTGTTCTCTCTCTATCATATATAATTAGTCATCAAATTACAAACAATTTGTTAAAAGATAAAATGTACAAGAAAAAATGTAATTTATTAAATTTTTTTAAATACATTTCCTTTTAAGTAAATTCAAATGAAAGACAGGAATCAAAGATTTATAGAGCACACAAAGCTGATCAGTTGATAAAATAGCAAAGGAATGAAATTATTACCACAATCCAGATTTGAATTGAGTTCAGTCCAGTTGCTTACTAACAGGCATAATTTCTTCTCTCTTTTCAGAAACATCTGTTAGGTAAGGCTTATAATACGAGAAAGCTTTCAATGATTATCTCTGCACCTAAATGTTTAGGTCTCAGTATAAGCAGCATCCCACATCCAATGAATTCAGGCTAGGTAATCTTTGTATTAGCACAGTGATAACTTGGTTCCTACAATGAGCAAGCAGTATTCAGGTTAATTTCTTTAAGACACCTACAAACTGTTAATGCATTTCATTCTCTTCTTTAAATCAAGTATACAAAAATATCTTTAAAGAATTTCTTTGACATGATAAAATAAGTAACATGTACATTTTTTTCCAAAGGAACACTGGAGTCTACATAGATTTAATATATTTTACTTTTACTTATGATTTGGTTGAAACCATAAATGAGTAAATAACAAATTATCAAAACATGTAAGTAATAATTAAATATTTTTGTATTTATACTTCAGAGACTTCCATCTTGTACTTTTGCTCTTTCAAAGTAAAAGTGAAAAAAAATAGTAATGTCAAATAGCAGTGGTTTCCAAACTAGAGGTCCAGTATCATGATTATTTTCATGCAACATTTAATCATTTGGCTGCTGCTACCACATATACTCTATATTCCATGGTATAATCCACACCAGTATGTTAGCCACACATACCAACTTCCCACCAACATCTCAACATGCAGCTATTCTCTGGCCTATAATGTAGGAATTAGATTATTTCAGTTTTATTTTTTCAAAATATTCCAATTGTAGTGTGTATGCCTACAGTTTACATGCAAGAATTTTGCAGTCTTAAATGGGGTCACATTGCAAAATAGATTGGGAATTGCTCTTTTTCACAATAATGATGTACAACCAAACACCACACAGCATGATTACGATACAAAAGATCTTTGTACTCTTCTTGATATAAAAGCTATGGCATTGCACATGCATTTTTTAAAAAGTTCATATTTCCTAAATTTACTAGTGAATTAGTGATATAGGAGAGTTAGTAAAAAAACGTTTTTAACTACGGAGTTTACTGAGTTTGACTATTAATGGACTCTTTTATATTTCTGATTTATGTTACAAAATTTGCTTGAAAAATTCCATAAGGTGTATATATTCAATTCAAATATATTACAGCACAAATTATACTTTTCAGTAATGTATAACCTTACACCAAAGTCTGAGGTTATATTTGCAATTATTCAACATTCTAGTGACTCATTCTTAAACTCCACTCTAATTTATTTTAGTTGCTACATGGATCCTTAAAGCCATCACATTTTCATAAGAAATGAGGAAAACATGTCTATCAATTAAATTTTTTATCTTGTTTGATCATTGACATGCAGCAAACTTATTCAATATTTATTCTTATACATGAAATACAAATGTATAAATACACACTGACAGCTATATGTGTAGACTAGCCTTTAAATACTTCACCAAACATAAAGGAGGATATTTCTATTTTTAAAAAGTCATGACAAAAGTTAAAAAATACTCTCCATTTTTTTCTTCACATATGCATCTTTCTGTTAATCAATCAAAGCCATCTGTCATGAGCCAGTGATGCCACATTCATGTTTAAGGCACAACACACAGGTAGTGAGAGAAACTACAGGTTTATATCATTCAATGTGATGGTAGAAAA
The DNA here is from genome assembly GCA_018389105.1 of Nautilus pompilius. NCBI lineage: Eukaryota > Metazoa > Mollusca > Cephalopoda > Nautilida > Nautilidae > Nautilus > Nautilus pompilius. The sequence continues at coordinate 307,790 of JACATO010000622.1, read as the reverse complement.
CACCAAAAAAGAGGAGGAGATAAATCATGCTAGAGAGGTACGCCAAACTAAGTCAATCCTGACTAGGATTCAAACTCAGCCCCGAAATATATTTACTTTTTACAAAATAAATAAAAATCGCCTAAACATGCCAGAGAGAGTTTCTAAAATAATCAAAATAAAAGTATTAAAAAGGAGTAAAATTACTCTTATATCAAAATTTTGGTAGCAAGTTGTCTCCCTTGCACTATAAGCATTTCAAATGTCAGCGTTTTAACTAGCCGTAGTTTTACCTACACCTTACAGTTCAATGCAAGTAATCCTTAAACAAATCATCTAGCCTTATAATCCTCAACTTTATAAATGCATCTTCTTGCGCTTTAGTTTGCCAAGAAATTATAAAAACAAAACTTGACTGTCTTTTCCTTCTTAGCAGAAATTTACATTGCTGCTTCAAGCCTGATGATATGCAATCCTTGTTTGAACGTTTAATTAGAATTTTTTTTCATTAGGTTTTAAAGTGGTCAGTATATTTGTCTTTTTTTATATGAATGTCAAATCTAATGGTAGTGCCAATATTTACATATATAAATCCTCTTGTTTCAAACCATCCAACCAATACATTTTTTAATGCAACGTTGGTTTTACACTAAACAAATGCATTAGGCAGACTAGTGAATATATCAAAACCATTCTTCTTTGAATGTGCACCACCAATACATAAGGCATCCACCTGGTTTCAGTTTAATAAACCAAGTAGACAACAAGATAGAAGTTAGCTGCACATCTACTGCAGTCTCTACTGGAACCCTTCATTTTGTAGATGTGGGAGGAAACTCGCATGGTCAGTTGGTAGAGAGAAAACCATGCTTGGAAGGCATGTCAAAATCAAAGTGCATCTCAAACAGTACTCAAACTCTGGCCCTCAACCTTAGTTAACTACCATTGAATTCACCATGTCATCCTATTCTCTCTAATGGTTAAAAAAAGTTTTTTTTTTAAATCCAGAAATCCGGCCAGCTAAGTTACCAAGCAACCAACTACCTGCGGCCTGAGACAGACAAAAAATATGATGTTTATCTAACTGGTCGTCGTCACCCTTGTTGGGTTTTCAAAAAAAAAAAAGTGAAAAGTAGCACAGTGACTTGCAAATATTTCAACATTTGGATTTGTTTCTACAGCTGCTGTCTTTTTCTTTAAATCATCAATAATTTTATTTAGCTAAATGTAGTGACTGTTAATCCAATGTTAGTACATTAAAAGAAACATCTGAATGAACTAGTATAAACCAAACAATCCTTAACACCGTATGGCACCTCACTGGTATAATTCTATAACAAATCCCCATCACTCCAAGCTAGCTTTTTGACTAAATGTACAACCAGTTTGTCAAAAGAGTACTTCTACACACCCCAGGTAATATAGAGTTAGTTATAAGATTTGGCACCAGTTAATACATTCTACATCAGTTTTTTTTTTTTTGTAGAAAGCAGTTGTCGATAAAATACACAAAGATGACCATTACCTTCACTTTGGGTTAGCTATAATAGGAAAGAGGCAAAAAATGCACCATGATTGACTTATGGAAAATAGATTGGTCAATTCTACACAGTAAAATTTTTTTCAAGCCAACCAATATATATATATATATATGGTGGATATCTCTTATAAAAGGATATTAAAAACAAATTTTTTTAATATATCAGCAGTTAAGTTTCATGAAGAAATTTGCTTGTCAAAAATGGCCCCACTTGCCTGATGACTGTCTTAGCTTATCTGTTAATTTTTATGCAATTTGGTTTGAGAGTTGCAACTATATCATCTCTAAATTGCTTTAGAAGCACATAATTAACACTGGGCAACAAAAAATTCTCTCTAAGAACCAACGGTAATCTCCCATCATCTTTGATATCAGTTCCATTGTAGAATAAAAGCATTCACCATGCTCACTGCACCTAGATCATTTGAAAGGTCTAAACAGGAGTGTGTGCATCTTTAGTGACATTCTACACACCATTTTCCTCTAGTCCTCAAGCATATCGTTAATCATCACAGCAGAGTTTTCATCTGTAATTTCCTCAGAAATTTTGGACTAGTTTGAATGAGTTCCAAGCAGCAAGTTCTTTCTGACTGTCTCTAATTCAATAACAGCACCTTCCAAATCTGTGGCCCAATAAATCTTTCATTTTTGCTTCACTGATTTTTGGAAGCTTGTCAGAAAGATAACTGAAATCATTACAGTCTTAGTTCATTCCTTTCACAAAATTCTTCATGAATCCTAGTTTAATAATAAGGGGAGGCAGAAACATCTAGGAGATTCGCTAAAGGTTAATATTTTGTTTTTCTGTTTCCCAGGTATGTATTCAGTTTATCTGACACAAAAAGCAACATTTGGTATAGTCACTCTGAAAGCCTAGAAGTGCAATAACTTTTAGAAAACTGTGTTCCACCTGAGGTGATATTTGATTGCCTAAAGTATAACCTGCAAGCTTTGTTTCTTTCATGTTCACAGCATGAGCAATCGTTCCTATTGTGCAAGATTGCTACAAATGATCCAGGTGTCTGACTCAGCACCCTTTATGTTCAAGCAAACTGAGCACACGAGGGTTGTTATTTCCAAGTGGATTTAATGAGTGGGAATGAAGCAATAGCGGTGTAATTCACATTTATATTGAGAAAATTTTGTATATAAACAATTTAGAATTTGCATCAATCATATTAGTCAATGTTTGAAGTTTTCAAAAATGTTTTCCTTCTTTCCATCAAATTAAACTTTTTGTCACAGCATAATTCTATTTACTGAGTTGATTATGTGGTATTTCACATAATGCTGCAAAAAAGAGATTTCAATAACTTGAAAGCTAAATGTGATGGACAAATTAAGACTACATTTTTTAAATCAGCATCTTAAAATTACCGAATCACTTTAGTTTTTTCCAGTAGCAAATTTTGTGTTGTCCAGCATAATAGTAGGCTAAGATTTTATGTAGGTAAAGATACTGGCAGTTGATTACAGGAAGTACTTCAGTAATGACCGACTTAATTGGCTATGACACACACACATACTTGTAGCCACCCCTCAAAGTAATCCAGAGGCAAGGGGTGGTTGTTTAATTGAAATTATTAAACAGAAAAAAAACTTTATTATACCATCCAAATTTGTATAGTACAAAGAAAATAATTGTATGTTACTAATCACTATAAATTAAAACTAAATTACTAGCCTACTAAAGATGGTCAATATTTAACATGCCCATATGAGATCTGATTCTTCACTGGATAGGTTTTATAATTTTCAGTCTCTCACATAATTTTTTTTAGCCAATCTAATAAAAATGTTGAAATTTCCGTGTTTTGAAGCCACACAAACTTCATTTAGTGACCAATCCAGAAAATCTTCACTTTTGGGTATCTCCACTAACATAACATGAGAAAACGACAGAAAGCAAAAGCAGAGAAAGAACTATTCCTAAACTTAAGCCTATTAATCATGAATTCAATTTAATTACATCCAAAAAGCTACGTTGACAGTATGTCTCCAATCAACACAATATCTTTACAGCCAGCTGATAGATAATATAGCAATAAATCTTCAAAACACCAAATTCTCAAAAACGCAATAGAATGCTTTGAATAAAGTCAACATTTGTAGCCACCTCCCCAAATATCCTGGAGTATGGCTACAAGACCTCAAGTCTCTTCCCTTGCAGTTACTTAGCACAATTCAGCACCAGATGACTATTTCCCAAATGTTCTTTACATGAAAATCTGAACAACAATACATCAAGATGTATAATACAGTTGTCCCCCGGTATTCACGGGGGTTACGTTCCTAGAGTACCCATGAAGAGTGAAAAACTGCGAATATTGGACGTGGTCTATAAAAATGCCTATAAACGTCAAAATATAATTAAAAAAAATATAATAATAATTTAATAAAAAATACAACACTCAGCGAAGCATTCGAGATAGCTACATGCAGTAAACTGGGATGATGCTGGGCTGCATCTGCCTGAAACAGTGCCTCATGGGCAGCAAGGAGAAATGAACAACGCTCTAGGATTGGCTACTTTCAAACCTCCAGCCAATAGCGTTTAGTTTACAAAATTAGTAAATTATATTGTTATTAATAATTTAGTGTTAAAAAGCGTGAAAAAATATATATTGCCATGAAACAAACCATAAAAAAATCTCAGAAAATATTTGCGATTCCACGAATATGCGGGGGTTTCCACGAACAATTATTAGTTAGGTTCTATGGAAAATTCTGCGAATAACCGGGGCCGCGAATGCCGAACCACGATTACACAGGGGTCGACTGTATACTAAAAAATTCAGCCACCAGCAGAGGCCTTTACATGATTTTACCATTAATCTGCCCAATCAGCCAGAACAGTAATGGTATTTACAATAGAACATCCATCATCATCCCACCCTAAAATATTAGCAGTCTATTTCAGACAATTATCTATCTGTACTAGTTCCCTTAAACAATTTTCAAAAGAAAAATAATAGTAATGATTTGAGAGAGTTTATTTTTTCGTGTATTATCTGTACAGATTACAACATTCTGATCCTTGTCTGGTTTGCAGTAACCTGCTGTAAACAACCTGTACGACGGGGAGCAATCAAACCAACCTGTAAATGAAAAGAAAAACCAAGATTGGCATTGCAATCAATACAAAACTTTTGAAATCAACAGTTTTTCTTCTTCCATATTTCACATTTGAAAGCAATTTTTACTAATTTTCTTATACAAATTTACAAAAACTTAAGAAATAAACTCAAAATTCAAAGAATTTATGATATCTATCTTTTTTTAAAAATTTTTTTCACTAATTTGTATTTAACTTTCAACTCTCAATTAAAAAACCTGCATATTTTAAACTATTAAAATATCAATACATTTTTTATGAGTGTCAAAGGGGGGGGGGTGTTTAAGTCCAGTCTGTTTTATTCTTAAAATTTCACTAACAAACTGATTTGGAATTTTTTTTATGCCATGGAAATATAGAAATGAAAAATGGATATAGAGATTGGAAAGCTCACTTTTGCAGTAAGGCTTACTGGAGAAAAAATAAAATTTTGTATGAACCCGCAAAAGCATAGCTGCACCATGGACAAAAACCATCCAAGCAGCTATGCGTGAAGAATTCATGTAAATTGCTATATGATGGTTAAAAAAAACCACATTATCCAAGTCTCAGATAATGAGGGGAACGTCATCAATACATGCACAATTGTTCAAAAATGGTAAAAATCTATAACAAAATAGTAGAAATTATCACTTTTTTTTATTACTTGTAACAATGGTTATTTGTCTTTATTAAATTTTAAAACCATATACATACTTTTCTACCTGCAGATGTATCCCTTCTTATTGTAGAAGCTTTACCAATATGCTGATGGTTACCACCACCATGAGGATGTTCAACAGGCTAAATATTAAAAAGATATTTTAAAAAATCATTCTGAAAATACAAAATTGAGACAAAGAAGAAACAAACTACAAATTATGATTAACCTCATGAATTATAATTCTATTTAATTAAAAATATCTAAATACTATTTTAAAATCTAAACTATTTGCCAAATAAATTTTATATAGTGGCCATTTCTCTTTCAATGTGATGGATTTTCTCCAAGATATTTAACTGTTTAAATACTTGAATACCTGCTTACAAATATTTTCCTATAAACGCTGCCATGCAGCATTAAAACAAAATATTGTATCTTTAAATTAAGTGGATACCTTATGGGGCAGGAAATGCATTTGAACACACTAACAGCTGAACTGTACCTTTGATGTGAAAATTTACTATTCTACCAACTGGTTTAACATTACATATTTCATTTTTTAATACTAATTTAATGCTTTAAAACAATGTTATACCTACCAAGCATTCATCATGAGTGTTACCAGGTTTCAAATAGAAAATACTTACATTCATAGCCACTCCATGAACTTTAGGCCAACAATTTCCTGCTTTAAATTTGTCAATATGTCCTCCTCCAGCCACAATTCCTGCAAAGATGGCCAAAGCCAAAACTTCAAACCAACAGTATGCACAATAAAATGCAAGCAATATCTTTGACAAGAATCAGGTGGAACATTCTTATGAAAGAAAGTTATTTTCACCAATTTTTCCAAATTAGATTTGTACATATGCCAAATTGTTTATAAGTTAAGCTAACTACAAAAAGAATTAAGCATTACCACCACCAGACCGAAAAATTAAATTGCGAGTGTTTTCATTAACAAATAATGACTAAGCTGTCACTGTCATCAATTTGTTGGATCCACAATTTGGAAAAGAAATAGTTTGGGTATTTTTCCAACACCTTAGTAAAAAATTTGTAAAAATGAAAACCAAAATTATTAGATAAGAGACTACAAAACTTGATAAAAATGACAGAAACATCCAGGTGTTAAGGCTTTGAATGTAGTTGTATTCAACTTGAACAGCTTAGCAAGTTAAAAAAAAATTTTTTTAAAGATCCCAGTGTATTTGCTAATTTTCTTTTTTTTTTAGAATCAGAGTAAAGTGAAATAAACCAACCAACCAACCTATTTTTTTAACAAAGTAGACCAAAATACAACAATTTAGTAGTACAGTACATGCCGCTTAATAGAATCCAACATTTAGTAGAATAAATCAAGCTGGAACAGATTTGCACTAATGTATTTCCATATAAAAACACGCCGCTTAAGAGAATCAAAATCGGTCACACTGCAAAACAAAACTAGCCGTTCATGGGATTCCCTCTGAACTTGTCCTGCCACCCTGGACAATGCATCTGGCGGCAAAGGCCAGGAGCCGTAATTTGAACTGTTTAGACAGTACGACAGATGCGGTTGAGCTGCACTCCCATTGGCTGGTACCATTGAGACCAGCAGCTAGAAAAAGAATGGACAAGCACTTCATGGAACAGACAGAAGACTCACACATACCAGACAGCAGCCCTAACAAAGTACGAAAATTTCAGCAGAGCCAAAAATGACGCAAATTAAGAGAACTGGACTATCGTCAACAGACAAGCAGCAGCTTTTGTCTGCCTATGAAGCTCTCTCCCTGTGACACAAAAGGTAGGATTTCACATACACGTAACATGTATGATGATAAATTCAGTGTGAATTCAAGATTGTGATGCTTGGTCGCTTATGATGAACTTAACGCATTTATGCACTGTTCAAAAAAATCATTTCTTTCTTTCAGACTTCACAACGGGAAGCTGCAGCCCAACTGAAATTTTCTCAGAGCACACTGCAGCGTATCCTGAAAGATTGCGCTGACATCGAGAAAAATGTTGACACTGCCAGGAAGAGGAAAAGAACCAGTAAAACACCTACTTTTGAGACAGCTCTTGTGAAATGGGTGGATGAAGCCAGGGAGAACAACATACCCCTCTCGGGAAAGGTGATGATGTCAAAGGCTGAGGATTTGGCCAAAAAGTTGAATGTGTCTGACTTCAAACAGATGGATGGTTGGTTTACACAGTTCAAAAAGAGAAAGGGCTTGTACAGAGGGCTGGTATGGATTCGTGTGAACACTGGCTGCAGCACGTCTGGCCCGACCTCCGAAAGCAGTACACTGATCAAGAGATCTGGAATGCTGATGAAAGTGGGGTGTACATACAAGCTCTTCCTGATGCAGTCCTCACATTCAAAGATGACAAACGCAAAGGTGCAAAGCAACCGAAAGAAGCAATAACAATCCTGTTTGCGTGTTCGTCCATTGGTGAGAAACGGAAAATATTTGTCATCAGTAAGAGTCAGAATCCAGTGTTTTAAAGGGGGTGAAGAGTCTTCCAGTTGACTACGCTGCGAACAGTTCAGCTTGGATGACAGCATAGCTATTCAAGAATTGGTTATCGGACTGGGACAATGAACTACATGGTGAAAAAAAGCGAGTGCTGCTCCTCGTTGACAACTGTTCCACCCCATCCCCCAAAAATGTCAGTCTGACCAACATAGAAGTTGCATTCTTTCCACCGAACACAACTGCCATTCTCCAACCTTGTGATCAAGGCATAATATGCGCGGTTAAAGCCCATTATCGCCGTCATACGTCTCAGTGGATTGTGCAGCAGTTGGACAGTGATGACAGTGTCAGACTCAGTGAAAAAATAAGTCTTCTGGATGCGATTGAGCTCCTGGATATGGCATGGGAGGACACACGGAGCATCTCTACCAAGAGCTGCTGGTGCAAATCAGGATTGAGAGGACAGTGACAATGCACTTGATGAAAAAAGGCCGCAATTTTCTTTGCACAAGCTCAGTGTGCCTATCTCTCAGGAAAAGTGGGAAGGATGGATTGATGTAAACAGAGACTTGGATACAGCTGGAGAGATTACTGACAGCAACATTGTTGCCGGAGGCACATGCGCCAATAGATGAAGAGATAAAGGATGACACGCCAGTCCCCTCAAACCACAAAGTACGCTGTGCTCTTGATACACTCAAAAGAGACTTATATGGGTGCAGGTTTGACTTCTCACTCGTGAAAAGACTCAAATGAGAGGAATCACAGAGACTTGCTGACAGCATGACACAGGGAAAGACTGATGCATTTTTCTCAATGTAAAGAGAAGACCTGATATTTTTGTCAGCACCTAGTAGAAAATGTCCTCTGCCACTGCAGGTGCATCAGTGTGCCGAACATAGGATGTTTAAATCTCGCACTTTTCCTGACAATTGGTTGCTATGTATACTAAAGAACGACAGCCAGTTTGATTCAGAACGAGGCCGACTTCCTATTTCCGTCATCCATTTCCATTTTTTACTGCGTGAGCCCTGTGTCACGAAAACACGTGCCAGTTAGTAGAATCAGCCGCTTAATAGAATCAATGTACATCAGCCCGAAGTGACTCTATTAAGCAGTGCGCACTGTATTAGGATTTGTACAGTCAGCCAACAAAATTCAACTACTTTTCAAGGGTCACAAAATTATAAGATATATAATCATTAATCCAAAAAAAACTTTACCTAACTTTTAAATCCATACTGCATCATTAAATCAATTAGTGTATTGTAATTAAAACATTATATTGTGCGCTAAAAGCCCAGTCCCTTCCACTACACATACAAGAAATGTTTCAGCACTCCCAGTATGTCTTAACAATTTGTACATCGCTTCACTAGAATATTTAACAATCAGACTATAAAAATACCTTTAATCTTCATTAGAATTATAATAATTGAAGGCACTAAGTCCAACTAATGAATAAACCAGCCTTATATCTGTCTCTTTAATTTCTCACCCAGTAAAACTCAGGCTGACCGGGCCACTTTCAATTGAAGACATTTACTTTTAAACAATCTAATTTTCTGGAAATGGTCTACTATATTGCTGATACTATGTTCATTTTTCCCCTATCACATCTAAAAATGAGAAGTCATAGTAAGAACTTCTGCTAGAATGGTTAAGTCAGTTAAAGTCAGAGCACACCAAACACTCATACTGACCATAGTTTCTGGTCTCACTCACCCATCTTCCATACATGGGTAATTTTCCAGGTACCAGCCTACAGGAAGTAGACTAAAGAATAACTGCCATGCAATCGCAAGTGAATGAAATTAACCTTACAGAAAGTTGTGCATGGAGAACCAACCCCCTGCATAACTATCTGGTATATAAGCAGCAAGATCATAGGCACAAACTACATTTCTATTTACTTTGACACAATTTCATTTCATTTGATTGTTTTAATGACCAGTTTTTCCAATTTTGTCCTGGGAAATGAATAGATAAGAAAATTCAAGAACTCTTCAAGACTGCAAACCCCATGAAGTAAATTACTTACTAACCATAGCCCTGTTGCTTGAAGGTATAACTTTCTTGGAGCCAGAAGGCAACTTTACATGAGACTTCTTTGTATCCAGGTTGAGAGAGATAACAGTAGCATAATTTCCAGAAGCCCTGGGTAGTCATCCACGATCACCAGTCTTTTTTGCTAAGCAGTAGATGGTGGTTCCCTCAGGCACAACCCCAATTGGCAAGATATTACCCACCTGAAGGGAAGCTGGTTTAAAATAGTATATAGAACCCCAGTTTAAACATGCACTGTAAAACAATTTTTAAAAAGGTTGTGCATAGTTCTTGCTTTCAAGCTTAAATATCTTGTGTTCTAACACAGGTTGGGGGGAAATGATAATCTAATACATTTTCAAGTGTTTGTTTATTACTCTTTCAGAGCTGAATCATAGCACCTAGAGGTCCCAAATTGTGGATGCAGATACTTCAGAATCTGAGCAAGGTTTTAAGCCCACCAAAAGTCATAAGTTTCCACTTAGTTCACAGCACGCATATGAAATAGGCAACATAGCAGCCTCAAATCATAACGAAGGTACTTCAGGATCGAAGGCAAGATCCAAGGGTACCAGAGCTTGGCCTCAAAGGCTAACAATGCCACCTTTGAAGCTTCACAGTACTTGTTCAACTCAGAAATGACCACAGATTACAATTTTCAACAGTCGTCCTTGAAGGCCATCAACGGCAGGTTTTCATATCATACACATTATAACTTTGAAAACTAAGAATAAAAATTTGTTTAGTAGTTTGCTACAGGTTTGTCATCATCTTATAACCTGGTCCCATATTGGTTAGGTATCTTTTCAGATTCCTAAACATGTCAGCTGAAACCACACCATTATGCAATTTTAAAAGTCAACATTTTCTCAAGATTCTTTTTTTTTCAAGATAGATATAAACCGGACTCTTATGGAACAAAGTTAAATTTAAGTGCACAGCTTGTAGAATGTTAAAAAATGCATCAATTCAATGTTCATACAAACAAAATGTTTTTCAAATTGATATAAAACTTTTTTTTTATAAAAGCCATTTTCCTGTGCAGTGCTGAGTACCACAGCTGGTTACCACTATGCGATGTTAAACTGCTTACCAATGCAATATTTATTTCTTAAATTAAACTATTTTAATTCGTACTTATTATGATCTGTTTAAATGTGATAAATACTGTTATATTTTCCAAGTAGCATTTGTTAATAAATTACCAACAAAATTTTTTAAAGTTTAGAAAACATTTAAAATTTATTTTATATAGAACAGGTGTGTGAACATTTTAATAATTGCTAAAACTTAACATTTCAAAGACAAACATATGCTAGAAGTCATGTTCACAGACTAAACTTTAGTCTCCTCTATATACACAAGTAGTTTTCACTAACGTTTTAGCAACTAAATGCATTTACTGTAATTTAAATATTAATGCAAAGCAGTTTTTTTTTTTTTGTTTATCATCAATGTTTTTCTTTATGGTAAAATTTACTACATTCATATTTCCTATCAGTTGATTCATTTTAAAACCCATACAGTTTAAGGCCAGTGCAGTTTCAAACAATACAATTTGTTTTTTTTCCAAAAATCTAATCTACAATATAAGAAAAGGGATAAAATTGATAATTGCAGAAGCATAAGAACCAATGATGAGCTTCAAACAATATAGGTCTCTCAACCAAAAAAGTGCAAAAATGCAGAAAGTAGACCAAATTTACCCACTTAAAGTGGAAATCATCCTGATGCTCAGATGGTTACATCCACATTACTATTCAGGTCAAAGTGAAGATAAATCATCACTGCATCAAAGGAACAGATTTTTCCGAGTCACTCCTGAAAGAAAACCAGCAGTCTGATTTGACAAGCACAGTACTTAAAAGTCACCGCCTGACAAGCCAACAATTCCGCAGTGACCAACTGACCTTTTTTACCGCAGGAAGCTGGCCCGTGCACACCCCCTCAGCAGCAATAAAGGTCTGTTTGCACCTGTATCGATATGGATCTCTGAACTGCACTTTAGCTAAAAGAGCACCATGGCCAGGATCATGTATTATGTCCTAGAAAGGCAAAAAACCCACTTATTTTATAATAGTCTGAAAAATTCATTTTTTACCCATGAAAAATAATTGAGTATGCACAGATTTAAAAAAACCTAAATGTCAAAAAAAATCTTCATTAAAAATTATCACAAACCAAACCATGAAAGAAACTTAGCTTGCTTACAGTTGAACGATTGTAACTCGCATTTAGGCTAATTAACAATGCTACTAAAATCAACATTTCCCTCCAATTCTAATCAATAAAATTTTTTATACAATTTCATTTACAGCAGTGCCATAACTGGCATAAACAAATTCTCACAACAGCACAAGTATCATGAAGTGAAGTGTGTTAACAACTTTCTTGTTAGGAGCCCATTTGTTCTGAATGATAATGCAATGGGAAAATTGGTTGATAGTCTCAAACTAATTGCTGAAAAAAATGACCACAAGCTAAATGCCAGTTACTGATATCTACTTTGAAACAACACACTTGAGCATCTTTCAATAGCATCCTATAAAAAAAGCAGACAAGTTACTCATTAATAGAAGCTGGAGCATTAGTAGTACCCAATGCCAAAAGTAATGTTTGCGATGTGAAAACCCAACAACAAGAATACAAAGATGTATCACAGTTCACTAATTAAAATTATGGATGCTCATAAGAATGTTTTTTCTATGTAGATGTTCAGTAATATTATGGTATACATATAAACAAACATTCAGTCCTCATAAAAATTAATTCCTTTTGCAGGGGGTGGTGTAGTGTTAAGTTCGTGCGTGCGTGCGTGCGTGCGTGTCTCTCTCTCCATAGAGAAGGGAATGGGTGGGAAGTCAAAACCTCTAGTGGAGCAAGCACCTTGTTAGTGGAAAGCGAAAGGCTCCGAAAAATTGATCACTTCCCCAGCCAAAAAACTGTAGGAAAAAAGCCTCAGCACTTCCAGTCTGAAAATTGTTCTGGAGGTACCTAACCTTTCCAGCCAGAGGATTGAAGGCCCAGGGCAATAAGAATCCCTTGCTTCCACCACCACAGGCAGAAGACTTTTCAATTGTGCTGCCACCACAACATACTCGATCCCACACCAACCAGGTGCTGAGGAACAAATGTTCACCATGGAAGCCTGCAACATTCCACAACAGAAAAAAGTTATCTTGAGTTGGATGGAGAGAACCAAAATACCCAGGCACCACATTTTGATCTTTTTTTTTTTGGTGCTTTGTTGTGCTTGCAAGTGTGGTGCAGTGTGAAAGTTTGGAGATGCATGTGTAATTCCGAAGAGAAGGGAGTGGAGTTGAGGCTGAAGCCTCGTTTTGGAGCAAGCTCCATTGGTCGGGTGAAGCACCCATGTATTATGGAGCAGACCTCATGAGACAACTTTGATCTTTTTTTTTTGTTGTTGGGTAGTGTTTGTTATGTGTGGTGCAGTGTAAAGTTCATGTCTGTGTGTATATCTCCGACGAAAAGGGGTTGGGTGAGGTCGAAACCTGTGTTGAGGCACCAAAGCATCCCATGTGTAGAGAAGCAAAAGCTTCAGTTGGAGCGAACTCCTTTAGAGAGACTGCTTCCCCAGCCAAAAACCTCTTAGAAAAAAGACCTCAGCACCTCTGGTCTGAAAATTGGTCTTGACGTGCCTAACCTTTCTGGCCAGAGAAGCATGCTGAGGGCAAAACGCATCCTTCGCCCCCATTCTTTTCGAGCAGGGGACTTTCCATCTGCGTGGCCTTACAGAGTACTCGTCCCCCACCCTCCAGGGCCGAATCAGAGTGACCACACCCAAAAAAGGGTGTGGCACCTGGTCAGTACCCCAAATGGAAGACTAAGGACACAATGCCCCAAAGCCACACCTTCTTAGCCAAAGAACTACAAATAAACTGGGGTAAGACCTATTATAATGCAAGTCAAAATGTGTTTTCTGCTTGTCTGATGCACTATAAAATTCTGTTACTGTCCATGCACACTGATCTTTTGTGCTTAAGTAGCTTTCTCGACAGACATTTATAACCTTAAAAAACTTACTCAGTATACCAAAATTTGTTTTGAAATTACAAGTATTTCAAATTTTACTTCAAATTTGCCTGTTATCAACAAAAATGAATAGTAACATGTATTATTTTTAAAAAACTTTGGGGCAGTTTTACATTTCTTCATGCAACTAGCTCATATTTTCAATTTTACAAGCTGCAAGACTAAAGTTGTGACATACAAAGACATTCACTACTTAGCAGTAATTCATATTTTATTATAATACAAAATCCAGTATATTACCAAAATAATTTAACAAGGCCAGGGCAAATAATTCTCCAATTTTATTTATCAGCATACTGTAATTTTTGAGAAACAAAACTATCTTAAATGAACCACCATTAAGTAGAGAAAATGTTAAAATGCTAACAAGTTTATCAAAAAAGCAACTTACCTAACTACTCCCTTTATGTATCCATGTCTTTCAGCATAATCAATATGCCTGAGTTTTGGCATCCCTTTTCTGTGCTTAGTGTGAGCCCTGAAAACACTCCCAGCACCTTTACATTGAGACCTGATAACACGACCCATAACTGCCAACATGAAAATGAAAACATTTAGTATTCATTCCAGATTAAAATGTTAACAAATATGTATAACCAAGATGAAGCTACAGTCATTAAATTTCTCCAATCATTTTCATATTAAAAAGTTAACAGCAGCACCTTTTAAATACTAAATCTCATAGCATTAATTAGAAATTTCTACACAGAATATATATTTTTTTAAATTATATGCAATTTAATATACTACAGGCATTTTTCTATACAAGGTCATTTCATATAACATTAATACAGCAACATGTTGTAAAAGTAAATGAAGTCTCCCCCCACCCCACATCTAAAATGAAGGGTTCCAGTAGGGGCTTTCTTTGTGGTGGTTTTTACCAATGCCCATACTGGAGGAATATTCAGCATGTGCAATGTCTCCTGCCATGAATACAGCATCAGTAGCTCATGCCAGGCCTTGATGATGAATTACACACATCTGATTTCCTGTTTTTAAATGCTCCCATATAAATAATAATAAAATGTTCAGTCAATATCATTTAGCTAATGACTGATTTAAAATCTTAAATCAGACCAGTATTTATTTGGACCCTTTTTAAAATTTCATAAGCTTGCAGGTTGAATATGACCATGGTTTCTTATAAATATGGTTCTTCTACTGATACTAGTCATAAAACTTGGGAGAAAAAGTCGAGTCAACTAATAAGAATGGTAATACTCTTTCTACATATTTAGTGATTTTCAGCAATATAAATACGCCACACACACACGTTAACAAATTGGGCAATCTTTCGTTTTAGGTACGTAAAATAAAGTTCAATATTAATGTAAAATTTTGTTTTTATTTTATAGTAAATTAATATTATCCATCATTAATACTCATATTTTATTTTATAATTAAAATAACTTTTCAGATAGATAATTATACCATGACAGCACGAGGTAGACCAAGCGCACGTAACACTACAGTTCAAAATATTACGCCGGTTCATAATATGACTGCTCACTCTTTTCTTCTACGTGATATTCATCGAATCACAGAGAAGATAAGGACTCAACCATTGAATGGTTGGCTTGGCTAGGGCTATTGAAGAACAGATTGCAATGCTGTAATGCAGATATGAGATTCACCCATCGCACGAAACCCTGACGGGCCGAGCGTGGTACTGCAAACATTGCAAAAAATACAAAAGTACACAAATCACTCGGTAGTTAATCATAAACTTAACTTCGTCGATCCCAATGACAGACAGAGGTTCACACCAATACGATTGAAGGTAATTGGGCGCAAGTGAAAGCAAAATATCGTCATATGCGTGGGACATCGCCTGCATCGTTTGAGACGCATCTACATGGCGTCGAAACCACAGAGAAAATATTGAAGATTGAATGACTAACCACAAGAATCTATACGATTTTTAAAAAAATTAGCCAGCGAAATTCATCCGTATCGAAATTTAGCACCAACCAACCTTTATTTTTAGACTTTTCCTAATTTTAGCTTAATTTAAATTAACCAAAAAAGGAAAAAGTTTATTTTAAAAAATAAAAGAGTCAATTTAATCCAGTCAAGATTTTTGTTAATAAACGACGAGACGTGGCGTTACACACCAAACATTTGTTTGTCAAATATGGCAAAAACATCAATGAACCCCCTTGATAATAATTCAGTTTCCGATTCAAAAAGATTGAAAGTTCACTATTTAACAAAATCTTTTCTCAGATGGCAAAAAATAAGGGTGAAATAAGAGCGATTTAATTATACAATAACAAAATCCAAACCTCTTCTAACACGTCTCTCAACTAAAAAGAAATACCGATCAGCGCATGCGTTTATGCTCAAAGGAAATACCAAGTATTTTTAAAAATTAAATTTTCGTATTTTTTGTAACATAAATTAATTTTAACACAGATAAGTATAACTAAAATTTTCCAAATATTTAAAAAAATTATTTTAATTAATTATTTTAATGCTAAAATAATTAATTGTGGCGAAAAATGAGTTACTAAATTTCCATATATCCAAGGTAGGTAATGCATGGAGTGTTTACAAATTCCTGTTACCTCTGTTTTTTTTTTCTTTACTCCCATACAATAATTTTAGTTTTGTTTTTCAAACGGACAGTGTAACGACGGTAATACAAGTAAATACAACATCATTACTTTGGTCTATGAACGGCAGTGGACCAGGGCGACGATGCGTGATGAGCGTCGAGATTTTCAGGAACTGTTAAAAGCGGCTGCCCGAGATAACTTAAAATGGAGGAAGAAACTGTATGGTGTAGACTTCCACCATAAATGAACAGTGTTTGATAAGTCACCTAAGAAGTCAATCCGCAAGCGCTCTGCAGAACTTGGTATTCCAAGGTCAACCTTGCACAAGCATATGAAGGTGGATCTGAGGATGCATCTCTACCCTCCAATATCTGTTAAAGCATTGACAGACAAAGGCATGAATCGAAGACGGGATGCTTGTGCGATACTGCTTCGGGTTTTCTCCACGATACCCAGTCTTGAGAAGGTGATTTTCAGTGACGAATGTGCAGTTCTTTGTAAGCAGTCGCGCAAGAAACGATTTTTGGTCTGAGAGCAATTCACCACGTAATGATGTGGTCCGTCATGTACAGCAAACATGGTGTGGTGAACCAAGTGAAGTATCTGAATATGCTGCAAACGTGATTTATTCCAGACTTGATGGGTTTAGTAACTGTGAAAAGGAAGCCTTTGTGGACTGTTGGATTGGTTGTGGACCTCTTCATTTGCCTGGTTCCATTGAGTGGTCATCCTTAAGCCCTGATCTCTCCACATGTGACAAATCTCTTTTGGAGTTTTTGAAAGAACGAGTTGCCAAACAGGAGCTGAAATAAGCTGTCTGAAATGCATTAGTATAGTCAAAGACTGTGACATATCTTCCTTTTCCGTGAGTTTCTGGTAGTCTAAATGAGTTGGCATCGCTATACGATAAGTTGTTGGTAAGTGCATTCTAGGAAGAAAAAAAACATGCAGATAACAGGAGTTTGTGGATACCCTTACACAACCTGACTTTTATTCAATTTTCAGCTTTTGCATACTTAGCAACAGAACTAAAGTTTTGCTTCTTTTTTTAGCTTGCCTGTTAAACTTGTTTATCTACTGGTTGCAAAACAGTTGTACTGCATCTGTTTCTTTAAAAAAAAGTCAATAAATAGTGTTGCACTTGGAAAAATAACTCTAGTATTAACTATCCAAGAATATGTGCAAACAGAACTCTTAAAAAAACTAAATTATTTATATAAACAAAATCAATTTCAATGCAATGTGTATTTATCTGATATGAAGTAAAAAATTAAAATTTGAATAAAATACCATGAATTAGTATAAAAGTATGCATCAGTTTCTTTTTTTAACTATTCTGGTTTATGAAAGTTGAGCAACAACAAGAAATATATATAATTTTTATTTACCAAATGACCAATATGAACTCTTCATGTAACTACTTAAAGGTGTAAAGGGAAACAAGCAGGACCAAATTAGGAAACAAGAAATTCTAACAAAGAATATAAACAAAAATTAGAGGTAATTCATTCTGATGGCAATACATGATGCACATTGGCTTTGCATGCTGGTTATGACCCTATCATCAAGAGCAGTGGCCAATAAATTTCATTGTCTTAGAAAATTTGTCAGTTTTTGGAGGGAAGTAACGTCATCTTAGAGCATCCCCAAACATTCTTAATAAGATTTAGTTCAGAGGAAAATGCTGGCCATATCATACAGGTAATAGTTTGGTCTTAAAGATATCAGTCAATTACATGTGCTCTATGGGGATGAACATTATCTTCCATCAAAGTGAAGTTATTCCCAATTACACCTGTTTATGGTCTGACAGAGATCAGAATTTTGTCCCTATATCTGATTGCAGTCAGGGTACTTCCCTGAAACATGCAGTGTATGTCCACCCAATTAAATTCTTGCCCAGATAATCACACCACCATTATGTGATCCCTTTTGATGATGTGGACTGGTTGCTTATTTTGTATTTCCTCCAAATGAGTACACAGCAGGTCATATTGAAGGTTAAATCTTGATTCATCAGTAAAGAAAAGATGGCTCCAGCTGTGGTGTCCAAGCAACATGTTCATGGCACCAATTCAGTTGCTCCTGTTTATGGCAGTAGATCAAGGGAATAACATCATGTGTTGTCTCACAGAACCCTTTTTCATGCAGCTTTCTGCATATAGTGGGGTGGACCCACAGAGATCAGAAGCAAGTTTGGTCAATGTTGAAGTTCTGCTTTTCCAAGCCAAAAGTGATGTTGTAATCATTGTGGGGGTTGTGACGCATACTTGACCTTGAACTAGCTAATTTTCAGACTATTTCATGCACTTGAAATTGTCTTTATGCCCAAGAAGCTACACTTCTGTTCACATTTAGTCATTTCAACTCCCGGGTCTGATTGTCCAGCCTTTATCCTACCAATTAGCTCTTCATCTTAGAGAATCTTGGAAATAAGTATGCTACCCATCGTAATGTTGCCAGTCAAAACAATTTTTTTTTTTGCAGTGTTGTAAGGTATGTTTATTAGTACTATAACAGTCCTGATTATGGTGTGCAACTTGTTCATCTGTCTTAGTTGTTGATAAGTAAGGGTTATCTCACTATTATGAAAATTTGCGTACTATGAGGTAGCTGGCCACTCATCTCTTTCCTTTTGGAAAGAAATGCGTGATTTTTATCCTTCTATTTTTATATTCCCTATCAGCTGAAAAGATAAAAGATCTGATTTCTGGGTTGTTGGAGAGGCTCTGATAGTCCTTCTACAGTGTTTTCCCATGCTCTGGTCTGCTGTTTTTTCTATTCTGAAATGATAGAAAGAAGAAGTGATTTTGTGTTGGTCACTAAGAACCAGACAGATGTTCCTGGGTCAATTAGAGACCTGTAAGTCTGTATTTAAATACTTAAATGTGCAGAACTAGGTTTAGTGTGGTCCTTAAATTTAAGTGAATTTTTAGTAAGGGTTAGTTTACCCTGTTATCTTTATGAAATTTATTTAGGTGGTGGTTAAACTTTTGGTGGGCAGCCAGCTGACTGCATATGGTTGTTATTTCTTATCAGTATTATAGATATGACTACATATCTGTTCCATGTAGATGTACTGTAGTATTTTTCATTTTTTTTTGTAGTTTACTATTGTGTTTATAGCATCTATTACTGTTTGAATTAGTTTATCACATATTTTGCTTGTTATGTTTACTATTTAATCCTAGACCTCAAGGAAGCTAAACCATATTTTTATTTACCAGATATTTTCATCCCTGGCATATAGAATGGATCAGCTTGGTTTTGATTAGACAACAATCCCATTCTGGTATTTTACTTGTGTACCATGGGGCAAGGTTAACTAGGTTGTTTATTACATTTTCCTTTTTTACTAAACTAAGGTTATGGGTTTGCCAGCCCTCCTCTAATTTCTGCTTTAAATTATTAACAGGCCTTTTCCAGTTGTCCCTACATTTATATTCTTAGCTAAGGGAAAATAAATATCCAGAAGTTTTAGTTTTTTTCATATTCCTTCTACATTAGTCAAGGTTGTGTTGGTGACCCCTAAGGAACCCCAACTTCACTCCTGTCTCAGAAGTGTTAATACAGACACCAGATGCAGCCTCACAGAGTCATGTACTGTTATCATGGTGTTATCGTCATGCTGAATGAATTTATTGTTTATTTTAAATCCTAGAATTTTCTTCTCTTTTTGAATCATACCTGACATCATATTTGCAACTAGTATGCAAAGCTCAGCACTTACAGAGCAGCTCTGTCATATTCTTCTTAAGGGTTTAAAATATGCGGATACATAGCTGTTCTGACTAATATTTTCCTGGGTGTCGGTATAACATCTTTATCTGTTTAATATAGTTTTCCCTGAAGTTAAAGGTTTTAAGCATTTTAAACAAATAACTTCAATCTACCCTATCAAATGCTTTTGACTGATTTAGTGCCAGGAAGGCTACAGAGGTGATATCCGTGCCTACTTCGTACAAGATTCTATCTATTAGTTTTGCTAGTTTATTTGATAGGGATCTAGTTATTATTTTATTATCATAGTTTAGCAAACTAATTGGCCTCAATTATCCAGACATTCCCTATCGTCCTTATAAAGCATGGTGATTGTGTCACTGCAGTAGATAAGAGAAAGATGGCCCCTGTTTTGAATGCATATAGCTACCCCTGCCAGGTTTTCTGCTAGCAAGTATTCAAATCTTTTATAGAATTCCAGCATAAGCTCATCACTTCTTGAGATTTTATTATTATTTTGTTCCCTGATGTATCTTTTTATTTCTTGGGTGTTTAGATGGCTTTTAAGCTATCTAGTTTACTTTCTAAGTTCCCTAGTAATTGGTCCTGACAATCAGATACATCTCTTCACAAGTGAATAGTTCTTTATAATACTAAGCTTTTACCCTAAGCATATCTTCTATCTTTGTGACTGTGTTACTGTCTTTAGTTTTTAGACTATACAGCATTTTAGAGCTAGCCATATCCTTCTCTAGTCCCCAGAAGGCATTGCTACACCTCTCATCCTCTATGGCTTGTGTTCTGGCCTTAACTCTATCTGCTGCTACTTTCTAGTGTTTATCTCTTCACTCTGTTTTAATGGTATTCATCCTTTCTATATTGGAGCACCTAATATATTATTATTATTATGGAACTATGCTTTTAAATCCAAGATTAGGGAGTGTGCTTTCTATCCTGCTAAATGCATTTCCCATTTGGCAGTATTTTATGCTGATTTATTTCAGCTTATGTCCCACCATAAAGGAGAGTGTGTAAATCTAGTTTTTTTTTGCATTTTCAAATACTTCCAGTAGTTGTTGATTGTTTTAACAATACTGCCTCTGTCAGAAGGGTGATGTTGAATTTTCAACTGCTTGGCCCTCATGGTGCCTGCCCTAATCTAAAGGGAATTTTGATTTGGGAGTGGTCACTCCAGGGAATAACTTTGCTGGTTATATATCCTGGAAGAGTACAGTACATTTATTGCTATGCTACAACCTATCTATCCTAATAGCTACACTGTTCCTATTCAAATAATGGCTGCATGATTTAACCATGGTATTTAGTTCTAAAGGCAACTGTGAGTCAAGTGCTATGCACAGAGTTTGCAGCTGCTCATATCTACACAAATGTGCCCTATGATTAGTAACTGTGTCTATCAAATATTTGATTGGAAATGGAGTTAAAGTCTCTTGCTACTCTGACACTATCTACAGGGTATGATTCTAGTTTCTTTTCTAAAATAGTTTTGAGGTTATCTAAGAACTTTAGATGTTCTCTTTGGATGTTGGGTGTGTAAATCAAGCCTACGAGTACCTATGTTTTACCTTTTAGCTTTAGGTTTGCTATGATTATTCATTTGTTTTTACTGTAGGTATGTTATTTGGGCTTGGCATTTAAAATGAACAAGTATATCTACACCACATTTATGACTAATGGTATTTAAACTACCTTTCCACCAACCAAATTTAATCTCTGTTTCTTTTTGGTTTTTTTTTTTTTAGGTAGAGCTGCTAGATAGTATGTCAACAGTTAAGTTGTGCCCGCAGATGATCTCAACCACCTCTCATGGTTTCAACAGTATGTCATTGACCTGGCTAGTATGCTCTGCATGTACCAATGCTCATCCTACCATGACAGAGTTTATATGCTTTTCAATACTGTACAATAAGAAGAGAAAGAGAGAGAGAGCACCTTTTTCTCGGGCAAACCTCTTGGGGCCCTGATTTCTCAACATCAACTGGCTTCCTGACCAATGTCAGTTGCTTTGGTTTGAGAACATGCTTTGTCAAATTCATCACATCTTTGGCAGAGGAGCTCGAATAGCCACACTCTGGTTAAAATGGACTAGAAAGTCTCAGAAACTAGTGTACCAAATCACTTCTGCTGACAATGATGTAGCCACAACTGCTGCCATCTCCTTTCGACTGCATCATAATGGTGGTCCATTTGCCATCAGGTTATGGAGAGTTATAGCAAGAGTATACTTGCACAGCATCTTTTGATTTTACCTTTGCATTCAGCATTACTTTCGGAGCCAAAGCTCACTCTATTGCACCTGCAAATGTCTTTGTGATCAAGATGGAAGTACTTTGTCTCACAACCTTGATCAGGTGCTTGTCACCTCTTGTAAGGGGGCCCTCCATACAGATTCTTTTCCTAGAGTGTGGGTGGACATGGCCACTTCACATTCACTGAGCACCAAAGTTAACCCAACGTTTATGACATCATGTCTGAGGACTTGACTGAACTGCTTTCATTTTACAGGCTGATTCCTGTCATGACCTGGTCAATGAATGACAGTGAGTTTTCCAGATAATCATTAGTCTGTTCTTTTGCTGAAAAAGGTGTTCAATGGAAGTGTACTGACCGCTAAAGACCAGTGTCTTAGTATCTTTGAAGCTGTTCTGAAGGCTCAAAGCAAGGATGCAATTCCACAGCCATGGCTATAGGACTATTGAAAGATAATCTCATTTGATGCTTTATGCAACATCTAAAAATTCTCACCACAGTGACTCTCTCCACATTTGTATCTGCAAATAAAATTAAGTGCAGCAATACCACACTTTAGCCAAGAGGCTAAGAAGATCAATTTGGCAACTGTACAACAAATATCCTAACAAAATCAAAATTTAAGAACACCAGCTGGTTTTTTTTTTTTTTTCATGTTTTTATACCAAAGCTAATTTACATGTTTCTACTGGGACTCATTTACATATTTGCTTAATAAAAATAATATTACATAAAGAAGAGTTTGTGTCAAACATTTGGTGAATAAAGCTTTAACCATTTTGGAAATATTTTTCTTTTTTTTGTTTATTGTTTAACTTTTAGAGACCAGTGCACTTTTGTTCATTTATTTGAAGTTAGGTCATTTTAAACTTTCAACTAAAAGAAACAAATTTGGAAGCTAATAGAAGCAAAAAAAAAAATATGTTATATAATATATATATATATATTTATAAAATATAAATTGAATTTTGTGAAGGTATTTCCAACAAATCTTTTCAAATTCAAAACCTTTGCTAAATGAAATATCCAATGATACATTACCCAATTAAAAATAAAAAAAAATAGTTTCTTTAACCTCTGATGGAGCAGTCTCATTGTTTGCAGTCTTAGAGTAAACCTGTATTGCTTCCAGAGCAAGTGAATTTATTCACTTACAAACACTATTTCTCTTAAGCATTTCAAATGTGGGAGAGAGAGACCTTTAGTCTATAAAATAACTTTCTCAGGATGTACTTTCAGTCTATTTAAAGTAATAAATAAATAATTTTTTTCCAACTGTTTATTTGTAAATATCAAGGATTTGTTTTTCATGTTAATTTTATTCTCCAAGCCTATAGAAAATACTAGTTCTCTTAAACAACATAACATTTCTTTTAATGATAGCTTCAACATACATGAAGATGCAGTAGTTTAGTTTGCTTTCTAATTTAGTACATTTTTACATTTCTTTCTTGTTTTCAAACTATTAATGAATCTTCCCATTAAAAGATGCTTTAAAATGGGTTTTCACATTCTGAAATGAACTACTCTCATTGACGAGTAAGAAAATAGTTCCACGATGCAATGCTATGAAAGCTGATTCCAACCACTGCCCAGAATAATAGATATGGGCACAAATCTATTCCCTTCATGTTTTCACTAAAACTATTGTATTTAGTGTACATTGTAAACACAAGTGGAAGCTACAGATTATATCAGCTGCCATAGTTCTACATTACTAAAATTTGGATTTGTTCTTTACTTTACTTTTTTTTTTTTTTCATGTTTATTATCCAAAGTAACTTCTTGTAGTTTGTAAATTAAAATTTTTGAATGTTTTCACTTTAATAATTCATTTCTATAGAAATCAAAAAACAATTTACTTTCATTTTTTAAAAGCTAGAAAAAAATCATCAGGACTAGTCAAATAAATTCAAATATCTTCTGCAGTCTTTCTCTGTCTTTTCCCCCATTCCCTTAATCTAGCATAAAACAAAACCCTTAAAAATCTCAAATTTTAATAAACTAACATTTTCCAAAAATTATAACGTATTACCTAAAAATCAAGAAGAAAAGAATTTCAGCGTGGAGCTGTACATGCAATATTTTAAAAAGAATTTTAAGAGTATGCTACTTTAAAATCTCATGTTTCTTTGTTAATATTTTTAGTTTCAAATTATCTCAGTCACATGATATAAACTGCCAATGTGGGAATTATTTCAACACACACTGCACTAATAAAACAAATGAATAAATAAATATATACATCATAGATGATGTTACAAAGGAAAGATGCTGATCGGAATAAATTAACTCTGCAAGAGAAGTCGCTGGAATGGGCTGAGAATGAGCAACCATAAAAAAAAAAATTTTTCATTTAAACTTTATTCTTTTTGTTTTTCAAAAGAATTTTTTACAAAAGCAAGCATTTCTGTATTGTGGCCCATTTTATAAAATATGGAGAAAAAAAACGAAAAGCAGACAAACTTTAAGTATTACTTTTATTGTTTTACTTAAAACTTTTTTGTCTGAATTTGCATGGCTGCAATCATTTACTATGGATTTCCCCATTATTCATTATAGAATAGTCCAGAGCTTCCATGGTAGTAAAAAGGACTTTATTAAATATAAAAACTATCTGCTACTATATAAATGCAATATACTGTGTGTGTGTGTGTGTGTGTGTGTATAAAGTAGCATGCATATTTCTTACTATCTAAATAGGTCCTTTTTTAATGCTAGGTAATAGTAATGCAACATTTACATTTGTCAAGTTTTAGAAACATTTGCATTTTTCAAGTTAGTATTCTTACTACAACAGTAAATACATGTTAATTGCTTGCTTCTTATTAGTTAGTTATTACCAAAATTAGGCATAAATTTTCTGATTTTAAATAAAACCTGACAAATGTCATTACAGCGATGTTATTTCAGTTTGATTTCATTTGAACAACCCTAGTGATTAAAGGTGAACAGAAATGCATTAAAATGTAATGTATTATGTCCCTTTGAATAGAGTAAAACAGTAAATTAAATTTATTATTATTATTATTATTATTTTCTTCTAAAGTGAAAAATAATATGTCATAAAAACTGTAGGTAAAGAATTTTTATCCTTTCTAGATCACTTGACACATATTATAAATTCACTTACACAACAGCTGTTTTCTGTTACTCATGAGTAATTATAAAACCCTGAACCGCATTTAGCTGACATGGCTGTTTGTCAAAATGTGATCCATAAGCATTTTCCAAGAAGGCCAGAGTATTAATTGTTTCTGTATATCTGCATAGCAACTCATATAATAAATTACATAAAACCAATTAATTTGGATAACTGTAATTTTCTGATACAAATAAAATCATGCACACACATGCAAAAAGAATTTTGCATTCATGTAGACACTATATTTGATAGCTCTTTTTAAAGTTATTTTGCAAAAAAATTGTTGAAAACAGAATTCTTAAAATTTTAAGTAGGACATTAATTTTACCAAATACACCATACAATAAAAAAATGAAAATGGAAGAAAGAATTATTTTAATATAATTTTTCATTAGTTCAGCAATGGTTTTGGAAAGATTGATTTTATAGTAAATATATAATTTAGTACAGAGTGGACCAAAAGTTTTGTTACCCCCTAAAAAGGACCGTAACATGGATATAGGGTGGTGCAAAGTGTAATGCATCATGTAAAAAGGGACAAGATGTATATACATGTGCTTTATTACATACCAGTCAGGGAGGGGGCCTCTTTAAGGATCCAGAAGGTCAGTATGACAACCATCATTTTCGTGATGCAAAATGATCTGGTACCATGTCCTATGGGACATTTTGCACACCACAGCCTTGTCAATTTGTGTAAATGCAACCTGTTATTGTCCATACTTCTTATTAATGATATCTAAAAATACTACTTCAAAGAAAAATGTAGGGGTAAAAGTACAAATTGATATAGTCATATTCTCATTTTTTCTATATAAACAAGGGAGATTTTAAAAAAAGCCTGGCCAGATATGATTACAGTGATGCTATTTCAGCTGGGTTTCATTTGAAAATCCCAATGCTGACCACTTTATTAGGACCTATACCTAATAACAAGTTTGGCCACCTTTTGTCCAGATAATAGCCATGACACAACAGCATACAATCCACAAGATGATGGAAGGCATCCTGAGAGATATTTTCTCTTCATTCATTAATGTTGCCCACAATCTATGAAGCAAGGTAGGTAAAATTGAGATCCAAAGGTTGAGCGGGCCATGGTAGATGCATGTAATAGTGGATAAGAGCATTGCCATCTTGAAAGTAGCTGTCCACATCATGATACACATGAAGCATCGTTGAATGCACTTACTCAAAAATGATGCTGAGGTGTTTTTGTATTTATTCTGCTTTCTAAAGGGATTGTGCTAGCAAAACACACCTCAAACCATGACAATACTGCCAAAGATCTGGACAGTTTGGACCATGCAAGAGAGGTTGAGTTATTCATGTAGCTTTCTCCAAATCTGTGTAAAAAAAAAGTGTGAAGCATAACTTGTCAGGCCACCACATCACTTTTTGCCCGTCCTTCTTAGTCCAAGGTCTGTGCTCCTTACACTACATGAGGCATCTTTTCATGTTAATAACTGCGATCAGTGGTTTATGTAATGGTCTCCTACTGCATTTCCATTTGTTGCAACAGTCTTCACAAGGTATGGCTGGAAATGGGTATGGATTGCTCTACATTGAATGTTTCTGTCATTTGGTCTATTGTTTGATGACAGTTGACTTTACTATCTTGTCTAACCGCCTTTCTCTTCTTTCTGTTACTACAAGTTTGCAGACAGTTCTCCATCACAGGAGACATTTTCTTCACTTTTTTGCTATTTATGATAAACTCAAATTACTGATGTTTTTGATGCAATCTACCAACAAAATATTTTTGCCCATTGTGGCACCCACTATCATGTTTTTTAAATGATGTAATGTCTTTGTCTTTCTCTATATATCTGTTAAACTGACTGCAAATGCATTTGTCCAAATCATCTGTAATGCTGTTGGGGATCACCTGTCACATGAGATCAATCTAATTTGCACTTGAAGCTTAGGTCAGGCCCAAGACTGAAAGTTTTCATAGGTCCCAATAAAATGTCCAGCCAGTGTGTTTATGTATATATACACAGCTAGCATAAAAACAAAGTTTATAGCCATTTATAAGAGTAATTGCATTTCTAAAGTTATCATTTAAAGGAGATACATTTTCTGAAATTGATTAAAAAACCTAACCAGTTAGTAAAAAAGACATACTTGCCAACTTCCCAAAATTTTCATGGGGAAGACTTTAGCAATCTGAGTCGTGAAACACTCAAAAATGTAAACAAAGACCAAAGAAAATATAAACACTCATGATTATCTCTCTCAAAATTTCCATATGGTCACAATTGTCAAATGCAATCAGTCATGCTCTGACTCATGTCCAAGTGTTAATTCTTTATTATAGGAAAAACAGGATGACTTTACTGTTTTCAAAAATTTGTCTTACTTGGTTTGTAGGCATGACAGTCCTCTGTTCTATTTCATTTACATGTTAACAACACATCCCGGGTTGAATTGTCAAGAAGACACCTGTGATGCAACTGGGAGTGTCTGCCATGGGAGACAAGCCTGGGGAGTGGCGGGTGGCTATAGGGTCAAATGGCGGATGACGATAGTGTGGGCCATACACAACGGGGGCGACGAGTTTGCTGATTTCTGATTGGTTAAAATATGAAACTCGCAAATGTGACTATGGGTGACAAAAATCAGGTTGTTTTCACATTTTATAGGGAGGGTTCTTAAAAATTGGGTGAAATGAGTCTTTTTTACGAAAAAAGCGGGAGGGTGGGAGATTGATTAAAAATCAGGAGATTCCTGCCAAAATTGGGAGAGTTGGCCAGTATGAAAAGTACCATTTATAATTCTTTAAAAATACAAAAATTAATTTAAATTCAATATAAAAAAAAGATACAGAGAAAGTGAATCATTAACCACTGTTTAATTTGAGTATGGGATATTTTAATTTAACCTTATATAGAAAATTATCACAAGGCATACTTCATGAAAATAGTTTCCTTCATGTTTAATGAATTATTAGTTGTACATGTAAGTGTTTGCTAAAAAATTGATATATATATGAAATATTAGATATTTCATTGTGAGTCCACATTTATAGGTGGAGGAGTGTGTGGAATACACTGGTATTCAACACACAAAAACATTCTTATCTACTTTTTCAACACTTTATTGTTAATGAAAATGTATTATTCCAGCAGAACCATGTATCAGAGCATAAACCATTAATTGTGATGTTATTACTTCAAGTTTTTCTTTGCTTAATTATGGAGGAAAGTCTATTTTCATCTGGCTCAGCTATAAACAAAAGAAATAGAAAGAAAGAGAAAAATCATGGAATGGGAAGATAGGTTGCTGGTTTGCCAGTCTAAAGCAAATTCTTAATTGCTGACCACAATTCATCTGTAAAAATTAGCATTTAAACCTCTACCACCAATGGATGGTTAAGAGATGTTGGATTGGTTAGCTAAGTTGGAGGTAGAAAGCTTTTGCTTAGATGTGGAAATAAGAAAAAGTAACTTGACTCAGCTAAACAGCATTAGAACTACACCTTGGAGCAATGGTGTAAAGTGTTGAAGTCGCATGAGAATAGATTTGAAATATTTGGTTCTAAGCAACAACAATATGGTATAAGACAGGCCAGAGAAAAAGTGCAAGAAGAGCTGCATCTGCTCTACAATTAAGCTTGGTTGTGAAAATATCATAGTATGGAATTGTTTTGGCTGACAACTTGATAAAAATTGATGAAATTCTTTCATAAGAGAGATGTTCTTAAAACCATGGTTTGGCACCATCAGTCTCCAGATCTAAACCTCTTTAAACATATGTGGAAAGAACTGGATTAAAAGTAAAGTAAAAAAAAATGTCCAAGCAATGTCAATGAGCAATAGAACTATTTGCAAAAGTAATAGGGATTACTTTCAAGGTAATAATTGAGAATTTAGAGAACAGGATGTCCAAAATATGTGCAGTAGTTATCCACATGAAAGGTGGCTAATAATGAATCATGGCTATGTTGAAAGACTACCTTGCAAATTTCAAGATGCACTTCTCAAATGGAACATTCATCACAGAGCAGTTTCAACTGCTAATAAGCATTGTCATGGAATGTACAATTTTGCCAATTTTGTTTGTTCTGGCAATACAGTTCTGAAAGCATCTGAGAACTATGCTAGTGGTGCAGATCTTGGAAGCAGACTCTACATACCAGTCTAAGCCCTCATGGATGACATAACTGTCTGTGCCATACTGGACTTTTTAACTAAGCAGTGCCAGATGAAATTTAAACCAAAGAGAAATAAAGAGCTATCAATAAGGAAAGGGAAACTGCATGCAAAAACATTTAGTTTGAAACCAGGTCATGCCCAAGCTCAGCAATCAAGTGCCCTGAAGGAATTAGCTGAAGCTACTAAGAAATTATTTTGTTGGATATGGTCCAATAGGAATGACTCTAGCAGTTAGTAATGGGCTACAGAATCTTCCCAGGAGCTGGTCAGACATTAGTGGGTTAGATCGATGAAAAAGGTGAGGTGGGGGTCCAGACTCCATCTGGGTTATCAACTAAGACATCACAGCCAGCAATGGAATATTTGGGCAGATCATTTGAGTGTGGCTTAGCCCCCCTAGAGTGTAAAGATGTTAAGGGCCAAAACATTTGTTTGAAGGGATTTTTCTTTTCCTGAAAACCCTTTGCTGGTTTGATCTTGTAAGTTTCCTATTCTTTAGTTATAAAATAATAATAGCATTTCAAATCCAAATCACATGAAGTTAGGATCACTTCACCAATCAATGAGGCAATTGTAAATAAAAAATAGGTTAAAATAACAATACCTTTTGTCCTTCATTTTCTACTAATTTTAATATCAAGTATACATGTATATTTAAATAAATAATGATCAATGTAATCTTAACAATTAATTTTTTTAATTATACGTTTTTAAGAGAACTTGTCAAATGAGAGTTGGATATCATTAAGGTAATGCTATTTCAGCTGGTATTCATCTGGACATCTCTAGTATTACATTTTACTTTATTAAGACAACTTTCCAAGTAATAATAGTTCAAATTTGTGTTTCTTTTTTTACTTAATCTTATAGTTGTTTTTATTTCTAAGCACTGTCCCTCTGACATATAATTAAAGGGTTCTGTGGAAAACTCTTTATATGTTTGGCAGAAAGCTGTAATTATACATATCTAATAACAGGACTTTTAGCTGAAGGTCAAGACCACAGTCAGTCTCCCAATGGTGGCTCAGAGTTTGAGTTCAAATCCTGGTTTGATGTAATTCTCAGGCATACTTTCTTCTTGCTCTTCACCAACCATTTGTATGGGTTTCTTTGCACATCTAAAATAAAAAGTTCTAGTGGGGACTTTCGTTAGATTCGGTCAGTAGCAAAATGTGCTGGTGATGCTTACCATTCAAATCTCTCTGTTTGAAGAACCCGGCCATCCACAGAGTACCACCATTGGCCCAAGATACAATGCTGAGGCCATTTATCTATCACTGTGTGTGACAGCTCATAGTAAGTTATGCAACCTATAAACAAACAGATGTTTATTGATGTCAGTGTGAAATGAAATATACAGCAAAGAAAAAATAACTCCAAATTTTCTTAATATACTATTTCATTATTTTGAAGAAAATGTTTCTATATTATTGGAAAAGGCAAATGAAACCAGTTTTTAAAGGTCTTCTGAGGTTAAAAATATTTTCCTGACCTTGCTCATAAGTAGAATAGAGACACTGAACTTAAGTGGAGGAAGTATGAATTTGCTGGTATTAAGTCAGTCTGAATTTTCTAGTGCATTTTCTTGAATATGGTACCCAGAACTTTCTCATTTTTCATCTGAATGCCCTCAAATTATGAAGTCTAACTATAGCCTTGATTACATCAAATTTTATGATTTGCAACATTAAGAATGTTTCTAAAAATAAAAACAGATGAAAATATTCAAAATTGCTAAAATTCTTTTCAAACAAGTGCTATCTTCAAATTATGAAAAGAAATTACCCATTTTTGATGAATAGTTAAGAAAACTATGACTGAGTGTTTTCTTATATTCAATGACCTTGCAAGGTTACCATATTCATAAAAAGTTGTGAACCACCAATTTTGAGTATTTTCCAGAACCATCCCATTCAGGATGTTTAAAATTAATTATCCAATAAAAATTGATTATTATTATTTTGGGGTAGCTTTTTAATTCTAAAACCAGGAAACCAGATCTTGATCAAAACAGACTTTTAGTGAAATATCTTTGATACAACTGTTTCTTAAGTTATTGAGTTGTCATGGTGATAGTTCTTCACATTTTGACCACATTAAAATCTGTTGGCTGCTCTCAACCTGCTATTTTCATTCTGGTTTAGTAAGGTTTGAATTTCCTACAAAATAACAACCATATCAAAGAATTCTATTTCTTTCCTTTATAATATTTATAGTTATTTGTGGGAAGGAAAGTGATGGTAATTTTCAATACAATTTTTTTTTTTTAATTTTGAAATTTGATGTTAAAAGAGTGAATCACTAAACTGCAGTCTACTGGTCGAAAAGTCAAGTTTGTAGGCTGACAAATAGGATTAGTTGATCCAATTCTGACATTTCTTAAGCAGAAATCACTAAGATGGTTTGCAGTGATGTTGAAACTGGTTAGGTAACTAACGATTTCCAAATGTCAACAACTAGACTTTTCAAAAACTGAGCTGCCATCTTAATTAGCAACTTTAAAAACTGTAGGTGCCTACCTACTTGGAATATGTGG
This sequence comes from Nautilus pompilius, assembly GCA_018389105.1. Classification (NCBI taxonomy): domain Eukaryota; kingdom Metazoa; phylum Mollusca; class Cephalopoda; order Nautilida; family Nautilidae; genus Nautilus; species Nautilus pompilius. Next base: position 275,559 of record JACATO010000622.1, on the reverse strand, counting down.
ATTTAGACTGGTCTAAAAAATATTTAAATCACTTTGCATTTGGTGAATTTACTGTAATGATCTGTATTTTTGCAAGTTAAAGAAACACTGGTATCCACAAAGTTTTCATGTTCATTACTACTCTTCACAGTTTTCAATTCTAAAATTACTAACACAAAATTGTCAGATGCATATAAGGAATAACTAATTCAAAAGTCTGATATCAAAACTTGAGATTGCCATTTGTCTTCGAGATCTTTTGAAATGGGAGTTGAAAAAGTGATGTCATCAACCATACAAATAACGTATAGTGCATCATCTTGCATAACTGTGATACATAAATGAACACCATACTGTACTATGCACAACTTTGATGCCCACAAAAGGAGTGGACCATATATCTTGTGATCAATCTAACATGTTGGTGGTAACCTGAAAGATCACAAGTTCATGCACATCCAGTGGTTTACAGGATGATCTCATGATCATGTCCAGCATTTTTCAACCAATGCCCTGACTGCAAAAGTATCTGCCCAGCAAAAAAATTAATCATACGCATCTCTTTATTGGTGCTCCACATCACTGATTTTACATGTGGTACGATCTGCTTCTAAAGCATGTGGGCAAGTTCTATATCCTGCAGGTGATGAACCATTACATAACTGAGTAGTGATAAAAATGTGAAATATGCCATTAGCATTACCATTAGGTAAAAGTTTTTACAGCTCCAGTAATTTCTAATTAAAGTACAGATGAACCATAATCATTTAATTAGGAATTACTGGGGCTGTAACAATTTGCCCCTGTAGCAACTAACCCCAGTCTCCCCTACTCAGTTTTTTACCTTGTTTGATCTATTTGACATAGTGTGCATTAATCAAGACTTATGCATTATTTCTACAGCATGCCTTTTGGGAGAAAATTAGTTCAAAATGTTTTAATTTAAATTTCACATGAATTACTGTCTGTACCACATAAATAATGTTGGTGGTGAATGAAGAATAAGGCTATTTAAAATGTTAAAAACATTGCATAGAACGTAAACATTTTTAATAAAGCACGTTACTCATATCTGGAACCTGGATATTAGTTTTCACCTCTGCTTATTGAACTATGCAGCTTCCTTTTCAGCCTGTCTTAAAGACTGGCATTGAAGTAAATTTAAAATGTATTAAAACAAACAAACACTGGAGCAATGTCAGGTAAAGATGATTTTTTGCTTCCATATGTCAGTCATTAAAAATGAGATGAAGATGAATGACCTAGTCTTTTATGTACCGATTATTAGTTACACTTTGCTATACATAATGCTGTATAAACACAGCTAACTATTGTTTCTATACACAAGAGACAATGGACAGTAGTTGCTGATCAAAGAAAGAAAAATGTACACGTTTCAGTCTCTTCTTGGACTGCTATTGGCTTTGTGGCAGAAAAATATTTCTCAGTTTTACTTCTGGTATTCTTAAAAACTTCCATATTCTGTATGAAGACACTTGATTGAGCAAAGGCATTGGGGCTAGAGCTCTTTCTAACTCAAACATACTATTGCTTTTCCAATAGCACAAGACCTACAAATATACATATATGGCAGCTATATCTTGTGGTGTTGATATTTAGATGCTATGCTATTGATTTTATTAGAATTAGTAAAAAGATTTTTTTAAATAAAAAAGTGGTCCTTTTCATGTTGCTATATAACTGCTGCAAATAAAAATAAAATCATTTTTTTCTCTTTCTTTTAGAAATAAATAGTAATATACTCTCTTTTTATACTAAAATCAGTATTAGAAGTAAATTATGATTGATTCGGTTCAAACTAATGGACAGAATGGTCTACCTTTTTGAAATAGCCTTAAGTGCATCAAGTAAGGCAGGTGCTAAGTGGTTACAATCTGTAATAGGTAAGGAAACCTAGGAGATGGCGTGGTTCAAGGAAATTTATCTCCCTCGATCTTCAGCCAGGAATATTTTCCCTGCAGCAAACAATATCGTTAATCTTAACCCTGATGGTGGTATGATATTATTTCTACTGATTATTGTTACCTCATCTAATACCATTACTATAGAAAGTAGCCCACAGCCCAGTGCCCTATATCTTTGGAGCTGCTAAGCTAAAAAATTCCTGATATCTATTTAGGCTTTGTAAAAAAAAAAAATGGTGATTAGTCGTGTACTCGATTCGTAATCTTGAAATGTTTAGAGTAATTATTTTCCTATTCTTTTAGACATTTCTAGTGTTACCTAAATATTATTCCAATGGGAGTTTGCCCAGGGCTCTCTAATTTGATGCACAGGTTAAAAAACCCTCCTGCGAGCGCAGGAAATGATGATCGCCTTGTTAATTTATGTTCAGACAAATGTCTGGCATGGCATTTCAATTAAGAATCGTATGTTAGTTCTTCCTGTCAGCCAAGTAAATCGTATGTACAGCAATACCGCATAAATCCCATTGTTTGACATGTAAACAGCAGAAATGAAAGCACACATAAAAACGATAGTGAAACGAGGAAAAAGAACCGACCCAAACGCGCAGACGATATGCACGTAGTGAACTAGCACAAAGCCGAGTTTCTCGGAATATGTCAGGGCTGAGGATACTTCAGGGAAGACCGTCCCCCTCATGCACCATTTCTGTACACAGACTAGCTTATTCGTCTCAACATCGATATGAGAGCACTTGCGGCTTTTCAGCGACAGTCCTGTGTTTTTGAAACGAAATCGAACATGTTTTCAGTATTTTCGTATTTTGTTGTACTGAGAGTAAAACTCGAAACGACAGCGCGGTATGTTGTGTCACGGACTAACAACGCAGCAGCAATCGTCACATCGTTAAACGTACAATCATCGAGTTTTCGAATGTGAAAAAAAAACAAAAAAAAAAAAAACGTTTGGCCAAAATCTGGAACGCGTAAAAAAAATAAATAAATAAATAAATAAAAATTTTAATTCTCCGATTAAATACACCATAGATCAAACTCTTTTGTTTAGCAATGCTATTTAAAAAAAAAAAAATTAATTTTAAAATTTATTGAGTGAAAGAAGAAAAAAATAAAATTTAATGATGGAAAGGAAAATAAAGAAAAAGGGATTGGAAAACCGTGAAAGCACACGCATATGCAGTCTTACCATGAATGGAATGAATGCCGAAATGAACCGAGGAACAAGTGAGGTGGTCACGTGACGCACGTCTATAAATATCAGCGTTCTTTGTTGCCGCTTAACGATAAGTATTTCTTCTTTTCGTGGTGGCATTTCCGACTCTAGAGAGAGTAATATGCCTAATGATTCCAACCAAAATGGAAAAGGTCTAGAACAGCAGGTAAGTGAGCTTCGGAAAGGCGTTGTTAAATGGGTATTTGTGTTCGGAAGGACCGTGGATTCTGCTAAACTTAACGCTGATATCAATGTCCGGAAAACGGGTCAGTCAGCTTGCTAAACATGGCGAAGCATGGCGGCTATGGCTCTCCGTTAGAGAGAAGTCCGCACGATTTCGAGCCGATGATGAGAGGATCTGGAATCGACTTATGGCGCCGTTTGGGGTTTTTATTTACGTATTTTTTAATTGTTGGAACTCGTTCGAAATGTTTTAATTACGTTTTAGAGTCAAAGTTGGGAAGAAAAGAAGAAAAAATGCATATATGTATAGCATGTAGGTTTGTTTCTATTTATATATCCTTGTTTAGTGTCAAGGTCATTTGCTTTACGAAATTAATGAAATTTTTTTTAAGTTTAATAATGTTTTTTTTTTCTTTTTTTTACTTTTGAAAAAGTCTGGTTTATTATATTATCAAGTTTTCTTTTCATTTTTCTTAAAAAAAAAAAAAATAAAAAAAAAATTTTTTTTTTCGGATAAAATTGACTTTGGAAAAAAAAAAAAAATTTGAAAGTAATTCTCCGCAAGCTGTTATAGCAGGGACGTGAGTAACTCGGCGAATCGTCTTTTCCGATCTATTTTAGACGAATAAACTCGGGAAGCTGAGAAATCCCGACCCGACGAACCTAAACGCAGTTCCAATCTAGACATTTTGATACGTCTAACGTTTAACCCATTAATAATAATAATAAAAACCGGAAGCGTATTTTTATAAATGGCAGCATTTCCTGTACTAAGAATTGGATTCCGATACGAATGTTTTTATTTTTTGGTTGACAGAAATTCTGCTGCTTAGAATTCTTAGAATTTATTTTACATCCACCGAACTCGTAACCCTATAAAAAAAAAAATTGAACAATTTCAGTTTCTTTTCAAAATTATATAGACTTAAGTTTCTTCAATTTGTAGTGCTAAAGGCCCGTCTATTAAATTATTTCTCGTTCGAATCCGAGTGATAGTCCATGTGCTTAAACGACCGTATACTTACGATTGAAATTTAGACTTCTAAATATTAAAGCTAATTTTATTTTTAATTACTCGAGGTATTTAATACGGTGTATTTTGATCTGAAAATTCGTGGACGTTTTGAAGTTGGGTACCTGTTCTGGCAAAGCATTCTATGCGAACGTTTATGCCAGTTCAACATTTCTTTATGAACAGGCAATCTGACATTATCAATAGCATAATTTTAATTTGTTGGCATTCACCAATAGCTATTCCTGAGGTAGTTTGCTAAACTGACTACTCGCATTTTACCAAACTATATGCCCAGATCAGTCGTGAATGTTGCTTTTGAAGTCAGTGAATGAATTCATTTTGTTTCTTATGAGTTAAAGTGTGATGGGAAGAAAACGAGATTTGTTGATATTTTGCCATTTTGGTAAGAAGGTATGTGGATCATGTGCATATTTTTCTGATGTGAATAAACAATTTTCATTGTAACAATGAATTTATTGCTAGTTGGAACCTTAATCAGGGATTTATGGTTCTGAAATGATAAATTCCTCAATTTAAATTAGTAATGCAACTGATATCCTTTGAACTATACAATAATTTCAACAATTGGCTAATTTTTATCAACCTAAAATCCACAGCTGCAGTAAATCCCTCAACCAAGATGGGTGTTTTTTTTTTTTTTAAGACCTTCAAACCTCCCCATATTTAAAAAAAAAATTATTGCAATTTTTATGCTGTGGTGCTGTTATGGTACATCTATAATACACTGACATAGATTTAAAGATTTCCATTAACTTTGATCGGATCATTTATAGTGAATGTCAAAGTTAATGTGAAAGTCATTTGAATACATCTTAGTTAGCCAAGAAAAATGTTTCAAATTTAGTCTTCCTTACTTTTTGTTTTCAATAATTTTTAATTAGGTAAGTCAATTTTCATCTGCAGTGTTGTTAAAGTACTTATTTTAAATTATTTTTGATTGAATCATAACTTTAAAATAGAATTTTGTATCATTCATTACTTGTCACACATTTTTGTAACCTGTACTTTTATTTTATTTTAAGAGTGGAAGAAGTGGCAAGTAATTTAAAATTAAACAATTTTTTAGGTTTTAAAAATTCACTATTTAGATTAGAAAATGAACAATCAAGCATTGCAAATACTTCTGAAAATATTTGCATACTTATGCAGTACAAGAATGTTTAAATCTTTTTTTTCCCTAGTTTGCTGGACTAGACTTAAACTCTGCCCCTGGTCGATCTAGCAGAGGAAAAGGAGAATACTTCCACAGTCAACAGAAACAAGGCCAAAGCAGTAAGTGCTCTTGCTTATACACTAACCACCATTGGTGGTTGCTTTTGAATAATAATCTTTTTTTTTAGAAAGCTTTAATATATTCTAAGGTTTAACAATGTCAGATTTTGTTTTAGTGTTATTATTTGGTTGCATACTATCATTTATGAAGTGTACAAGTATTAATGAATGTTGGCGGTCTAATTGAAACACAAAATTGCATAGTTTTTAATAGGTCAATTTAAAACTTTTTTCGGTTTAATTTAATTTTCAAGAATAAAAGTAAATATAAAATTCTGGTATGTTTGTGCATTGCTATTATAAATTTATATTAGACTAGCATTGTGCTTTCAGCTGTATAATCTTTTTATAGAAAAAATTAACTAAGTACTGCTCCCTGCTTGTTATAATTTGACTCTTAGGATTTGAGGGGGAGAGAGTTATTGTAAAAAAAGTCTATTTGAAAAAGTAATTTAAATATTTTATAAGATCATCTATTGTATTGTGTGCAGCTTGTAGAACCATCTGGATGTGATCAGTTGTGACCTATACAGGTTTTTCTAGTACATTTTCAATTGTTGCTGTGAAGTTGGTTTTGTTATTTGGCTCTTAGTAGTTCATCAAGATCCCTAGATACTCAGTGGTGGTCTCACCTGAGCTCAGTGGGGCCTGTAGTAGTTACCAGTCCATTCTATGTTGTCTAAGCTCTACTGGTTCTAGATAGATTGCATGTTACTCCATCTTTCTGCAGGATATAGTGATCATAGTCAAGAATTCCTTTATTTCCTTGATCAGATGTAGGCCAGAGAGTATTCCAAACAGTGGATGTTTAACTGTTGGAATTTTAGGTACCCACAAGCACCATTATTTCAAGAAAGCAATTTGGCTGTGAAGATGGACTGCCAGTATGCATGTTGCAGTAGGAAAGGCAAGGAATATCCTTTAATCACATTAGTATCAATGAATTCTATGAAGCAAAACATTCAGCATTCCCTAGTCTGTTCATAGTATTGCTAGAACAGTTAAAATGGATTGTTGGTGTTCACTGCAAATCTAGTAGAGAACGGCCCATTCTTTAATTGATAGCTGCAGGTTGTTGGTTTGCAGTAGCTTTGCATTCCTCTTAACAATTGAGGTGAAATGCTGGTATCTGCTTTCAGCATCACACTTTGGCCTACTTTTGCATTCTATTTTAGAGCAGTAATCCCGGTTGGATATAATTTGAGGAAACTCCCTTTTTGGAGTGTTCAAATTATAACTAATCTGTATAAATACTTAGGTTTTTATTTTTAAAAAAAAAACTTGCTTTTTTTGTTTGTGTGTGCGCGTGCACCAAAGTTATTTTGAGTGTAAGGCTTCTTAAAAAATGAAACTTGAAAAATTGTATTATATGCTTTTGTTGATGGGTCTCTACTTCATTCAATAAAGAATGTTTCAGAATTTAAGTTGCTTGCATGTGGTATTCAAGAGTTGAAGGTTCATGGGATTTCCTTTTATTTTGTAAAATCTTTCTACAATATCTGTGTTTAATATTAATGGTCTGGTTAATTTTAGTTATGTTAATTTTAAAAATGTATTATAAATGCTTAAGGGTGTGGCACAGTACTTTTGTTTGCATTATTAAAAATGAAAAATGAAAGAATAAGTTTATTTTTTAAAAATGGTGTGCTTATATCTTGAAGAGTTTGTGAAATTTGAACAGGATGCCATTTAGACATTTCTGTAAGTGTTGATTAAAACAGATGGGTTCTTTTTGCCATAATTGGAAAAGTTTTCTTTTTCTCCTGCTTGTTTGCAAGTACCATTTCTGTTTTAAATTTAGCATTAAGCTTATGTAAATAACTTAAATCAATATGTCAGAAACGAACCTTCATTAAAAGTATATTTAAAATTTAATTGTGCAGGCAACCTATTGGAGAAGTTAGCATACATAGACAACTGCTTGATTGCCTGTAACTTAAGATATGTAATCCTTAAATATTTCCTAATTTTAGATGCTGATCTTAAGCAAAATTAATATTCTAATAACTAACAGGCATAATCTAACATGTATGATCCTTTCTAGTTAGACTCTTCTCAAAATAATAATACTGGCATATTTTGGATATAAAAAGTTATGGGGGAAGAACTGAATTTCTATCCTTAAAGCACTTAAAATGTAGTGGTATGCATGTTCACTGCACTGAAAACACTGCCTCTGATCGGGCAGTTAAGTATTTTTGAAATACAGTATCATCAAACTCAATCATATAGACGTGAAGGATGTTGCCATCTATATGGTTGTCACGGTGAATTGTTAAAGTAACCTTGTTCTTCAAGGTTCACATGGATTAAGAAATTTTAAGGCTTTCAAAAAATATCTGAGAAATATGGCTGTGGCAATCTGCCACTAAAACTATGAAAATATACTATTAATCGCATCAGTATTCGTCTAAGATTTATATTTTATGAAAGTGTTTAGAAACCTTAATTACTTAATGTCTGAAATTTATTATACAAATACAACATGCTAAATCCTGCAGCCATACAAGAAGCTGATGTATGCCAAAGAGCAAAGAACAAGCTACTATAGTGCAATGTTGGTGTTAAAAGAAAAGGTAGTTGGAATGGAGTGGAGATGCTGATAAATTGTAAGTCAATGCAGAAAGGAATAATGCTATTGCTGTCAAAAGCAAATACACTTTCATTCTATGTGCATTGACAGCTCAACAGGGAATTAAGAAAAATACTAAGAATGAATAAGTCAGAACAGTCATAGTACATGCTTTTAAGTACAAACTTGGGTGTACTGATCTTAAATGATGCTGTGATTTCTGGTGAATTTTGTTGCAGTTATTTCAAGGACCTAAGAGTTTAATGTGCTTTATACTAATGGCAACTTTCAGTAAAACTAGCTTGCACTTTTTTTTTTTATTAATGAGAATTAACTTTCAAATATTCAGGTGGGGGTTTATCACTGTTTATGAAATTACAGTACTTTATTTAAGACAACACCAATTTTATGATGCTATTTGATATGAAATAGAATTTCATGTTTCATAGAAAGTATTTTTCAGTATTGTTAGCAAATTGTGTTGCATAAAATATTAGTACATCTTGCAAAATGAGAAATGGAGTGGTTGGAGGTTGTTTAAAAAAAAAGTGAATTGTCGTACATGGTCAAGAAATTCTAAAGCTTGTTCTTTGTGGTAACTCTGATTCCTGGCTATGTGTAGTTCAACTGATAAAGCAAATATGCTCTTATGGATGATTAAACCCAAAATGTAGGGTTGGGGGAAAACAAAAATGAACGAAATCTAAAATGTATATATCCTGTTATTGCCAGTCTTTGCACTTGCCTGAAATTCATTAAACAGGTGAGAGTATGTATATGAAGTAGAGGGAAACACTATAGTATAAGACATACCAGACCTTTTTCTGGAAAGAAAAATATTCCAATTTTATAATTGAATGGATGCCAGCATTTTGAAAATCAAGAGTTAAAATAAGTTGTATTATAGATTCCATTTCAAACATTGGCTTCAGTTTGAAGATGATTTTTTTTATGTAGGTTTCATTGAAACCAATTCCATAATGTCACTGGGATGCAAATAATAAAGAAAACCTTCAGATTCTGAAGGTCCTGTACAATTATGAGTGGAAAAATGTTTTTTTTTTTCTTTGTTGCAGAATGGGTAGATCATTTCAATGATGTACGTTCATCTTTGTCAACAACACTTGTGGGCTATGTGGTCATTAGCCGGACTAACAGATGTAATCTGATTGACTAAAACCACATTAGCAAGTTGAAGTAGAGCTGCATAGAGCATGTCATGTGGCTAATTCAGAATGACTCAATATTATTTTTTTAGATTGTAGAAATGTGAAATGTTTACTAGTATGCAGAACTCTCTGGTAACAAAGTGGTTAGTTTTATTTTTTGTGTAGGTACTTTTCTAATTGTACAAAAATCTAAGCATTTGTATAGTTTGAGTCTTGTCTGATCCAGCTATGGGTATTTAATGGTCTACCCAGCTTTTTAGCTAACAAAAGGCTTAAAGGTGATTTAATAGTATTACCCCATAACATATTTTGTTCATAATTTAAATTAAAATTGCTTGAAAACAATTTCTTCTTGCTGGAGCAGCTGTGGTATGGTTATGTTTTTGCTTATGTTGACTAAATGTTTAAAGCCTGTTAATGCAATTTAAATCTGAGATACTCTACATTTCTAAATTTGTTTGGAGTACTCTAAATCATTTTTAGATGTTAATAAGTCTTATGCAGAATGTTGCATTTTGGATTTAGTGTGTCCATTGTTTGTTTTTTTTTTTTAGTTTTTATGGTTTAGGTTTTGTCATATTTATCAGCATTTGCAGATTAATAGTGCTTTGAGATCTAATTTCATGTAGGATTTAAGTAAATTACTTAATGCTAATTTTTTAGCAGATTTTTATTTGAAATACATATCTTTAAGTTTTTTTCTAAAGATTCGTTATTGAGAATAGTTTGCATGCATAGATTTATTTTGCCTGTGAATATTAAATATAAATAAATACTGAAAAATGAATTTTTGGAGTTTTTACTAATTTTTTTTTTTTTTTTGAATATTTTTTAAATATGAAATCTACATTTGTAATTGGTTATTCAAAGCATCAACCAACACAAATGGAGTCATTGTGCTTGAGTTTAGGGATATTGGTATGCCTGTTATTCAATAGGCATATCTAAAAAATTTAATTCATAGGTAACTTTGAATTTGCTATCTTTAAGTGACTATGCAATGCTACAAAAATCTGCAATTAGGTTCTATTTATTGGCAGTTCTGAATGCTTGGCTATCATATCAATTAGATGAAGTAAAATGTTCATAGGAAAGAAAATATAACTTACACTAGAAAGGGAAAAAAATGCTAACAGCTTAACCAAAAAGTGGTACAAGTGGTCTTATTTGCCTTTTAAGATTGGTGGACTTTACCTACTTGTAAGCAATGAGTTTTTGTAATGGGAAGTTTTTCTGCTGTTTTAGGTTATTTCTACAGCAGCATTGATGGACTAATTCTTCAAAGTCACTGTAACAGAAACATGAAATTATCTGTCCTGCCTGTGCTTCTGTTGATTGTCATTTGTACATTTTTGTTTGTTGTCCTGAGTGGAGATCTTTCAGATGCTTATTTAAATTATCAAATGCAGATCCTGATAATGTAGTATCATGACAGTTTGTCAATTCTGAATTTCTTTAAATTATGGAGCATACTAAACTAATTTATGCATAAGCTGTTAATTTGTGAACTTCAAGAATACTCTACCTTTTTGATTTATTTTAAGTCGTCATGTGCTCTCAAGATTCAGTACTTTCTTCAGCAGTATTGCTGTGATCAATAATGTGAGTTCATGGCCTTAAAATATTCCAAAATGCAGTGCTGCTGTTGATTGACAACTATTATCTAATTTTTCATAGTATTTGTGGAATTATTTTTTTTTCAATAATCACTATCTGCACCGGCAAGGTTGTGACAGTAACATGACGACTATTTATTTTTTTTACAATCTAGTATTAAGTTATGCTAATCTGAACTTGTCAAGTTAAAAACTACACAATTAATATGTACTGCTCAATTTGCTGAAGATCAGATTATCAACCAACCAACCATAAATACTGTATCTAGTACAGTTTCTTTTTTGGGGGGGGGGGACTCGTGTTCACAATGTGCTGTCATTTGGCATTTAAGTGCTTCATTGCCACATTGGTTGGGGTTTTTTTTTATGCTGGTTGATACCGAATGTCACTACTATTCCAGGCGACTATTGATAGTCTCAGAATTTTCCAGGGGGAATAAATTATATGCTGGAGACTGAACCAACTTGTGCATCAAGATTGTTTTCAGTCTTGCAAGAAAGAGTCTAGATAGACAGACTTTGACACATGTTGGATTCTGGAGGCCAGATTTCAATGTCTCAACACAGTCTGTATGCAATTGGATTTTGGCTAATAGCAGATAATGTTGGTTGAACCCCTGAACTTTTCTTTGATAAGTTCAGATTTTAGTCTGGCATATCAGCAAAGTCCAATGTGGAGGCAAGAAAAAAATCAAGTGTTCTGAAACTTGTTTTGAAAGACCTTTTTTGGATTGGCTGGACATTTCCAGAGATTCAATACTCGGTGGGAAGTGAATGTCAAAAACAAGCACACACACAAAAAAAAAAGCTAGCTTTCTGCTTAGATGTGATTAAGAAATGGATTTGAGAACTAGAGGAAATTGTGGCAGAGTATACTCAATAATAAAAGAATGATGATGAATTTTGTCAAACATTAAAAAAATCCATCTACAATTGAGATTTCTCCAAGATGGACTTGGAAAGACTAATCACCTCATGGATGACTAACTTTTTCCAAAGAAACACATCTTGCTTGGTATTATGCATTATAACCAAAATGATGCATTTTCACATGAATGCAGAATATCTGGCTGATTTTATAACTTTTCTTTTTGATAGAATTAGAGGATGATCTAAAGTTTTGAAAAATGTCCTTTTTTATTTTTATAAATGTTCCTATCATGTGTCAGTGTGTCCTAGTTATGGGTCACAGCAAGCCTAGCTATCTATCTTGTGTGAATAGCAGATCATTAATACTGTGCATCAATGGTTTTGCCCCAGGCAAGAAAATCAACATGTATTGCTTCTGGTTTCTCACTTGCTATGATTTTTTTTTTTTCCATCAGATGGTTGAACTTTGAAAAAATTTTTTTAAATAGAAGATCCAGAATATTGACATTGCATATTTGAATGCTTTAATTTTTGAAGTGATGGATTTCTTACACCAGTCCTGTTCAAGAAGTTGCTGCCTGCCCTCAAGTGATATTGCAAGTACTCCATCACAATACCCAAATAAACTGCATTTTGATCAAACTATTTTGGATCCTGCCTGGTAGTTATTGAAATGTAGATGTGGCTGAGTGTTTTCAGCACTTCCAGTACTAGGTTTTTCCTGGCATATTATGATTATTATTCAACATTTATAATGTTCTAAATAGTTTTCATTTTCTTTAAGCCTTTAATTTACAATTTTGAATGTCATCAGCTGAAGGATTTGACTGTAGTAGGATTAGTTTATGATTCAAAGCATGCACAATTTAATTTCTGAAAGTCTTACTTTAAAACTAAATTTCCTTTGCATGTTTTTTAACATAGCAGTTAAATCTGTTTTCCATGGGAAGGTATGACATTAATAAAGGTGTTAAATTAAGTGGATCAATGCTGTTTTCATTTTCTCATTCATATATGAGAGAGGGAGAGAGACCAGCCTAACACTCTTGTTGACCGTACTAGTTAAACATGACTAAGACATTGCAATGTTTGCAAGTTTTGTCTATCAAAACAGCATTTTTTATTTCTTGCTTTTTAAATGCATTGTTTAACATTACAATGTTAAACTCTACATAGTCTAGACAGTAGTTTTCCTAAAGTATATTAGTTACAACAGAAGTAACTACATAATTTGCTTTTTAAAAAGTCAGTCTTGATGCCAAATAGAATTAACACGTTATTCATATATGTATAACTGTAAATATGCATGCTTTTAAAAAATGCTGATGAATCAGATAAATACATTGAAAATCTGCAAGTTGCATTGTACTACATTTTACCAATACATATCTCCCATTAGCTGCATTTAAAGTAGTAAAACTCATTTTCCAAATTTGTTTTATTTTACTTGAAAAATTGATTAGCCCAAAAAAAAAATTATACAAGGTGGTGCGAAAGTTGTGCATTGTAGGGAGTTTCATGGTGTGGGGAGCAATATGGAGACCAGTTTCATACTACTACGAAAACAATGTATCTGCAAATACTGCAGACATTTCTTTTAACCATTCTGGACAACATTCCAGTAGCACGGAAAATCTGATTCCAACAGATGGTGCACTGCAACATTGTCATTTGCGACTCTTTAAATGTTATTTTCCCATAAATGGATTGGACAGCAAGCCCTGCTGAATGGCTGCCACGCTTTGCACCTCTGACAATTTTCTGTGGGATATCTCAAATCTGTTATCTGTAATGGCTATCTCAGAAATGATCAATTGAAGGAGAAAATTTGATCAGTGTGCATAGCTCAACATTAGGGCAATAAGAAATGTTCAAACATTGCATGCATCAAATCAAAGTAGGTTTGAAAGTTAATGGCCAACAATTCAAACATTTGCTATAACTTAACCTATTGTTTAATTTTGTGCCAACCTGTATATTGTTGCTTGCCTTATGCAGTCTTCATCAGATTCCAGTTGTCACAAGTGGAATTTGGATGTGGATATATAATTTACTAACTTTTTTTTTTTACATGGTTATGAATGTACACTGACATTGCTGTCTGTCTGTCTTTTTTTAATTCCCCTTTCCAAGTCATTTTAAACAAGTTTTCTTGAATAGCTTTATGCATTAAAAATAAATTGAAGTATTTAAATTTGAAATTTAAGTGGATCTTAAGACTAATTAATTGAATACTACTATAGTGTTTGTCTTAAACTGTTATATTTTAAATTAGTCTTTGCATGTAACTCAGTGCAGTAAAATTTTTTTTTAATTTGTTTTATTTTTTCTTTTAACATTCATAATCTTAGGACTCTAGCAGGTGATATCTCGCTGCTTGCCTCACTTATGGGGCTTCTTTTCTGTCTTAGGTTCGGGGAAAAGAATTGAGAACTACAAGAATCTGCGCTACATCCCTCCTCATTTGCGTAATGAAGATAGTAACCAGTATTCCAGAGGAGCCAGTATTGGACGGGAGTTAACTCCTCCACATGAAGATGGAAGACTACGAGGTTAGTTAGTAGATGAATCTCTGGTTAATTTGCATTTTTCTACTGAAAGATTTATAAAGATCTTAAATTTTCCGCATGAATGGATTTAGGAAAGCAGTAGTTTATTTTAACTGTATTAATGTTGACAATACAATGAAAAATAGAATGCACTCTTAATCTTATTTGGTTTTAAATGTCTTCTGAAATTTAAGGTGATTTTTTAAAAAATCTGAATCAGTTTCTCTAAAAGTGAAATAAACAATTTACATATGAAGTTTGTAAATAGCTTTAAAATGACTGCTTTTTGAAAAGGGAAAGTATGGATAAATGCTAATGTGATGGATTAGTATCTGATTTGTTTTGAACAGCTACTAAGACTTCTATTAATAAATTCCATTAGTTTGGAAAACTTTAATACTATTCAGTTATTCTGCTTAGCATTGCATGACTTAGGATAATGGTGAAAAAAGAAAAGACACAATTTAGTTACAAAGAATGAATACATCTGAGCTGTTGTGCATGAGAATTAAAGAATTAAGATACCTTATTTTTTAAAAAAATTTTTAAACTTCTGGAGTGTCAGATTTTGAGAACTAGATTAACCTTTTGTGGACATTTGATTAGCACATAGTCAGAATGGTTTTTGTGGATGTGACTACTAACATTCATGATGGGTGTAGCACATTTTTAAGTTGGATTCTTTGGAATCTTAAGAAACCTGTCCTAAAACAGCACTGGAAAATTTAAGTATTTCTCTTTTTCTGTGGCACCAATAATTAAATATTCCTTAATAAAAGTATTCACTAAAATTAGTGAAGGATTGGACTTCATGCCAGTTTTTTTCCATGGCAATCATCAATGCTAGCAGGACTAAGATTAATATCTATTTGGCTTCTTACCCTAGAAAAAAACTGTCAATTTTTGTCTTTCAGAGCATAACTACGTGTTTCCAGATGGCATATTATAACAGCAAATAGTTTTTTCTAAATAAACTTCACATGTGCAATCTGTTTAATTTGTTTTTTGTGGGGGTGTGGATGGGGTAGGATTAGGCTTTAAAAAATCATGATTTGGCCTAATTTTATTTCTGGGAGGGCGACTTCATTTAATTTTTGCCAAGTGGGTTACCATGATCACTGTTCTTTTTGTTTGTATAAATCAACAAACTAAACAGTTAGCATTTCATTGCTTTCTCAATTAACTGGGTGAAAACTATTTTTGTGATTGCTAATATGTATGTTTGACCAGGTTTGTTGTTTTTACTTCTGAGCTTGTTAATCTGATTAACTCAAAATATCAATCTAATCAATTCCCTATAAATAGAAACCAATTTATTATTAAATGAGACAAAATATAGAACAATTTTTCAACTTGTCCTACAAGAGATGTTATTGATGCCATAAGGAGCTCTGGTTACAAATAATCCCTTTGAAATTTGATTTGATTTCTATCTTTTTTAAAGCTCTAGTGCTGCTGTTAAGTTTTCAGCAACTTGTAATGAGATATTTGCTAACTTGTATGTAGGAACATGCAAGATTTAGCAGGTGAGGGGATGTAGCTATTCAACATGCTCTTGGTGTTAAATGCAGAATTGACAATGGAAAGCACAATAGGTTTCTACAAAAGGAATTTTAGAAACTGGAAAGTTATGAGGGGAAATGTTTAATCAAATGGGTTTTTGTGTTAATTAATCTTAGCACTTACATCTCTTATTGACCATAACTTTGGTTAATTCTTGCCTCGTCAATCTGTAACCACTGTGCACTCTAATTTTAGGTAAGTATATACTATTTTTTCACAAAACTTATATTTTCAATGCGTTTTCTAATTAAAAACATTCAGCTTCATGAAAAATGTTTTCATAAAGTAACTGCATATTTCCACAGATTTAGTTACATTTAACATTAAATAGTTTTGAGGTTTTTTAATAAACATTACACCCTAATCAAAGCAATATAGGGATATAATTGTACAAATTCTTTTAAACGGGTATAATATCTGCACAATATACTAAATGCATCAACTTCAAAAGTAGTAATGACAGAATGGTCACTACCTTCATAAGTCTCCCTTTAATAACATATGGCCATTTTGGGTTTATACTACAGCATTGCACCTGTATCTCAAACTTTTCATCAAATGTTGGACACTTGTAGCATGTTCCACTCCTGTCAAGACTTGATGCAGTTCTAATGTTTGGTCTTCAATATGCTTTTAGATGTCATTCTAGACCCATTCTGAGGTTTAGGTTGAAGGTAGAAACGAGCAGGCCATGGAAGATGCATTAAATATCATGAGCTATTACAAACTGTAATAGTTATGACTTCATCCAGGTAGTACTGACCTGTAACATTTCTATTAAAGAATTAGTTCATTTTTGTAGTCATGTGATACAGCATAACATTTGGTTTGGTTTTTGCCAAATATGCATAGTGCCATCAGCAAAATGATGGCTGAATTTACTTTCATCAGACAAGAACTTGGCTCCAGTCTGCCAAAGTCTGCTTTAAAATGTCCTCTAAGCCAGATCAATAAAAAATAGAATACATCCAGTTCTTGGAAATAAGCTAATGCTTGCAGAAATATTCCCATCTTTAAATAGACAACCAATCTATATTTTGACTTTTAAAAAAAAAAAAACACTGTACTAAGGTGCATACATTCTTGCAAGTTGAATATTAGTTTTTCTCAGAAAAGTATATTGCTTTCTTTAAAAAATGGCTCATCTGATATAAATGAAAATAAGTAGTATTCTTAGATTAACAGATATAAAACCAGAAAGTAGAGTTAGGAATTGGAATGAAAATGGAATGGATGAATGATTATTCATGGTTGGTAACTAGACTGTCCAGAAAATGTGTACTGGGTAAAATGTGCTCTTGTCACATGAGGATTGGCAAATTATTTTTGATAATGTTCAGGGTGGCATTATGAATATGTTCTTTGGAAATAATGCTTTCATTTGATGAACTTATCAGAAAGGGATTCACGGGTGTGTGAGATGTTCTAATATGTAATATGCAATTATACCTCTTCACAAATAGTGCATTCTAAATGTTCTAACATTTAAGGTAATCTAATATGAATGATGGATGTAGTGGGCCAAGGTTGTAAGTCCTTTTTTTTTTTTTTTTTTTGCTAATTTATTTCACTACTTTGGGATTTAAAATAATGTTAATATGATAAATAATGCTGTAGTTTTCAACCTTTATGGCACTAACTAGAATAAATTCTATAATCTAGTACTTGGATGTTGCTTATGCTCCATATTTTCATATTCCTAAATTTAAAAGAAATTGCTTGTACCCTTATTGTAAAGGGATACTTACCAATTTGTTAAAGCACTGAGATGACACTAGGGAGTCTAAAGTTTTAAGAACGGTTTTTATCTTACTGATTTGTGAAAGATAGTGATGTGCTTTATACTTAAAATGGGAAAATAAGACATTCTTTACACCATTTCCAATGAAACATTAAAATAAATGACACCATGCATGTGTTACTGAAGTGAGTCAGCCAATCATTCAAGGTCGCTAACCCTTTTTAGAAGTTTAACTTAGCTCCAATCAAGAGATATTTCTTGGGGCCATTTCTTATCCATGGCTTACTGGAAATAACTTTGTGGCCTTGATTTTGATACACTAGAAATCAGGCCTTCCAAAAGGGATATTGTGAAAGATTATAGCACCAAAAAAAAGTATAGCTTAGATGAATAACTTGCCTCAACTCCAGGAAGTGGCTTGTTGTAAATGGAAAAATCAAATCAAATTGGAGTAAAAGAAAATTGAGTTGGTTAAAGAAAAATTTGTATGAAAAAATTAAAAGGTAAGAACACAGCAGCTTTAAGAATGCAAAGGATCGTTGATTCATTACATTTATATAATTTTTAATTTTCTTGATCTAAATGATTAGCTATTCAAAACAATGTGCATAGATTTTTCTTAATATAAAATGTTAACCTAAAATTATCTTTTGGCCTAATGTTATAACTCTGAATTCTGCTACTCATCTTTTCTTTTAGAGTACTTATGGATTTTCTAATTATCAATTTTAACAAACAAAACCTTGTTTTTGTTTTTTCTGAAAAAGTAAATATTCAACGAGAGTTATCTTATTGATTTTGGACCACTAGCAGAAGTGTAATTCTGAAGGTATTTGCTACGAATTGTGAACTTCATTCTTGCTTGATGCTTCTGTTGAGTTGTGATGGTGAGCTGATTTCATCATTTGCGCTCCATCTAACTTTGCTGTCACATCATGCAATGGGTCAGTGTACAGAAAAGAGTTTTTGGAGGGGACTTGTAGGGGTTTTTTTTTTTATCTTGGCTAAATAGAGTAGCAGCAGTCTAAATAATTTTTTCTTGTGTTAAAACCACTTTATTTCAGTATCTTTGATTTAAGAGTCAAGTTTTTAATACTTCTATACTGTTGGGTTACTGTAGTAAAACTGGTTATTTAAGTGCAAAATTGGTCTTAATTGCTGTTTAATTTAGAAAATGTAATTTCCTGGTTTTGAATGTAATAAAAACGGAAACCTCTTTGTGAAGGGTTTGTGATTTAAATTTTTTGAATCCTATTTATTTGCACTGTTTCCTGTCGAAAGAAGAATATTGAAACAGTTTGGGCAATGTTTTTATGTGCACTCTTAGTGCTGTTTTTGTTTTAAATCACAGCTGACTAGAAACTGCCTAATTCTAACAGATTTTGTCATGGTCTGTGTTGGTTATACAGTATGTATTGTGGTCATTTTTAGCTAGTTTTATAATATCACATGAATGATTTACAAATTATTAAATCAACAGTATTGTTTGCTTGATTATACAACTTTATAATTTTTTGTTAAAAAAAATCTTGATGTTAATATTTAAATTGATTCATCAGTTTACTTAATAGTGTCCTGCTATAGTAATTTGGCTACCCTAATGAATGAATTTGATTAAATTTTACATTTCAGTTGTGATTGTGTATACATTGGACTCCTGGGTGGGTATTATCACTGCTAAAAACTGGATCCCATGGTTTTTATTTTACCAGAGATCCTGTTAAGGCTGGGTGGATAGTTACATAAGATCTTAGGTTAAGATTTTTTATGGATCTGTGGCTAGTGTTGTTGCTGAGGTGAATGTCACTGGTGCAAAAAAAAAAAAAACTGACCTAGAAAGGCTTCAATAATGAGATGACAGTAATTTGCCATTGTCCATGTTTACTTTTTTTTTTAATGCTGATGTTGCCTATTTAATGGAAACTAGCCAAAGATCTAGCTTAGTACTTGAGAAAGAAAGCAAGCTCCTTCCAGTAACACTCTAGGGCAGTGCTACTCAAAATGGTGGTATGCGGCGAGTTTCCAGAAAAATTATACTGTTTCTTAACTAACCTCGTGGAGCTCACCTTAGGGCGCCTGCATTACCTTTTGACAGACATACTGCCCAGTCAGAGGCCAAGTATCCCTTAACAAATTTAGTGTATGGCAGCTACACAAGAATGGATGTTATTATGCAGACTGCAGGGGTCATTTGTCCCACTTATTATATTCATTATATTCTTCCGGTATAAATTAATATTACTACAAATGTTCAAATATTTTCTCGGATTGTAAACGAATATGGTACCAGTCCGTGGTACATTGGAAAAAAAAAAAAACCTGCCTGTCCACCACATCAGATAGTTTGAGAAGCACTGCTCTTGGGTATGGTCAGGCAATGTCTGGCAAGATTCCAGAGTTTTAGCAGTGTGCACTCCAAATCTGATTTCAGAAATTTGCATCTGTTGTGGAGAAGACCTGTATTGCAGAAGTGTTGTGGTACAGGCTAGAACATGGCATGGTGGGAAAACAAAAATAACTGTTTGACAATTTGTCATTCATGCCCATATTCTTCAGGAGAATGGCAACTACAAGCCATACCTTGTATGTTTAGTTGAGAAGGGGATTTGAGGCATTTAGAAACAATTTTGGTATCCCAAAATTTTATATAAATCTGAATGAACACCTGTTAATGCATTAGGATCATAAACTGAGTGACCTTTGTACAAATATGGGGAACCTGGACCAGACTGATCTGATGCAAAATCTTTGTTCAATACCAAACAATTTGGAGGCTGCTTATGCTTCAGAAGGTGCCTAACCAAGTACTAAGATGACTTCACTCTACTGCTTGTTTTTATTCACCATTTTGTGATAACATGTACTAAATTATTACAGTAGGAGACTATAATTTAATCATTTTTAACACCATATTAATTTCTTGGTATTTTGGTGAACTTTTTAAAAATGAACTCAACATAGGTATACAGTCATTGCCACATTAGAATTTTATATTGCTTGAACTTGAATTTGCATAGTGCTATTGAAGTGCATACTACTTGGTATTTTTCCCACATAATGGAGAAATGTGACAATTTTGAAATTGAACATGCAAATAAGAGTTTTCCTCGAAAGACCTTATAAAAACCATGCCAAGTAGTCATGGGTATAGTGATATAAAAACTTGTTCTTTTTGGTACCGCTAATTCTAGATAGTGATGTATTCTTCAACTTGATATTGTAAAACTAGTTGAAACTGTCATTTGTATGATTATGAAATTGGTTTTCCTGTAAATGCTGTACGTGTTCTAGCTAGATTTGCTCACTAAGACAAATCTAGGAATAATGTTAATGGCTTTACATCCTGTTGATTTTCACTGTGGCATTAGATTTTTATATAAATTGTAATGTTTTGATTGTCTTTTTTTTATTAAATATCCTGACTTTTCATACTGTGGGTCATTTTTTTTTTATTTTTTATATACACATGCGCTCTTTTTGACTGGATACTTGATTTCTCATGACTTGTATTTAGTACTGATTCCATTAAGGTTTCAGTTTATGAAGGGAAGGCAGCTATGACATCTACAATGCATTTGCTTCACTAAAAATGTATTTCTGTAGCTGTCTTTGGAAATTGTTAATACTCTTTCTTAAAGCTACCAAGCAAATAAAAATGCAAATCTATTAAAAGAAAAGCATTAAAACTAGTTAACTTGATTTGGTTATATAATATACTGGACATTATCAGAAAGTTTTGACTAAATTCAGTGTGGTAGTACCAGTAGCTTAAATTTTTTAGGTATAACATTGGGGGCAGTCATAGCTTTATTGGGTTATTATTTGTCTATCATGTGCTACAGACATGTGCATCAAATTTTGTTTGAAGTTAGGGAAAATAGTTACTGAAATACATTAATTGTTGCAAACAGCATTTGGTGATATACTATCCTGTGCTACATTTGAATAGTTTTCTCAATTTAGAAAAGATAGGCATTGACCATCAGAAGTTGAGATTAACATTTCCTATAATATCAGTCAACTATTAAAAAATTAAAGGGCAAAGTTTGTCCATACTTTCTCACTGAATGTGAGAATTTTGAAAGGGCAAATTATCCAAAATTTCTTCAGAACAAGTGATTAAACTTGGATTTACAGCTATGATCCAGTGTAAATACCATTGCTCAGACCATAGAAAGCAAGACATTAAAAGTGAAGATAATGCTATAACTTTTTTCAAACTTTGAAGTCCAAAACATTGTTGCTTCATAATGCACCAATATTTATTAATTTTAGGACAATCACCACATTCCATTTTTTTGCATATTCATTTTGTCTCTAAAATGAAGCATTCCTTGATAGGGAGGTTTGATCATATGATCACTTGTAAATATGGAAACTAGTTAACTCTAGATTCCAAAAGAAGAATACAAGAGGTGACTTCTGTTAAGGGACACCTGTGTATAGTGCTATGGTACTAGTACACAATTTACTCTAGGTACCTTTTTTTTTTTTAAAAAAATCTTGTATTTCTGAAAACTGGATTTTTGTAGAATAATGTGGTCCAGCCTTGCTGTAGTATTCAACTTTTCTTAATATACCACACCTAAAAGAAGATAGAAAAAAGCAAATCCAGCAAATGTATTAATTTTATTGATAGCTAATGCTCTAAACTTAAATAAGTTATTAAATACTGCTCTTGTAATGTGGAATGTTACTTCTGTTTATAAATACACACATGCTTAGAAACAAGTGGTAAACAATTTTTTGATTTCTATGTTGGAAAAACGTTTATGGTAAAGATTTAAAAATTCAGATGGAAAAGGTTTTAGGTGCATTAGATTATCTTTACTACACAAGTTTAGTCTTCAATAAGTTTGGAAAATTTTTTGCATCAAAGCAATAAAAGAAAACAAGCTGGTCTGTAATACTCAATTTTAAATATTCAAGTACTGTTATAAAATTTTCCAAACTTTTTGCAGGGCTAAATTTTCAGTGGTAGTAAGAAATAATTTATTGTTTTTTTCATACAGATAACTATTTGGGAGGATATGGTTCCGTAAATCGAGGCAGTTACTTCTGTGGCAGTATACCAGCCCAGGGATTTAACCAAGCAAGTAGGTGGTTTTCCAATGAAACAGTTGTTTAAGTGCTTGGCCTGCTGTCATGGATGATTTAGATTTTTAATCAATCTGTATTTAAAAAAAAAAAAAAAATGTCCTTCCACCTTTTTCTCAGAAGTCTTGGTTGCATGCATTACTCAGACAAGTATCAAAAAAAATTTTAAAAGTTGTAATAACCTACTGTTTCTGTTTGCATGGAATCCCAGTTTGTGGGCTTTGTAGGTTCACCTTTTCCTCAACCTTACTTTGCAGTAATTTTAGTAATGCTTGCTTCTAATCTTTGTTAATTTTTACTGCACCACAGGTGTTCCATTGTTTTTTGTTGTTGTTTTTTTGTTTTTTTTGGAACTCAACCTTTTTTAGTGATTACAGAATTACTTTCCATTGAATGGATTAATGGAATTTGTTGGTGTTTTTTTTAAACAAAGTTTCAAATTGTTTTTCTGACCAGAAAATCTATACTTCAAATTGATGTAGTTTAGTCACAAATTGATGATGCATGCACAAGTTGAGTTCTTTTGTTTGCAATGAGAATTGGGCAGAGAAATCTGATTTGATAGATCTTGAGGGATAATCTCTCCTGTTAAATGTGACATGATCATTGGTCTTTTTTTTTCTTTTGTTTAAATCAATTAACCAGATGAAGTGGGTTAATATTTCTTTTCTCATTGATGATATAACTTGAGCTCAGGCTATAAAGTAATCCTTCTGAAATATTCCATTAAGTAATGTGTATGTGGAAAAATTTTTTTTATCAAGTGTTACCTTTTTTAAGCAAATATTTCACTACAAGCTAATTAATGTTATTGCCTTTAACATGTTCATAATTTGCGTAGACAACACATTGGAACTATTCCTTAGAATGTCAAATCTTTTTTTAACATCTAATCTTTCCATGGAGAAAACAAAAGAACTGGGAATTAATTTTTCATTGGGGTTAGTTTTCTTTGGTGCCTACAATTAATTCAGTAAGTTGCATGATCTCTTGTATTTACTTAGCTTTGCTTGTCTGTGAGTTTGACTACTTTAAACAGAACTTATTGGTATTCCTAAACTTACAAACTAAAATGTAATTTGGTCAACTATTTTCACTTATTTGCCAGCAATATTTTAAGATTGGCATGCTAGAGTGCAGTTTAGTCCAAACTACATTTTGCTAGCAAATAATATACAAAAACTTGTTGAATACACAAGTTTAAAGCAATTGAATGCATCTGCCATTCCATTGTCTGGTGTACTTAGATGCTTTCAGCTGCACACAAGCATGAGTGGTCATTTTCCATTTTGCTATGTGAAAGGAAGATCAGATCTTATGCAAAAATGCCTGCTTACAAAGGTATGTGGCCTTAAAGCTGAAAACTGCAGAGGCAGTTTTTTTTTTTAAAATAGTTTAATTCTTAGGAAGTGAAACTAAATTCAAAATAGGTCTCTGGTTACTAGATTAGTTGGTGGATTTGAAATTTATTTCTAATTGTTTTTGTTGAAATGCATCTCAAGGTCATTCTTAGTGAACTGGTTAAGGTTAATGATGAATAAAATCATTGGTCTAGAATGTCGGAAATCTCATTCGCATGAACAATGCAACAAAACTTCTGCCGCTCCACTCAAAAAGGTATGTGCAAATATCCCTTGGTGAGAGGGCATCAGTTTTGCAATAAGTGCTTTTACGCTTTTGTGTGGATGCAAGATTTTGTCCTGGGCTTCTATAGGCAAAGATTCTAAGATTTTTATGGAAGATCTAATGTTAGTTGGAAAGTTTTGTTAGCTACTTGTCACCTTCCATTTCAGGTTAGTATTGTTTTGTTTTTGTTTTTTATAAAAGCTCCTTATGGCATCAAGGCATTTTAGAAAGTTATGCAACATCGCCATGGTTAAGCTAGCAGACATTACTGCAAAGAGGACTCGTATGCAGTTAGTTTCTTCCAACAGGATCTTGAACTCTGAATTAGAACTAAGCAAGAAACAAGATGGTTCATAAGTTATCACATCTGTCTGCTAGGACCATTGTAACTGTAGCATTTCAAAAAGTAACCTAATTAACCAGGCAAGCATGTCATAGGTTGCTAATCCATGCCAGTTTAGTTTCTTGGAGTTTTGATTTTAGAGTTTATACTTAAATGATGCAAAAAGATTAGCTATAAATATGGTTAAGTGTTTGTTTTTTTTTAAATAGTATTTATCAATTTCTTTTAACTATGGTAATCTTAAATTGTTTCAATTTTTTGGCTTAATTCAAGATTTCCAACTGGAGAGAAGAAATAATTATATTCTTTGTATTTTATCCTGTAAGGATATTAACTTAATATCTGAAAACATTACCAATTATATGAATGAAAAATAAATTTTTTTTAATTTATGACCACTAAATTGTAGGCCTCAGTTACAAATTCACCATAAGCAAATTAATCTTCCCCTCTTGATAATTAAGACATTTTCTTGTACAACAACAATTAAAATTTTATTTATTGCCGTCTCAGATATTAAACAAACAAAACAAAAAACCAAGTCTGTTAGAATTAGTAGCTGAAACATCAAGAAGCAGCTGTAGACAACAGCTGAGTAGTGAACCTTCTCTGCCTATCATTTGAGGCAAATTTTATTTTTGGGTTTTAAATAATTTATTCCTAATTTGATTTTTGCATTTCTTTTATGATTAGAAAGAAAAAAATTGCTTAGAATTCTATTTCTGGATAATAATCCAGTTAAATTAACTGTTTAGTATGTGGTATTGAAATGAGACATTAAACATTTCAATATAACTGATTCATTGTCAATCTTTAGCTTATGTGAATTTAAGGGGTTTGTGCTAATTTGTTATATTAAGAATTTAAATACTCATTAAAACAATAGTAAACATAACTATTTTAAGGCAGTCCAAAAAAAATTTTATTTTTCAAAATAGTGGCCTGAAATCAGTGGATTTGATTTTAATAGATATAAAGAGCTTCAGCTAACTCTTATCTGGCAGCAAAAATTAGATATACCCTTCAGATTAGCAGGGTCTAAAAAGCTTTTACCTCATTTTATCTTTAAAGTAGTAAGGGTTCACCCTTGTTTGGTTAAAAAAAAAAAACAAAACTGGTGGCATTACTTTAAGCTGCAATGTTCATTAAAATGGAAAATGTAGTTTTGAATAATATTACAGCAGTCTATCCTAAAATCTTTGTGCAGATGTAACCCTTTCATGTTTAGAAAATGCAATAGTCTGCATCCATAAATGTTCAGACAGTATCCAAAATGGTTCCACAAAATGCGCTTAATGTTTTATAATCATTTTAATTAA
The DNA here is from genome assembly GCA_018389105.1 of Nautilus pompilius. Taxonomy (NCBI): domain Eukaryota; kingdom Metazoa; phylum Mollusca; class Cephalopoda; order Nautilida; family Nautilidae; genus Nautilus; species Nautilus pompilius. The sequence goes on along the minus strand of JACATO010000622.1, from coordinate 249,468 downwards.
AGTAATCATGGAATAACTCAAATACTGAAAGTAATTTAGCACAGTTAAGTAATCCACATGAAAAAGAATAATCTATAGTACAGAGTTTTTTTTATAGTCTTCCAACTATTGTCACAGGTGCCATAGAATGGAGACCCCCCACCCCTGTTGATATTTGCTGCCAGGAAAGCTTTAGTCTTGTCCATCCAGGTGTTATCAGCTATGTATGTGGGGCATAGTGGTTTGTTGTCTCAGCTATGTGGTGAAAAATCTGGTATCAGCTCACAGAAGAGATCCAATGAGCTGGCGTCAATCTTCGGTCAATGGACTGAAAATGCTGATCAACTGCAGATGTCTAACTACACTCAATAACCCCACTGTCTCCATATCCAACACCTGCCCATTTCTGTCTGACCAGCTAAATGAGAGATCTGAGGAACGAACACTCGAAAACCGCTGCATCACTAAAAGGAAAGGATTCACTTTGATTCCTCAGTGCATTATCTACATGGAATCCAATCTAGCAGTCAAGCTAGTAGCAGGAAATGAAGTAAAATATAAATGGGTAGAAGAATTTATGGACCAGCAATGCCAGGCTGTCTGGTTTGTTTTTGGCAGTCAAACAGGAAAGCATTAAATAGCTAGGACTTATTTCCCTTCTCTCCCAAATCTTTTAGATAACAAGTAAAAGCTTTGGATAATTCTGTGTTAAAAAATGTCAGTACTGATGCTGGTGTGCCTTGAATTTAATGGTGCAATGGTTTTCAATCAACTTTTTTCTGATTATTGTAAATCCTTTGCATCAGTCTGGCTGCTGTTTTAGATTTGAAGGTAGATTTCCCATTAAACTGGTTATTCTAATTGTGGTGAAGAATTTATAGTTATTGGACATAAGTATCATCAGGTTAAAACATTTCATTAACTCAGCCATCTTCCCAAGTAGATTTTATTATTTAGTCAATAGATATTCTCAAGTTTTTCTGCTACTAAGTATAAAATTGACATAGTACCTTATTTACATGTAAATTTAAATTGCTAACTCAATTTGTGGTGTACTAATCCATATATCATGTGTAAAAGTATGAGCATTACTTGTTTGTAGTGCTAAAATAGAAAATATACTGAACTAAATATGAAAATTATCTGAAAATTAAAATGTATTGGTCTTAGTCTGCTAGTTAACACAACTAGGATAGATTAAGAGGTTTGTTAATTTTTAAGATAATGGAAATGTAGAAAACCATAATTTTTCGAAGTATTGTTTCATGTGTTCAAACCATTTTTGCAGTATTTCCAAACAGTAAGACAATCATTGTTAAGGTAGTTTTTTTTTTTCCTCAGAGTTAAATGAAACTTGAAAAATTCCCTAAATTTTTCTTTTATAAAAAAGTTTTCAGTTAACTGCAATTATCTGATAGACACTGTACAGAGTCTGTGTACCCTAATTTAGTAATATTGGTATCTTCAGTGAATGTATTTGTACTGTTATGACCATGTACAAGGGAGAGGCTTTGAATTTAATTCTTCTAAGGTTGGCTTCTAACTTACTGCTAAAAGATCAAGAGTGAGTTGCAATGTTCTTTTTATTGAATGAACACTGTTGAAAATTTAGGTTTGCTGTGATTTAGTTCAAAATTGGATGATTCTGCATAAAGTCTCAATCATTGGCCATCAGAAGAGCAATTGATTAAACATTCTTTGTGACAAAAATGAAGATACTGTTGATATTTAACAAATAGGAGTCAGACTGAGATAACTGAATAGTTTGGTTGATGTGTGGATGGACATTTTAGAGAGAGAATCCATTATGAAATTTTTCTTGTTAGGCTTTGTGGCTTTCTACAATATTTTTCATGTACTTGTTCAAGGTACACAGTTCAGAATTATTTTTGGAAAAAAATATGGTTGTCTGGCCAAAGAAAGTTTACTTGTTAATTTGATTCAATTGCTTTACAAACTATAAGCAATTTAAATGATGTTTACAACCTGCATTTTTGGTTATTTTTTAATATTTAAGATGGGGGTTAAATTGCTTAAACATATCTGAAAATCTTTTTTTTAATCGAAATACTATAATCTTAAATTTTCCTCGTACATGCATTCACTTTCACACTACTGCTTTCTTAGAAACTTACTGAAAATAAGGCAAAAAATTGAGTGCATTTCTGATAAAATTTCAACCTACACTTCACTAAATGGTTATACATAGTTTTTTAATTAAAAAGTTGATTGTGGAAGTTAAATATGACAAATGTTAGAAAAAATCTTTTAAGCTGATATTTGATCCATTTGCTGAACTAAATGGATGATTTGGCTTCACAATTTCTATAATGTACATTCTAAATTCAAAGCAAACATTTGAATGAAAGAATTTATATTTAAATAAAGGATGCAGAAAATTTTCTGAATTAAAATTTTTTTCTTATTGGACTATATTGATGTTAGTTTGTAAATCCATACACTTGAGTAATCTTGGTTTTTTAAATAAGACTTTGTTTTCATTTTAGACTTTGATCGCAATTTTGCTACTGGTGGCAATCGTGGCTATGGTGGCTATAATTCTGGAAACTCAGGCAACTTTAACAGCTACTACAGGAGAGGAAGTGCTGGATCATTTCAGCGTTACAATGGGCGGTGAGCTATGTTTTAAGTTGATTTCACCGTGTTCATGGTTCTTTTATTGTAAATTTCTGATAAAACTGAATACTTCTGCAAAATGCACTTAATTTTTAAAAAATTTTAATTAAGTCATGGAATAACTAAAATAGCAAAAAGGTCTTGGCACAGTTCAGTAATCCAACTGGAATTTTTCCATTTAAAGGGCTCAACTTTTGTCAAGAGGTGTTAATACTGATTCAACTTCTTGAATATCCTTGTTGTGATTACTTTTGACACCCTTGCAACAGTCATTCTTAACCCAAAAATCCTCATGAATGGCACAGAATGGAGACCCATAGTAGTCTCTGGTGTCTGTCCCAAGTGTTGGCAGCTCTGCCTGCCTGCATCTGTTTTTAGTGTGGTGGTTAATCTCTTTAGCTTTGTGGTGGAAGAAATCTACTGACCTTGCATTGTCAAATCAGTGGACTGCAAAAATACTAGCGTGTTGATTGGCTGCAGGTGATTAACTCCATTAGATGCTCTTGTTCTCTACATCAAATGTCTCCACTATCCAGCCTGTTAAATGAGAAATCAGTGGTATGCATACCTGAGGCCACATCACCAGGAGGAAAGGACTGTATCTGATTTCGTTACCTAGCAGGTAGATAAAGCAACACACTGTTTGGGGAAAACTAAACATTAAATACAGATGGAAGAAATGATATATGCAACAAAAAAAAATGCTTGTACACATCTGTGTGGTGTGGACAGGTGATCATTGACTTGTCAGTGCCCAAATATTTTTGTGCCAGTTTGCCCATAGCAACTTGCAGGGGAAAGAATTCAAAATGTTTAGAAAAACGGTTTGTTCCATTTTTGACACCAAACAAGATTGACTGCTTTTGTTTGACATTTTGTTGGCATTAGGAACAATCAGCCACTTTTTAATATTTTTTGTATATACAACTTGATGTTATTAATGACCCATTAATACAAAGTTTTTACATTTGTCCTTGTAAAAGTCATTATTTTAAAGTGCTATCTAATGACTAACTTTTAAGGGGTAACAATGGAGGGGAAAATAGATGGAACAGATCGGAACGGCAGAGCAGTTTGCCACCACAGCAGAGGTCCTACAGCAGTCGCTGGGACAACCTAGAGCAAGAGAGAGATGACAGAAGCTGGGGGAGTAATAATCGCTGGGATAATAAGCCAGATGGTGGTGCAAATACTCGATGGAAGGAAGAACAGCAACCCCTGAAAAAAGAGGACTGGTCTGTTCCATTGGGTCGTAATGAGCGTGTAGAACAGTAAGTAATGTACAGTTTTTTTTCTAAGTTTGTGAAAGCTTATGTAAATGAGTTCTTGATATGAAAGTATTTAGCAGAGACTAGCGTTTTTTTTTTTTTTTTTAATTAAAACTAGAACTGACTTGCCCAAACTGTAAATTAATATGGTAATTAAATTTTTAAAATCTAATTTTAGGGAAGAATGAAATGGCTGGAGAATTGCATTATCCAACTATCTTTGTCAAGATAATTGATAATTATTAATGTGGATATTTAAGTAAATGGAATGGTAAATGCACTATTAATTGGTTGGTGAATTTTTTTAAAGGTTTGTCATTTGGACAAAAAGGGTTTTGAGGGGGGAATGATTTCTAGAAGAAAAATGTAAGCTATCAATAAAACTTTCTCTTCAGAGAGCTATTTGGCAGCTGTAATACTGGCATCAATTTTGACAAATATGAAGATATACCAGTGGAAGCTACTGGAGATGATTTGCCGAAAAAATGTGAGAATGGTAGTATTGATGATTTTTGTGTAAAACTGATTTTTAATTTAAAATACATTAAAAATCTTATAAATGCATAACTTTAAATCTACGAAGTTAGTTATATTATTGAAATTTTGTAAGGTTTGTTTAATTGTTAAACTACATTAGGGAAAACAAAAAAAAAAAACATTGTCTTAAGAAGCCATACACTTGGTTTTTGAGTAACCTTCTACATAGAGCTGATGATAAAGCGTTGGCAGCTTTCTTTGTGGTGGGGCATGTTCTGTCCTTAATTCAGTTTTAAATCTTCAGAATGGATTTTTCCAAAAGGAGGGCTTTGTGATTACTTAAAGACTTTTCCAGGAAAGATGGTTATTTCTATGGCAGCATGTAAAACAACAGCTTGTTTGGAAAAATCTAAATCTGTAGAAAACAGTTAAGCCATGTCACACCACAACAGCTGCAGAGCATTGGCAGATGGGACTTGAATTGTATCACTGAAGGTGGTGGGTGTATTAGAAACAGTACTTTAAAAAAAAAATATGGATTTGTAATATAAATCCATTTATCTCTTTATTAATGTATGTGATTAAACATTCAACTTCTCAGACTTTATAAACAGTTTTTGTGCCAGTACATAACAGATTAATAGTAATTTATAGTTGCTTTTATATCTAATCTCAGTCTGTGGTGGATGTTTTGTTTGTTTATCTTTATTTAAAAGCACTAGTCAAAATTTTCAATGTACATTTTAGCCAAGATCAATATCATTTGTTTATTTCCAGTTTCATGATTGTGATCTTGGAGAAATTATCAGGAATAACATTATTCTTAGTAACTACAAGAAACCAACTCCTGTGCAGAAATATGCTATTCCTATTGTACTGAACAAGAGAGATTTGATGGCATGTGCGCAGACAGGTATGAATAAAATGGATGAGGCTGATTTAATGGGGGGGGGCTGCCTCCTTTCCTATTTTCTAACATTTTGAGGGGTGGAACAAACTAAAGTTTGGTTAACTTTGTATTTAGTAATAACCTGGTTTTTATTTGTTACTTTAAATTTGGTGTGCACTAAAACCTTTACTTCCTGCAATTGCTTTAAATTTTTTAATGGTTGGTATTTTGGAAGCATCATTTATAATACTTGTATTTGGCCATTATGCCTATTTGATTAATAACATTGTTTATTTCAGGATCTGGGAAAACTGCTGCATTTTTGGTTCCCACATTGAATCGACTGTATGAAAGTGGCCCTTCAGATCTACCAGTGGTAAGTTGTTGGATTTTAAATGTTTTTGTTTGAGCATCTAACTGCTTGTAACCACTCCCATCTTTAAAAGAAACATCAGGTTAATCCTGGAGTTTCATGAATCAGTCTTCAAATGTTTAGAAATCTTAATTGGTGTTTTGTTAAAGGAAAATGGTAAGCCAATTTGACTGGAATAATCATGTAGCGTATTGACTTTTTTTTTTTTTTTTGGTCATACTGGCTAGACTTGAATATCAGCTGAGGCAGCATTTAATCTGGAGGGGGTGTGTTTAAGAGTGAACAAATATTTTGAAATGATCAATTTTGTGTGTAAAAACAAAAGGAAGCCAACTTTTTTTCTTTTTTTTTGTCAGAATCGACAGTTTGGTCGCAAAAAGCAATACCCACTATCTTTGGTGTTGGCACCAACACGTGAATTGGCTTCTCAAATATATGATGAGGCGCGTAAGGTAAGTTAGACACCAAAGCAAACTGTTAAATTTCAACTTTAATTAAAATTACTGTAATTCAATGGGCCTTTCCTCCTGAAGAAAGTTCTAAACAAATCAACCATTTGATTATTTGCTAAACCGTTGTATATTAGCAATTTGTGATTGATTGATGTATTAAAAAAATGCATCTTTCTAATGTAATTATACATTTTATCCCTTATGTTAGGCAATTCAGTAAGTAAGAGTCAAATATAATACAGAAGCAGTTTTATTTAAGGGACAAATGACTTTGTCAGGAGAAAATCTCATTGCACAGAAATGTTTGTCCATCTCCCTATGAGCTTGCATATACCTGCATCATAGAATTGTTTTTGGTTGTTGACGTAGTTGTGAAAGACTGGATGCCTTCACAGCTTCATTCCCATCGAAATATTTTGTTATGTAATGCCTTTAAATGTTCAAAAATGGGGTAATTGGTCATGGGCTAAATGATAAATGTGAAAGGACCTCTCAACCAAGTTGATAGGTTGAATATTATCCTGCTGCAGCAATCAACCTTTTGACAAATGTTCTGGATGCTTGTGATGCTCTTCTTAAATTCATTATTTTCTTGGTGGGCTATGTAATCTGGTCCTGCATGTTCAAAAAGACAGTCATTGTGACCTATCCTCCAGAATGTTCAGACTTCAATATTTTCCTTCACTGTGAAGGAAGATGCTTGTTTGTGCTTTGCAGTTTACTACTTGGGTTGAGATGCATCCAAATTTCATTGCATGCCACTGATAAAAATTAATTCTCCATAGCCTGGTGTTTGTTTAACAAGGCAGTGCACATCCTCATTCTGTTTTCTTTGGTCTTTGATTGAGCATTTGCAGAACCAATCTACTGCTTAGTTTGCAAAAATTTATAGACTAGTGAATAACTGAGTGGGAAGTTTTGACACTGGTACCAAATGCATTGGCTATGTCTTGGTTCTAAACCCTTCATTTGTCCAAAATCCATTCATTCTAATGCAATATTGTGCAGGTTTGACTTCATATGACCTTCCTTCATCACAATTTGTCTTGACCTTTAGATATTGCATCCACTTGCATGCATTTTGATGGTTTATACAGTTCTCTTCAAACTGTACAGACATTTGGTAAATTCTGCAACTGTATCCCTTCTGACCACAAAAAACAACTGCCTGTTGTTCCTTCAGTGTGCCCTATGACAGATGTCTGGTTTCTCTTCACAATTCAAGTGCATGGTTACTAGCTCTAAAACCAGAAAAAACTAGTGTTGCAGGCAGATTTAATTAGTTCTTTAGTTATAAAAGCATTCTCATAGAAACTAAAGGTTGGTTAATTTCTCACCACCTTGATGGAACTGACTGAAGAACCTGTTTTTATTTGAAATGGTAATTTGCAGGTGTTTCTATCAGAAGAAATCAGTTAACACATTCAGAGCAAAAAATGCAGATCTAAAAATGTTAACATTAGTGATTTTGTAGTCATGTGATCACCTTGTCATATGGGCTGTTCCATTGCTGTTCATAAATGGTGCAACTATAAAAGGAAAGTGAAAGGTGATCTGTATGCCTCTGGAACCTAATTGTGCAAGCTCAGAAATGTGGACAACCCTACTAACTGTTCAGTTTAAATGTCCCAAACAGTACTTTCTAATTGGGCAGATGCCTCAGTGCTGCAGTTGGCTTAGTGTTGGTCAGAAATGCATCAAAATGACTTATTGATAGGTCTTTGCTTCAAAGACCAGCTTTAGCCACTTAAAACTCTTGGTGGTGTGACTGGGAAGATTGGCAACCCTCCCCCCCTGCCAAAAAAATTCTTGGTATTTTGGGAATTTTCCACTGCCTTGCTAGTGAAACTATAATTTACTGGAACACATCAAATAACTTTGTTCTCAGTATATTTCAACACTAAAATAGCAGTGCTTTAAAATATTCTATGATAAGATTGTTTTAAGTATAATTGTAGGATTTCTAAATTTGTTTGGGTAATTCTTTTTTTTTTCCTTTAAGTTTGCTTATCGATCCCATGTTAGACCTTGTGTTGTGTATGGCGGAGCAGACATTGGAAGCCAGATTAGAGATTTGGAACGTGGTTGCCACTTGCTTGTAGCTACTCCTGGACGTTTAGTAGACATGATGGAGAGAGGCAGAGTTGGACTGGACTACTGCAAGTATGTTTTATGAAATCAAGTGTTTTAGAAACTTTATGCTAGAGTTCAATGGGGGTTTGTTTTTTTTTTTTTTTTTTCTTTTCAGAGCTTCACTAATCAAAATCAGATCTTCAAATGCTTGCTCTTCAACCTATTTAGCTTCTAAATAATATTAAATCAGGAAAGGAAAATATTTCTGATCAAGGCCTTTTTATTAATAAGTTTAAATTCAAAACTTTTTTTTACCAGTAATAAATCAGCAAATATTTCTGCAAAGCATTCAAGTTTGCAAACTAGTTTTATTTTTTTCTTGCCAGGTTTTTGGTTTTGGATGAAGCAGATCGCATGCTTGATATGGGTTTTGAACCACAAATAAGACGCATTGTTCAAAAAGATACCATGCCACCCCCTGGTTCAAGGCAAACCCTTATGTTCAGCGCAACATTTCCAAGAGAAATTCAAGTAAAATATTTATTTTATTAAGTAAATTACTTTGGTTGATTACAAATGAAAATTTGTTAGTGTTGGAGATAGTTTTCACCATGCCTGGTACATGTATGTAGGTGAATAGAAGTTAAATGTTAAAAAAAATTACATTATTACATTTGGAAGAATTGATGCAGTTTATTTAAAAGAATTTTTATAAGCATGTTAGACAAAACTGTTTGCTGAGAGCTTTTGATATAAACAATTTAAAGTGAAATTGTTCATTTACTGGATATTGGGATAAATTTCACTGACTGACAATAGCTTGACTGTTTGGTGGATCAACCTAGTATATGGGCTGGTGCTGTAAGTTTGATATTCCATGTGTTGCCTCTTGATGGCAGAACTATTGTTAAATAGTCTAGATTTACTTTGGTTTTAACCATGTGCAAAGTTGCTTATTTGCAAGAGTCTAAATTGTTTTAAAAGTGGAATTCAAAAGTCATTATTCATTTTCCCTGATAGTTAGTTTTTTTTTACCTTCAGATGCTTGCCAAAGATTTCCTGTACAACTATATCTTTCTTGCTGTTGGTCGAGTGGGCAGTACAAGTGAGAACATCACTCAAAAGGTGGTTTGGGTAGAGGAAACAGAAAAGAGATCCTATCTCTTGGATCTGTTAAATGCTGCTGGCAAGTACTGGAATTTTTTCAATATCTGGTTTGCTTGTAAATTTAACAGGCTAACACTACTGTGCATCTGAAAAATTATTTTACAATCACCTGATCCAAACTTGAATCATAATAATGTATCTGCATCTTTCAGCATGTATTACTAATTTCCTTGATGAATCTAAATTTTTGAAGACGACAATGTCTAGTATGGTGGTCTGTTAAGAATTTCCTTGGTAACTTTGATATGCTAAGCAAAGTCACTTTGGTGGGCAAAGATAATCTACAACTTTCATGTTTAGAATGCAAAGGAGAAGCTGGAATTACTTGCAACACTGGCACAGAAAGGTCAAAGCACCATTTTTAAACACTTGCAAACATATATAATATATATATATATGCAGGGTGATTCAAAATTATGTTAACACTAGTATGGGGAGAAATCATTTATTCAGAATTTACTACAGTATAATTTTGTGCCTTGACACATTTCACGGGGAATACTTGGTATAACACCTTGTATTCTGTCCTTGAGTTCATCAATGTCTCTAACTTTTTTGCTAAACGCGCGGTCCTTTATCATGCCCCATAACCAGAAGTCACAGGGTGTCAGATCAGGGGAGTGTGGAGGCCATGCCAATGGTCCACCGCGACTTATCCAACAATTTGGAAATGTTTGATCAAGAAAAGCATGAACAGTACGGGAAAAATGAGGCGGTGCTCCATCCTGTTGGAAATACCCTGCCCGTCTGATTTGTAGGGGTATGTTATCAATGGCAAACTCTTGCAGCATTTGTAAGTAGGCATATGCATTCACTGTTGGAGTTTCAAAGAAATAGGGGCCAATTAAGCCAGTAGTGGTCACGGCACACCACATACTAGTGTTAACATAATTTTGACTCACCCTGTATTTTGGTTTGGGATTAAAATATTAACATGTTCTAAGTTTTTCAGTTTTGGCAGAATTACTGAATTGTTAGTTACTGGTTTGTAGTGAACCCTGCACATTTTAAAATTTTAACCAAGAAAAAAGTTTAAAATGCTCTATTAAAAGACTAAAAAATCTCATTGCATTAAAAACTGCTTGCCTGAATAAACATGAAATATCTTTTAATTATAACATCATGATGCCTAAAAAATTTTGATTTTAAGGTATAGGAACATCAAAAATATTTTTAAAGGGGGGTGGAGTCTTAATTTTAATGAAGGCTGAAATTGTAGCATAAACAGAAGTGTTTGTCAGTATGTGGTGATTGCACAATTTTAAGGTCCTTATATTCTGGAAAAATGAATATACTTTTCCCGGAATAAAATTGGGATAGAGGGATCATTAAAATTGGAAAAGTAATTAGAAATGTGGTGTACCTATGACCTCATTTCCATACTGGGTAATTATGTGGGTGTACTAGAACTTCTCGTTCTCAGATGAGACTGAAAACAAACTCATCAGCAATATGGACAAGTTTTGAAAAATTACATTTTTAAATGCTGGGTAAATGGATCTTCAATTGAATGGTTGGCTCATGAGTTTTTTTGTTTTTTTTTTTAATATACTGGATAAGAAATGAGGCTAGTTCATTTATTGGTTGAACTTGTGTTTTATATTAGAAGACTATAGTCAATATCTTAATTGTAATTAAGACTAAACGTTTTTAGTCAGATTGTTGAAACAAATGTAACAGCTGTAGATTTAAGGGAAATTGCTGGTACTTTCTTTTGTGGTGATGTGAAAGTAAATTGGGATACTTTGATTCCAAAAATGCATCTTATGTTTTAATTAGTGTATTGTAATTGTTTATTATCCAGGAGAGATCTGAAAGTTTAAGTTTTTCAATTTGAATTCTGAAATGGTTCCCAATCTTGGTTGACCATCTCAGTGTGAACCCAGAATAGGAAAATTTAATAGGGACAGTCATCACACAATTAGTTTTAAATACACTTGTGGAAATTTTATAAGATGGGTTTTGTTTTGGAATAAATAAAAGTATGTTTGAGAGAATTTACTTGTCAATAAATTGGTCTTTGTATGCAATGCTTAAGGTAATGGAAATATTTCTGGTTTGGATTAAACTAGTTTAATGAATTATCAGTGTGATCTTTTTTGCTGGACTTTGCAAATGGAAAATAAAATAACATTGAAGGTGTTAAAATTGCTTTTGTTGGTTGGACCTGGTGCAAAATATGAAAATTTACCATTTTTGTTTAAGAAAATTACTTTCAAGTGGTATTACATTTTTTCATACTTTGTAATGTTTTGGTTGTGATTTGTACGGAACTTGTGCCTGGGAATGCCAGTCTTTTGGTGTGTGCGTGTGGTTAGCTCATGTCTGCCATAATTGAAATTTTCTTCTCACTTTAGGTCCAGACTCCCTGTCACTTGTCTTTGTGGAAACCAAGAAAGGTGCTGATGCTTTAGAGGAATTTCTAGTGATGGAAGGCTACCCAGCAACTAGCATTCATGGAGATCGTTCGCAGAGAGAACGGGAAGATGCCCTTAGAGCTTTTCGTACTGGAGACAAACCAATTCTTGTGGCTACTGCTGTAAGCAAAAGTGCTACACAAGGATTAAGGACCTTATTTTTGTTGCTAACACGTTTGAGGGATGCGCCAAAAGTAATGCCTTGTATTTATTTTGTGAAGAATAGCTGGAGGTACATTAATAGGGTTTGCAGAGTCTTGAAAAGTTGAGAAAAATGGATAAAATGCAAGAAGAAAATTGGGAAAGCTGATAATTAAAACAGCCAAAGTAAATAGAAGTTTTGCATGTACTTAGTCTTCTTTCTATGCCATACAACTGTGGGGGAGATTCCACATGCAGCTTTCTGTAAGGTTAATTTTTATTTGTTTGCAGTCACATAGTTCTTTCTATTATAACAAGGTTAGCCAGACTGGTAAGTGGAACACTAGCCAGGTGGGGAAGATGAGTGCATTACATTGGAAACTGACCTGTGTCCATCAGGCTCAAACTTTGACTGACCTCAGCACCTAGAAGTCTTTACTAGAACTCTTCATTTTTAGATGAGAGGAAAAATGAACAGTATTAGCAATATAGTAGTAGACCATTTCTAAAATGCATTTACTTGGCATTATAAAATCTATCTCCAATTGAAATTGGCCAAACCATTGAAAGGAGACTGATAATGTTTAAGTAAATAGGAGTAATTTTATTTCAAAAACATGTGGTGTTCTAATGTTTTGTAATTGTGTTTATGGTCTGTTGTAGATCTAGAAGTTTGATTGGTTAATTTTTTTTTTGGTTCTTGAATTTTGGTTGGGCAACTTTGTATAAACTAATTAACAAATTTATACAAAAGATCCTGCCACTGATGTGAAGGTTTTACTTTTATCGCTGCCTCCTGGTGCAGGAAATCCATCCTAGGGATGGGGATATTGCCGATTAAGTATGTGGTACATGATTGTTGATGCAAACACAGACAATTGTATAGAAAGTGGAGAAATAGGCCTGTTGTGGAGTTTCATCACCAAATGGATATCAGTAGCTATTGATGAAGACATGAGTTGCAATTATTAGTCATGTGATAGATGATTATTAATAACCTTAGTTTTTATGAAGTGCCCATTGCATATCATGTGACCGAATTTGTTGGCAAAATCTTAGTAGTTGTGAGAAATTTCTTTTCTGTTTAGCATGTGTTTTAATGCTAGCTACCATTTCAAACTTCTGCAACAATGGTAGGATATGAGAAAGTTCATGATTTTCATTACTCTACCACTTGGCATTCTTCACAAAAATGCAGCACTACTTTGGAGGTGTCCCCAGTAGTGTTCAGATTGTATTCTAATAACTTTCTTATTCATCTACCATAAACATTTCTATTTTTCAGCAATATTTTCTCCTCCAGTGAAATTTCTGGTTAATTTGTTTTAGCTTTCACCAGACTTCATATTCAATACTTCATTGAGGAATTCTTCCCTGTTAAGTGTTTTTGTTTTTTAAAATGAATGCTTTAAAGGGTTTAATAAAAAGTTTGCATACTATCCAGCTCATTAGAAATTCAGGTTTTAAAATCTTTTAGAGTAATGCAAAAAATAATTTTTCTGATAATTATGACAATGCCCTCATTGTTTCTTCTAGGTTGCTGCTCGTGGTCTTGATATCCCTAATGTTCGTCATGTCATAAATTTTGATCTTCCAAGCGACATCGAGGAATATGTTCATCGTATTGGTCGTACTGGACGTGTAGGAAATCTTGGTAATGACTTTCATTTGTTTAAAGTAAAATGGTTTTGTTTTTTTGTTTTTTTTTCAAAACTAACAAATGTAGTGAATAGATTAAATTATCTTGGTTTTTTTGTAAAAATAATACAGGTCTTGCAACATCATTCTTTAATGATAAGAACAAGAATGTGATTAGAGACCTACTGGACCTCCTCGTGGAGTCCAAACAGGAGGTGCCGTCCTGGTTGGAATCAATGGCATACGAAGCAAGACCACAAGGAGGAGTGAGACGTGGCGGGAGAAGGTTGGTATTATTTGTTCGAGAAATTCGCCGCTTCTAACCTTTTCTTTTACCAAAAAACTTTTTAATGGAAGGTTCCATTTTGTTTATTTAAAGCTACAAACTTGCTAGGTTAAGGGCTGAAACAAGTTGGAAAAGTTCACAATTTAAAGTTTGGGTATTTTCATTCATTTGTTCTACCCTTTGGGTTATTTCTACTTGAAAAGACAAGTCTGACTCATTTGATGTGTAATGTAAAGTTGTTTTTTTTTTTTTTTCTTTATAGAATATTTTTATCAATTCTCATTCAAGTTGGTTAGTCATTTAGAAGAGTGCTTGTCCACATCACTTCTGACTATTTACATTTCTTTATTTTCTCTGGTGAAGCTACTAGCGTGAATCACAACAAGCATTACCTAGTTTATATGCTTGATACAAAGGATTTGCTGTTGAGTTCCACTTTCCTTTAAATTTGCCAGACAATTTGTTTTAATTGCTGAATGATTTTATTTTCAGATACAATGGTGGTGGGTTTGGAGGTCGTGACTACCGACAGCCAAACAAGGCCATGAAACAAAACCCTGCTGTTAACTACAGCAGTCAGGCTTTCAACCCGTACAACTGTATGCATTTCAATGGTTATGGTGGTTCCTATGGTGGTGCTTATGCCCAGCCAGTTCAGGACTGGTGGGGAAACTAGCAGCTGTTCTCAATCAAATGTTAAACTAGCCAACCACATTGGTATGACTTTCATTACAGGGTAACAGCAATGTAGAACCAGTGTTCAGTGGAAAAAAAAAAAAAAAAGGGAAAAAAATTAATGTAGAAAAAAATGTAAATTGAAAAAATTACCAAACTGGCCCAGTTGTCATCAAAGGCAAGTATTTGTTTGTAGAAAAGGATCTTTTTTTTTCTTTTTTCTTTTTTGAAGTATGCAGTTGTAGTTTGGAATTAAAATTTTTTAAAAATGCATATATCAGTTGGTGGATGAGCACATGCTGGGACACTGAAGTTCAGTTTGTGTGCGTGCATTAAAGGTTGCATGTGGATACTACTAATTGTGCACAGTTTCACTTGCTACTGCATACCTTTGCTTTGATATCAGGGGATTTGAATGACGGCAGTGTGACCTTGGCTTGTGTACACCTTTTTAGTTCCTGTAGTGGTGTCCTTTCCATAAGCCAGCTATCTACGCTGTTAACACAGTAAGCTTTTGAGGATTCTTTCTTAATTTTGGAAACACCCATGAAAACTTTGATGTTGGATTACTAATTGTTTGTTTTTTATTTTTTTGATCAGTCATTGTAGAGACTGATATTTACTAGTAGAAAAATAAAAGTTACTGGTTCTACTTCTTCTGTTCCCCAGAGAAGGCTAGCCAGACTGTTTCAGTGGTGACTTTAAAAGCAAAAGGTGTATATGCCGTCCTGTTCTGATTGGAGCTGTTTGTTCAGCAACAGTTCAATAATATATTTGAGTTCTTTAAACATGTTTTGGTTTATTTTAAGATTTTTTATTTTTTTTTTTTAATTTTTTTTTTTGAAAATGAGATTTGGAAACTGCTAAAATGTTGGATTATACATCCACTGGCGTGTAAATGTAGCATTGTTGCTGTTAGCTAGCTGACTTGTACAACATTTGTTCTGTTTCATCTGACATGTATAATTTGAAATACATTGCAAAATAAATCAGTGAAGAAAAACAGGATCCTGGCATTTACCAGGTATGCCCATTAGGGCAGGGATCGAGTCCTTTAAAAAAAGGGACTTTTTAATATTTATATACATAATATATTTTTTGTTAAATTGAGCGGCTACACTACTGAGGCATGCGCCTCTCTAATACCATGTTGGGGAAGTCCCCAGCAGGTGATCTCTTGGTGGAGCTGTGCCTTCCTCTCTGCCACTGTAATGGAGGGAGTGGGGTAAATAGTTTGCCCTTTGCCCTAATGTATTCGTATAATTAGCAGTTTTATTTTAGGCTCTGGGACTGATACAATTCAGCCAGCAGGGAGCCTTGAATAAGCAAGCATATCATTGACCTTAAAGCCAATTATATATGTATGTGTGTGCGTATATATATATATATACGCATATTTTAAAAAAATTTAAAAATGAATGAACTATCAGAAACATTATTGAGGTATTATTTGACATGCTACAAGAACACCAACCAGTTTGTTCTGTTGGTTTGCACAGGCCAGCTATTGTGTATTATTGGTAAGAAAAGGGGGAAAAAAAATACTAAGTTGTGTGTCCCATTTGTAATGTTGCAGAGAGGCCCTGTGAGTTGTGGAGCTGTCTTTTCAATCAGTAATGTATTTCTCAAAGTGTACATTCCATTGGTTTGACCAGTCATTGTCTTTCTCCTCATCACATTACAGCATCATGGTCCACTTGTGTGGTGTGAGAATGTTGAGTTTACGATCTGAATGCATGTTAGAATCTGTTTCATTGAACCATATATTATGGTGTGTCTTTCATTAAAAGTGCCAATTGTTGGACATAAAAACCAAATTCATCAAATTCTCAAACAGTAATGCTTAAATTGAGCATTATCATTTATATTCATGATTCATTAATTGATGACCAGAAGTAGCCAGGCCAAATATGGCAGGTCTGGTGATGTAAATATAAAGAAATTATTTTGTGTAAAGCACTGATATAAATATAAATTAGTTTTTCTTTTTGAGACTAAGTAGTATAATAGGTAATCTGAGTTCCATGGAACAACGTACATCATGCATAAGTGGGCCACAGTAATGAATGAATACTAGGTTAGTTAGAACTGCTGGTACCCCACAGTGGGGTGGGAACATTTTTTAACTGCCCCAATTTAAAATTTTATTTAGATTTTTTTTTTTTTTTTTTTTTTTTTTTCCAAACCTAGTCATCACAGCCCTGTTTTTTTGCAAGGGGTCATTAATTTTACAGTCCAGATCTCGAGAATCAGGGATTCTCTGCACAAGAGGAATGGGATTCATCCATTTATTTATTTTTTTTTTTCATTTTTGGCAATACTCTTATGTATTTATTTCCTTGTTAAATGTGATATTTACAAATGATTAATTTCCAGGTGTCATGAAATGTAATTTTTATAATGAGCAACCATGAGCAGAATTTTGAAATCTCCTGAGTGTGTGAGAACATTTTTTTATATGGGACGGCATGTAAATTTTGAAATATTGCAGATTCAGATATCCGGCAAGGTCTGGCTACATACTGTGAGGTATACATGTGGCCATGGATTCATGACCATTTGTTAATCACAGCCCATTTCATGTGAGATAATGAAAATGTGGTTGTACTTAATAAAATAAAATTTTAAAAAAAAATTGGTTTTGAAGTGGGTTTTTTTTCCCCATTTCTCCTGGGGCTTTACAATTTCATACTTCAATTTCCTACAGTTACTACTTTGAAAGTTATATAGACTAAAGAAAAAATTTTTTTTTTTTTAACGAATGGATGCTGGTTTTTAAGTAAATTTACACAATCCTAAGAGCAAAAACTAGAAGAAATTCTTACTGGATATTTTCTTTTTAATCTGTTTTGGTAGTGATTTTCTAAATCTAATTTGCAGCATTTTAATTTTTAAAAAAAACAAAACGGATTTCTGTTTTATATATAAGTATTCTTTGTATATATATAAATAAGCAAGCAAGTGGATATATTTTTCTACTGAACAAATTGTTTTCTGAGGAAGATCTCAGTCCAAACAAGTGGTTCCAATTCCCTATGACTGCTGATAAAAATCAATTTACTTGATGGTACTGGGTTTGGGTCTTTCAGTTATCAACTTGCTTGTTTATATTTTGCTATTCATTGAAGAGTTGGCAATTTTGAGTACAAAGGGAAATACTGTAGTTGCTTTTAGAATGACAAAAACTCGTTTTACATGCTGCTGCTACAGCTGGAGAAGGGCATTAACACCATGAATTTTAGCTATTTCAATTCAGGTGGAGATAATTGAAAAAAGTATAATTATCAGTAAAACTCGCTTATCTCCCATCGCCTATCATTATTGTAGGTTGTTTAAGTACTCAGATTTATTGGACTGACTATAAACTGTATTTAAATTTCAAATAAACTAAAGGCCTCCAGGTGAATGTTTAGTTTTCGAGCTGTCTCTTTATTGCACCCAAGATCCCCACCCATTGTAGTAAACAGCTATAAGCCTGTGTTGGCTGTTTACATAATGATTGACTGGCCTCTTGAAACGGATCTTACCGTTTCACTGGAGTCTCAAACAAGTTTTAATTACTGCTTGTTTTTAATAGTTGTCGATTATTACATTTTTGTCGCTTTGTAATATTTTAATCTCACTACTATAAATTATTTTAAATAGTCGCCTTGTTTTTTTTTTTTTATATTCCTAACTAACTCTCAATTTTTACCATAAAGTTTCACACTTTTAAAAATATTTAAATTATCGATTATGAGGAAGCGTTGTTTTTCTTCCCCTAAACTTCAGATAATGCTTTAGGTTTTGTATTTTAGTAAGTTCTCAGATTTTTTTTTTTTTTTTAAATCTTTGACTGAAGGTTACCAATCTCGGATAAAAATTATTAGCGCATTCATTGTTAGCTACGCGCGTCCCTGGGCGTATATCAACGTGTACTACTATTTCCGAAGAAAACCCTGCGCGAGAGGACAGCCGCTCACGTGATTTGGCTTGCGTCAGTGAGCGCTCGCAAAAATATCGGATGCTATATTTTGAAATTAATCGATAAAAATATGATAAATAATGTTAAATGCAATTATATTAAAAGAAGCTTTTAGAATTTATCAATGAACTGACACCCGTTCGAACTTAAAACAGTTTCTGGTGTCTCATAAACAGTAGTCCTGAAGTAGATTTCGCTTTGTTCATTTTAATTACACTCGTCCTGTGCTGAGACCGCTCCTCCCTGGCACCAATCTGTTCTATCTGGAGTCGTCTTTACGCTGTTCTTGGGTAGCGTCGGTCGACGATGTCGTTGTAGAAAAAACTGATCTGTCCTACCCCATGTCAGCGTATTCAGCGTCGCGACGGTTTGTTTACAAAATTTGCTTAACGGTTTCCTGGCCACTTCTGTCGCATGTGGTCCCTTGCGGTTCAAGAACCCGATAAGATGTCCTTTTCTTTCCATTGCGGGCCTCGGCTGATGCCGAATGTAGCGACGAACCGGGGACCTACATTTCGTGCGCGGCGGCGGAGGGTGTGTGTTGGTGGGGAGAGGGAGACAGGGCCGGCAACAAACAGATTTTCATTCAAATAGCTGGCCTCGCGCGTTGGTGCCAATCGAGGTGGACCAGGGCTATGTATCCCCGCCTCTTTCTACGTTTGTGACAGGGCCACTCAGTTTTCAAATGACCCCTTAAACCTCATACATGGTGGGCCCCCGTGTCCCAACCTATAAAAGTCCGAGCAAGAACCCCGCTGTTCACTGGAGCGCCCTATAATTTATTACACTAACCCTTTCCCTTTGGCATTAGGAAAACCAAAGTTCAAAATAATCCAATTTCCTTCCTCCGTCATGCTCTAGTCGCGCTCTTCTATGTGTAAACGTTTCGGCGGTTTTATTGGACATAGCAAACATTGGAAATAAATTAACATCTTACCTGAATGGCGTCTCCATCAACCTACTGTGCCTTCAGTACACTTACTTTTTTTTAATTTAGCGGAAATAAAGGGTTCGAGAGGTCAAGTTATATACCACGTGAGCGGGGAACAACCCCTCCCCCCCCCCAGAAAGGTCTGGTGTTTTAAAATTCACATTTGCTATGTTGGCAACAGAAATTCCATTGAGTCTGTCGGCGAATTTAGAGGATTTTGGAACTTAAATGAGGCAACCCTATACCTGCCCTTTTGCATTCTAAATGAATTGTGTAAATGATAGCGTCTGCTAAAATGTTATCTTGAATGACTAATGCTTGCGCACTGCACGAACGATCATTTCAGGTAATATACCGTTATCGTCTTTGAACCTGCGTGCTAACGTAAGTCGCCCCTCTTAGGGGGAGGGGCGAGAAGTGATCCCTGGGAGTACCGCCAAACCGAGCCCTCAACCACAGGAGTCCAGCAAGTTACCCACAGCCCACTCTAACATTTCTTATAGTTCTATTTAATCAGTAATGCCATTTGTACGGTTTCTGCCAACATGAGATGAATTACACACTAATTACACGGCGATCCAGTGTAATTAGCGCGCATTCTACCGGTATCGTATGTAAACTGATATTTCCATTAATTAGTAGACAGCTGAAAATTGACTGTCAGTAAAAGGAGTAGTGAAATCCTCCCACCAGTTTTTCCTTTTCACCACGAAACGAAAATTATTATTTATTTAAATGATTTTCGCTTTACTTTCAAAAACGAAAGAAAACAAAAATGTCATGGTCTGTTGAAAGGCGTTGCTCAAGGCAGTTCAGCCGAGCGAGGCTGCTGTTCCATCAAGTTCAAGCCTAGATGAAGTAAAACGGTCGTACTCGCTTCCTCATCCCAGGGATTCCTGGCGAAATATCTCCAATCTACAGAATGCCCGTACCTTCGTTTTCCGAAAAGGTGAGTTTGCTTCTACTCTCATGATATTGGTGGCCACTGAGCAGAAACAACTGCCAGCGCTCACCTAATACTTTTTAGGTGATGCTAGCAAAAAAAAAAAAAAAAAAAAAGCGGATGGATTAAAATGAAATTGTCTGGAAACTATGAGCCAGTATTGTTTGGAGAAGAGCTTGGTGTAGCAGCTTCAGTAAAGCATGGTAGTGGATCCATTCAGGGATGGGATAGATGCTTTTGCGAAGCGACTTGATATTAAAGCTAACCTGACAGACGAAAAGTAGAAGCAGATCTTGCTGCACCGTTTTGACCACTGGGTTTATCCAACAAATGGTTTTTTTTAAAAAAAAAAAAAAAAAAAAACCACCGCTATTGTAGTAAACCGTTACCTTCGGCGGCGAAAATGTCAACCCTTAACGTTAATGGATTAGTTTTGTCCGGATGCGAATATTATGGAAACTATATGACGTCATGGATTCAGAAAGAGGCTAATAACGTCTAGTTCTTCATGCATAGTATATTAACCCGCGTACAAGTTTATTCAAGCGTGTCCAGAATTTCTACAAGACTTAGTAAAAGCACGTTTTGTTTTAATTGACTAGTTTTGACATTTGATAGTAATTACACCTTTTTTTGTTTATTTTCTGCAATAAAAACGATAATGATATCATATCGTGGAAACAAATTCATTAATTGTTCCTCATGATCAATTTCATTTGCAAATTTTATACTGCACCTAAAAATGGTGGTCTGTCGGACTGCAAAGCTATTCTAGAGAGGTGACGCTGAAAAAGTGCAGTAGAGAAAGATAGAAGTTATGATGAATTAAATTAAGTTTGTTGGAATTTTCACTCTTTTTTTTTTGAAGATTTGCTTTCCAGCTTATAAATTGCGCATATAGCATCTTTCAACTACTGAAACAACGGCCTTGTATAAGGCGCAGAAAAAATTCTTAGCGCGCGCGCTTCCAGGGGCATTCAAATGAAACCCGGCCCGATACTATTACGGCGATCCGACTTCCAGCCGTGGTTCGCTTGAACGTCTCGATCGAGAATGATTATTCAAAACGAGCGTGAAGCCAGTCGTTAATTTCTCTTGTTCTTTTTTTTTTTTAAAAAAGAAGCGACAATTAAAAAAAGTATTTATTTTTAAAAAGGCTTTTTCTTTCTTTTTTACACTTTCAAAACAATAAATACTAAAAATTCAAGCGTTTTAACAAACGTAAAAAAGTACAAAAACAAGCCCCGAGGAATGTAAACATATAAATGGTATCCACAACAGTATTCGAAATTCTTGCACATTTTTTTAAAAAAAATAATTTAGATTCCATTGTAAAAAAAATAAAAATAAAATGGACCGTAATAAACGAATTAATTAATTGTTTTTCTAAACTTATTTAGACAGTGGTCCAGAAATAATTAGTTTGGTTGTTTCTTTGTTTGTTTGAACGAGATGGTTCCAAACTGTCTCGTTAGATAGGAAGAGAAGTTCTCTGTGTTGCAAAACACATCCTCGTACGAATGGAAGTCTGTGTTGCTGTTGTTGTTGTTGTTGTTGTTTTGTTTTTCACTCGCAGTGCAAAACAGAACTCATCAGTGGTTCAACGAAACGAAACGAAACCGATAGTTTTCTACGAAGTATCAGTACCAACCCTGAACTCGGAATACTCTTGGAGTCTGTTATTCCCCCTCGGCTTTGAACAAAAATAAACCAATTCCATCAGTTTCGCTTAAACAGTTTTTCGTGTCCTTGTTTTTCTTTTTCAAATAGTTGGTATCATCCCCAAAATATCTGACTACCTTCGTATTTCAAAGTTTAACGATGCAAAAAAAATATTATTATTATTATTATTATTATTATTATTATTATTATTATTATTATTATTATCTCAAATCAACATATATATAATTCCTTGCGCTACCGCACAGTAATGGCGACCGCCCCTACCGACATTGTCGTGGCAAAATAGTTTTGGAGGGGAAATATAGCGCCTAATATAGGTGCGCCTTCGGCCAACTCTGGGGCTTGCCAAATGTTCAAGTACAGAAGACTCCGCTGTCCATCCAAGCCCTTAGCTGAAGGGGAGGGATCCATTCTCGTCGACTCCCTGGGAAATTTCGGTTGGAGAGTAGTACACGTCATCGCCGTAGTCCGAATCCTCCGTCTTTTCCTCAATGTCGTCCTCTAAACACTCGTGGTAGATTGACGTGGTCGAGATCTTGCGAGACGTTCGCAACGCCGACACGCTGATCGATGACAACAGCCTCGTTCTCACCTGCGCGGGCGCTGCCGGGGTCTGGATCTCAGTGATGACCTCGGAAAAGTTCGCGCTTTGGCAGACCCGCTCTTGCGTGACGACACGCCTGCTGCCGGGTGACGTGGGCTGCATGCTTTGCACCCGTCGTAGGTACCGGCGCAGTTTCTTCCTGTTGTCCTGGCTCTTGATCCTCAGCAGCTTCACGTCCTTGTAGGCAATCGGTAGCTTGGGCGGATACTCCTGCTTTTTTTCGATCCGCTCCGCGAAGCACCTCTTAATCTCGTCCAGGTTTAGCAGCGTGTTGAACTCGCACAGCTTGGACAGACGGTCAAAGGCCTTGGTGCTGTATTTGAAATTGAAGGTCGAGTAAGGAGTTGAGATGTCATCGAACAGGTCGAAGTCCGCAAACGACTTTTCCTCTTCTGTCTCTCTCGGCACTCCTGGCAAAATGACAGATAAACAAAGGATGCAAATTCTCAACTAGCCGGTAATAAAACCACACAACCAGACTGAAAATTTTGTATAAGTAAGCAATAGTAAATTAGGAAAGTCCAGATTAGCCGGATGTGTTTGTACTAACAGTGTTGATATTAAAACTTTAGTTCGTATTATTATTTAATTCAACTGTGTTAACCTACAACCGAGGGAGAGAGATCAGCCAGCAGAGTGGGTTGGCTTAGTCGTTCACACATATAGGAGTAGATCTGTTTTAGGTCTTAATTAACCATCTCTTCAATTCCAGATTAAAGCAATTAGACTAAAACTGTTTAGAAATTGGCAGAGAGGAGCGCTGATCTTAGATGCTAATACCTTTGCTCGGGCAGTTGACAAATGTGAGTTTTCTTTCTGAATTAACCTTTCTGAACGGTGAGTACCACTTTAAGATAGAAACTTACCTGGCTGTTTGAACTTTCGGAACTCAATATTAACGATAACAAAATGCATGACAACCGGGCAATGTGGGTCATCTGGGTGCTTGAACACGTACAGCTCCTTCATACCCTCGCGGTCAAAGACCGTGGGGTTAATGGGCGGGAAGGCGATGCCGTTAAGTTTCGCCCACTTTTCAGCCAGCAGTAGTTCCTTAATAATAATAATAATAATATAATAATAATAATAATAATAATAATAATAATAATAATAATAATAATAATAGCAGCAGTAGATGAGGTAATTGTAATAAAAAACTACCTGTATAATAATACACATCATAATTATAGGAAGACGTAGATTTGACGTTCTGTTAGAATAGTTAGGGTTTAGAAAAGAAATTTCTTTTTTCAAAAGGAAAAAAAAAATAATAATCAAAGCAAATTTTGTACTTTTAAGTTTATTTTGGACAATTTTAAAAATTTTATTTATTTCTGTATTCGTACCAAAAGCCGTATCATCCATTTAAGATTTTAGTGTTTTCGGTTTAATTAGTGCCGTTTATTTCAGAACAAGTCTGAGTTATATATAAACACATCTCCAAGTATAACACGCACCAGTTGTTCCGCTTTAGCGCTAACACACGTACAAAACCATTTTTAAACATGATTAATGAGAAAAAGATAGCACTCTGGTACCTTGAAGGGAGGCGTCGAGTCACTGGGCCGAGCGCTGAAGTCGAAAGACAAGATGATGTCAACGTTTCTTCTGCGGACGGAGAACCAGTGGGTAAGGAGAGTTAAAGGTGAGACCCCATCGACCATGTACAGGTGCTTTATGTTGGTCGGGTACATTTCAAACAGTCCGTCGAATTCATCAGCTGTAGAAAAAGGACACACGCGCCGGTTTACGTTAGTTAGGGAAGATAACGTAGTCTCGAGCATCGAAGTAAAAGGGCAACGTCGGTTTTCTATAGCAATTTTACGCCTGTTCGAAGATTCGAGCCAGAAAAGCTACTTCTAGAGACTGTGGCGTTTTGCTTTATCCGTCTTGTATGAGGGTTTTAGAACGGGAAAAAATCCATTTCTGAGCGAAATTTCCTTTCAAATGGTTTTTATAGCATTACTTTCTTCTTTAATTTTAGCGCTTATTAAATGCATATAAAACTTAATAATAATAATAATAATAATAATAATAATAATAATAATAATAATAATAATAATAATAATAAAACAAGAGGAATTTTGTGAAAGAACGTACGGGAGCTGTTTCGATTCGGCTGTGGCGTGAAGGGAGATAATGGGTACGTGTTCTGTAGCGACAGACCTCGCATGAAATTATGAATGATTCCGGCCCGGCCCGCGCGTGAGTTCAGCAATTCAAAGTTGTTGCTACAAACAAAACAAACAAATAAAATCAATTGTAATCGTTACGGACTGAGAAAGGGGAAATCTTAAGACTAGTAACCGGTCCATATATGGCAGTCGGGCGCCAGGCTTTCATATAGTCGGAGAAGAGTTGCGAATGGACCGCTGTCTCTCCTCCGACTAGTATTACCAGTTCCCGATACTATTGTTATGGTTTAACCTTTTATTCATTTAAAATCAACCTTTAGATATTAAAACAAACAAACCGGACTATTTTTTTCTGAAAGAACTTAATGCGGGTAGATTAAATGATAGAAAATTCCAAGGCGACAAGGGAGTGTCGATTGCATATACGACCATCCCACATGATCTCAGCAGTACATTACAAAGGAAGAAAATTGTAGGGTAGCCGTACTTAACCTAACGGCCGCCATTCCCTCATCTCCACAGTATTCCAGTTATTTCTCGTTAAATAATCATTTCTCTCTTTATCGGTTCGTATCGTATGTAAGCTTGTTTGTTGTAGGTGGGGGGGGGTTGCCTTCAGAAAGTATGAAAGAAGTTAATTATGGCTGCTGGAAATCTGTCTTTGGAATTATCTGGAGATGTCAGAAACACCCCCCGCGCAGGCGCAGCGCGTGACGACGGGATGGAGAAGCGAGTATAATAACCGAGCGATGAAGACAGCTGTTCCTACGAACCGTAGAAGCCCGACAAAGAGCGCGCGCCCGCCTGTTGGCCAAACAGATGAGCATCGAGAAATGTCGACAACGGGCTGGATAGACCGGTTCTGTTAAACAAGAAAGGAGCAGCACAAAACAAACGAGGTCAGAAATTGCTGAACCGGCTTTCTTCGCTCGTTCTTTTAACCAAACCTTATTTGCGAGCTTCTGTTAAGCAAACAGCCGGTACAAACAAACCGACAAGATGGCCGTCCTTGTGGCTCTCTGCTATCTGCGCCTTTAACGGCGTTTACTCCATCAGGCGAATAATACGCCCTGACCGGTGAAATCAACGCGGAGCAATGCCTACTAATGTCTACAAGATAAAAACCTCCGTCTACACAAGTTTTCACTTCGGATAATTTACGTACTAGCTCTCAAGTTATTTTGCACTAAGTGTTTACATATACATGTTGTGTGTATGTAGTCCTTAGGTTACTTTCAAGATGTGTGTACATATATATATATATATGCTTCATT
Organism: Nautilus pompilius; assembly: GCA_018389105.1. Taxonomy (NCBI): domain Eukaryota; kingdom Metazoa; phylum Mollusca; class Cephalopoda; order Nautilida; family Nautilidae; genus Nautilus; species Nautilus pompilius. Next base: position 223,462 of record JACATO010000622.1, on the reverse strand, counting down.
TAAAAGCCGTCTTTCGGACAGAGACAAACATGAATTGAAAACCACATAACATTTTTTTTAAAAATGCACGTACGCATCACACGGTTTATTCTATCAGTAATCACTTTTACATTCCTTAAAATTAATTCAGTAGTCACGTAATTAATGCTTAAATCATATTCCGTCACGATTTATCCAAGAAATGCTAGGTACAAATGGATAATTCGAGTTTTCTTAATAATTCGTTGTTGTTTTCTCGCAGGAAGTAGCATAAATTTATAATTATTGCTTCACGCTATTTGTCGGGGGGGTTCCCTTTCTTTCTCCATACCCACGTGACGTTCTTTGCAACATTCTATGCGTACCGCTTTTGGTCAAGGAATCAACGCTTGGTTACTATGGTTATCGTTAAAAGTTAAAACTTTTCCGCTGCAGATCAAACCAGGTAAAGCTCACAGCGTTTTCTCGTTCACTACAAGCTAATTCGTTAAACAGTTTTCAAAGAATCTATTAATTCAGATGATCAGTGTAAGAACTTTATAAACTGAACAAATTGACTGTTTTACTTCACTGTCTTGCCTACAGCTATGGCGGCCGAATGTTTGACATCACCTTAAAATTTTCCAATTCTGTTTGATGAAGTCGAACGGAACCTGCTGAATGTGCACGATAACAGCGTTACGTCACTGACGTACAGAAGAGGATACCGCTGGGTAGTTTACCTCCACGTGATGAAATAGAGACCGAGACACTGAAATCTAACACGGAATACGTCATCTCCGAAAAGACCTCGTCGACAGGTGGCACCAGTCAACTAGAAGAGGTCTCGGGTACAGTGAGGGTCAAGGTGCGCGACCGTAGATATGGAGACAGGTTTTGTTATCGTTATTAGTGGGGTGATCCAAAACGCTTGGCTGTCATGGCTGTTAGTTTTAATCCCTCACTTAATCTAAAAGAAAATTACTGTAAAAAAAAAACAAGACAACAAAATTAACTTTAGGTTCCCAATTCACCATTGTTTTAAAGAGAGGATTTTTAGAACTCATAAATTCTAATGTTTATGGAAACAGATTTGTAAATTTCTAAAATCAATTTAGCATTAAAAAACACATGTAAGAGCTTTTATACTAAGGACTTCAAATGAAACCCTGCTGAGATAGCATTGCCGTCATTTGAACGTCGCTAGTGTACGTATTCAATAAAGCTGAATTTCCTTAGTCTCTGTTGCTTTTATCGGTGTGATTCCGACCAGTTTCTTCTTGTTTGAAAACAGAACTGGAAAAAATACCAAGTGGTAGTGGAAAGAAAGGAACAAAACGCAAGCGAAACTGGAAATGACAGAATCTGAAACGGGTTGAACCAACTGAGCGAAACAAGTCAGTTTACTTACTTTTCAAAGATTCCTTCGAGCATGCTACGCCAAAAACCCTGGTGCTTCTTCTTGGTCGTCCGTTTTTGTGGGGAGATCCTTTCCGATTTCTTCCAGCGTCTCCCGCCCATCCGCTTCAGCGACGGCGTCTTGTTGGATTCCTCCTCCGAAAGTGGAGGTTCCAGGACTTTGGACGGGGCTGAGGATTTTATGGAGCCGTTCTCCGCCTTGTCGACTTTGCAACTGCGCTGCTGCTGCAGATGTTCCTCCTCCTCCTCCTCGTCGTCGTTGCTGCTGTCCGACGATTCCTCGCCTTGTTCATGCTCCAGTTCTTTGGCTGAAGGAGAAAGTTTCGGTGAAAGTACCACCAGCAATAACAAAAAACAAAGCGTCACACCAGCAGGCAGTAGTTGTCTCGTACCTACCTATCTCCTGACGAATCATTTCCACTGGGTCCAGACGCCGGTTATTTTCAAGTAGACGTTTGAACAGGATACAAAAAGCGCTTCCCCAGATCCCTGCAAGAAAGATAAACACCGAATAAAGCACTTTCCAGACAGTTGGAAATTCGGCTTACTACAACCCAGCACTGGAACCAGCTAACAGTTTATATCAGTTAATACGTAAAAACTAAATACTAAAACACACACACACACACACACACACACACACACACACACAAACACACACACACACACACACACACCACACACACACACACACACACACACACACAGAACACCCACAAAGGGTAAAAGAAAAGATTGATTAATGATAGGTTTCTCGTTAAAGAGATTCTTCTATCCAGTAACCGTCAAGAGAAAGAGCATTGAAATGTACACAGCAACAAGTAATAAAAAAATCATGAATTTGTCGTTAATTTGGGCATTCGAGGATGATGAAGTTTAAAGAAGAAAAAATAATATGAGATATTTAAGATGAAAGCAAAATAAAATTCACCTTGCAAAAAATGCAAAGGCGGTTCTTCAAACGATTTGCACAATTTCCCCATAAAGAACTTGCTTCCGAAGATTTCCGATTTGAGATAAGTGCCGTACTTCGGGAGCCCGATCTCGTACGGAGTGAATTCAACCCATTCTGAAACAAAGAATAGATTTAAGTCTTAAAGAAAGCTTATATAATTTAAAAGAAAAATTGTCAGAATATGATAATGAATTTTTTAAACCAAAAACACTACTGATTATGTTAACCGTTTAAAATCTGGTAGAGTTTTTTTAAAAAAAAAAAAACTACTTGGTTGCTTAATAATAACAAAAAAAATTCAACCCAGTGACGTTTATGGGACTTCCGGAATCAATCATTACTTTAATTCAGGATTAAATTCGACTAGTTTTAAATCTATTTAATTAAACTTCTATGTTTTCTTTGATTGTTTCAATGACATATCGATCATAGCCCCTTATCTGTACGTTTAAACAGGAACTACTAGTGCTGTCTCTTTAAAAAAGAAACAAGACTAGAAATCAATTCCTTTAAAAATTTCTGCAGAGTATCTGATTATCAAAAGCGATCTCTGTTGGCAAGTATCTGCGACAGATGTTCTTTAGATGTTTCTGCCAGAAGCCGTGATATGAACCCAATATAATCAATAAAAGAGTCTGCACGGTGTGAAGTAAGGAAATAAATAATAATATTAAAAATACCTTGAAAAGACCTTGCGGATACATCTTTCTTTACGTGCACACACACGTATACAAGGGCATAGGGATTCTGCCGTCGTTATTTTTGCTGTTGATCGGTCAACTTGGCGTCCAGTCTCTGAAACCATTATACAATAAAAATACGTTTGAACTGTATATTATATAATTCCATTTCAAATGTGAACAAACTAGAATAAAACATTTAGAATTTCAACTTTGACCTTCACTTATGACGGCAACAGGCACAGTTTCTACCGATTACCGCCTCTATAAGAAATCACGTGGTGCTTACCATTCTTCTTCGTGATCCCTCGTCCTGTCATCTCACGGAAAGCGACCAACCGAGTTATTTGGTTACACAGACCGTTAAGAATTGCTCGCGGAACATCCATCTCGATACCCAGGAAGTCCCTACGAGAAACTTCTCTGTTTAGCTGAGGTATGTGTGTGTGGAGGAGGGGAGGTGTGTGCGGAGAAACCCACGCCAACGGACTGGGACAGAAGAGCGAGAAGAACCCATGCCGTGGGAGGTCACCGAACAGCTTGAATTAGCGCGCGAATAGGATTGGCTTTGTAATAGCAGCCCATTAGTGACGATGTGCAGCTTTTGAAAGGAAATGTACGGTGCACGTGGCTTTGTGCGGCTGAGAAGTCCTGACGCAGTACGTCTAGCAGTTCCGACAGCTCAACTGGCTTGCTATCTAGACTAAACACTGACGAATCTGTTAACAAATTGAACAAAAATTAAAACACAAAAAAAAAAAAAAAAAATTTTCGATATGAAATGCAATTCTGCATTTTGCGACCATTTGAATTCTCCAATCTTCAGCCTAACCCAGATCTCTTTCATCGCCCTATTCATCAGCTAAACTAGAAACAGAGCGGATGATGATGCATAGTGACGTGGTGATTGTCTAGTTAAAGTAACACAAGAATTAATGAAAATCAATAAATGCTTACATTACACAACAGGGTCTCACCGACCATATGACCAAAAAAGTCTGTGAAGCTGACGGGTTGACCCTGCTGTCTTTTCTGTACAATCCGGTCCATGTAACGATACACACTCTGCGGTTTGAGAAGCCACAGTAGGCTGGAGTCGATGTTGTTCTTCAGTTCTTCCTGCATGTCTCCTGGCGACATGTGCGGCCATTCCGGGTGGGAGTAGAGAGTGGAGATATACCTGGAAGTTAACAGCAACAGCCATTGCTAAGACAAAGCTCAATGTCATCATATTATGCAATTGTTTGGGTTGGAAATTAATAGCAAAGTGAGAGAAGCTATTAATTATTTTGAAATACCAGACTGTCGCTAATAACTGATTACTACTACTACTAATAATAATAATATTTCCGTAAATAAATTTCCATGTAATTATTCAAACTCGAAATATTTTTCTGTATTAAATATAAAGACAATAAATTTTGGTGCGTTGATTATGAACCATTTATGGTTCAGTTAAGCTTCTAAATACCTGGAAACCCGTAAACTATACATTATGTAAACGTATTTCTTTTTTTTATCAGTAATGTTTTAAAACATAGAAATAAAGGTCCCAAACAGCAAGACAGGGTAGAATTATAAATACTAAAAAAAGAGTTTTATCCCATAATACTTTGCGCACTACTTCTTCAATTCTCGAACATTGTCGGACAATACCGATTATATTGAGCCAAAAGATGACTCGTATTGTTAGACTGTAGCTTGCAGCCGATTACGTTTGTTTGCATAATTGTTCTACTGTGCTTAAAGAAATACAGATTCTAAACTCTCACAAACCATGACGACCCTGAGAGTCCGCCCATGTACGTCAGACAGTCGAGCACGCCACAATCTGCTAGGGCTTTACACACGCCACTCATCCCGACCATGGCACGGAAACCTCCTCCCGAACCGATTGCGGCTATGGTCGGCACCTGCAACAGAATTTAGTTTTAACACTAAATCAGAACGGTAATAACTTTATATATATATATATATAAAGAAACAAAACAAGTGTAAGATGTTTCCAAATATAAAACATACGTATGTGAGGTTACATATTCTTTTTTAAAACTAATTATAAAATAACTAATGAAACCCGTTTTATTATAATAGCGAAACCAATAATAATAATAATAATAATAATAATAATAATATAATAATAATAATATAATAATAATAATAATAATAATAATAATAATACATTGCTTTTTATTCTGCCATTCTTAAGTTGAAGTCGGTAGATACAGTGGCTTGGTTGTATTTTTTTAAAGCCATGTTCGAGACACATTTCGAACTAATTATTAAACGTTTGTGTTATAAAATGACGATTTTCTCTGAAAGATTACAATTCCACAGGACGAAGAACTGGCAATAGACGTTACAAAGAGACAGCTAAATGATGTTAATTGACTGGATGCAGGAATATTATATATTTTGTATTTATAGTGGATGTCCCAAAAGTAGTGCAGGGATTCGCTTATTAAATAACTTTTAAGGTATCAGTGATATAATTCTTCTCATTTTTGTAGGTTGTAGGGAGTTGGGAGAGGTTTTAAATGTACCATAGAAAAATCAGACAGCGAGCGTCCTCCGTACACGTTATTTGTCGATGTGTTACAACCACGATCCAGACCGTACCGACAGGGAAAACCTGGCTCTCTTACAGCGCTTTTTTCCTGAACGAGTGAAATTTCACGTTTCGGAGACGCGGACAGGCTTCCCCTCACCACACACACACACACTCACCGTCCTTATACCTCTACAGGAAGTCCGGGATTATCTCAATCACTCCAGGGACTCAAAAACAACATCCGCATACTAGCTAATGACCTTTCTATAGATATCTTGAGCAAAGTGATAAATGAGTAATACTCCTAAGAGTACGCGGAAATACGTAAAAAATCATGGGAGACGTTTCTTTAACATTGCGTACCGGACCTAACCCACTACCTCAAACTCTAAAGAATAAATATGGTGTCCTTTGGTTTATTCTGTAATTATTATTAGTTGTGTTCAAACAGTTTTTAAACCCCACCCCACTATACTTTTGGGACAGCCTGTATCTCGTCAGGCATTTTCTGTTAAAGGGACCTTTCACACAATGCAATTTTTCTCAGATACATGCATTATGAGCTTTGTCTCATGAATAAATAAAATATTCGTCCATAAGACAAAATAGATGTTATTTGGTCGATCATTATTGAGTACTTCATCAAAATTAATTATCGTTTACAAAGAACATCAAACGTATGCAATCGGAAGACTGGAGCAACTTTGAATGACAACATGGCCGCCATCCTGCGACATCGGACATTTTCACGCTGCAGCTCGTTTTTTAAAAACGATTCTGTGATAAGTTTCTTTAAATTACAAATATAAATTACAATCTTTTACATATATTTTTTTTGCAATTTTAGGGAGTTAAACCCTTGTTCGCTTAAGATATCGTACCTCGTGTACGGACTGGGGCCCCTTATCGCCTAGCAAAGTGTTCAGACCCTCGAATACACGGTACTTCCTGTTTTCAATGAAGGTTTTTTCCTCGTCTGGCAAGCACAAACTGTACCGTAAAGTTGGTTTGGTGCTGTAAACAAACAAACAGATAGATACAAAATTTATGCCTTCCCAATAATTTGAGTGTTTAAAAGCTTCGGTCGTCACATGACACTGCATTAGCACTTCGTAAAGTTTACTTGTGTTTTGTTAACAAAACAAAAACGCACACACCAGAACGCAATGTATCTTTAGTTTTCCTTTCTTTTGTTCTCTCGTACACCGGTCTCAACCAACACAGGAGATAGATAGCCGCTCTACATCGGAGACGACCACCCCAATGAGGTAGCCGTGGTACTCCGGTTAGCCCGCTACAAGGCGCTGCCTATCTTGCGCCACGAAAGGGCAGGCACTTCCGACTTAGACAGGGAAATCCCTAGTGTAACTCCTCAGTTTCAGATGTGGGACGAAACTCACACGGCTGGCTAGTGAAGAAAAGCGAAAGGAAACCATGCCAAAGAGGTAGCCAAACCGAGCCAGACCCGACTGGGAATCGAATTCTGGCAGACGCTAACTACTGGCCGCCCCATTCATTCTCTGTTTCTTAAAACATCCGTACGTTATTTATTCTGTAGGCAAAGGTTTTGTGGTTTAAAAAACCACACGCTGTTTGGCCATTATCATAAAGGTCTTCAAGCAAACAAACATCTGCAACTCTGCACGAATACTATCAGATAATGTTGCATCGGCCATATATCGAGAGGACTTCTACAATCGGCAAACATAGCCCGTACACTAGGGGCAAGAACCAACGGGCCTTTATACATCCCTGTACTCGTAGATTCTTAACTAGTTAAGTTTTCACTCCTAGTCCCATTTTAAGTATGAATGTTTTCAGAAATTTCAACACTCCGAATGCTTAAAGCCACTTCAGACCTGCAGGTGTAAGACATGAGCCAGTGCCCACCGTGAAAGCGCGCGCAAAGTAGCATTTCTTCTTCATATACGTGGATTTGTTATTACAGGGAGCAGCAGCGCCCATGACAACCATCGTCACTCTGTTGGTTGTCAGTGGCACTGTCTCAGCCGAACTCGATCGCGGGGGCGCGTAATGTCGTAGAAGGTAGAGACATCCCTACTGTTTGTTATATACGCGCGCGCGCTCATCGCTGGAGAAACAGCGCCGCGTCGGGAGAGTGAGGAACCAAAGCCACGCAGTAACCAGAAAGGTCCACACGGACTATCGGAGATAAGTTGGGTGGCGCTAATTAGCTAACAAAATCTTCCTTTGCTCAAAAAAAAAGAAAAAGAAAAGAACTCCACCTAAAGATAAGAATGACAGTGACGATATGTCTTTTTTTTTTTCTTGTGCCGCGCCCACGAGGCGCCAGAGAAAATAGGTGAAACAGCGAGAGAACGGGTCCTGTCGGTTGGCAGACGGGGCCACCACCCTGACCCTGACCCTGACTCCCTCTCCAGTTGAATGTATTTATAAAATTAGGCGACAGAATTTTTTTTTTTTTAAATAAGAAAAAAAAAACAACTAAAAACATGAAGAAAGAAAACAAAAAAAGGAGGAGGCCCCATGTTTTTTTTATGGCAGGGCAGCAGGTGTGAGGCCAGGATGGGATTCGCCGAGGCCTCTTCCGCCTGTCGTATGACTCCCTCTTTCATAAGGAAGGAAGGCGAGTGGCGGGCTCCGTTCCGGTCAGCTGATTTAGCCTCATTTTAGAAAACCGGTTCTGACCAATCGCAGCCCGAGAAAGAGTCTATTCTCGGCGCCACAACAGCCAACCCCAACCCTCCGCCCAACATTACACTGTGCGCAGCACCTCCATTAACCGCGAGACTGGGAAAACAAAAAGGAAGCAAAGGAAAAGAGAACGTTATCGACTCACTCGAATTCTATCAGCATTTCCAGGTCAATTTCGGACACCTAGAAAGAGAAAAGAAAAGGGTTAAACTAATATATATATATATAGAAAAATGCGGTTGTAGTTCTAAAAATAAACAAAGTCAGTGGGCGCTGGTCGCCGTGTTTTCTGCGAGAGGTCGTTCTATGCGAGCCACGCCCACTCAACTGGAATAACAGCTCTTCGCCTGGATTCAGGGTCCAATGGGCTGATCACTGGGCTGCCCTTATAATACTTCAGTCGTTTATCACTTTTGAATAATAATAATAATAATAAAATCAACAAAAAATAACAGACTTACTCCATTAAAAATGAAAGTTCTCGTTTCTCGGCTGTTCGTATACAGGGTGCCAATGTCGAAAGTGACTTCTCCAATCAGCTGGTCACACACGTAATTATCCTCCATCAGAAATATCACTGGAAAAGAAAGAGACGGCGGCCATTAGTCGCTCGGAACCCTCAAGGGGCGGGTGTGGCGGGGCTCGGTTTCTGTTGGTGACCAATTAAAATGGCCAGAGATCTGGCGCCCTGACACTTACGTAGCTGGTGTTTTTCCCTGTAATCCAGTAAAAACGTGAAGTCTTCGTTCCACACCGGGTTAATCTCGTTGTCGATCGTCCTCGTCCTCTTTTTGCCGTCCGGGGCCGACCGGATCTTCAGTATTACGTACGGATCCGGTGTGTCCACTTAAAAAAACAAACAAAAACAGGTAAATCTACGTGTCTGAGATAGAAAAGCTGATCGATACTCACTATAATCGATACTATTTTCAGGTAGGCTCTGATCAGTTTGTGCCGAAGCAGCAATTATACAACTTTGAATTTTAAGATTGATTTAAACAAAACAAAGACACAACAAACATTACATTAAGGTAACTAAATAATAAATAAGATTTGTTTTAGAAAGTATCATTTATAATTTTCTCCATCCTATTGTATGTCTGGTTGCTTGTATGTTTATTCATATCGTCAGGGTTGCTTATTTTGTAGCGGTTTTACACTTATATCAGCCGAAAAGTTTGCTTTATCTATCCTAGTTTCGGTTTGTTTTGTTGTTGTTGTTGTTTTAAGTGAAAACCTCAACGACAGAGAAGAAGGAAAACATTTATTCACTCAGTTCTTAATTTTTTTCTTAGGTTTCTTAGCTTTTGTTGAACTTTTCCAGTCGTCACGTTCTTACTTCCCAGTACGGAGACCTTGTGTCCTACACTAAACTGATAATTTAACTAGGCTAGAGAGCTGCACCCTTTCCTCTTTGATTTTCAGAGCATATAATTTTCCCAATCCCCTTTCTCTCTCTGGCCGCCTCCAGCCATTATACCCGAACCCAATCAACGAGAGAGTTTACATTCATATTTCCGGAAGATAAACGAATAGATTATAAGCCATTATGCAGTAGTTAGTAAATGGGAAGAGAATTGCAGGAAGATCTTTTCTCTGTGATCTTCTCTGGCCGAGAACTGCGATAGCTGTGCGTTTGTTCGGGGTCTGGGTTCACGACTAGGGTTGGCGGGGATATTGTCAGAATTCCGTGTGACCAACTCCAACCGGGCCGACGAGTTCATCAACCGATCGTTGTAACCTGGACATTTCTTCCGCCTTAAAAGCAGAAATTACGACGACAGCTGATTATTGGCTGACCAGATTCCTCATGTCCGACCTGACTCCCCCCCCCCCAAGCCATAAATACACGTAGGATGGATTCCGAGTGCAGGCTTGTTATTTCGAGCCGGTTGGGTATACACTACACTCAAAACTTACTGACGTCATTACCAGTGTCGGAATCGTCTTCTAATTCCAGCGGAAGCCAGCCGTACTGGCTGCGAACGACGAGCGCGACCGGGCTACGGCCAGCGGAATGAGGGTGGCTGCTGGGCGGGGACCAACCGCGCTCCCGCTAAACGGACCGACGACTTCCCGGCGACAAGACGGATGGCGAGCGTGTGAATAGACGGCTTCGCTAAATAACCGCAAAATGCACTTACACAAGTCGGCCGCCCATCCTTTCGTCACGTTCCTGCCGCTAAGTACCTTTACGTGGAACAGCAGGCACGGAAGGTGTTCGACCTGGAAAACCGAAATAAAGTCGAGAAGCAAATGATTAATTAAGAGAAACTACAGGTTTATGTCTTTATACGTGCAGAGGAGGATGGTGTAGTCTCGCGGTAAATGATACTGAACTTTCCTTTGTTTTCAGAGAACGTCTGGAATATAGTAAGCGTGGCTGGCGAAGTGCTATGATAATAACCTGTCTCGTCTGCGCGACATTGCAATAAATTATAGCATGACGTCTGTAAACGGACCTTAGCGACCCTGATCTGACACTAGAAACCGCATTGGCTTCAGGCTGAGCGGACCTCGTTCCATGATTCGTCCTTTCATGTGTCGTCCAAATGTCAAGTCCTTAAACGATTATTATTAGTCAGTAATTAAAACCACCGGAATAAACTTGGTTTTCAGTTAGATTTCGAGCCACCAGCCACCTGCAGGGGTTCCTTTCTTCGCCTCCACCCTTTCTCCCGAGTTGACACGAGGAGAAACCGCACGAGAACAACGCCCGGTTGTTATTGGCAACATCCGGAAGGTGAGCGGCGGCGGGGGGGGGGGGGAGCTGTTAAACCGATCAGGCACAGCTCCGGGAGCTGAGTGTATGGAGACGTGAAGACGTAACGCGAGATTTGTAAGTGATAGGCATATAGGAGTTTACATTGTCTACAACCATATCGTCATGAAAACTAGGTGACATTTTTACTTTCTCAATTACGTGCGAGCTGATATAATGAAAGCAATACAAACCTCGAAAACTTGATACGGGTCAAATCTGCAGAGTAAAAAAAACAAAATAAATAACAGATAAAAAAAAAGATCAATACCATCATAAAAAGTCTCAAAATAAAAAAAAAAAAAAAAAACAAACAAAAAACAAAAAAAAAAAAAAAAAAAAAAAAACAAAACAAAAAGTTTGTCTTTTCTTTAATTTAACGATTTTATTTGCAATTTTCAGATATGGGAGGGACGATAATTCAGAACTTCTCTCTAAAAAGAACAAAAGTAAATAAATACAGGAAACTAAACTTGGATTAAGATTGGCTCGGAGAGTAGCGCGCTCTCGCGCGCGCCTCGCGCGCGCGCTCGCTCGCTCGATGATCGAGCTATCGAGCACGCTCCCCAGGCTCTCTCGCGATCTCTCGAGCTATCTATCAGCTCTCTCCCCATCTCTCTCTCTCTCTCGCGCTCTATCTATCTATCCACTCCCCATCTCGCTCTCTTCTATCTATCTAGCGATCGAGCCACTCTCCCCATCTCTCTCTCTCTATCTATCTAGCTATCTATCTATCTCTCTCTCCCCATCTCTCGCTCTCTCTCTCTCTCGCTCTCTCCTCTCCTATCATCTATCCACTCTCCCCATCTCTCTCTCTCTCTATCTATCTATCCATCCTCTCTCCTCTCTCTCTCTCTCTCTCTCTCTCTATCTATCCACTCTCCCATCTCTCTCTCTCCTCCCCTACCCCCACCTTCTCTCGTCACCCATCTATCAGTCAGTCTCTTTTCCGTACAATCTGGTCTATCACACAAACACGGGCAAACCGTCGGATAAAAAACTCACATATATTTCATTTTTGCCGGTTTGTGAGCGCGCGTGTGTGTATGTGTGTATATGTGTGCGTGTGTGTTTGTCACTTACGAGTTCGGTTCGTTCATGGATTCTTGTTTCGTGGACGTGATCCGCAGCTTCGGAGGGCGAATTTTTGCGTTTCTGTTTTCCCAGGAAAACTGTCGCTTGACAGGTGACTTGGGATGCGTTGTCACAGTTGAGTCCGCGACCTGCGAAGCAGAAGTGAGATAGTGGTCAACCTTCTCTGGCGTGAAGTCAACGTTGTCCTCATTTTCGAAGGCAGAAACGAGCTGAAGATGTACACGGAATAATAGATATTTCAATAAATAAGAGTGCCAATGTACAGTTTCTATCCTCGCTGGTGGAGTAGCGACTGAAATGAGATTAGGGAATACGATATTGTTTAACTCTGCTAATCGCTGTGACGTCATATTTCCGGTTCGAAAAGCTCCCCATTGGTTGCGTTCAGCCGGCAGTGTGTGTGTGCTCATTGATAGAGCATTCCAAGTGCGGCGCGTCTACAGAGGAATGTGGCCGGCCACGCAGCTGTCGGTCTTCACGGTGTCGTGCGCGGTTTTTAATCACCATCAATCAGATGGTCTCACTATATATTACATTAAACCTCGTTAATTTATTATTTCTTAAAAGTCGTGTTTAAGCAGTCTTATCAGGACTTTGTAGATAATTGTTTTTCTTTCACTCCGGTGTAAATATACAACGGATCGGTTAGTTAGTTACCAGTGCATGTTAGACAGGCGAAAGTAGGTTACCCAGCGCCCAGAGAGACACGAACATGTGAGTAGAACATTGTACGACGACACTTATAATTGCAGATTTATTGGTATTTTCGTAACCTTTAACTCGCCAACACAACGATAGTGTAGAGGTAAGGAGACAGCGAGCCATTCACAGTTGACGAAATCCCTGCTCCCCGGGCGTGAGAAATAAATTAGTCAGTGCTGCGTTCACTATACACAGTCTTTGCCAGTAACCCGCTTTACTTGTTAGTAAGAAATACTTCATCATATTGAATCTGACGCCCAGCTTAAGCAGTTCAAAATCACAGCAGTGTTCTAGTACAGGAAACAGAACCTTCCATGTGTCAACAAGTTGTGTAACTGGGTTTTTTTCCCCCAACAGCTTTATGAATTCACGGGGTTCGAAGAATATTATACACTCACCCACACACACACACACACACACACCACAGGGAAAAAAAACACACAGAATACAAACACACTCACCCACACACACACGACTCTCACACATACGCAAGACATCACTCACACACACCGACTCTCACACATACAAAACATACACTGATACATACACAGACATACAAATAATACACAGACTCTCATACATACACAAGACATATACATTGATACACACAGTCAAACACACTCACCCACACACACAGACTCTCACACATACGCAAGACATCACTCACACACACAGACTCTCACACATACACAAGACATTACACTGATACATACACAGACATACAAAAATAATACACAGACTCTATACATACACAAGGACATATACATTGATACACACAGTCAAACACACTCACCCACACACACAGATTCTCACACATACGCAAGACATCACTCACACACACAGACTCTCACACATACACAAGACATACACTGATACATACACAGACATACAAAATAATACACAGACTCTCATACATAAGACATATACATTGATACACACAGTCAAACACACTCACCCACACACAGATACACAGACTCTCATACATACACACAGACATACAAACACACTCACCCACATACAAACACTCACACACATACTTTTGCAGGGAACTCGAACTCTAGAACCCGGTTGGACCCTAACCAACTTAATGCCTGATTTTTGCTGTTGTGAAAAAGAAAGAAAGAATAAAAATGAAAAAAGAAAACAAAAAAATTTGCTAAAACCCCGAAGCAGTTTTATAGTTCACGTTTGCTCTATATCTACGGCCCTGCGGCTCGTGGTCAGCAGCTAGGTGAAGTTTAAACACAAGCAAATAAATAAATAAATAAATAAATTCATTCCCATATTTAGATGCTCCGGTCGCATTTAAATCTGCAGTTTTTCTAGACTGAATATCTCTGGTTTCCTTCCACATCTAAAAAAAGAAAATAAAAATTTCTAGTAGAGGTCTTGCAGTAGTCGTGCGGCTGCCCTCCGCTTGGTTCAGAAAACTGACACCAGGGGGGGGGGATTCCTCAGGTGGATGCTTCATGTAGCGACGACGTCTGCGAGCGGATTTGAGGAAGAACACTCACTCACACACACACACACACCAACACACAAACACACACGCACTACTCACCAAAAAAAAAAAAATCTTGGAAGAAAACACAATTATGAGCAAAAATTATTTTAAAAATAGTATAACTATTTATTTCTCATCATAGGATGATCAATGAACATTCTTTGCATGGATGTAAAAAAAAAAAAATAAATAAACTTTGACTTAAACATTTGCTTCACCGAAATACCCACCTTTGCTCTGATAGCATCTTTGGAAATTCTGGGGAGTCTATCAAGTAGCTTTTAATGTTCAGGTGTCATTGAGTTTCGTGCTGTCTAGAGGTGTCCCCATAATTCTCTTGCGTTTATCTGACATCATTTCCTGACATTTCTGTGGAGTTTATCCCACAAGACTTCAGTGGATGATGAGTCAGGTGACCATGGTGGACAGATATTTTCTGGAGGACTGACTCTCTGCTCGCTGTTGCTCTCCACACATTGTCTGCATAATTTAGAAGTGTGCTTGGGGTCATTATTTTGTTGCACAATGAACTCTCTACCTATTAGTAAACTTCCACAATGAATCCCATGTCTTTGCAGAATACCATGGTAACACTATTATCAATGTTCTAATAATTGTACAAAAATCACCAACTATGTTAGCTCCAAAACACATCAAACCATTATGCTACTTCCCGTAAGAGCAATACACTGTCCTGACAAGCATTCTCCAACTTGTCTGAATGCAAACACTCTACATTATGACCCAAACACCTTAAACCTTGACTCAGCAGTCCATAGCACTTTATTCCAGCCTTCTATAGTCCAATGTTTGTGTAATTTTACTCATTGCAATCTTTTTTCCCTATAAGATCTAAGCATTGAGTTTTTCACAGCCACACCGACCATTTAAACCAACAGCTCTAAGACACTTTTTGACCATTGTTCGGGAAATAAGTTGTTTTTTTTTTTTTTTTTAAAGATGTTACTGTTCTTCCTGTTGGCCTTCTATCTGTATTAGTTGTCTGATGTTTTTGAAGCATGCAGCGAACACCTTTGTTGGAAATACCATCTCTTTGTCTCTGTGTCTGCCTGTGAGGGCTTTCCTTCCTTAAGTACAAACAGCAGATCAAATTTCAAGATCAATATGCATTCATTTTGTCATTCTGACAAATGAAAGAATTACAATAATCGTAGGCTTCAACAGTTGTGATTTAGAAACATTTCAAGATCAATTTGTAATGATTTGTGACATGTGGCATCAAGTTATCAATTCGTTGCTCATCCAATCAAATTGCCACATGAATAGGAGTAAGTTCTGGAAACCTCCCAGCTACTTTTGGTATTGCATTTTTGTTCTGAAGCACAAAGGTGGGGTCAAAGGTTGAAGTCAAAGTTTAAATTCGCAGTGCATACCTTTAAATTCTGGTACAAACTACTAATAATGCTGTCTACCTTTAATTAATCCCACATAACTCCTGTTAGTAACCCTTATAAAAGCTTTGAGATCCCCCTTATGGCGACAAATGATGAGCCCTTACATTCTTGCAACAAAGTATCACAAACTTTCTGTAAATCACTGCTTTCGAAAATTCCTTTTTCTGGAAGTCCTCCCACTCTTAGGCGATATATTTATCTGATGCGCATTCTTGAGATCGAGTGATGTAAGCACGCATTAGCGGGATATCTATCCACTTGTTGTTTACTGGTATCATGCCAAGAGCAGATAGGAAAAATTACACGCCAAGTTTCGTCTTTGTATCGTAGAGCGAACTGAACAATTGGGCGCCGAATGAGGAAATTGTCATCACCTTGCAACAACGTGAGAACTCGCACGCAGTCGACGAGAGCCGCCAGAAGCCGTTTTGAAACGAAAACCACAACTTCCGTAATTGTTGTTATCCACCACGTTGTTAAGCACATCAACGCTCAACAACGACTTTGTTAGTAAAACCCTTAAAAACTCTTCCTTATTTGTTACTATAGAAAAGTTTTATATCGCCTATTTTTACTTCCGTTCTCCCTTTCAATTGTCTTCATTCATTAATTTTGTATTGTTACTTTATTATTCTATACGTATAGTGTTATTAAAATTTTGTGTTCCCATTTTCTAATTGATAATTAAATAATTTGATTAGTTTTAAGTGTAGTCCATCATTAATGTACCTTAATTTTGATAAACTAATTAAATTACTTTAACTACATTTCCACATCGCAATTTCGCCAAAACATGCAACAGAACAAAAAGATTTTAAATTTCTGAAAAAATAACCTTTTAATTCTTGTACTTATACTTCTGCTGAGTAGTGATGGTTGCCAAATTATTTTAAAATTGGAGAGGCCAAATGAGATGAGTGATGCAAGCATACTTAAAATATAATCGGAGTAATTTTAGATATAATATATACATTTGGCGACAGGGGGCGCGCATGGTCGTGCCTCGAACTCAGTAAAATTTTAGCTATCTCTCCCTCTTGCTACAAGTTTAGTGAAAATTCTCCTGCAGGTGACATAATTCTAAACTGGCTAAACCGTCTACTATATTGGAAAATGTTTATTAGTGAAAACATTGTGGACGAAAATATATAATGAACGTTAACTGCTTGCTAATGTGCGCTATCCATCCAAAAATATGAATAACTGTTTAACTTCATAAGATAGAACTGCCACATATTTAAAGTTTGGAGTGATGCGGCAGTGCTGAATCCTAAGCTACTCCGACATAGCAGCCACCTTGGCTGATAAAACATTCAGTCTTTCTTGTCAATGCCTTAAGCGCATTCTCTGGCTGTTAGATTGTAGCTTTGATTCAAGCAGTGAGTCAGAGCCGCATTGTCAAGAGGGTGGGGCAAATGTCTCGCTCCCAAAATAATACAGCCGAACTGATTAATATATACGTAAAAAAGACGGCCCTCCTCGATACACACTGTTGCTCCGGGCCTTCATAGGGCCCACCGTAGAGTTTTACTGCAGATTAGGGGGGCTGTGACGTACGGACAGGTGATTTTTGTGGCTTCTCAAAATGCTTCATCGACAGCTGTAAATGGTCTCTTGAGTTAGTGCCTGGTCTACCAAAGTGTTTTCTAGCACTAGCTGAATTCATCCGACTCCTGATGTAGTTGTCGTATGGCAGATTCTCGTTCTGTTTTTCCCCAGACTTTTGTCTCGCCGACTCAAATTCAGAAAGCCACAGGGTACTATAAAGATCTCTCTCGATCGTCACCATTTTGGTTTCGCAACAGTCCGAACAATAAATGAAAAAATTAAGCATGAGGAGTTATAAAACTGGAACCCCTAAAAGACTTTATAAACGCCCTATATATATAATTGTGTAACAGAAAAGATTAGGTACAAATGTAATTACGTGCATGAGGAATATAATACATTAATATTATTCAAAAGATATAATAACACTTGAAAGAGCAGAAAAGGTTTACTTGAATACGCTTTTGCTTGTTATATTGTTTCCAAGAACTAAATAATAATAATAATAATAATAATAGTAATAATAATAATAATAATAATAATAATAAATATAATAATAATAATAATAATAATACAATAATAATAATAATAATAATAATAATACTAATAATCATCATCATCATCATCATCACTCTCATCATCTACGAAATCCAATGCAGTTTCAGTATTCCAACGAACCGAGCCATTGTGTTATCTGCGACCATCACTCAAGACTATCCAACGAGGAAAGAACAAGAGTTACCTTAAAAGATAAAAGCTCTAAACGTGACTATACTGCAAAGAAATACTAAATTACTAAGGGTACCATCTGAAGATATGATTATTACAAGGAAGCTCGGGGAAGAAAGACGCCTAAATGAAGATGAAGAAACATGAGATGACGAATAAGGGAGCCAGTGGTTTTCCAATAAGGAAAGGTCCTACAAAAACACGGTGTAAATGGAAAGTAAAAATGAAAAGGCCATTCTTCAGACGAAGAAACAGAACAAATGCAATGGACATGAGCAAGAATTTGAGCGTCGAAGATTGGAAAGTGTATACTTTACAGGTGAGTAGTAACTGAAATGTTTGGGCGAAGGCGAAAGAAGCTTGTTCAAAGTCGAGTTGGCAACAAGCTGGTGTGTGTAACTAAGACAAGCGGTAAAACATCAAGAAAGTGCGATTCTAATTTTAAGGTGACTATTCACAAGTGCAGCCGGAAAAGTGGCTCCAGCCGATGCCTGAATAAACGCTACGAAGTAAGGAAAGTCTGCATTCATCACCTAATGATTTAATTTGTATTCCAGCACAACTTTCAAATTGTCGTCTTGACAATTAATAAGACCAGTTATGATTATCGTCGAGTGTGTGTCGAACTGTATATCGAAAACATTAAAGAGAATCCAAAATCTCTCAGCATAACGATCGTTGTCTGCCACACACCGCCTTTGACCAACCAGTTTAGACCACGTCAAAGTGTTTGCGCGAGAATGACGTCATTATCCAATAAATACAAACTATCACACAGACAGCAGTCGGTTCGTACGCAAATTTTTTTTTTTTTTTAACTTTTAACAAAAAAAATTTTTTTTAAAAGAAGATTAAAAGATTTCATTTTAATCTATTATGCCTGTTTGTTTGCTTACCACCAGGGCTCCTCCCTCTGTCTTTGTCGTCGTTTCGTGCCGAAAAGAGTCGGAGACGTACGTATCACCCGACGGTTGTCAAACTGACGTCAGTCGGAGATCTCAGACAACGGACCAACCATTTTCAGAGAATTTAGCTGTTTCCGCTTCTTTGTTTTGCTTCCCTGATCTGAGGTAATTCCGCTTCGACGCGAGACCCAGAAATCCTGACATATTGTATTAGAACTAAAATAATCACAGTTGCTTTGTTTGTAAAATCGCAAATAATACAAACAGTGGGGATGCGTTTCTAGCAAATAACCGAATAACTGTCTTTTCTGTCACATATAAAAACAGTGCCATCATACTTTCATTCTGAAACTTTTTGGCTTTAGTCATCAAGACAGAAGAAAGTGAAGTATATCACTTTCTGATGAATTATAATATTTGATATAAAACTTCATATGTGCCGTTTGATTCTTGATTATTAAAGATGACTATCCAATTTCAAAATAATGAAAGGTCGTCTTTCCCGACATTTAATCTCGGTAGTGTCTGACCTAATGTTTCGTTTACTCTCACTTATACTAATTAATAAATAGATAAACCAACAGACAAAATTATAGCTACAATTTTCCTTTTCAACATATTTGCTGTATAGTTACTTCTATGGCCGTCTTTACTAAAACACTGCCATCTATATTCAAATGTTTTGGTTAATACCTACTCGGTTTTTAGTGGTTAATACGTTTTGACTTACCAATCTATAAAAAAACTGATCAGAATCTGTTTTCTCCAATCAATTCAGCATAAATGGAATTTCCCTTCAAAACTTATCATATGTTGGCAGAGAAATAAAATTTTAAAAAGTCAAAGAAACAAAAAAAATGGTGAAATTTTGCAATGTGGTGTAAGAGTTTTGTCGCCTACTGTGCTTGTATATACACACCCACTATCAGCAGTTATGGTTCATACGAAAATTCCTCATCTCCTCTTATGACTTAATGGGATCAGCCCAGAAGATTGAGCATTTAACTGCTCTTTTCAATGACAAAAGAGAAATTTAATTGCCTTGCAATTTATCTTTGTAGACCAGGACTCGCCAACCTTTGTTGTGCTGTGAGCTACTTTTTGCTCGGAAGTTATTTACTGAGCCTACTCACAAGTTAGAATGCGGAACATAAAACTTTAACATTAAAATAACATGTTGATATAAAATTAGCATAAACTTGTAAAACGTCTGACGCTGATTGTCATCTGCCAGCAGTCTGGGTACGCTAAGTGAGTAGGACGTCACGACCAATCCTGACGTGAATCTGTCATTCTTGTGCGATATTATTATCCTATGAAAATCGTGTCAGGAAACAACGATCCAAATAAGTATGTTGAACCAAACAACGTTTTCAGTTGCATAGCAGAATTCTTTAGAATTAGGTCACGGTTAGCAAGAGTCCAAAAGTCTCCATCTAAACTTTTACATTCAGTTGGATATCATTTTGAAAAAAATATTATTTCCATTCTAAGCTGAGTTTTCTTCGATGTACACCACAAAAAAAATGGCAACGAGTATTAAAATCTGGGTAGCGCCCATCAATTCTTTCATGGGACAAACAAATCTGTCACTTTCGTAGATATTTTTTGTCAATTCTCACGTTTCTAGTTCAGATATTAAATTAGAAAAATGATTCAGTTCTCTTTTTCAATGGTTGAAAGTCCCTCGGTCAGCCTTAATTTACCAGTGAGGTCCGTCAAGATTGGTAGCTCTGAAAACCACAAACTGTCATCCAGTTGTTCAGATTGTTCATTCGGTGATTGCAAAAATTTCTCGAGACGAGGCGATACCTTTCCTTTGCTTATTTATCACATTTCTGTAGGTAGCAACGGCTCTCCATACTGGCGATCAAGCTCGTCAAAACTTTTAAATACCCTTTGTAAATCCTTTTTACGTATTGAATCGACAATTCTAACCACAATACTTATTACATCTTTAGGTTAACAGTTTTTCCACACAATGAATGCTTTTGTAGTCCGGAGTAATTTAAAAATGTACAAACATCCTTACATCTTTGTCAAAGTGATACAAGTCCACAGTCATTACTGAAACGCCATCCGTTGTAATAAAAACAAGCTTTTGTGACCGAACACCCCCTTTCATTAATATGATCCCTGTATATTATGTCTTCTAGCAAAGACACCGCTGTGCCGTGCAAATATCAATCGACCACTCCAACTGTAGTGAAAAGTATGAATTGGAGTCATACGTCGGATTCAAGCTGTGCAACTACATCACCAGCCAATTTTCTTGAAGAGAGTCTATGGATGACTGCCTCCTTAATAAATGTTTCATCGCTTCCTTTCAGTCTAAGAGTAAAAACAGCGTCGTGATTGGCATTTAATGTCTTGAACTGTCTTTCAGCGTTTTCCTTTATAGTTAATAAATTTATCGAAAAAGTACCACTGGCCGTTAACTATAACAGTACTGGTGTGCGGCTCTGTTGAATTTCTAACCATAGCCAAAATATAGCCTTTCCTGTTGTCTATATATTAATACCTACCAATAATAGGTTTTAATTGCTTAAAAACATTTTCAAATTGGCAATAGTGTGAACGGCCACATTAACCTAATATTAATTTAAATCTTATCACGTGTATGTTTCTTTCTTTCTTTGCATTCTGTACGTTTATTATTTACTAATTATATTTTTATTTTCTTATTATTATTATTATTATTATTATTATTATTATTATTATTATTTTATTATTATTATTATTATTATAATAATAATTATTATTATTATTATTATTATTATTATTATTATTATTATTATTATTATTATTTCGGCAGATTGTTTCCAAGTAACTTGAATCAGTTTCAGGTGTGTGACATTGAATTTAATCAACCAATCAAATTAGATTTTCAAAACTGAATAGCTTATGTGTGTGTGTGGTGTGTGTACGGACTTTCACGAAAAAATCCCGAAGAAGAAGAAAACATTAAAAATGTAATCGTTGCAAATTCATTGTTCAAAACTTGAGTGAAATAATAAAATAAACTCTAATAGTCAAACACAACTGGTTATACTGCAGTACAAGTTAAAAGAATTTTCTAACAAACTCTTGATCTCAAGCGCAGTTTTTCGATTTCTGCGATCCTTTGATTTGAATAGTACTGTACTTGTAAGTTCCATTAATCGTTGATGGCAATTTAAATTCTATAGAAAAGCAGCCATACACTGAAAGCTTAACAAAACAAAAATACCAAAATGGCGACATAAACGGTAAATAGAGGGAATATTTCTAACTGTGTCTTAGTTCATCTTGACCTGAGAATAACCCGGTTCCGGCACAAAAGAATGCCACAAAAATCGGAAAATGGTGCCGCGTACATTTGCCTAAGTAAAAAGTAGGAGAAATGGAGACAGCAGATCAAGGGAAAAGATACTTGGGAACAGAAGTTTTATTGTCGTTAAAGTGAGATTCAGTAGCTTGATAAATTAGAATTCTTGAGCTTGAAGGTTGAAGTCAGAACAAGATGTCGTCAGTAACTTGATGTCATCCAAAAGAAATTTATGATTTAAATTTCAGAGAAACGTGATTCCAAAGAGCCTAACCCTAACCCTGCCGGACAGAGATGCGACGTCAACCTCTCGTGAAACATGCGGCTTGGTCTTGTTTACGCAGGCCGCCTGATACGGGCGACACTGAATTAAGTAGATAACGCGCCATCTGTCCCATAGAGTAGACCATTTATACCGAGGGTTGAAAAATAAAACTTTACGTTGTGAAAAGATACAGTGAACACAAAGCCTACTTGTTTTGCAACATCGTGTTCAGGTATCTGATGTAGATGAGAGTTTTTAAATACAAAACTTACATTGTTACAAATGACAATGGTTAGAAACTATTAGGCTCTAGTATTTTAGTAATATAGGACACTTCTCGTGAAAATTAGTAGGAAGAAAAACACAGGGAGAGAGTAAACAATCTCATTGACAAGCCAGTATATGTAGGTTTACGTAAACAGAAACATCTAGATGATGTTGTTCTCTGTAACTGCAGAGGGTGTCAACAAAAGACAATTTGCCTCACCCCCATAGTAAACTATGACCAGAACCTGCCAAGTATTCAATAATAATGACAATTTTTTGGTGGCGGCTTTCTAATGTTAGATCTTGTCAATTTTTTCACAACTAAAAACAAATTTCAAAAGGAAAGCGATTTACTTCATTTATCATTGACCTTGCTGGACGTTTTTGACGCATTTTCCAGAATTATCCGGATGTCTTTATTGAGTGAACACGAGTGCGCGGAGTTGCCTTTCCCTAGCCGCTAGCAATCGGTTTGTAAATGCAGCGTTAATTCCATAAAAACCATTAAATACAGTGGCGCCACCTGGCTACGCAGTATTCGCACGTGCGAAGTCTTCTTCAACAAAGTGCGTCTTATTGAAATGTATAAGTTGTTGTTAATACAGAACTTGGATGTTTTCATAATGAACCCTGCTGCGCTGGCAAATGTTAAATGATATTTTAAAACAAAGAAGACACAAATCCAAATAGATATTTCACTTAACAGATAATTGAGAAAAATAATTAATTAATATTTTACCATCCATCGCACGATTACCTGAGAAAGTCTACCTGGAGTCTATGTATTCGGGTTTTCGAGTCCATCCCAAAAGAACTCATTGGGAACGGCCTCCTTGGACTCAGACGCGTGAAGAAAGCGAAGAGCCTTTTTTGAAGAGATGCCAGCCTCATCTCCGCTTGCAGTAGTTCGTTTGCCCACCACCACCCCCGCCGCCTTCCTAGTTTTCATAGTGCGCTCCAAGGGTCACAGCCTTAAACGACACAAGCGCGATAAGGCAAGATAAAACCCCCACGACCCAAGCGCTACTGGTTTCCTCGGAGAGCTGATAACTTTCGTCTATATCCTCATTCACTTGTCAGTAAAACCGTTGATAGTTCCCGGATGTTTGTTCTAATTAAGTTTGTTTTTTTGTTGTTGTTGTTTGTTTTTTTTTCCTTCTTCGCGAACAGTTCGGAAATGGTTCTGTACCCTGAGGAAGACTTCTTCAGATCCCACATGATGCTAAAATCCTTTTCTTTTTATAAATACAATTAGTATTCACTTCGACTGTGCAAAAAACCAGTTACGAGTAAACAATAGCCTCTAGAGTCCAAAATGAGAAAAACAGCCCTGGCTTCCGCCTGCGCCTAAGGAACCATAGCTTGTTGATGAATTCGAACTCGATAACGGTATTCGCTGGCACGGTTTCTACAATAGCGCCCCCTTCTGGCGGCTCGGCGGCGTCGCTTTGTCAAATAATGATGACTGTTGGCTTTCCCGCCCGTCGCGTGGTCCACTCTGTGAACTGAATCACCACCAAACTCGCGATTGGACTAAACGACTTCTGAACCGCAAACAGGCTGAAGGCACTAGTTTGTACGTGCAATTTCGTACCCATGGCAATTGTAGAACCCTATCGCTTCGTTATTCCCGTCCATTCTGTCTTGTTGCCGTCAAAATCGTGTTTATAATCTCTTTCTTTAAATTCCTGATGAAAATAAATACATGTGCACGTGTACTAGGATTGAGAAGGTGTTAAAATGAAGAGAGACTCTAAACACACGCGCGCGCACTTGACTTGCATAAAAATACTGTTTAATGGCATTCTCTTAAGAAACCATCGAAGGACACCTACACGTGTAACGGTTCGTGTTGTGGTCTCCTGCTGACGTCGATTCCGGTTTGCCTACTCCCTGGGACGTGCTATCGTTGGTGAGGTTTTTCCACAAGGCTCAATCCTATCACGGCATCCTTCTCACAGGGAGTACTCGCTCGCCTTACCGGTATGAGAAGGCTCGGGTAGATCTCAGAGAACATTAATCGAGTTGAGACAATTCTGAAGCGCCAAAATAGATAAATAACTAGATTTTTTCAACCTTATTAGGAACCAAGATTAAATGGATTGGACAACCTCATAAATGAAAAATAGAGCTTGGTTAGAAGGCTGAACAAATACGTAGACCAAGGACCCGCTTGGTAAATGTGACCCTCCGAGGCAATAATACCAAGAGTTAAAATAGGGCAGGTAACTGAAGTCACCTATTATATCCTAGTAGGAGTGGAAACACCACGTGATATAAGGAAGTATTACAAACAGCATTACCTTTTTCCTTTCTGATATTTGTCTAGACACTTGAATTACTCTGCTTTTTAACTTGCGCTGTAACGTATTAAAATCACCTCGATGCTATCGCCCAGTGAGAAATACAGGGCTTCGAAAAGAATGCAGTTTCGAGGCCCGTAGGCATGGAATGAATGTCGTTTTTACTCACCGCTTATACTATTTCTGCTGTTGTGTTAATTTGCGGAAAGTACCAGTGGCAAAGGTCACGCAAAATGTCATTTATAGGTTATGGGCGTCAATATTCAATGGTGAACATTCGCATTAAATAGGAGCCAATTATGTAATTCAATTTTGGAATGTGTGGAACAAAATCTGCCCCTCGCGGATGGAGGACTCATGGGTTGAACATTTTCTCCGGTAGTCACCTGAGCTCGTGAAAGCTTATCAACAAGATGCGCATAGAGATGTCCAACGTGGCGCGGGCTCGCTGAGGAAACCAAACGTTAATGTCGATCGCAGTCCACAACCATATGTTGTAAAAATACAAAATAAGATCGACTGATGGTAGTGCTTTCACTTTCACTGGTAATAGTATATCTCTCAGTAAGGGTATAGATAGCATCCGTACGTTTTTTCCTGAATGTTATTCTGTTGGTGACCACACTATTCGCGTTTCCATCATTTGATGATTGCACCAAGGTATTTAAAACTACGTTCTTGATTTAGTTTGTGGCTTCCTATGATAATTTTGCAAGCAGTATCTTTTCTAGACTGTAAAGTGTAAACGATAACCATATTATATTCGTCAAACTATGCAAGAAAACTAAACAAAACTTACATTATCCAATGTTGTTTTCAATATCCATGAAAGTGATAGAAAACAAATATTCTAATGACATCTTTAAACATATTTGGTAGCTTTTTATTTATAAAGTTTACATTTCTTCTTTCAAATTGTATTAGGTATTATATTTAAGTCAAAAATTCTATCAGCTAAGTGTTCACGAAAGATATCGGCCCGACGTAAATATTTAGTCACGTGATCACCAAAGCAAAATAGATGGCTGAAGCCACAGCAATGCAAGCAGAGAGAGAGAGAAACCACATTTGCTTATTACACTTGCATAGTTACCCACTCATCCGGACGATGATAACGTTAAAGGAAATGATAGACTGAGAAGTAATATAAAGATAAAACTGGGAGAAAAAAAACAATTGATTTAGGTGAATGAGCAAGAAGGCTGAATAGAAGCGGGCTTGACGAACTTAAACATTCGGAATATACAGACACACTTCAAAATTAGCAGCACAATCGATGAAATATTCATTAAAGAATCATTTTGTTTTTCTAAATAACGCGGCGAGACCAATTTATGAAAAAGTCCAGTTTTGCGACATAATCGCAATATTGAAAACTTTCATCTCTGTATCCGGTTTTCTTTTCTTACCTAATCCAACGGATCTTTGCCAATCTTCCTGGATAAATGCGGTCTCTCCTATAGGAAGAAGTGGCAAGATCTTCTCATGGCACGCAGCGCACAAATAAAGAATGCTACAATTACACTGCAACGCTTGATAACCAATCGAGCGATCAGGAGTCTGCTCCCTCGTACTCGACTGCACTTCACCTCTGACATTGTGAAATCTTGTTCTAAAACTAGTGCAATTGATGCAATGATGAAAAAACGGAAGCTGACCTATTCGCGATAGAACGCCGATCTTTAGTCCGTCCTGGCTTTCTTTCCCGTTCCATTGCACGCACTAGCTAGCATCCAGTGACAGAGCTCTACGCAAGCGTGACGAGGGAGCCAATATGATCAAAGAGTAAAGAAATTTTTAAAAACAAAAAAAAAAAAATGGACTCACCGAACTACTTCCGTATTGAACTGATTTACTTTTAAAATGCAGAAGCAGTAATATAAATCTGCTAACAAACTTAGGCGCGCAGGCGTGCGAGAATCGAAGATAAGCAGCGATTTCGAAAGAAGGCCAGCAGCTAGCTGGACACATGAAGGAAAACCTATTTACCTCTCGGTGTCTCGCTTTTAACGGCACACGCCGTTCGTCCCTTGCTCCTTTGGCTGGCCGAGTATTAACTGTGACAGGAAAGCACGCAGATGTTTACTAGGTCGGGGCTGGCGCGTTATCAGCGCAACGACAGAGTTTGTCAGCTAGAGACGACCGGCGTTTCCTCTTTCTCTCGCTTTTTCCAGCCTAATCTGGCTGTTGACCTAGCAGCCAGCCGTCACACGTGACAGCGCGCGCTCTCAACTCTGCTCGAATGAGAGCCGGGTCAGATGATCGAAGAAATGCTGCGGAGAGAGATAGGTGCACGCACATGTGTGTGTGTGTGTTGTGTGTGTGTTGTAAAAAACCGGACATTTAAAAAACACCGAAAGTATCGATGCGAATGGAAAAGGTGAGATTTGAAACATGTAACTGGTTATTAGGTTATTTTTATAAACACACACAGTACTATAAAAGCGAGCCTGCCTGACGCTGCTGGAGCCTTCATCAGACACGAAGCGTTCCAGTGCAAGCTGGATAATTAATATATGTAAGTGATATGTTTCGAAATCTTTTTAATCACAGATATTTAGAGTAAACAGTAAATTAAACAGCGGCTATTACAACAATGAGAAGTAAAAAAAATCATAAATTCCAACACGATTCTTTATTGTTCGTGGTATGAATTTTCCAAACTATTTACAAACGAATGTCTTTCACCACCGTGGATTAGAAACAAGTTTGGAAATAACAACAAAGCACGTAAATTTAACTGAATACAAGTAGAAACAACACCCACAGTAACGTCAACGCTTCGTTATAGTGCCCTTTCACACATTAAAAAAAAAAACAACAAACTAATCGCCCATTTAAAAAACACGTCCTTATCCTTCAGGCGATATGACTTTTCTTTTCTTTCAAAGAACCCGTTCTTAGTTTTCCGGGACGACGTTTACCCACAATGCAGTTAAAGGTTAATAGAGGTAATGACAATGGATCTGCCTATTGATGTGACCGCACACGTCTTGGAACGTAGAAAACAGTGTTTAATCTGGCTGAAAAATCCTAATAAAAAGAACAACGGCAGGGAAAAAAAAAAACAAACAAACAGAAAGAATATTTAAAAAGAAAGGAAACAAACAAACAAATTATTATTTATTCAACACGCAGATACTGCGCTACTGTTTTCCGGTCACAGAGCTTCAGCGCGCCATGATTGCTGAGTGAGTCTTTTTACCATCTCAAATTAATTTGTATTATACGCCTTCATCTATATTCTTTGTGAAATTAAAATTACTTTTTCTAATTTATTAAGTCCACTTAAAGCTGTGCAAAATTTGGTTGTATATTTTAAATGAACTGTAGCACTAACAGTTGTAGATTTAATACCACTATTCCAAGCAGAAAGAGTGTGTATTTCTTGTTTTAATTTTAAGCCGTCGACAAACCTTTTATATGCTGCATAATAATCGCGGTGGTTTCTATCGCTAGATGATGGTGATTTTACACCTGTAATATATTGTTGGTTCGTACCTATATTACCTGCCTTACCAACAGGACCAACAAGTTTTGAATATTTTGAATCTCCATCTGGTTGAATTAAAAAATTATTGTCAATATAAGTTTTATTTGTAGCATATGTTCCAGATGTCGGCGCAGCTAAATTTATAATTTTTTTTACTGTTTAGATTTATACTAGCTAGCTGTTGAGTCTTAAAGCAATATTTGCTAAACTATTATTATCATACTTT
The DNA here is from genome assembly GCA_018389105.1 of Nautilus pompilius. NCBI lineage: Eukaryota > Metazoa > Mollusca > Cephalopoda > Nautilida > Nautilidae > Nautilus > Nautilus pompilius. The sequence goes on along the minus strand of JACATO010000622.1, from coordinate 194,703 downwards.
TTAGTTATTGCATCATTATTGCTAGTTGGAGCATCTAGATTAGTTATGTTACTAGAATTCATATTGCCTGTAAAGAAATTGCTGTTTTACTTCATTATCTAAATAAGATCTATTGCTAGCATCTAAGTTACTAGTTGGACATCCTAGATTAACTATTGTGTTATTTTTCATACCACCATTAAATTTTGAATCATTAACATACATTTTAGTTGCTGCATCATTATTGTTAGTTTGATTTCTAATATTCATAATTTTGGTTTTTATTCAGTTTATATCCATAATTAAATATACAGTATCTTATCATGAATTATCCTATCATGCATATAAAATTCATAATTATTTTGCGCTGTAGCAAATGTCCATTCTTTAATTTTCTGTATCGTTAAAAATTTTAATTTGCACCAACAATTTTATCTAAAATCTTAGATATGCTTATTTAAACTTTAAATATCTTTTTTAAAGAAGGAAATGTTATTTAAAGCTTTGCATCTGAATTTGTTTCTGAATGGACTATTTGCTTTTATTTCTGACTAGTAATCTATCAACCACATATAAATTGGATTTAATGAATTAGGTAAAACATCATCTGACTTATGAGATCTCCCATGGGAGTAAAATCCGATATTCCCCTCCCCCCACCAGTTGCATGTATGTCAGATACTTTGAGAGTTTTTATGTTATCTTTAGATATGTTCATGTAGGGGTTGTTGGATGTAGCGCACCTATGTGGCGCCATAGAGATGCACACGGCTTGGTCCACACAATCTGATCTGCTAAAAGACCTAATTTCATTTCAGCCATCTTTAAACAGCATTCCAGGCTAGAGGACCGCTGTAAGTAACTGGCGTGGATCTGATTTATAAGCCTTTGACATACAACTGTAAGGTTTAGCCAAAAGTAAAAAGTAAGGCATCATATTGAAGATAATATATTCATTATACTATCTCTTGATGTTTGAAGTTTTAACTGTTCTGCTTTTGACGCACATCTTTATAATATCCGAAATCTGAGTCTGGATGATCTTTTTAAAAGATCTTCTCTTGTTAATTCACTAGTAGCTACATCATACTTACTGAAATTCTGAATAAAAGGACATGGAAAGACATCTTTTTTTTCTAAAACTTTCATCAGTTGTAGGTATACCAAATTGTTTTGGTTTTAGATTTGTCACTAACTTATCTAAACTCTTTCCCATAAATTTAAAAGAATCTAAAGATATAACTTCGAGACATTTGGCTAATTTTGAGAATTGAATATATTTATATATTATGCACTTGTTTTAAGTAGATTTAAAAAGATTTTAGCAATATCATCTACCACCGTATTTCTACCTCTATAAAGAATAGGTGTGGATTTTGCATAATCAGATACAACAATAAAAAAGATGACGAAATATGTCTATTATTATATTTTGTATTTTTAGTGTTAGTGCGACCACTTTTAGCAACTTAAAAATCTGCATAAATTACAAAAAGTACTTTTAATTGTGATGCGAGTTTTACATTTCTTTTCTTATCATGCGCTTTAGGAATTTAGGACAAACCTGTGAGTTGCCACTACATCGCTTTAAGTTTTATAAGTTTTTTCTCGTCTCTATGATTTAACAAACAGTTGAGGCATATAAAGATTTTTTATTTATCCTTGTTCTTTGCATTCTAATTAGTCTAACCAGATTTTTAATTAGAGAATAATGAATTTGAGTAATAAAGCAGAGATCTAAATGTTCACTCGCATTATTTAAATTTGTAATTCTATGAGGTAAACTTTGTTTTTATCTTCGTCAAGTATGTACACATTAACTGAAATGCTGTTGTTGTTACTTTCAAACTTATTTATTTTGTTTACTGCAGCAGGATAAGTAATGTCTTTCATACTTAATTCAGATTGATAATTTTGGTATTTCGTTACTCTATATGGGTGACTTAAGTATATACACCAAAGAAAATATTTTGTATCCTTATTTTGAATGTTTCATACATTTTCCTTTTTTAAAAAGTCGGGTAATTTTTACAGCAAACTGATAGTCTTTCTTATATCCACTTTGCTGATTTGTATATCGTGCTTTCGGCATGATAATCTCAGTCATTAAAAATGTTGTTTTTTTTTTAATTCTACATATAAATTTGAATATAAAATTATAACGATTTCTTAGCTTAAAAAGATTTTTCTAATTTTTGTCTCAGACGCTATGAAAAAAACCCTAAAGTTTTCAGATTTACACTTCTGATGATCTATAAATCAAAAAGTGCAGTATTATAACGTTCATATTGATCTTATCTGTCTTATAATAATTACGGTGTGATTTTTCCTTTAACTTAACATTAACATGTCTTTTTTAAATTGTTTGTGTCTTTTTTGTCATAAGCCTAATTGGCTTAAGAACTGGGTGTGATTTCTTAGGACCAGCTGACTTAAATATTTTAATTGCCTCCATTTATTTAGGCGAGATTTGGCATCGGCACCTGTTCATTAATACCTGTAGGAACTTTGTCACGAGTTTTATGGTTAGTTTTTATCAAGGAAACTTTAAAGATTAAGGTTAAAAAATAAAGTTTAAAATTTGTTGTTTAAATTTTTTCAAGTTTCAGATTTCTTTGTTACGTTTTTTTCTTCTTTCTTTAAGATTTGGAGTTGTTCGCAGTATTCTTAAAGCATTTTTAAAATAAGAGAAGCTTATTTTTCATGTAAATTTCTTTCCATCTAAAAATACCGAAAATCTCGTCCTCAGGTCCAAATAGAAATTTTTGTTGAATCGGTTAATAATCAACGTCATATTTAAGTGTTACACTTCACTTCACTTGTCCTATAGCCAAGAGGTCGCTGGGGGCACCCCGAGAGGTTGTGTATAGGGCACTTAACAACCTGGCTGGCGGAGCCCATCCCTCTCCAGATCGAGAGACTCAGGGTGAATGTCAGCGTCCAGCTGCTTCGGGAGTCTTACACTACTAACAACACAATTAATACGGTAGTTAATTTTCGTTAGAATATCCTCTGTAAATTATTCTCAAGAACTGAAGTCAACATTTTATTTTGTTATGTAAAAAACTATTCAATACTATTTCTCTTTTAAGTAGCTGACAGATCGGGATAACGGAAGTGGGGTTAGAATAAGGGAGAACGGTTGATTTGAAAGAAACTGGTAGCATTTGCAGGTGAACCGTATGAACTTCACCAGGAAAACGTTTTCATTTTCCACCCATAGTCAGACAAAGGTATTCTATTGATGGATGCTATAAAACACAACCTGTATCTTGTTGGTGTCGCGTGAGCAGTCAGCCGAACGATTTAGGTCGGTTTTTAGCATTCTATAAGTATCAAGTAAAACGTTTTTACACACTTTATTGTACAGTACCCTTAGGTCTATAAATTATCTAGTAAAACAGTCAGTAGTGAATACAGGCAGTTCCCGGCTTACGAAGGAGGTCCCATATATTCATCACTAAAATCAGTTTCGAACCGCGGCTATTTGCTGGCGCTTACGCGGCACTACTTTGTCCGGCGGTCGGCCTCCGCCCGCGCTTGGCGGTTCGGCGTCCCATCACCACCGCCAACAACAGAGAGTCCACTGGTCCGCGCCATTTTGTGTATGTTACTCGGAACTTAACTGCTCTGTTTTCTGCATTTTGTACGACCCTCATCACGACTGATAAAATTTCATTTTTTTTACATTACTGTACTTTACTATATATTGTTTAACATCACTTTATGTACAACATTTACAGGTATTGACATTATTTGTTATGCTGTAAGAAAGCTAGCTTACTTTCTTAATTTAGTTGCTACACATCAGTTGGTAATTACTATGAATCAGTACCAATGGCATCTATTAATAATTGATTGCTGGATTTCTAATGGATATTCCCAACTACTCTATTTACGTACTTCCGTTTCTGTGTTTGCGTTGGTGTCCAAATTTGTTTCAGAGCGAGACGGATGAGAAAGACCGGTGTGGAGTGCATGACTGAAGAACTTGCATGCCGTTGGGACTGGGCTACCCGACGCCATCTAATACATGTATTCAAGAGTGAAGAGCTGATAGCCGAATATCGGGCCTTCGCACTTGTTAGTAAATTAGTTTTTTTTTAACTGTAATTTTAGAGAAGTTCTATGTTTGAGAAGGTATCCCGGAAGCTCCATGTTGAGAGGTAAATGTGGCACCTACTGTGGGCATCTGGAATAGCCTTTCAATATTTTCTTTCAGTCACGAGGTCCGAGCGAAGTCCTGGTTGAAATGGAGATTTTGAGATGGTCTGAAAGCCCCCTTATTTATTATATTATTGTTCACTTTACAATTTTAATGCATCAGACATTGAAGAAGTATAAAGGGTCCGCTCACGTATGCAAAATTTTCATCTTTCTTCTTCTTTATCGTTAAAAATCAGCGCTTAATAAACATAGTCTTTCCTTAGTTTGCATGGTATAAAAACGCCATACAGGAAACGTAGGCTTAGTTTGTTCAGAAAGGCGAAGAGCTGCTCTGAAGTGCGGAGTAAAGTGGGTACACCTGGTTCTGGACGTAGACATCTGTAAACCTCTGTTTGTACCTGGAGCCTGCGTCGAAAGGATTATTCTTATTCCTTTTAATACGTAAATCTACTGTATAGTTCGCTGTCGACATTTCCGGGTCATTTGGAGCTTTCGATTACAGTTGTTGCTACAATTTAACCAGGTTTGACTCAGATGAAAATCTACCTCTTGTTCTCGTGATTCATCATTTAAACACGATCGAACCTCATTGGTTTCACCGAGAATGTATTATGTCGAGGTGCTTTGTCTCTTCGTTGATAGAACAGGGATTTCCTCAGATTGTACAGTCATTCCTGAACTCCGACTTGTGGGATTCTAGCGCAAATATTTTTCAATAATAAGGAACTGTAAATCTGCTACTGTTTTTTTTTTTTTTTCCCCAACTAACATGGAAAGCGTGGCGTGTTTTAGATTCCGTATCCGGTATTCTTCATCGCAAGTACATTTCGGAATACAGAGCCAAGAAGATGAAGGGAGAGTAGATCTTGGTCGTCCGCAGCGCATTAACAATTTCTGCCATTTTTTGTTTGTAAGATATCAATAAAGTGGCGGCCTCATTCACACGATGTTCCAAAGTCACGGTACACGGTCGTCTTGGACTAATGCTGTGTGGCAATCTAAAGTCACAATCAGAAATAATTTCTGTAATGATGTAATGGCAGAATAGCTCTTGAATTTGTTTGGTACTATTTTATTTTTATTATGAAGTAAATCACCAAGATTACTATAGTAGAGTTCCACTTTCAAAAAAAACAAAACAAATCTCATCCAAATTTGTAAAAATATTAGTTTATATGGCAGCGATTCCCATTTTTTCTGTGTGACGTCATTAACACTGGTAAATTCTTGCGACCCCAACTTTCAGCGTCACTATTCTACTACGTCATGCCTACCTGAACTAACGTGAGACGTGGCCTAACGCCTTCTTACAAAGCTTCGCGAAGTTTGTTTTGGGGCACAGATGGCACACCGCATTTCTAAAGTGACAGTGAGACTTGGCGGAAACTAGAGAACTTAACCCTGTTTCATACAAGTAACTCGTGGCAAAAGGTGCAAGCATCTTGAGAGTGCGTGTTGACAAGGTGGGATAGTCATTCTTCACGCTAAACCAATGTCAGCGACAGGTAGCAGAGCTAATGAAGACTTCGATCACAGGAGAGTTCGATAAGCTTGTTGGATAAAGCTGACACTGCAACGGGCATCACACCCGTCGATCAAAGCACATTTCCTGTATAAACAGAATAAATCAACAAATTCTGGTTTGTTACGGCCCACCGAATTACGTAGCTCGTCTTGTCTTTGAGTTCAAAGAAGTACTGAACCACCGAGCTTCTGTGTGGAACAGCAGTACATACCGCATTTCTTCACACAGCTTAGCCAAGAGACGACCATTGCTTTACTCGGTTCTGGACTCGGATCCGTTGATAGCAGCTGTTCTCAACGATTTACACAATGTGTCCACACTGCAGACGGCGCAACTTTCTTTAACGAGGAACGCAAACTTGCTTTGTACCCAGCTTCCGAGAGAGCTCTAGCAATGCAGAATCTCTCCATGTCATCCCACGCTATTTCCTTCTCTTACATGCATGTAGCCTTGTAGCACATTGAACATTCCTAACGCTGTCTCGTGTTCTGGAAAAGAAAAACAAAACAGAAAGTCCTCAAAATTATCTCGTTCCCGACTGGCAAACACAGGCTGAAAACGTGCGACATTGCCCTCAATGCTGACGTCAACCAGAAAAGCCAGTGACTTAGTGTTTTAAAAACAATTAACTAGTGTATCTCCTCGATCTGTACCAATCCTCTCGGCCCTTCGCTTGACCGTTTTATTGGAGAGCAGTATAATTTTAAGTTTGTTCGCCCCAGTTCCACCCCAAGAAATCTCTACCGAGTTAACTGCAGTGGGCAAGAAAACTTTCGCTATTTGTGAGCGATACTATAACACCTGAGTGAGTTGAGAAAGTAGCTTCCTTTCTCGTCTTTCGCACACGCGTCCACCCCAGAAACCGATTACCTTCCTTGAAATATAAATTCTGGCGCAACAGACTAAACTTTTGCTATTGGAAGAACGACTCTGAGTTCCCCACCTACATTCTGTGCTGTGCTTTGCGATGCCTCTTGAGTTTATTGGCCCTCATGCTTTCCGTGGACAAACAGAACACATTGCGGATTTTCTTTGTCATTCGCTTCAACACTTGCGAATCCATATTCAATAGCCTGAAAATTCCCTTTCGCAAAATAATCCATGCTATTGTTGACTTCTCACAAGATCAAAACAAATCACTGATGCAGGCTATGATGAAGCAGTCCACGGAACATAGCTGTGGAAGTAGACCTCCGTTGTGATGACTCATATAGACCGACAACCAATATCCGAAGGCTACACGGTTGCGTTATGGCTTAAGCAGACTGAGATGTAACGGCTCATGTGAACTGACAACTGAAAAGCTAGATGCCGGAAGCCAAACGAACATATGGCATGTCAATGATGTCACTGATGAAACATGACATTAGGGAGTCCGCACGCATAACCATCAGAGCGATCGACGGCCTCTAAGGTCAACGCACCTTAGTCTTGTTCTTGAGATATCCATTTATCTTGCGTGTTTTATACATATCCTGTTTGCTAGTTTTCCAGACAGAAATTGGTGACGTCAAATCCGGCAACGGATGTTCAAAGCCACGATCGATGTCGTAATATTACTACTCGCAGCCAGCAACAGATACCACGCCTGGTGCCATTTAGATACCCATCCTCTGCAGCAAACAACTCGGTGGAGATAGAAAAGACAAGCAGCACGTGCAGTGTCCAAAAGTAGAACATTAAATGTCACACAAAAATTATCTTGGCCAGCTTCGCAACCCATAGTTTGGGAACCGCTGTTTTATGATGTACTCTGTTATGAATAGTGCGTCATATGTTTAAAACAGTTCTCTTGGCTTCAGGATGAACTGTCTAAACATTCGGCGCCATACTGATTGAGGCATTTTGGCAGAAAAGTTTCGTCGCTAGTAGTTATAGAAATATGTTTTAAGCAGCATTTTGAAGAGATGGAAAAAGTGATTGATATTACGTTTGTTCCGCCATATTGAAGTACAGAAATTTGGAAAAATGGAATGGTTTCTACCCGGAAAGAACGCCATATTGGAATATAGATATTTGGGAAGGCCGACTGTTTTCTACCCGGAAAGAACGCCATATTGGAATGCTGACATCTGGAGAAAATTTGCGTTGAGCCGCATAAAGTGACGGATGCTAAAGAAAGAAAAATTAAGACAAAATAATAACATGAGTAAAAGTAATTAATATTTAGGAACCATTGATAGGTTAATGATAGCTGTCCAGAAAAATCTAACGGAGAGCCAGACAGGGCCTGATTAAGAAAACATGAGGCCCTAACCTATGCCAAGTGTGAGAGGACTCATATCATAAAAAAATTAAAAGACACTTAATATGAAAGGCAATGTACAAAATAATAAAATATATTACAACTTATTTGCAGGTAAAATGCGACGAAAAAGTATATTGTTTTTCATCAAAAAAAAATTTAAGTGTACATAAATTATTGTAGGCGATATTGGTAAATAGTAATATGAGGCCCTAAGCTTTAGCTTATCTGTAAACCCGGCCTTGCAGCCAGACCGTACGCCAGTTAGGGCATGTTTGCTCACCTGTCGTTGGTTTTGTTGTTAATGAGTTAGTTTGACGGTATCGTTTCACTTCCACCGAGATTCGTCCAAATAATAAAGAGAAGAATTAATTGTTTGCATGCACGTGAACGGCCTACGAACCTTTCCGAGACAAATTTAGGGGCATCTCTTTTTTTATCTGAAAAAAAAAAAAAAAAGATTGTGGCGTGGTGAATTTTTTTAAAGATATCTTAAACTGTTCGTTAGCGGGTAGGCGAGACTACCGGGGCGAGTTGTTGGTGAATTTAAACATTCAATACTTTACAAATGTCATCATCACTCTCCTATAAAAAAAACAACAACAACAACATAGCTTTTTTGCGTTTCATGTTTGTGCAAGATGGCGGCCTCCAAAGTATCGATATGAGAATATTTAGTCAATTATTTCTTATATAAATTTGGTAGCTTTTAATTACTAATTGATAGATTTCAAACCCAATTAGAATAGTAGCGATATATGTTTGAACTGTGTGGACGTCAATGTTTTAATAACAATACAAACGTTTTGTACATTACTAAAAACGTCAATGAGAAATTCTGAAAGACATATACAGTACTCTCTTGCAATGCAGTCACATTATATATTATATATATATACATGCATACATACATACTTAGTGTGCATATCATGAACTATTCCTGCGTCAAACAGTAATTTTGTTTTGTTAAGAATGCCATTTTCGATATTATTATTATTTATTATTATTATTATTATATTATTATTATTATTATTATTATTATTATTATTATTATTATTATTATACAGCGGTTCTGCAGAAAATCTGTTTATGAAAATTCCGGTATATATATAGTTATTGCAAGGTTCGCTTTGACGGTCCCAGGAGACTTCCCCTGGTAGTCATTTACTGTGATTATTTTAATTCTCCTGGCAATGGTCAGCAGCCATTTGCGGTGTCACCCATTGTTGTGTGAAAAGTACCCACATCGAGTGAAGACGAAAAGTCCGGAGAACTTTGGACATTCTGGCGATGAGGACAGGAATAAAAGGTGCCGTAACACGACCAAAGAAAAGAGACAACAGCATCAGGAGCACTGGGGAGACTTCGTTCTATTTCTCGAGAGACCAGTTCGTCTCCAGGAAATGATCCGACCGACCGCCGAGAAGTAAGGACCATCCGGTCGTTTAACCGTGTTAGCATCACCGAAGTCGAAGACTATCGCATCCAACTTCTGGCCACTCGCTCTTCGCTGTCTTTGACCTGGGCCTACGTTGCTGACCTTTTCCGAAATAATGACCTCCTGACCCGATTCTCCGATGTCTGCTTGCATCACTCGCCGTCACCTTTTGGCGGGACAGAAAACAAAAAGCGATGTGTAAGGGAAGGGTTGCCGAGTGAGCGGCGACTCGATAGAGTATCAGGTCGAACGCGGTGGCTTAGATAGCTACATTTCTCGTTTACTTTTCCACGGATTTGTATTCCTAAGCAACAGTTTCGGAGATAACTTTTCAACCAATTAAGCAACGGAGTGTACTTAAAGATTTATCACGAGGAGGTTTCGGCTTAAGTATAACCGACGACGCCTTTCGTACGGTTGTTTTTAGATTGATGATGTATTGCATAAAGAGCCAAAGAAAAGAGATTGGAATCTGTCCCAAATAGGAAACGTTGGTGGTGTAATATGGACAGCATGATCTGTATACATACACTGCTGACTGACTGTGGTCCCACACGCACAAGACGACCTTAAGGTAGTTATGCATTGGAACAAAATTACATTTGAAATAATGTAACAAGAATATTTATGCTAAAATCTGCATGGTTTCGAAAAGGATCTCTCTTAATATAATGGTAGAAACATGCATGCTGGTTGTAATGATGTTTATTGATTTGATAATTGATGTGTTTATATTGAGTTTTAAGAATATGACGTCATCTTTACTTCAGCAGCCGATGTTTTATAATAATATGTAAATAACCGTGTATATTAAATGTCAAACATATATATATAAGAACAGTAGATGGCGCCACGTTCGTGTGTGAAAAGCTGAAAAGCACTTCGACCAGATAGCTTTCACTTTCTCCGTTTAGTCTGTGCGAAGGCAGGCGTTTTTGTGTTTGCCTTCACTATTCTTGGAATTTCGGTCCATTCAAAACATGTTGCTCTTACTTGACAACATTTGAATGCTAGCCACCATGTTGAACAGCTTCCGCTTAGTAGTGGGTTTGCTTGTCGCTGATTCCGGTGGATTTCTACGCTTTTGCCCGCCGTGTGTGAGCAGGCATCTTTAAGTATTTTCCTTATAATACACGAGCTCGAGCAAATCGCTGTAAAAGACGATTTAAAAAATCTCTCGTTAGCTATACTACCCCATTCTTTTGTAACGAAAGTCTACTAAATCTTTGCTACAATGAAAGATGGCATGCAGAGGCATTAAGGACGTTTTTTTCTTCTTTTTATTATTCACTTTAAGAGTAAAATAAAAGAGAGCGAGAGAGTTGTCGTTCTTGACACTCAAACCGGTCTGACTGCGTTGACCAAGCGAACCGTAGACTATCGCATCACACGGCTTTCCAAAGTACGAAACTGCGGAACAGTGGCTGCGAGCTTTGAGCACTCACCACCTACCACAAAACAGCTGGTTGACTGACTGATTGACCAGACCCGCCCTCGACTGTAACGAACGGTTTGCATTTTGGGAAGGGGCACCTGATCACGCACACCGATTTAAAATTCACGAAGTTAGTAAAAATAGAGAAAGCTTTTTGCCAAACAGGAAATCATAAATACTTGCCTTTATTGTTTTAAGATCTCCCTCTCTCTTTGTGAGTACAAGTTTTGTTTATAGAACTATTAGAGCCATTTACCTCCTCCCTTCATCTTTCCCCGAGGTTTGACAGGAAGACAAGTTAAGAGTTACAGAGAGAGAGATGACGTCAGTACAGAGAGAGAGAGAGACAGAGAGAGAGAGAGAGAGAGAGAGAGAGCGAGAGAGATGACGTCAGTACAGAGAGAGAGAGAGAGAGATAAATAAATCAAAACAATATGCTCATCTTTGTGGTAACATTTTGAATTTTTGATCCTGTCTATATTCAGTTGGACTATTTATTGCTTTGACGAATGGAATTTTATCACTCACGAATCTGCCGCTATCATATGGTAACCGGGTCAAGGACTGGCTGTCGTGGTAAATCTAAAGCTAAAGAGTGTACAGTCATGCCGTGGTCATGAACTCTTCTTCTGGTCTCTTCACATTCCAGACAATTGCGCATTTAATTTTGTCTACGTGACTTCGAACCGTTCTAGTTATAAAAGCTAGCCAAATTAATTAATTTACAGAAAGGAATTAAGTGAATAGGCATTGATAATTCTGGAAACCAACCAACCAAATTATCCTGTATATTTACCTTGAACATTTCCAACTTACGTTTAAAACAACAGCCTTTATAAAGCGGGTCTGTATGAAACTTAAAGTAGATATTTGACTGCCGATAACAAATAATCAAGAAAGAGATCCCACAATGCAATTCTGTGAAAGCCGACTTCTTGTCTGTAGCAGAATTCTGATAAAAGGTATATGTTGAAGGGAACGCCAGGGTTTGTTAAGCAGACTTCGTTTTTCACAACTTAAATGATACTTGAAAATATTATGCCCATGATCTTTTTGTAGCATAGCATTGTGGGAAATATTTTCTTGATTCTTGTTAAACAACCCCCCCCCTTTTTATAGATTTTTATACACTGCGGTTGTGAAACAAAAAGTATTAAAATGGCAGTCTCATTGAGAAGGTTAGGATAAAGGCGGACCCTGTTTCTCATGACAGTAGCATGTACCTAATTTTACTTACCTACCTTTAGGTGTATTTATTTGTGACATTACTTCCGTATTTTTAGCGAAAATAGTATAAAGGATGTAGCTCTCCTGATATACCGCTAATGTTTTTCGCAGTAATTAATTTGTGTAATCGCAAAAAGTTAGCTGATTCATGATTTACTTATTTGACCAACGCCACCGCCATAAAAATAGTGTTTGTAATAATATCAAAAAAAGACGTTGTAAGTCCATGTTGGCCATTTTCTGTAAAGTTTCCATCCATTGATAATGACGCCAACTGGTTACTTTTATGTAGCTACAAAGGTTTTGTTGTTTTTTACCGCAACAATGAGACTTCATCTCGTTGCTGAACGTGATGTTTATCCACCAAAGTAAGCTCCATTACGATCAATACACTTCTGCCAGCGAGTTACAAGTGCATTTATACCATTTTGAAAAAAATCTGGATTTCTGGAGTCGACAAACTGTTGGAAGGAAGTTTGTTTCAATTGCTGTTTGGTTGGAGAAGGATTTCATACGAAGGAAGCTGCCGAGATGTTTGAAAAGGTGGTAGTCTGAGGGAGAAAAGTCTGGTGAATAGGCTGGGTGAGGGAGAACTTCATACCCCAACGTGTTCAGTTTGTGAAGAGTCACTTTTGCAACATGAGGACGATCACTGTCGTGGAGCAGGATTGGGCCTCTTCGGTTCGCTAATGGGGTTGTCGTTCGGAGAGTTTCTGATGAACAGAGCGTTTAATTCACGACAGTATCTTTCAGCTGTGATGGTTTCGCCAGGTTGCAAGAAGTTATAGTGGATGACACCAGTTGCAGTCCACCAGACACTGACCATGACCCTCTTTGGGTGGAGGTTGGGTTTTGGAATGTGGTTAGGCTCCTTGTCTCTGTCGAGCCACTGTGCTGATGGTTTACGATTGTCGTAAAGGATCCATGTTTCATCACACGTAATGATTTGGTCAAGAAATGGGTCGTTTTTGTTTCTTATGACAAACGAAGAGCAGATCTCCAATCGACAATTTTGTTGTTGTTTATTCAACTCGTAAAGCATCCACTCGTCAAGCTTTATCACCTTTCCGATGGCGGCAAGACGCCAGGAAACAGTAGCAATGTTTACATAAAGCTCTCCAGCAATCTCTCTCACTGTTTTTCTTGGATCGGCTTCAACTGAGGCGTTCAGACGGTCGTCATCACAGCTGGAAGGACGTCCGCTACGTTCCTCATCTTCAGGTTCACATCTCCCGATCGAAACAATGCAAACCATACTGACGTCATCCCTCTCTCTCTGTACTGACGTCATTTCTCCTCTCTCTCTGTACTGACGTCATTTCTCCTCTCTCTGTACTGACGTCATTTCTCCTCTCTCTGTACTGACGTCATTTCTCTCTCTCTCCTCTCTCTCTCTCTCTCTCTCCAAAATAAATAAATTATAATCTGCAGAAAAATTCTCAATATTCCATAAATTTTTCGTTCGCTATATTTTCGTAGTGATATAATTTTTTCTATGAGCCCTTTACAAAACTTTAGCTTTTTCCGCATCAATTTTAATATTTTTATTGTTTAGTTTTTCTAAGATGCACTTTTATGACAGATACACATAAACCAGATTATTTCTATGTTAGTCCCAACACTCATCGGGCCACGCTTAGAAAAGGTAGTGAGGGAAAAAGAAAAAAAACAAAACAAACGAAAGTCACGCAGAAGATTGCGTGGTGCGGCGGGGTCTTTGTGACGACGAGGAGATTTCGTTACTGGCTGCGGAAAGGGGCTTTATCCTGTCGCACACGGATGGTTAGGATTCCCTATTTCGCCGTGCAAGCAGACGGAAGTCGTGTTACTTTCGTGACAGCGGATTAATTTCAGTGCAGCCCTGTTGTGCGGGCTCCTTAATATCCCTGACCCTGAGAGCCACTGACTGCTTCGCCTCACGTCATCCTATATTTCAGATATGAAGAAACCGACTTAACTAACTTTCTTGTCTCAACAGACGACCGCCTACTTGAGCAGAAGTTGTCATCATGTAAAGGCACTCAGGGTAACTGTGGACAGCTATCTCCAGCTCATATTGAAAAGAAAAACCGGGAGATACTACCACTAACTAATAATAAGCAATAATTATTAAAATAAACATCATCTCCATATCAAATAAATTATGACTTCTACTTTTATATACTAATTATGTACTGTTAATAGTAGCACGGAAATACCTGCCAAATAACTATTCCATCAGTTGTTTAAACTTGTAGAATGCCGACGTTTATGTTCACATAATCATCTACTAATAGTATACCTCAACTTTAGTAACAGTTTTCAAACGTTACGTCTATCAGTGGCGGTGGAAATGACAAGCTCAGTCATTGTATTTTTAGAAATAAAAGCAGGATGACATTATTTATTTATTAATGGACAGAAATGGCTTTATTAACTTGTAGAGTGCATTTGACATCTGCTTTTTTTTTAGTTTTGATCACAAGGTCCTTCGATTATCATCCAGTAGTTCAGGGGTTCAAATCCAGCTGGAGACAACGATAAAAGCGAAGATATATTTAAGTATTGAGAAGTAAAGCATTTCCGTTTCGCTCCTCTACGAGGCCCGAATATACTGGCCGTAAGGAAGTGGGACAGACAGACGATCGGAATGCTCCTCATTGATAACGACCGGCAGTCACGTGACGACAACGCACAGTACCGGCGGTAGTTTTCGTCACGTGTGCTCCACGACCCTCCCTGACGTCACACAGCAATGGGCGTATTCGTCCAGATATCCGCCACTTTGTGAACCGTGTGTCCGTTTACGGTGACAGGGTCCCCCCCCCTTTCCCGGAGTGTGAGATGTACCGAGTGACTCTTCTCACTGGTAGGCCCACACCCGTCTGTGACATGGTTACCCAAGACTGCAGACAGGCGGCGGCCATTACTCTGGGGAATACAAATAAGAGTTTTCGCTAACCACCACTAGAAGCTCCTCCGCTTTTCCAGTGGTTTCACGAAAACTCGGCCTGCGCCGCAGAACCCCTACCGAAAACAAAACAAGGCGCTTTTACGGCTTCAGTTGAAGTGTTTCCTTCCGTCCCGGAAAGGAGCTAGAAATCTCGCTGAGTCTCAGGTTATACGGCATGTGCTTCGCTACGCGTATCCAACCATCACCAAACATCTTCCGCTTTCAAAAATCTTGATGTTTCTGAGACAGAGAGGAAATTTGCTAAAACTTGGCTCGGTCTGTCAGAGGCAGCGCGCGTCTCCCTCTCAGTCGGGGATGAAGACCGACTACTCGGCCCCCCTCCCAAATGGAAAGATGCTAATATTAATAAATAACATGTGGGGGGGGAGTACAAAATTATCGACACATATGCTACAAAATGAGTGGATGGATGGATAGATAGACGGTTGTGTTTTTTTTTTTTTAATTGCTTTTTGGAGAACGACTCGGTCGGCAGAGCTCTTTTGGAGTAAGGGTAGCAGGACCAGAACTCGCGCGAACGCCGCATGGCGCCCCTTCCCCACATCTATGACGTACGAGCGTCTTGACGAGAGGTTGATGATACCACCCCTGAATGTTGGAAATATATCTAAAATTTAATTCCTTTGAAATTAGCGATGTCTTGAATAACATCGCCTACAGTTGTCCCATAGCCCATAAGCCGTTGTTGGGGTTCTTTCTTTTTCTTTTTTTTTTAAATATTCACCAATCGCATTAACTTAAAAATACGAAAAACAAAATGAGCTAACAGCCAACCAAACAGATATCGCTTAGTAACTTGAGTTAGGCATATAAGTTAACCCGCAACGCATGCGCGGAGAAACTAGTCACGTGTCACCGTGATTCTCACGAGATCGGTTTACTATCTAGGTCTATTTGAAATATCCGAGTTTGAGGTAGTTTCAGTCTCTCTTCTTTTTTCACAAATCTTCTTGACTCTAACTCAGTTGAGCCTAACTTTGTCTCTCCCTCCCCTTAACATCGATACGCCTAGTTTGAATACCTACTGACAGATCTTAGGAGATCCTTTTCCGCCTCCTTTTCTTTTCTCGCTCTTTAGCGACACGCGAACCGAACTCCAGATGTAAGCCATCCGTCTCAGCCGACTTGTTTCGTACGACTGGAGACGAGTCTATCTCACACACAGAAAAAATAAGAAGTAGTAACGAACGTTCAAGATTAATTATTTTGTGCGGGACAACAGCAACACATACTAAAAAACATAAGACAACATGTAACTGCAAGCCGGCTATATACAGGTTGGAATTAAAGAAGAAGAAATCACAACGCCATATAGTCACCGGACCACACTGTTAAGTTCTCAAAATTCCATCCACTCGATGTTGCGGAAATAATAAATTAGTGGACTGTCGGCGCTTAAACTTCTTTCTTTCTTATAGCCAGAAGGGAATAAAAGAATTCTTTCTTTTCACAGTTTTGACACACCTCGTTCTTCAGCTTAATTCATCTGATTCCACGGTAGATTAACTAACCACAGCTATTCACACTCACGATCCAGTCTATCTATTCTATATAATAACCCCTCCAAATTTACCCACCACTGTTTCTCCGAACTATTCTGGGCCCCAAAAACGAACCGCATTTTCCCTGTCATTCGAGGCGCCGAGCACTTCTTCCTGACGGACGATTAAATGGCCAGTATAGGGCTCTCGGTCAGATAATACGGAGGTATTTTTGAAAAATTTTATTGACGGCGGAAATAGTTAATGTCGGGACGGCTCTCCAAGAATCTCGGGAAAACGCTAATAAGGAAATGTTAGATTTCCAGAAATCAAATATCTAAGCGATGTGCCAGACGGTATTTGGCTACTTTCTGTTAGTTACGGTAAAATGTCAGATATTTTAACAATTTATAAAAATCCTTTCTTAAAAACTCTTTATTTTGTTTATTATACAATTTCACAATATAGGATTTTATCGCACGTGCATGTGCGGAAGCTGAAGGAAATAATACTTTATGAACAAAAGTATATTGTTCTAATGTAAAGTCATGCATTTCTTAAAGGTTCACTGAAATCTACACAATTTTTACATTATTATTATTAATGAGTATGTTTCGATGCTAGAATATGAAATACAGAGAGTAGAAAACTGACTATATAAGTATTCTCCTATCGTCACTTTGGTGACCCTCTTCTATTATGTGGGCTGTATAAAAGAAAAACAAAAAAGCCGTCCAGCCAGAACCCTTAAGAACACCATACAGGGCGACATCCTGCACAAGTGTGACACAAACCCGAAGTTCAAACCGCCTTCTGCATTATTAGATGCGCGACCTCACTCCATACTGACCTCTGCACAACTATGACGTTCACAGAGTTCGTAGTCTTCTTAAGAGGAGAACTATCGGGATTAGGCAAGATATTCAAGTATTTTTTTTAGAATATGGAGTAAATTTTACAGAGTTTAGTGTCGATTTTAAGTCTTTTTGTTAAATAAAAAACAAACAAACACGGAATTTAGATTACTCGAGGAACTTGATGAGAATCAGCAAAAACATCTGTGTACTAGCGATCCAGTGAATGATAACGTTGAGAAGTACGACTCCCCCGGCATACAGCGTTAGTACATATGACATTTGTCTATCGTTAATAAAACTGTTAGAAATCAATGCTGAATTATCTTGACAGAATGATAAGTTAATTATATATACTTTGATTTTCCACGTGTACCAATTGTTTGTCTTCTGTGATGTTGTCAGCTGCTTTTGAGCAAATATATTTATTGAAGATATCTGTACGCGAGTAAAAACAGACAAGAATAGAGATTTTACAGATGTATTTGCTTGTTGAATGAATATTTTCGCTGAAACTATTTTGGGATGTTGACATTTTCTTATATAGCTCTTTACTAACAGATATCACCAAATAAATAAACATACAATTTCTGGGGGTTACTTATTGCAAAGAAAGTCAAGTTGTATTATTTGAAGGGAAAGAACAAGGTACAGTAATTTCGCTGCTATAAAAGAAAAAAAAATTCGCCAGTTTATTCAGTGACATCGATGATAAATTAAAAGCTCGGATCGCAGATCCGGTTGAGTTTAAAGAGCGCTCAGGCTGGAGACAGCTTGTCTATCTACACTAGCATCATGGCTGTTGATCTTTGACTTCTGCTGACTGAAGCCTTGTCTTTAATGTTGAAATAAAACAAGAACCTTTTAAAATACATTTTGCTTTCCAAAGAATTTGCAAAATTCTAAATTACAATAGCTGTTAAGAGTATTTTATCATCTATGACGTCACATGTACTGCTGAGGGAGAGTAATTAATACCGTTTCCTCTTTGAAGAGTGACGGGTTAACGTCATTGGATTTTGTAGCCAACCCCCCCCAAAACAACAACAACAACAACATCAAACAGTAAAGGAAAGAAATTAAAAGTTAAAACAAAACATTTTTGTTTTCATGCAAATGATTTCTATTAAGAATTAATCAAGGACGGGTCATCCTGAAGTAGGCAAACTGTAGACCCGGTTGGTTCTTTAATGAAATTGTAAATGATTATAAATCAGCCATTGCAAACCTGGTGTACTTTCCCTTTATTTCTGTGGTCAATTAAAACTAATTTAAATCCAAACCGTGTTTAGGTAAAGAAAGAAAACTGGTATACTATACAAAGGTCTGCCCCGCCTGTCTGACGTAATGAGGCGGTCCAAGAATTTTCCGGTACAAATCTGTCCACCATAATTTGATACCGTTGCGAGTCGGACAGTTGCTCTAATGACGTCATATCTTACGTTCCAATATCAATACTGTTGAGTTCCCTTGGTACAGTTGTAGAGGAGCGAGTGGGGATGAGGCCCCCTCCTCCCTATGAGTTCTTTTGAGATGGACTCGAAAACCCGAATACATAGACTCCAGGTAGACTTTCTCAGGTAATCGTGCGATGGATGGTAAAATATTAATTAATTTTTTTCTCAATTATCTTTAAGTGAAATATCTATTTGGATTTGTGTCTTCTTTGTTTTAAAATATCATTTAACATTTGCCAGCGCAGCAGGGTTCATTATGAAAACATCCAAGTTCTGTATTAACAACAACTTATACATTTCAATAAGACGCACTTTGTTGAAGAAGACTTCGCACGTGCGAATACTGCGTAGCAGGCGGCGCTACTGTTTTATTCATCCGTGCATAAGTTCGTATTCGTGTAAAACAATCTTTCAGAGCTCTCTCTGTATTGACGTCATATCTGTCTCTCTCTCTCTCTCTCTCTCTCTCTCACACTTATCCTCGTTTGACCTGGCTTTGATCACCTGCTGCCGTCATCCATTTTTAGATAGATTTGCGTACAGATTGAGAATGACATCTTAAACAGGTATTACCGATATTATATATTAAATAGCGGAACTCCGAAAGTAGCTCCATTTTGATATGACGTCATTGCTTCGGACATTCAAAGACCGGAATAATCTTTCGATCTATGCAGGCGTGTGTCTACACGGGCCGCTACCACGAAATTCAGTACAAACATTGGCTGGGTTTAGTCCGACACTTTTAAACGGTCACCAGGTGCGTTTGCATCACGTGATGAAATGGAAACAAGTTGAAGGCAGTAACTGTAAATCTATTTAATTTCTTGATCACCTCCATGCAGATTTATTTCATTCTTTCTTTAATGTTCTTCATGCTCCCTGAGTCATTGGGTTTCTGCTGAAGTAAACATTTCTAAAGTTTCGTCTTGTTTTCTCGTTCACAGTTGAATTAAGTGTGTTGAAATACAGATCCGGATACACCGGATGTGCCTTTAGGTTGAACACCTAATTATTTCGAATCGTTTATTTATCGGCTAATCAACGCAATCTTACCATCCACAATCTCGTTCGAATTTCATATATCAGCTATCAAACCAACTCATAAAAAAAAACTAAAAAAATATTTTAAAACAAAAAAGAAACGAAAAACCGCAGTTTCCATTTTTGTTTTTACACGTCCCCGGGGAAGGGGAACGAGTGCGCCGGTAATATATTCCATTCATTTATTATTCTGTTACCGAAATGCTTCACTTCTCAAACATCCAGCCGCGACGAAATCTCTCAATTTATAATCGTGAGTCCAAGAAAAATCTAAACTGTTTTGTCTCTGTTCATGCGCTGTAAAGCCCTAATAATTTTCCAAAAACTTCTATTAGGTCTCCTCTTGAACTTCTAAAACTCAGACTGGTTTAATCTGACCTAATCCTGATTAGCCGTTCAAATTAAGAAGAAGCTGAAACACGTTTCACCATACATAGCCTGAAGACATCAAAAGAACTGAACAGATATTTAAGTAAATGGATCGGCGGAGAGAAAGAGGAAAGCTTATCTGTAGAAACAGGAGCTATAAGGTTGAAAACAGTCAGTGAATAAGTTGATATATGTACAAAAATAAGGGTCGAAGGTTCGAGTCTCTAGGCAAAGTAATACCAACAAACAGTTGTTGATTTGCTCTGGTTTCGTGAGAAGGAAAACAAATTCCCTGAGTGGTCTCCAGGCAAACTTCGAATTGATCAACTTTCACAAACTTGGTGAGGATCTACTTGCATACATCCCAAGAACCTTCATAAACAAGGAAAAGGCATGGATCTGATCTCTGTAACAGTTGGTTAATGTGTGTGAAAATGATGACTTCTCACACTCTCAGATCTCGCTTGAGGCTGACAGTTGGACAGCAAGACTTAAGAAAGCTGCACTGATTCAGTGTACATTCCACAGCTTACATATTTAATGATTTGCCGCAGTGAACACCACGAAACTCTCAAAATTCAGGCAGCAGGTGTTTTCTCTCAGATGAGTGATCAAACCTGTAGAAAATGTCAAAAGCAGTCACCAACACTGAATTGGACTTGTTTTCACTCGCTCGCTTGCATTAAAAATTGTGCAGTGAAAAATATAACAGGGATAACCCACGAAATACACTGCACCCGATGTTTAATTGAGTTTAGTACTCCAAGAATGACAGACGTGCTGTCGACATTCATCCCTACACAGTTATTCCAAGGAAGCCCGTGCTTACTACCTCAATCCATCTTGTCGGAAATAGCTTCAGTAGTTGATGAATTTGCTGAAAAAATATCCAAAAATCGACCTGAGACTTTGTTGATAACAAACAGACAGAACTGTGGGTGGATTCATCTCCATTAATTGTTGTTCGACCCATCAATCGCCAAAGAATATGGAAGAGATTTTAGTTGTGGCAGCAAATTATCTTCAACGGCGGAACGATTGCATCGTTAATTATACAGTTTGATTTCGCGTGATCTGAAGAATAATTCTTGGCAATGTCACTACCAATAAAAATCCGTCTGAACAGTGGACACACGGACGGGTTAGGGTTAGTTATGTCAGTGCAGTCAAGCCCCAGCTCTCGCCCCCATCACAAGCCAGACGGCACCTAGGTCTAGAGAAGGTAGATTTCACACGGCACCTTCTTCACGCCGTTGATGGTCTTCACCGTTCTTGTGACGAACCATACGCTCCTTTCACCTTGATGCCTGATGCTTGCTTCTTTCTTCCACACAGAACAGTAGAATGAACTACAGTTTCTTGGAACTCCACTAGACATCTGTGGCATTTGGCCGTCCAATCTTTTTGGAAACGTGAACTGTTACTTTGTCGCACCTGAAAACCTTGTGAACGATTTCCTTTCCGAACGATCCGCCCGGATCGCAGGAATCCCGACGAAGCGGGTAAAGTCAGGTTACGCAGTCATGGGCAACCTTGCGTAACGCTACGTGATTCGCCCCATTCCTCAAATAATGGGCAGGAGCCGGTTGGTTCCTGTTTACACGCATCTCAGTTAACTACACCTTATTCTCTTGTGTGTTCTGCTCCACACGTCAGCCTGCTCGCCGTCTCCCTGGTTACCCTGTATATGTTAATATATCAGTTTACCATCGGGTTTTCCCTGCAGTCGGCTGCTGCTTCCAAACCCCTAACATACATATGTATTCGTTCTGGTTTTTTTTTCATTTTATTTTTCCAGGAAATTTATTGGTGCTTATTCTGGTTGACAAAGAGAAGTACACTAATGCTTTGATTAACGAAATCTGATGATGTAAAAAAAAAACACTCGATGCCACCATAGAGTTTGAGAAAGCAATAGTGTCTAACATAATATAAAATACATGAACTAAGGCCATTTATAGAAGCCCCGCAGGCTTTGCCGTGTACACCCGGAATTCTCTTTCCAGTTTAGCACTTTCTTCACCAGGGGCCACAAAAGGTTGGGGGGGTGAGGATTACACGAGCTTATTCTGTGAATTTACCAACTGAAACTAAACTTTCGCGATGAGGATGAAGGAGCACAATAACTTTCCAGATGACGGTTCGCTGCGAGTGACGATAGCTTCCCCCTTCTCGTGCAAGGTAGGCGACACTATGTTAGCTTCAGCGATCTGCTGGCTCCTAAGAAAGGATGGGGACCGATGATGGCTGCAGGTAAACTCATTTCACATTGTCACCTTAAGGTCATGAAGTAGGCTCTTCAACCAACGCCACGAATATAGAAGTAGCCTTTATTAGTCCACAAAATGTTATCAAGCCAAATGTTATCCATCTGAACTCGCGCCATGAATTCTATAGCAAATTCCAACCGATTCTCTGGGACAACAACAATCGGTTCCTGCAGTTTCCGCATCTTGTATGAAAACGTCTTCAGTATCTTGCGCGTCACCTACCACACGGTTTTCTGGAGTAGGTGGGCCAGCAGAGCTGGCGACTTGACGGGTGCTGTATTCTCTATGGGGATTTTTTAAATGACACTCGTTGAATTTCTGCAACTACTGCCACAGGTTTGGGGGTGTGTCTTGGTTGTGGTGTTTCGCCCAAAGATCATGTCCCCTCAAATTTATGAATGGGGTTGGGCAGGGCTCTTGGATTATCTGGAGTTAGACAAACATTTCTCTGTCATGACGATAGACACGTAAAGCAGCTCCTACATTACGTTCATTACTATAGAAAAACCTCCCTAATGCTTAGGGATCTTGGAGAGAAAATGTAAGCTTATGTACAGCGGAGAAAACGTCAGCGGTAACCCCCCACTTAGTGTAAGTGGTGCCCAAAATCTGCAAACTCTGGACATGCGTTTCTGATTACCTCTATGCGTATGCACACTTACTTCAGTTAACAAATGTGTTACGGTTTTGGGGGTCACAAGCAACCGACTGCGAGAAGCAACTGCGCGGCTACCCGCTACTATGGTCATCATCTAGCATAATTAAAAATCTAATGACGCATTTTTTAAAACTAATGATTTTAACCCAATAAAAGATGATATTTCTATTATGCCGGCGACGCTGAAACTGTTTGTATCGAAACGTCTGCTACTGATGGCAGTCTTACAGGAAATATGCATGATGGGAAATTGGACGCCATTGCAAAATTTAGAGAAAAACAATTAGCAAAAATGAAAAAAAGTGTTATTTGTCTTAAAAGAAACTGCTCAAATTATAATCACGTAAAAGAACATAGGCGATGCCTTCACCATCTTAATTTAGATCGTCCTGCAAATGGAGGAAAAGGAGCGGGAAATACATTTTTACGGCTACCACTCGCCCTTGGCACTCGGTTATAAACACACCAAGAATGTTAAGGAAACAGGCCTCGTCTGCCTATCCTATCCTGGACCGCTACAACATCCATGCAGTAGGTAAACAAACAGCTGACGAGTGATTCTTGTTTGATAGAATACAGTTCCGAATACTTCTCAGTTACATCTATTTTGGTAAATGTTCGGAGATACGCTTTTATAGCGCGTTAATTAACTTGCCAAGATTCGCCAGCACCAAGTAGTAGTAAATATTAATAAATACATACAGACGTCCATCGCTGCTGCTGAACTTCCACAAATGAAACTTGTTGGATATGGTTTAAGTTCACTGACGGTATTCAGTAATAATAATATCGCTTCCAGGCTTCCAAGGGGACCGCAAACGACTTTATCTCAAAATCCCGCCCTGACTGATTTCATTTAACAGTATAAATCGAACACCAATCGTAGAATTTCATTTTACGTTTTACATTCTGAGACTGTCTTTAAACATGCTGAGATATTTTGTGGCACTCCTAATTTAGAATTAATTCCATGGATAAATAAATAATTAAATAAACAGTTGGAGGAAGAAAAGAATTAAGAAAAACAAAAATGGCGATCTGTGGTTGAGGGCCCGAGTCCGATCTCCCATGGGCATGGACCTGGTTCGACGAACCTTTCATAGCTTTCTGTATTAGTGGATTTCCTCCCACACACAACTAAGCAGATTTCTAGTAGGGACTTTTAATTTCCTGTTGAAGATGGGAGCGCGGGGCGCAGCTCTGGAAGCGCAATCATTTGCAACTTCATTAGGTACGTGTACATTTGAATACGTTGTTGATTGCGGAAGGATAAACAGAACAGCGGGACTAGCTACAACAAACGTTTACCGTCTGTATTCTGACTCCGCCTAAGTATATTTACATTACACGCGGTAAGCAGACACACACACACACACACACACACACACACACAAGACTTTGACTTTCAGTGTCAGCCATTAGGTTTACCCACACACAAAGGCAACCGCAAGGCAAGACGTGAACACACCAATTTTAAACTTCCTAATTTCTATTGTTGAGCGCTATTTCATCTGTTAGTCAGAGATCATCCAACCCTTAAATAATGCAAGGCGAGATGGGATTTAGTCTTGAGGTTGTCGAGTAGATGTGACCGATTACTGTATTACATTTTACCTTCTTGTATCTTAACAAAATGTCTTGGATTTAAATCCATCACACATACGAATTTTTTTTTTTTTTAAAAAAAAGATTTCTTGAAGGAGACTGGATTTAATTAAATTGAAAATACAAATTTAATAACAAAATCTAATTAGAAATGTTAACCTGCAAATAATAACTGTTAGCCACAGTGTTGGCGCGCGTGCGCACGAGGAGGACTAAAGCTAACAACTATGACGGCCAAACTTTTCATCACCTAGAAACAACGATAACAGGATCTGTCTCCAAATCTACGGTCGCGCACCTTGACACCCACTGTA
Source organism: Nautilus pompilius (assembly GCA_018389105.1). NCBI lineage: Eukaryota > Metazoa > Mollusca > Cephalopoda > Nautilida > Nautilidae > Nautilus > Nautilus pompilius. The sequence goes on along the minus strand of JACATO010000622.1, from coordinate 169,682 downwards.
CCCGTGACCTCTTCTGTCTCCAAATCTACGGTCACGCACCTTGACACCTACTGTACCAGTGACCTCTTCTAGTTGACTGGTGCCACCTGTCGACGAGGTCTTTTCGGAGATGACATATTCCGTGTTAGATTTCAGTGTCTCGGTCTCTATTTCATCACGTGGAGGTAAACTACCCAGCGGTATCCTCTTCTGTACGTCAGTGACGTAACGCTGTTATCGTGCACATTCAGCAGGTTCCGTTCGACTTCTAGTTGACTGGTGTCACGTGTCGGCGAGGTCTCTTCGGAGATGACGTATTCCGTGTTAGATTTCAGTGTCTCGGTCTCTATTTCATCACGTGGAGGTAAACTACCCAGCGGTATCCTCTTCTGTACGTCAGTGACGTAACGCTGTTATCGTGCACATTCAGCAGGTTCCGTTCGACTTCTAGATGACTGGTGTCACGTGTCGCCGAGGTCTTTTCGGAGATGACGTATTCCGTGTTAGATTTCAGTGTCTCGGTCTCTATTTCATCACGTGGAGGTAAACTACCCAGCGGTATCCTCTTCTGTACGTCAGTGACGTAACGCTGTTATCGTGCACATTCAGCAGGTTCCATTCGACTTCTAGTTGACTGGTGTCACGTGTCGCCGAGGTCTTTTCGGAGATGACGTATTCCGTGATAGATTTCAGTGTCTCGGTCTCTATCTATTTCATCACGTGGAGGTAAACTACCCAGCGGTATCCTCTTCTGTACGTCAGTGACGTAACGCTGTTATCGTGCACATTCAGCAGGTTCCGTTCGACTTCTAGTTGACTGGTGTCACCTGTCGCCGAGGTCTTTTCGGAGATGACGTATTCCGTGTTAGATTTCAGTGTCTCGGTCTCTATTTCATCACGTGGAGGAGGTAAACTACCCAGCGGTATCCTCTTCTGTACGTCAGTGACGTAACGCTGTTATCGTGCACATTCAGCAGGTTCCGTTCGACTTCTAGATGACTGGTGTCACGTGTCGCCGAGGTCTTTTCGGAGATGACGTATTCCGTGTTAGATTTCAGTGTCTCGGTCTCTATTTCATCACGTGGAGGTAAACTACCCAGCGGTATCCTCTTCTGTACGTCAGTGACGTAACGCTGTTATCGTGCACATTCAGCAGGTTCCGTTCGACTTCTAGTTGACTGGTGTCACGTGTCGCCGAGGTCTTTTCGGAGATGACGTATTCCGTGATAGATTTCAGTGTCTCGGTCTCTATTTCATCACGTGGAGGTAAACTACCCAGCGGTATCCTCTTCTGTACGTCAGTGACGTCGTAACGCTGTTATCGTGCACATTCAGCAGGTTCCGTTCGACTTCTAGTTGACTGGTGTCACCTGTCGCCGAGGTCTTTTCGGAGATGACGTATTCCGTGTTAGATTTCAGTGTCTCGGTCTCTATTTCATCACGTGGAGGTAAACTACCCAGCGGTATCCTCTTCTGTACGTCAGTGACGTAAACGCTGTTATCGTGCACATTCAGCAGGTTCCGTTCGACTTCTAGATGACTGGTGTCACGTGTCGCCGAGGTCTTTTCGGAGATGACGTATTCCGTGTTAGATTTCAGTGTCTCGGTCTCTATTTCATCACGTGGAGGTAAACTACCCAGCGGTATCCTCCTCTGTACGTCAGTGACGTAACGCTGTTATCGTGCACATTCAGCAGGTTCCGTTCGACTTCTAGTTGACTGGTGTCACGTGTCGGCGAGGTCTTCTCGGAGATGACGTATTCCGTGTTAGATTTCAGTGTCTCGGTCTCTATTTCATCACGTGGAGGTAAACTACCCAGCGGTATCCTCTTCTGTACGTCAGTGACGTAACGCTGTTATCGTGCACATTCAGCAGGTTCCGCTCGACTTCATCAAGGAAAATTAAAATCTTTTGGCTGCAGGCACACACGCACACACCGTGGCTAACAGGTGAATACAGGTTAACATTTCTACTTAGATTCTGTTATTAAATTTGTAGTTCTAGTTTAACAGAATCTAACCTGCTCAAAAAAATCGATTTGAAAGAAAAGTAAAACAGGAAAAACGTAAATACGACCATTAAACAAATTTCTTTAGGCTTCGAATGGACAGACCAGTCCACACCCCAGATTAAGGGAAAACAACGGGGAAGCTGTCTTTTGCTGGAATATATAATATGCACCGTTAATAGGTCGGATTAGCTTTTTTCCACTTGCTGCTTCGTAAGCAAACAACAAAACACTTATTGATCATTTATCCCGCTAGTATATTGTAAATTACATAGAAAATAGATAAAAGACAACAACAACAATAATAATAAACGGACTTTATTTCTAAGCATAACTAGCAACCCCGCTTGAGGGAACACAACACGCAATGCTCAAATTAATTTATCAGCGTTTACGTAGAAACACGAGAACCTAAAGAAAACCAAACACGTACTCGTAAGACGTTTTAGATGTTGTTGGTTTATTCCCGACCAAACTAACAATTTCAACACCCCTCTCATTTACCAAAAAAAAAAAAGGGAGATCGGAGGACGAGGGCGACGCACACGTTAATATAATAAAAGAAGAAAATTATGCAAATTTTTAGAAGAAAGGAAAAAATATTAAAATAGAGGAACGGATCTATGGGGAGCTCAACGTATGGAATTTGAACAGCCCGAAATATGGACGTAATTCGCACCTCAAAAGAGTTGCGAGCAAACACTGAATATGCTAAGATCCTTGTGTTTCAGTTATACGTTGTCATACATTATTCAAATTTGTAATTAGATATCGCAGTTGTAAGTTAAGGTTAATGCTGCAGACAAGGGTGGGATTAGCTACAGCTGGTTTTGAAAAGCTAGGGGCCGAGCCAAAGTCGTACACAAAACTTTTTTTGATAATATTACCTTCAAAGAAGAATTCGTGAAAAAGGGGGAAAATATAGAATCCAATTTTTTAGAAGACTTTATACTTGTATCTACGTATTTATACAAGATATATCAACCCTTATCATAATTATTTTTATCACTATTCAAATTAAAAATTGTGTATAAACATTAAAATTTTTAATTAAATTGTATTATATGATGATAATTTCTAATTCATATATGATATTAAAAAGGTTTAATAGAAATTCTGGAATAGAAATATCTTATCGTTTCGGCTATAAACGATTTGGGTTTCCTTAAGAATAACCGCTAATCGAAATATTTAAGTTTATATTTCGATTTATTGAACCCAGTATTATTTTCAAGTGTGACTTAAACTTGTTTGAAGCTTTCAAGGTAATAAATAGGATATTTGAAGCAAGCTGACAGGAAATCCGAAGAAGCATTCACAAAAAGTGGCATCAACAATTGGAAAAAATGCATAAGGAAAATTTTCACATAAAAATGTAAAACTCACCCAGTTCAACCATTTTAATCGTTGGTAAAGAAAAAAAACGAAAATTTTCTGGCAAGAATTCACAGTGAGCATTTAAGAGGAAGACTGATTTCTTCCAAGATGGTCATGCAAGTATTCCCCAGTCTGCGGTGTTTAGCTCGACAGGGATTTGCAATACGTGGCCGCATCGACGCCTCTGAAAGTCTTTGCCAATTGCTCCCACTGAGATGCGAAGAAGAAAAAGAAGAAAAAAACTGGAAGCTGCGCGAGATCAGTAAGGTAACACCCACGTCAAATTTAAAGCTGAGTTTTCAAAAAAAGTCGCAATCATTCAATTTTTTCATATCCTCGAAAACGGTCTTGAGGATTTTCGTAATTACCGATAGGACCAGTAAACTTACTCAGTCTGACAGCAGGTTGGCTGGGGAAGCTGTCAAATTTGGGGAACACGCAGCTAAGGAACTGGATCGTCGGAGACATTTCTTTGACTCTAGTTTGGATAGCGCAGTTTAAGATTCTGAAAAGTTGCACACAGATGGTCCAAAGTTGCCCCGTCCATCAACAAACCCAAATGATTATTACCGACCTTTTACCAGTAAAATTGTTGACGTGGCTATCAGTTCAGTAAAATCACGTATAAGGAACAACATGGAACCCATTTTAATATCGATTGAAAGAAAAGCTCTTGTAGTCTTCACGCCAGGTGAAGGACCGAAATCCGGTTTAAAATCTATTTGTGGACATTTTGGCAAGAATTTGGATGAATTTAAACTGTAATCTTAACTGATGAGTTTGGGAAAACTTCCTGGACGCAAAGATGTATTTACTACTAATAAACAGGTCAAGGGGCGAAGTAAACGTTAGGGTCCCTCAAGTTGTGTAGCTTTGCAAATTGTGGCTGCTGCCACCCTAACCACAGCTCTTTCGGCACATCGACAAGACCAAAACCTTACTGGCGCAGCCCCCAAAAAGGACTCGATCATCTCCTCTTTTTAGTATCATATCCGAAAGAAGGTACAAACTTGATCTTAAAGAGAGACACCAATCATGCGGGACTAAAATACCTGGTGCAGTTTGCTCTACTGGACATGTAAATATGTGAATTCTGTCTCTGTGTAAATGCGCTTAATACAAACATTTAGGGAAGCAGCCCCTTTCGATGTTTCCACCTCTTGATCTCGAATCCCACCACAAAATATTCTCTCTGAATGCTGCACGATAATGTAGATTTCGAGCGGAGACTTTAAAATAAGATGCGATTAAAAAACAACAACAACTACCTATGAAAGCACCTGCCCGGGTACATTTGCACTGATTACCCTTCAACTCTGTATTACTCAGCACAGATTAAATCACGAGCTGTTACACCGCAGTACCTTCCTATTTCCATTGTGACGAGAGATCCGTATATCGTTCCAATTAAACGTGTTTTGCGTTACGATTGTGTTGACTAATTACACACAGCGCGGAACACGTTTGTTACCATCTGGACTGATCTACAAAGTCGCCTGAGGTAGTACAAATTTGGTTAAAGTGACATGGTATGCAACAAGTTAAATAAAGTTAATCATTTTTTTCAATTAAGTTGTTACGAAAGCTTAGTCCATTGACTCTTATTCAGAATTTTATTTTCAGAGGCAGAACAAGGACAAAATAGCCATCGCATCTCAAGCCACTGCTTATCATGGTCTCGCATAAAAATGGATTCTGTTGCAGAGCCATACGTTTAAAGGTTCTGAATGATACAGCGATGAGTCCGTAAACTTCTACCCAGTCGCCCTCTTCAGGGACACGGCGACCAGTTCTAGATGCCAGGGCCGTGAATACATTCTCCAGCTGTCTGGGCTGTGCTGTGACCGGTAACTGCCTCGATGATGCCACCTCACTCTCAGAATTGTACGAACTGTTGAAGAGGGAAGGTTCAAATCTTGTGTGGTGCGGTGAACCGATTTCCACAGACTTTCATATATGCTCTTCGACGTCTGTAGCAGTTGCTGGTCTACCAGAGTTTTCCTCTTTCTTCAGTCAACTTCTGATGGATCCTAAACTTCCGTTTTACCGGCTCCCGTCAGCCACAGGGTGCACCTAACAGTTTCCTCCATTACTGGCTTTACTATAGTTTGACCAACAATCAGAAGTAATGAAAACTATGAGCGAGCGTCTTTTCAGTACAATTGGTTTCGCTCGGTCCTTTGTAGTTAAGTAATTATCAAACACTGACATCTCTCCAAGACTCTGTAAGCACACTAATTATTTAACGATTGCAGTCTTGGATAAATCAGAAAAGTTATTTAAAGGCAAAGTTAATTTCTTCAAAATAGAGCAATTCAGATAACCATGTGACTCATACATCGCCACGAACACCTTCCTCCCTGACATTACTTCTAGCAAAAACAAAAGAGTACATCTGCTGCTCGCTCTATATATAGCAGTATGTATATTGCATCGCGCAATGAAAGCGACATACCCTGACCAACCAGGACTCCGCTAAAAGGGAAGTGTGGATGACCTCATTGCGCAGTGATGCTCACTATGTGGTTGCGATTAAACAGAACTTTCTCGTCTGCAGCCCTCTAGTACACTTGTCTTTCTTTAGCGTTAAATGCCAGCCGCCATTTGGTCAAAAGTATCTGGGATATATGCTTTTCGAGCGACGTGTTCGTCATTCAAATACAGGGAAAGCCATTAATTTCTTTCTGCACTAACGCGCCAATGAACGGGGAAGGAAGAGAAAACCCCTGACTGCTATCGTTCTGCTGAGTCCGGAAAACAACGACAATTGATGCTTTTTTCTTCCTGTATCCCATTATTGTCGGCTCCACCCGACCACTGCGTAAACTAAGCTTTTATTGACTCGCATTGGCCTTCTCAGCAGTCACCGAGCGCGATTTTCTTAGATGCAAGTAAAAATCCCCCTCTCTATCTATATATACCAATAGTTTTTTTAAAAAATGTATTTACTTATTGGATTAGCGAAGGAAAACAAGACAAAATGAACTTATAACGCTGCCTCTTCTTTACCTGCGTTCTTCGTTACAGAGAAAGAGATGGGTGGGGTAACTATAAAACTGACGATCAGCTGGTATATTAATAATAACAAATCAAAATTTAGTTTAAACTGGTAATAACTATCTAAGTGATACTTATAATTGTAATTAAATAAAGCGAATGTTATAATGTTATTCTTCTATTACTATTATTAGGAAAGTAATATAGAAACTAATTACATAATGTCTTCATAAATATCATAGCTTTTCACCCATTAATGAAATTCCCTCAAGTTGTCGTAAGCTCTTCAAAAGCAAAAATAACCAACTGCACTTATACTTATCGCTAAGAGCTTTCTGTTATTCGTTTACAAAATGATAGTTGTAAGCGAATGTAGTTTGCCTGGAGACAATAATCGCTTACGTTCTTCAGTTTCGATGAAAACCAGTGAAAAGGCACAGTGCTTTAGGAAATAAATATCAATTATTTTTTTAAAGAAAACAAACAAAAAAATTAAAATCTAGTAATAATATTTTTTTTAAAAAAAGCATATTCAGAAATCCACTCATCTTTGTGCTGAAGAATAGTATTATCACGAAGGCTGCTTATAATTTTTAACTGTTCAGAACGACAGCTGCTGGTATTGTGCGATCTTGTTAACAAAACTTATTCCGGATAATTTCCAGAACTCACAGAGCTTTTGTTTGCAGGCTTCACACCGTGATTAGCATCATGCAACCTGAAATTTAATACCGGATTATCTCCCCTTCTTATACGCAAACTGACACTATCAGTACATTTGCTTAACTAAGGATGATATTTAATACGAATAAAGATTTTAAATATATAACTAATAATAATAACAACGAAAGTTAACATAAAGAGATGAGAAAAAGCTAGAAACCTTTATCTGACATAAATTTTCAATAGTATCCCGCTAATTAAAAAAATCATAATTTACAATATTTGCAGACTTTTCCCACGATGGTTGAAGTTTTACCCACCAAATGATCCAAACAAACTCCTCTTCATATAACAACTTTTATAAAAGAAATATGTAAATCACAAATTATTTCAGTGTATTATCAGAGACACTTGTAATACCTTGAGGGAGACAACATATTTTCCTAAAGCATCCAATACATTCCAAATATGAGTTAGCTGAGGAGTACGCGCTGGCCCCACCATTCGAGTAATGGTTTGGTCTTGATGATATTGGCCAGTTACACGTGCCTATGTGGACAAGCCTTATCATCTGTTAAAACGGAGTTATCTCCAATTGTATGGTTTGACATAGGGATTCAGCAACGTACTTCGCCGAAACATACAGTCTGTACGCCCAGTGCCCAGACCAATACATCTCCGCCACCCTAATAATCCCTTTTCATGTTGTTTGTGAGCTAATTGCGTGTTCCACGTTCCTTCCAGCTGAGTAGGCGCCCTGAGTTATACTGAGGGATAAATCTTCGCTCATCAGTGAAGAAAACATGGCTCAGTGTCGAACTTCTGCTTCGCTGAGCCAAAAGTAACGCTTAGCGATTATCTCCTGGGGTTATGACCCGTGGTCGACCTTGAACTGGTCTTCGGCCAGTATCTCTATGCACTTGGGATTGTCTCCATAGATGGGTCTCTGACTGTCCGGCCTCTACCCCACCAGTAGCTCTCCAGATTAGAGAATCTGCTGAGCGAGTGCGGCCACCATTTGTAGCGTTGGCCTTCAAAGCAAACAAATATCCCAACGGAGCCTAAACCGACTTAAAGACGAGCCTGTATTTTAATCTCTTTATACCAGAGCTAATTTACAAGTTTCTTTTATCAATAGTTTGTTTTTTTTTTTAATAGGAAATATTTAGTGAATAAAACTTTATTCATTTTGGGAAGTTTTTTTTGTTTTGTTTTGCTCAATTTTTATCAACTTAAAAACAAACGTTGACCATTATTAAATCGTTGTTTTTAAATGTAAAGCACTATCTTTATCGTTAGCGCTTGCAATATATTTAACTAACTATGAATGAGAGAGAGAAGGGCGGTAATTCTGACGTTGCACAGCCAGACGACGCCCTGCTGCCAGACTGTATTAGACGTATCCCTCTGAAAACCTCGTTCCAGTTAATTTGTCTGGAGGATTATCAGGGATAGTTTTCTACTCCTAAAAACTTCGAACAGTGGAACACATCAGCACTTAGATCAAACGAGTTTTACCTAATTGATTAACCCTCATGTTACACAATTTTCCATTCTGTTTGGAAAAGGTTACCTCATCCTGTGACCCCTGCTTAAACATACAAAAATTTCCTTTATTTTACTTTGTATTTGAAAATGTAACTGGGCCGACTAATTTATGAAACAACATGCGTGTAACAAGGGAGACAATCCCATTCTTACTAAATCTTGATCATTTTATACTGTATTCAGAAATATTACTCATTGCCTTTACGGTTCAATCGTTATAAATAAACATCCAACATATTTGGTTACCCGAAGGTGGTGTACATTAAAAAAACAAACAAATATAAATAAAATCATCTTTTAAATTTTTTTTAATAGTGTCACAGGGAGGCTTTACTAACTATGAGCAATAACATTGTACAGGAATTTCATTAAAAAATGAGCAAACAATAATTGTCACTAGTAAATTTTTTTCTAAACTCCTTTCATTATGTAATGAACACTGAACAAAAGTTTTATGTATTAAAAAAGCATCTTCGCATGTAACAAAAAAAATTTCATCAAGTTTTACCAGAAGTATATCATGACTAATCCATAAGTTGACTGTAGTAATGAACAATTTTCAGGACCTATTCAGCATATACAAATAACCTAAGAACTTTCCTTGTTTTACATGACATTATGCAAAGGGTTCATGGCAGAGCCGGTCCTAGCTATAGGTGACATAGGCAGGCGCCATCTGCTGGGGGACGCTTCTTTAGCAAGCCAAATTTATCTTTATTTTTGTTTCGATGATTAGCATTAGTTCGAACACTTTGTTGTTGTTATACTGTACGTTAGTATTATATTCATGTACACTTTGGATGTTACTAGTTTTATTGCTGTAATTAAATGCCATCTGTTTATTTACACCCTTTGTTTGCGCAATTTTTTAAGGTAAGTGTATGTTTTTTTTATTGTGTGGGTTTTAGGGGGTGCCAGTGATGAGGTTTGCCTAGGGCTCCACATGGGCTTCGACCGGCTCCGGTTCATGGAGTATCTGAGTATCGGCTATAAAATGTATTGACAGCTTTGTGGCATATTTCACACCTGTACATATGTACATCATGTGGTTATTTTGCATAACATTTTTATATATTGAATTTGTAAAAGGTGTGTGTGTGTGTGTTGATATATAACACAAAATTTTAAAGGAGTAATTTTCTTTTTTCTCACCTAGGTCTTACTACAGCAGTTTTTCTGTGTGATATATATTTTTAATAATAAATTTTAAAATTAAAAAAAAAAAAACTATGTTGAAGTAGATTTTAATAATAATAATAATACTCCAAAACACTTGTCACACTAGAATGATGTTTAATCAAATGAAAACTGCAGTACAACATAATCTGGAATGAAAACAAAACAGAAATAAAACAGAAATCAGCATCAATGAATATTAAAACCTGATTATACGATAGCAAAACTATAATTTATTTATAATGTAGTCATTTTTAAAAAAGGTTAAACAGCTTTTATTCTTTTACAACAATGTTATACTAAAAAAAATAAAAATAAAAATAATTACTTAACTCAAGTTTACTTTACCACCTGTTTTTAGATGAAAGGGAAAAGAATGAAATTAATAGTATAGCTAAATACCAAACAGATGGAAAATGTAAAGAACTGGTTGAAGAGTTGATTCTCCACAGTAGTAATATAAGAACCGAACATATTAGTTTCATAAAAATGAAACAAAGTTTAAAAAAAGGATCTATTTAAGGTTAAGTTATAAACATTTACTAATTTGCTAGTGGGGAAAAAATTCAATAATTTTATTTATTTTTTTAAATACAGATGTAGAGAAATAATTGAATGGACGAATAACATAATATAAATAAATTATTAAAAGATTTTTTGTGCTTGAATCAGCAGAGTCATTTTTTTTTCAATTTTTTGGCAGAATTTTTATCATCTTTTTTTCCAAATAACTGATAATTATGCATTACTAGGTTAATCTCACACAAAAAATATTTTAAAAAAATCCAGAATGTCATCAGAATGAACCAAAAATTAAAACTAAAAGCAAGTAACTAGTAATTTAAAATGAGAAATAGATGTCATGCACTGCTCATTACAGATACTTGAGAAGTTTTTGTAGAATTAACAAAAGTTCTTGGTCATGAAACTAATCATTGGTTGTTCAGAATACAACTGAAAAACATCCAAAGTTAGAAAACAATAACATTAATTTTCCACCAGTGTATAACTTAACTTGAGCCTTATCACACAAAGTAAAATGAGAGAAGTAGTTTTACTAAATGCATAGTAGTGTATATTTATATTAATATTAAAATCTTTGAAAAAAAAGGTGATAATTAACACCAAATAAAAAGGTTTGGATGCATTTATTAATTATGAGAGTAGTTTTCTTTAATTACATTTAACATAAAATGCTTTGGTCTTCAAACTTTAATAATATAGAAAGGTCATAGAATTATCAGGCATCATCTTGTGCTGAGAGAAAAATGTTCAACATACCTTTCTTTAGTCTATATTGTAATCATTACTAAAAATTAGACTTACATTCAGAAGTTTTAAATGATGAAAAAATTTTGAAACATAAACAGCAGCAGCAACATATTCTTTTGTGGTTATCATCTGTTCTGCAAAAGTAGACTTTAGAAAATGTGACTGATGCTAGCATATCATATAATGAACAGGAATGAACCTGGAGGCAGAACATGTAGCAATGTAATGCAAGTGGACTGTATTTAAAAATAAGAAAGTACATAGGACATTAGTAAAAAAGAGAGAAAGAAAACTATGGCATATCTATAAATGAAATGAATGACCACTAATAAATTAACTGTTTGTAAGGTCTAATTATAGAGGTCATTTTAAAATAACAATGAAAACACAAATCTTTAGAGATAAAAGATACAAATGGTAGTATTTTCTTTAATATCCAAAAAAAGAAGTGGAAACAAATTACTTAATGTGCATGAAGTTTAAAAAATGATTGAAAGTAAATTAGTGTTTCCATCATAAGCTCCAGTGAAATTGTGTATGGGGTACATCACCTTAGAAATGAGAATAGATTGCCAATCTAAGATTTTCATGTATATAAAAAGCAGATTACTTAAGTTGAAAAGAAAAGAAATTCAAATTCAATTTTACTTCAACTTAAAACTTCACCAAAAATATTTAATAATGCAACCCTAACCGACCAACTTAGTTTGCTACATTTATATATTTAATTTTGGTGTGACATGTTCAATCTAATTTAAATTTGATGTCTGCATGTGTGTGAGACAGATGTTTTTCTCCATCTAACTAAAATTTTATTTTTGATAATAACAAAATAATTTATTAAAAAAAAGATGTCTTCAAAACAACAATAGCAAAAAATGTAACATCATTGTGAAATCTCCTACATCCCTAAATTTACTCAAAATGGAAACAGTAATATTTTTTTTCAAGATTGCACAATAATTATTTTATTTAGCTTTTATGGGAAACAAGAATTAAAAAAAAGAAATACAGATTATTTCTTGAAATATATGGTAAGAAAAAGAAAATCATAATGAATCATCTTGAAGGACAAAATAAGCTAATATTTTTTTGTTTACTCAAAACAAGTCACTGAGTTTACCGCAGGTGTCCTGAAATCTGTTTTATTAAATTACTGTTTGGCACTTTGAACAGGATCACCTAGTTTATCGCCACACTCGACATGTATTGTTTTACTTCCTGAAAAAATAAAAGAGAGTAATTATTAGTTTGTAGTTTTTATTTGTCATAATTATTTGGGGAGAGAGAAAACAAAATCTGAAATCTAAACATTTATTAAAATGCTCTAAAGCAAGCAAAACTAATTGTTGCAAACTAAAATATATTTCAACCAGGTTTTTTTCTTATTCATAAAGTCTTTTTTTTAAATGCTCTGTAGATTTGTTTTAAAAAAGTGATTTGGTTTACACTAAAAGAAATTCTAAGTAAACACACCCACGATTATTGATGTGTAGGTGCAAATATATATTAGTGCACCCTTGGTAAGGTAAAAAGCAAAATACAAATAATATAGAATTCAACAGTTTTCCCAAAAATTACACAGTACAGTTGTAGTGCTTCTTTACATAATATTCTAATTTATTTTCTTTAACCAAAATTCTCACTAATCAGCACACACATTTAGTATACATGGCTCCATACCTGTAATTATTGTATTGCCTTCATAATTAAAAGCACAGCTAAATATTTCATCAGTATGTCCTTCAAGGATCTGTTTGCATGCTCCATTTTCAGGATCCCAGAGTCGTGCTGTTTTGTCAGAACTGCCAGTCAAAACAGTTGTTCCTTGGGGATTAAATGTGACCTGAGAAATGAACAACAAAAATGTCAAAACCCATTTATCATAAATATTAACTTTCTTCTTATAGGAAGAGTCAATGCCAGAAAACCAGAGAATATACATGTGTAGTATCTATAAATAAAATCTGCCTACAAATCAAAATTCTAAAAACAACAACAAAATAGCTTAAAATATTAGCAATCTAAAGTTTTCAGTATAAATCTGATCACTAGATTTTTTTCTACTTTAGTGTGGATATTTTATGATATAACATCTTTCCTTGATAAAGAACAAAGATAAATACATCTAATATATATCATACTTTGGAAATTTCTCCTTCATGGCCTTCAAATTTGCATTTCAGTGTATGTGTGATAGCGTTGTAACAGCGGGCTGTACCATCAGCTGAAGCTGTCAACAAGTACTGACCGGTGTAATCAAATGCCACATCCAGGACTTCATCCCCATGTCCACGAAGTGTTCCAACACACCTTCCTACAATTCAGTATTCAACTATATGCAGTTTCAAAAAATAACTCAATAGTGAATTTCTGTAACAACATATACTGATTAAATGCAAATTTTTCAAAAAAGTTAAATCATAACAAAAAGTTCTTAATTTTGAAAATTTATTCTTTTTTTATTCTCAGTACTATTAATTACTGAACAAAATGTATTCCACTAAAAAGAAAAAAAATTGATCAATGGAATTTATAACATAAAAAATGCTTTTGTCTTAAACAATTTCTAATCATTTATCGAGTAATGAATATTTAATACTGTTATTTTTTAAATCTTAAAAACTGTTTTATCAGATTTTAACACAGATTTAACTACAAAATAAAATATATATTTTACACATTGGATGTATAAACATACCCGTAGCAGTGTCCCAGATTTTACACGTTTTATCCATGGAACCTGTGGCAATCAAGGAACAGTCCCAGTTAAACTGTGTACTACTCACCTCAGCTTTGTGACCAATCAAGGTGTGGATTCGTCTTGAAAAATAAAGGCAACAAAAAGTGAATTTTTTAAAAATCCACTTTTAGAGAAAATGTGAATTCTTTTCTGGTTTAACAGATAAGAATAATAATTTACTTTATAATTTTGCAAACTAATATAATACGTTAATAACAGATTTTTATTCTGCAATTGTATCAATGCAAAAGTTTCTTTAAAAAGTTTAATATTTTTCACACAACTACTTATAAAAAGTCCTTATACACACTTAGACTAATCTATAGTACTGTATCATGAAACGAATTTCTAACAACAGTAGTAGAAATTTAGAAAGAATACTGAAGCTGCATAATTATATAACGTTTATCCCAATTTTCACCTTTATTATTAAATATTCACAAAACAGTAGGTTTATTAATTTTTATTAATTCTGGTATTTTCCAAAAATATTCAAGGTGATAAAGAAATTAAGTTGGGTGGCTGGTGGTCCAGTGGTAGACTACTGAACTGCCATGGTTGAGGGCCTGAGTTTGAATCCTGGTCAGAACCAACTCAGTTTCTTCTCACTCTTTGCCAGTCAGTCACATTGGTTTCCTTCCATATATGATGGTGGTTCTGCAGAAAACTCTTGACTAGCTTATGCCTTGACCACCATTCAAGAGCCCTCCAACTGCACCCAGGTAACTTGCATGGTCATCAAAGCTAACAATCCCACATCTTCCCCCTTCTATCTCAATACTGTGAGATGTCCTAAGACCTTGAAAGTCAAGATAGAGTTTGCCAAGAAGAAGAAATTAAGAAGTGAGATTACTAGAAAATAACTACTGCACATGCCTGACTACCTTCCTTGGAAATTTAGGATAATTAATTCTTCATAAATTTAAAGTTAATTGAATATATTTTTGACTTGTTTATTATTATTATATAATTTTGAGGAAATATTCTAATGGTTGGTGATGATTTTAATTTTTTACTAGAATCTAGTTTACTCAAAATGCAGTAATTATTTGTTGTACTAATCAGTTAAATATGAACTCACTTTTCAAGTCACAACTGAAAATAAATCAATTTTTCTACCCTTTACCTCACACATGACTTCTGTTGGCAATTTGCTTTCCTAATATTCCTTTGATGATGATACAAGACAAACTGTTACCATAGACTGATTCCTCACTTTTCTTTGAAACAATGTCTAGGCTGCTATTTTACTTTTTGTCTCCTTTATATTATAAAGAACTACTGCAATGTCTGATAAATAATTTTAAAAAATCCAAATTTAAATAATATTCATTATTTAAAAAATTACAAATATTGTAAGTATCCGGAAGAGTATGTCATTTTGAGTGTAAAAAATGTATATAATTAAAATAAATTTAACTATTTAACTAAAAACATATCTATCCACAAAAATAATGACACAGTATTAAATATTCTTTACTCTCTGGGCAATATAATGGCACCCTGATTACTTAATATTAGCTACATTAATTTTAATCCTCATTCTGGTAATTGAAAAAAAGTATTTTGTTGTAAGTAGTAAGAAGTTTTATCAAATTAAACTATACAAAATCAGAAGTTATAATTAGGAATACTATAATTAATCTGCCCATCTATAAAACAAACAAATATACTTACTTTCCACTGTTAACATCCCAGACAAACACTGTGTGATCAAAGGAGCCAGTAATCAGCTGGCTACCAGTAGAATTAAAAGACATAGAAATGATTTCTGCAGAGTGCCCCTGAAAGACAGCATGGAAGTCATCAGTAATGAAAATTTTCTTTTATGTCACCTTCTGACAGATTTTTGCTGTAACATGCTAAAGGCAAGGCATTCAGCAACAAAAAAAAATGCTAATGCACAGCTTTGACCAAAATACATGCTGTAGCTATAAGTGTACAAATGATTAAGACAAGCATAGTGGTTTTACAAGAATATGCTGAGAGGAATGATAAAAAAAACAAAAAAAAAAATAATTACAGTAGTTTTATTATGTACAGTGATCATTAACAAATGTGATAAGTTCCAAATGAAACTGTGATATATATTAATATTTGAGTGGGAAAACATAGGAAATAATATTGATAAAACTAGAAGAAACAAAACAAGCAAAACTCAAAATATGATCATTAATCAAATAAAGCTAATTTACTTAGATAAAATAATTTCAAATTTAAGCACAAATTTATTTTGGACAATATTTAAATAGACAGAAATCTATAAATTCTCAAAAAAAAAAAGATTTGTGTATAGAAGTCAGCCATAGAAAAAAAAATAGAAGTTCCTTTTATACTTGAAAATATAAATATTAACCTAACCATGTTAAATGTCAAATTATGACCAAAGTATCTTTTAAATTATTCAGCCTATTTATTTTTATGCTTTACTCTTCAAAATAAGTATTTTTATTTTGTAGATTCTTCTTTTCTTTGTCATGTTAGCTATGAGTGAGTCACTTTGCAGTAAGAAACATCTGGAATTCCTTTGTGAAAGTAAAAGATAAAGCAGTTAGAGTGCATTAACTGTACTAAAACAACTTACTGAGAGTGCACATAATTCAGAGCCAGTCTGAATATCCCATAGTTTGGCAGTAGTATCCATGCTACCAGTAGCAACTACAGTACTCTGAGGATTAAAATTCAAACAAACCTTGGAAAAAAAAGAAAGAAAATATTTAAATTATGTTTTTATGTTAAAATAATAATCAGTTGTACCAAAAAATCACATTTAGCTTTTGTCACATAAAAAACAGTATCATCCAACTTAATACAGTGGTTTTTAGATATTTGGAATCAGAAAGTGGCTACCAGATTAATAGAAGTTTGCTTTACTTTTAGTCAGGAATTAGTTAGTTATTTGATGACAGACAAGAGGATACCAGGGTTTGCCAAGTCTGGTGCACAACAACTACTGCTTCATTGTAATAGTATTTAAAATATTTTTAAAAAAACAAAACAAAATAATGAACTAAATCAGTAGAGATACTATAATAAAATGTTATGATTGTTTTGTTTGTTTGTTTGTTTTATAATTTAAAAAGAGAAGGTAAGTAGCATCCTTCAGTATAGTATACATACAATTTCAGCAACATGGCCTCGGTATGTGTAGAAGCACTTCCCTGTCTCAGCGCTCCAGAGTTTACAAGTTTTGTCAAAAGATCCTGTTGCAATCTTGTCGCTAAAACACAAAAAACCAAAAAATAAATTATAAGGGAAAAATAAAATTAAAAATTTGAAAGTTTACAGAGCAAAACAGCATTATCCTTTTCACAAGTCCCTTACTAATAATACCAAATAAAAAAACTTTTTTTTCCTCTATTTTAACTGCAGAATACTCTGTGTTTTCTGATTATATTATAACAATAGTTTAAAAACCATGCTGCATTAATTTACCACATAGTCAATCATTATTTAGAAAATTTTCTGCTTAAAATAATGCATTACAAATCTAACTGTTCAAGGCCTATTGTGATTACACTATTTACTGATTCCTGTATACCTTGTAGTTTATAAAATCAATAAAAATATTTTTAGAAACAGTAATTTAAAAATGATTAGGTTTAGGTTCAGCTTTAGATGAAAGCATTATAAAGTTGGGTTTTTTGTTTTTTTCATTCCATCCACACTAAGAGTCTTGATAAACAATGGAGCTGGTTCTTATCGCTATGCAAATTCTTCAAAATGCAAGAAATGCAGTTGACAACCAGAGTAAAAGAAATAATTTGTTTTCTTTGACTGATGAACCTACATAATTTGACAGTTTATAAACATATATAAGATGATTACTTAATAAATATAAATTTCTTACCCAAATGGATTGTTAAAAGCTATTGCATACACCACATTCTTGTGTCCATCTAGTGTGTGCAACTCTTCTCCAGTAACCGTGTCCCACACTTTACATGTTCGGTCATAGCTACCTGTAATAAAGCTGAATAACAACAAAAAAAAAACAAACAAACAATATATCTGCAAACAGATTTAGTAAGTGTAAATTGTCTTTTGCTGGCAGATAAAAACTGACTTTAATTGATGTAGTTTATTAACTTCACTACTGTATTTATTATGACACTTATTTTGATCAAGCAAGCAATTCCTTTCTTTAAAATCTATTTTAAATATTTATAAAACATGTTTTTAATTAAGCTCGATATCTAAGATGCTATTAAACTATTAGTACATTTTATCCTAAATTCTGTACAATGAACACAATAAAAATAAACTAAAGTATTTTTCAATATGCTCATTACCTGGGTGTTGTTTTGTTTCTATTCACAAAATTCCATTCCATTCAAAGAATAAAAAACATCACATCCATGAAAATGCATTTTGCTCATTCTAGTCTAGATGCTGATTTCTTGAAATTCTACAATAAGCGATTTTACAGATGTGATGCTTTTCTTCAACAGAATTCTCATTGTGAACAAGATTTCAAATTTAGCTCACAAAACTTGATTTTGTGGATTGAACAAATAGCATTTGTAATGTTGCAAACAAATAAATTTTTAAAAAAATTTCCATGCAATAAACAAGCTCTCTCTGGAATTTTGTAGCCATAAAAATAACAAATTTGCCATATTACACTTGGTCCTCCATAAAAAGCTGATTGAAAAGTAGATCATTAAAAAAACAAAAAATAACAGCATAACAACAAATATACAAGAGAAAATTATTATTTAAGAGATTACTATATCAGAACTCTAGTATATATTGTAAGATTTGTAGCCTATTTTCTCAAAATCAGAAATTACAAACTATACTAAAGTTCTGAAAAGAAAAAACAAATGCTCATAAAATTACCCATAATCTGAAATCATGTAAATTTGTAATATATTTCCTTATATTTTACGATGAGTTAATCCAAAATGTAAAGTACTCAATACATGTATATTTCATAGTTTATACTAATAAGGTGTCAGGTGATTATTTTTTAGTTTTGATACATATTATTTGTATAAACAGAAAATTTAGAGTAGATAATTTAGATATTACCTACTTTCTTCACTTTGCGCATGCACACACACACTCACTAAAGCCCATTTTAAAGATAATGTCAATAATAATAAAACTTACCTAGATCCAGATTTGTTAAAAGCCACATTGGTTAATGGTAAAATATGAGCTCTAAGCACCTAAAACAAACAAAATTAATATAGGATTATAAAATTAGGCCTACAATACATATCAACAACTTCAACAGTACTAATATGTACCTAAATCTAGCATTTTAAACAAGCTGGTACCACAGAATTAATATGCTAGACAATTTTGTTCAGCATATTATATAAATCTGTGCTCTTTAAAATTTAAAAAAAAAGAGAGAGTTTATACTAAGATTACAAATTGAGATAAAACAGTAACTACAATTTTCAAGATTAAAAAACTTGCATTGCACGTACCTTAAACAGATAAAATTGGTGATCTGTTGGGCGAGAGAGCTTCTCTTGCAGACTTGCCTACTGTTAAGGTCTGAGTGTCAGTATATCATTATATAGTGATGTTTTCAAGATCAGGTACACAAATACTGTAGTTAGTAATGCAGTATATCTGATTATTTTTTAAAAAAATTTATCACATCTATGCTATAAAAGGTGCCATAGTTATATGACTTTAATCCCTTTTTATGATTAAAAATGTTTTTGAAGTGTTAAAATATATAAAAAGGTGGTTTTTTCCTTGTTTTTATTTTTTACATTTAAACAACAACAAAAGACTGGTTCAAAGCCATCTACAGACACCTAAATTAGTCTCTTCCACAGCTATTTCTTAGTTCAAACAAAAACAAAAAAGTAAAGATAGTTAACTGAAGTAGACTATTTGTATGCCAGCACAAACAGAAACCAAAGACTTGAAGATGATAAGCTAAAAAATTCACTGAGGTCAGTGAATGCTGAGATAAGATTAATTTGTGTGTACCCTTGTGATCAATGTAATTCAATTTCATTAGCAATTCCTTTATGATCAAAATGTTTTTGCACTTTCAAACCATTAAAATATTAACAAAAAAGGTTTCTCTTTTAAACAAATTCTTTTTTTCTTCACTCCAAGGATATGAACTATGAGTTTTCTGACTTGTTCTGCCTTTGTGGTTGTAATAAGTGGTTCTTTTCTTGTAATTTCATCAACAACTGCATTTGCATCTGTTCTGAAAAAAAACCAAATAAAAATCATTCTTCTCTCAAAAATACATACATATAATTTTTTAACCATAAAATATTTTTCCTAACAAACCGACCCCAAAAACAACCTGAGTTAAAAGTAGGCACCAATCCTATAGATATCATTATGGCAGCATCTCATTTGCTTTATGCCTGCTGGAATTGTCTAATAATCATCATCAGTAAACTACTACACTTAAAACAATTTCTGATTTAACAAAATGTCTGTAATGAATTATAAAAAAACACAACCACCTTTATATACAGGTGTATCTAAAAAAAATTAGAATATCGTGGAAGAGTTCAATATTTTTTGTCAGTTATTTGAGAAAGTGAAAATTGTATATATTCTAGACTCATTACATGTAAACTAAAGTGTTTCAAGCATTTTTTAATTTTAATTTTGATAATTACGGCCTACAGCTAAAAAAAATAGAAAAAACGTATTTCAAAATATTAGAATATTCCATTTCGAGTTTGAGTAAATCACTATTAATGCAGTGTAAATACCATGAATCTCTCGGTCTGGTTCAGTACACACAACCACAATCATGGAGAAGACACTAATTGACACCCTCCACAAGGAGGGTAAGCCACAGAAGGTCATTGCTGAAAGGGCTGGCTGTTCGCAGAGTGCTGTATCAAAGCATATTCATGGAAAGTTGACTGGAAGGGAAAAGTGTGGTAGGAAAAGGTGCACAAGCAAGAGGGATGACTGCAGCCTTGAGAGGATTGTCAAGCAAAGCTGATTCAAGAACTCGGGGAAGCTTCAGAAGGAGTGGACTGAGGCTGGAGTCAGTACATCGAGAGCCACCATGCACAGACATGTTCAGGAAATGGGCTACAAGCGTCACATTCCTAGTGTCAAGCCACTCCTGAACCAGAGACAACATCAGAAGCGTCTTACCTGGGCTAAGGAGAAAAAGAACTGGACCATTGCTCAGTGGTCCAAAGTCCTCTCTTCAGATGAAAGTAAATTTTGCATTTCATTTGGAAATCAAGGTCCCACAGTCTGGAGGAGAGAGTGGAGAGGCACAGAATCCAAGTTGCTTGAAGTCCAGTGTGAAGTTTCCACAGTCAGTGATTTGGTTGGGGTGCCATGTCATCTGTTGGTGTTGGTCCACTGTGTTTTATCAAGTCCAAAGTCAACGTAGCCGTCTACCAGGAGATTTTAGAGCACTTCATGCTTCCGTCTGCTGACAAGCTTTATGGAGATGCTGATTTGCTTTTCCAGCAGGACTTGGCACCTGCCCACAGTGCCAAAACTACTAGTAACTGGTTTGCTGACCATGGTGTTACTGTGCTTGGTTGGCCAGCCAACTCGCCTGACCTGAACCCCATAGAGAATCTATGGGGTATTGTCAAGAGGAAGATGAGAAACACCAGACACAACACAACAATAGAGACGAGCTGAAGGCTGCTATCAAAGCAACCTGGGCTTCCATAACACCTCAGCAGTGCCACAGGCTGATCGCCTCCATGCCACGCCGCATTGATGCAGTGATTCACACAAAAGGAGCCCTTACCAAGTATTGAGTGCATAAATGAACATACTTTTCAGAAGTTCGACATTTGTATATTACAAATCCTTTTTTAAGATTGATCTTTTGAAATATTCTAATATTTTGAGATAGTGGATTTTTTATTTTCACGAGCTGTAAGCCGTAATCATCAAAATTAAAACAAAAAAGGCTTGAAATATTTCATTTTATGTGTAATGAATCTAGAATATATGAAAGCTTCACTGTTTGAATTAAATTACAGAAAAAAATGAACTCTTCCACAATATTCTAATTTTTTGAAATGCAACTGTATAGATATAGTATAAGTGTGTAGTGTGCTTGCTGGTCATGGTGGTGGCCATAGTTCATTTCCAAGTAGGTCAAAGCTATTTGATGTGCAGTTAGAGGTGTGATTTCATTCACTCTTTTGTACCAGCTCATTCTGTCCCTGCTGAAGTTGGCCTTACATGCATGTGTGGCACAACTGAACAGGAAAATGCATGCTGCTCACAAACTTACTTTCAGCTGGTTTTGCATGCTATATATGAAACATAATACTGCAAATGAAATGTTTTCACTCTTCTGCAAGGCATTACATGGTACTTTAAAATAACACTACATTATACACATGTTAATTACACTTGTGCTTCACTGATTCTGTCCTGGCTCTTTTTTATGACTTATCAAAGAACTATTTTTGGAGCATAAAAGTTTAGTAACAACAATAAGCCAAGATTACATAAAAAATATAAAAAGAAAAATATAACTGGAAAACAAAACTGTGTATTAAATTATTTTTAAATGGCTCTTTTATTTTTCAACAATTTATTATTAATTTCTTACAAGTTGAGATTAAATGAACTTAGCTAGTAAGAATCATTACCATAATTAATTGATTAAAACATGACAGAATTACTTCAGTAAAATGTTCTTAAAATAATTTTTATCTGTAATTAAAAGTTATTAACTAAAAATGATTATTAAATTAAAATTTTAAACACAATGTATTATCATCTCTTCAAAACTAAATATTTAATTTGCTATTTCTCTGATGTAGACACTACTTAGCAAATGTGTACTCTAGTAAAATCAATCAAGATGCAAAATGTTGCCAAAAATCAATACATTTGACCAACAGAGAAAGATATTTCATCAGAAAAAAAGATTGATGGCACTCACAGCTGTTTGTTGTTTAGATAAGAAAGTTCCAAATAATGGCTCTACATGCAAATGATAAAACAAATTTTAAATAAAAATTTCTACTTGTTCAAGTCTCTCTGAAAACATTTTTTCACTTATATTCATTCTATCAATTGTATTCTAGTATTGCCAAAAAAAACCTTAAAAACTTAAATTTGTCAAGTTTAAATAAAATTAAATTTACTCTTTATTTAGTTATCATATAACTGCTGATCTGAAGGAAGGAATAATCTGCAAGGTGATGAAAATTTCTTTATTACCCAAAGTAATTCAGATTTTTTGTTTAGTGTACTCATACTATAATTAACACAATCTTGAATGAAGCATTTTTGTTTCTGGTTCATCATTTTTGTATTTATTTTATTAAAATAGCATTCTTTAGTCAAAACAATACTGCAAACTATCTATCTTTAAAAATGTTTATTACAGAGACCTTATATTTATCAAACATTGCTTAATAGGCTTCATGACATTAAAAATGCACTTTATATTGTAACAAACAACGAACACTCAGTATTTGATGTTTAAAAATAAGATGACAATAACTTTGATCATCATTGTATACTAAAGTATTTTATATATAATGATTTTATTTTCTTTTTTAGTTTTGGTTTCTTCTAACATTGAAAAAAAAAATGATCTTTAATGAAACACTGATATAATTTCTATTGTTTTATTTGTAACTTAATGATCATAATAAAACTAAAATCACTGGATTGTGATCTCCAAGAAAGGTACATACTCTTAAAAGCATTCCTTCCTCACTAACACAGCAGAAAGTTTCAGAAATATATTGCTACAAAAATATTCATTAACAAAAAGACATGTATATCACATTGAACTTATCAGGCATATGAATCATTTGTCCTTTCTCAAATAAGAGTTCAATTGTTAAATATGCTTAGTACAAAACAACAATTACTGTAAACAGAAAACTCAGTGTATTTAAATATTTTTCAGGTGTTGATTTCAAGAATCAAAAATATTATTAATTATCTCTGGCCCAAATTTCTGATCTATTAGCTATTAATGGATAATTCTGCAGCCTTATTCAAGAGGGCTGAATTGATAAAAGAACAAAGGAAACAAAAATAAATACAAAAAATGCATCATCATTTTCCCACATTTTTTACCATGCTGATAGATCAAATGTAGAAATTGTATAATTAGTGAAAAAAAATTCTGTTAAGAAATTGAAGAGTAAAAGAAAAAAAAAACAAAACTAAAATCTAAACAAATTATTATTTAAAAATTTTAGAAAACATTATTAATAAAAATCAGCTGACTGATTAAAACAGATATCATAATGAAGCATTTTAGAAACATTTAATTATAAAACTGAGTATGATTGAAAAAAATAGTATAGGTGGTCTAGTCTTATGATAACAGTATTTTTGATCAAAGTGACAATGGAATAAATACATTTTTTACAAACTTGGAACATTTTAAAGGAGTTGACAATAATCCCATTTCCATGGCTTTTCAAAATAATCAAAGTAATTAAATTTAAATGTTACTTAACATTTGTAAAATAAGGAAAGAAATTTTAGAATTACAATTTATAAATTAAAGCAACCTTTTTATATAAAAGTAATAAGCCATCAAAAATATGCTTAAAAATGATAATTGTATCTTAGTACTATACTAACTGTTGGCAACAAAACTCTTAAAACAAAGTCAATTTAAAAATTTTATTCTAATTTGGAAATCTATACTTTTATACCTATCTTGTCCTTAAATAATTCTGTAAAATTTCCATAGATTATATCACTAGAAAATCATATTCAAGATAAAGCTTCAGGGTAAATTCTATAAATTTCTTACTTTTCAGATTGTCTAAACCTCATTTATCTTAGTCCTACAGATATGTAATATTTCATATCACAAAAATATTGTATAAACTCTACATATCGTTACTCTGTTGTTTAACTCAGTACAGTTAAGAAATCCCCATCACTCCCCGTTCACTTAAAGCATAACTGAAACTCATATCATCAGAAATCTTTCATAAAAACCTAAAAATTTAAAGTAAAGTTACTTACTCAGCTTTAAGATCTAATAAATCTATTGATTTTGTCTTCACATTTCCTCCTTGTTCATACTCCAAAATTATACCTGAAAAGGATGTTTTTCATAATTGAGATTAAAGTATGCATAATGATAAATTTTACAACAAAATAAATAATAAAACATTCTGTAACCAGTAGGTCAAAGAAAAACCTGTCTATCTAGCACTGCCAATCATACTTATTGTTGATATTTTCACTCCTACACCATACAAAAAGAATAGAATAAACCACTATGAAATTTCCACAAGGACATTACATATTAAAGCTAACTGATGATATAGACAATATGTATCATTTGCAGAACAGAGGGTACAGTTAAAAGAGATGCTGATATTTGTAATATTAACTAAAAAAAAGCACATTAAAATATTTAAGTGGTAAAAAAAATTTTAATGTGCTAAATGATTTAAACTAAAAGCAGCTACATAATTTGCAGACACCATCACATTGTCAATTTAGGTAGTGGTAGAAAAAATTATAAACAAAACGCAATGGTATCTCTCTTTTTTTTTCTTCATAGGACAAAAATCTCTCTACCAAGTACCACCCCAGACTGCATGGATTGCGAATGGATAAGTAAGCTGGAGGAAGGAAAACAAGATGACTCAGCCACTATAGAGACTATGAATTAACCAGAAATAATATTTTATGGCAGTCTTGTAAGGCAGGGAGAGTAAGAGTTTTATATGAATTAATAAATACAGTACGGGCGGTTCATGAAAATATTTCCTACATCTAAAAAGCAAGTGAACTAAAAATCGGTAAACCATGGCAACAAAACTAAACTGAACTGGTACTGTTATAACAACACAGTTATTCTTCATTTTCTAAAAAAGTAGTTATTTTACACCAGAAATATACGGCATAGTATTTTATTTAAAAATAAAACAAAAAAGCGACATATTTTAGAGAATAAAGGAGACAATCTGTTTAATCCAGCAGAACGAACTCCACGATCGGAGTGCACGAACTGGGCGCCTAAAGAACATTTTCGCTGGGTGACTAGAAATACAGAGAAACACAAAAATTATCAATACAAGGCAATCATTTTACCTGGAGGATAATATCGTAGAAGAAAGCGCTTCAACTTCATTTTTGATTTCTCAGTTTAACGCAACGAGACACACATAAATACAAATCAAACTTGTTGAAACATGGCGGACGAATAGCTTATCCAAGGGAGACAATTTTTCACGTTTTTGCCATTTCAATTTTCTATCCTTGAATTTTGAAAGAAAAAAAAAATGAGACACTAGCTGAACTTTACTTAAACCTCTTTTGAAAAAAATTAAATCCTTTAATGCATAGAAATGTTTATAAATTAATTAATTTTATCAGTTAAATTAAACAGTATAGTAAGACATCTCATTGATTTTATGATGGCTCATTTAGGAACGTTAAAAATTCCTCTTTAATTTAACACATTTATATTAGTCACGTGATTTATAAGGGGAAAATGCAACTTTGGTTTGTTTCATGAACGCCAGTCAGATATTTTCAAACGATAACACTTTTCCAGGCTTTTTAGAAATGGAGTTGATAATCACTATATTTTATTTCTGCTCTGTTATTGATTAGCACCGTTAATTTTGATCGATTATTTTCAATTCCAAACGAAAGCTGCAAATATCATCAGTACACATTGTCACAGCCGTCCAGGTAAACAGAATGGCGCTGTTACAGTTCAGCTAGATCTGCAAATATACTACCGCGTGGCAGCGTAGAGCCAATCAACTACGGGGCTGCCAACTAACCTGTACCATTTACAGGTACACTTAGCTAGCTGGAAGAAAACGACGACAAAACAAAAAAAAACAACAAAAGAAACCAAACATTCATGCCACTGCAAAGTCTAATCGAGGAAGCATTAGAAGTTTACATTTCTAATAGACACTAAGTGTTGCCATGACAGGCAACGCGTTTTGGTGACACGTTGCATGAATGACATGAAACTACAAGTCCACCCACTAGATGTGCTGGTGAATCCCACGGTTTACCTAAACTCAAATCCAAACATGAGGCCACGCACCTGCAGAAGGTATATGAAATACGGACTTTTTTTCTTTTTCGGCTATTTTTTACTCAGAGGTGCATTATGGATAATTCAGGTGAGTATGCAAGCATATATAAACACTATTTATGTAATGTATAAGTTTTTCATTTTTTGAGCTTATGTGTATATCTCATGTTTTCTTCTTTAAACTTTTAAAAATCATAAACAATTACAAGCTAGAAAAAAAGTCTCATTGAATATAAATGTTTTTTGTTTTGTATCTTTAATAAAGAAATATACACACGGCAATGTGCAGAAAAGTGATTTGACTTTATTTTCTCAAGCTGGTAGAGAAAATAATTTGCAATGCATTTAAATTTAAACATTTTTTTTTAAAATTGATATTTAAAACCCCCAGACCTTATCAAGTGTATTATAATTTCGTAAGTTACTTTATTGACTTTAGTGATGTCTTTATTTATTAATTTTTAGTTTTGTGGAAACCATGCAGATTGATTTAGTACGGTTACAAAATCAGAGACAGGTCCGGATGCCAAAACAATACGTAGCTTCTGGTGAATTGTTCGAGTGGAAGCAGACGTGTAAACGATCAGTGCTGAAAGTATGGACCTCTATAGCCGGTCGGTCACTCGTATAACGCAGCCGCACAGGTCTGTGACCAGAATCCCGGCTTCCTGGCGGCATTTCCGCTCGAAGAATGACAGCCAAGCTGATCCACACACATGAATTCGGACAGACTACGATGAGATTTCCTCACGTGTTCTCTCTAAATCAATGGTCAGGTTTAAGCGAGGAATTATTTCAAAATTAAATCCGGTGATTGCATAAGACCACTGTGGTGACCACAAGTTTTTGCAAGTAAATACGAAAGTCGAGTTTCCAAGTTACGTGAGCGCGCCATTCCCAGTGGCCGCCTGAAATGCCAGTTAATACAGATTAACGAGGTAACGACAAGCTATTTCTCATGCTAAAAAAAAAAAAAATTCTGAATGTTTTTCTGTACAAATCGCCTTTTAAAATAATCAAAGTTTGGTGAGATTTTCGTTTAGAATATTGTGCCAATGTTACTTCATCTAAAAAACCAAGCAAAACCTACAAAAAATAATGGCAAACGGGCAGAATAAGAAAAAACAGGCTTACAAAAGAATTCATATCAAGAAGTTAATTTGTAGTACAACATTCATATCTTGATATAATATTTTTTTTAAAATATGTACACAAATGATCATTATAAATGCTTCATCATTAAAATGAATAAAAATATATATTAAAGAGGGTCAAAGTTTACTGAGATGCTACAAAATTTGTGTCACAATGATAAACGTATTATTTTTTTTTCTAACGGAACTAAGCTGCCTTTTTAAGAAATATTTCCTATCTCTCTCGCTTTCTGACATCTGCGTTTTTATGCTTACGTAATGAGCAACCATCTAGTCACTTCCTGCAGTCGGTTGCTTATAAGCTCCCAAACCGCAATACGCACGTTAGCAGACGTGGGCGTGCAGACACAGGGGACCATGGAAAATGTCGTCTCCGAGTTTGCTGATTAAGCTACTGGGAGGGGCGTTCAGCAACACACTCTTCCCGCAAGATGGCGCCTCACCATATCACCAACGCTGTGAAAAACGAGCTGCACAATACTTGTGGTTGAGCGAATCACCAACAGGTCATTTCCGCACGTTTGGACACCAACGTCACCAGACCTCATACCTGGGGCTACCTGAAAACATCAGTGTAACGTGTCCATCCGCAGGAGACTGCTGATCTTACCACCAGCGTTTCAGTGATGCGTTTTCGCCATCAACGCCTGGAAACTGTTATTGAGAACGGCTGGTGACACTATAAACACTTACTGCAACGAGTTGAATAGTTCAGAAAAAAGGTAATGAAATGTTGTTTTCTAACACAATGAAACTGATTTCAGAAGAAATTAATTTAAATAACCGACAAGGTCATTTCGGCGTGACGTCATATAGCGAAAGTGGCGCCCCAGTGACAAAATCTGCAAACTTTCGAAATGCATTTTCCGTGATCTACCTATGCGATAGTATCACACGTCCGAGGACTACAGCACGAGACCGGTTTACCAGAATTACCTACGCGTTTGAAGACAATCTCAGGCAGTATCAACCAGTAGCGAGCTGAACGCTGACGCATTATTGTAGATGTAGTGGGGAATTGGTTGAAGGCTAAGAAAGCCCCATATCTAACGATACCGCCCAGGGCGTCAGTGAAGAACTAGGCTGCTAGTCGGCTAATCTCCTTTTAGTTTGGTGTTTCTACCGCAGGCATTATTGCGTGTATCGTCGAATAAGCGCACATTACTCGCTAGTCATTTTGTATTTAGAGAATCCCCGACTTTTAATTTTTTTACGGCAAGTTTTATGGTTTGGAAAGTCATCGCTAGCCAATGAGAATGCCTGTTGTAACGGTAACTCTTACATACAAAAAATCGCACCACGAATGCCATTCTCAAAGTTGCAGGAAATCGCATTAATGGACCATGCTGAGAGGAAATAGAGCTAGTCGTTCTGATATTTTCCAAAATAAACACAAAATTAATTCAAAGTAACTGCATATGAAAACTGAAATTATATATATGCGTTTCGATAGTATGAGCCAAAAAAATTACATTGATAAAAGCTGTTAAAAACAAATTTGGGTCATGGTCTTTCTGGTGAAATTTATCAACTTAAATCAAATTTGCATTTGTTTGTGTGAAGAACATTTGACGATGTATACAGAAAGACACTAAGATGTCTTACACGATAATCAAGGGAGATAACAACATATCTTCTGATATGTTTCAATCGCTACGATCGAGTTTTATGATAATTTTGTCATGTGGCTACAAGTAAAACTGACAAAAAAGAGAGAGAGAGGCAGCCATTATGTTTTAAGATAATAATTAGTGTGTTTGCCAGTCAAAAATGGTTGGGAAGAATACTATATTTGAAAAGGAATGAATATGTTATGGGTCATCAGGGAAACTGAAATTTAAATTTCCCCAGCTACCGCATTTCTGCTTTCTCCAGGCTGGTCCGCCAGTCATCTCTGCGACAGCTGTGGTCGAGGATCAGCCAGGGTTCAAGAGCTACCAGTTTTGCGCTCGCCGATTCTCCGAACAATCAGAGAATAGTTGCTCGAGATCTGTAGCATTTGTGTATAGAATTATTCCCGTTTGTAAAGAACGAAATTGGAAAAAAAAAAAAAATGAGAAAGAAAAAAAAGGAAAGAAAGAAAGAACTAGCGACCGGGAAATACCAGCTGCCACCAGATCGCTTCTGGTGGGACTGGCTAGGCGACAAATCGATCGCTAATCAATGACAGGGTACTACTGTTAGGCCACAGCGGCAGCCAGGCCTGATGAATCTAGTAATCGATAGATTCTTTAGCCCGCATAAAATTCTTTGTCAAAAACACAAACAAACTGAGCAGCCAGAAATTAAAAGTCAATTTCTGATTCTTCTGCATTTGCCAGGGCAGCCAGTCTAAAATAGTATTTCTCGTATCGAAGAGAAACACCTTTTTCTAGACATTATTTTTAAAAATTTTACTGAACACGAAATGGACCACCCTGTCTCTTTCTCTACTTCACGTACTTGATATTGTTGTTTTGTTTTTTTTTTTAGATTTACTTGTTTTTGTATAAACTTCTGTGGGGGGGGTGTGAAACAACAAACAAACTTGTTCGTCGTTGTGTGCCGCCTGAACTCCTTAAAAATCTTCTGAGATACAGCAATGGTTTGGGCAGAGATGTCTAATCGTTCACGAGTCAATGTACCGTGGCTGCATGTTCTACGTATTTCCGAGCAAATGACTGACATATAATTTTCTTTGTATCCACATGAAAATGGGTTAAATAAGCATTGGCACCCAAACCATACTTTAACAAAAAGATGGAAAACCATATACTAAATGCGACCCATGATAATGCATTTACAAAAAAAATTAAAAAATTTATGAAAAACTCCAAAAAATGAATTTTTCCCTAAAGACTGTTATCTTCGATCGAAATCTTAGAAGGTTCACATACTATCAGGTCGTTACAAAAGTTTTGTCGGTTTTTATATTATGTTAATTTTGGGTTCATTTTTTGCCTGCTTGTGAAGGTGTATGTAAATAAGTTACATATCGTTTGATAGCGTGTGCTGTGGCATACATTATGTAAAATCTACCTTTTTAGAAACCATAAAATGGATATTTGTTCCAGGGTTCTGAGTGAAGCATGGATAGAGAAACTTTTCGTGCCATTTTGCTTCACAAGTTCAAACGGGGCCACAAAGCGAGCGAGACAACTCGTGACATGAAGCCAGCACGGAGCGAGGAGGACACAGCAAATGAGCGCACAGTACGACGATGGTTTGCAAAGTTTCGATCGGGAGATGTGAACCTGAAGATAAGGAACGTAGAGGACGTCCTTCCAGCTGTGATGACGACCGTCTGAAAGCCTCAGTTGAAGCCGATCCCAGAAAAAGAGTGCGAGAAATTGCTGGAGAGCTTGATGTAAGCAATGCTACTGTTTCCCGGCGTCTTGACGCCATCGGAAAGGTGATAAAGCTTGACGAGTGGATGCCTCGCGAGCTGAATGAGCATCAACAAAATTGTCGATCGGAGATCTGCTCTTCGTTTGTCATAAGAACAAAAACGGCCCATTTCTTGACCAAATCATTACGTGTGATGAAACATGGATCCTTTACGACAATCGTAAACGATCAGCACAGTGGCTCGACAGAGACAAAGCACCTAACTACATTCCAAAACCCAGTCTCCATCCAAAGAAGGTCATGGTCAGTCTGCTGGACTGCAACTGGTGTCATCCACTATAACTTCTTGCAACCTGGCGAAACCATCACAGCTGAAAGGTACTGTCGTGAATTAAACATTGTTCATCAGAAACTCTCCCAACAACAGCCGGCATTGGCGAATCGAAGAGGTCCAATCCTGCTCCACGACAATGCTCGTCCTCATGTTGCAAATGTGACTCTTCACAAACTGAACACGTTGGGGTATGAAGTTCTCCCTCACCCAGCCTATTCACCAGACCTTTCTCCCCCAGACTACCACCTTTTCAAACACCTCGACAGCTTCCTCCGTATGAAATCCTTCTCCAACCAAACAGCAATTGAAACAAACTTCCTTCCAACAGTTTGTCGACTCCAGAAATCCAGATGTTTTCAAAATGGTATAAATGCACTTGTAACTCGCTGGCAGAAGTGTATTGATCGTAATGGAGCTTACTTTGGTGGATAAACATCACGTTCAGCAACGAGATGAAGTCTCATTGTTGCGGTAAAAAAACCAACAAAACTTTTGTAACAGCCTAATAGCAGTAGCAAAAATGGCTTATGTCCTGTTGTATGAAGTTATCATTCAAATTTACATGCATATCTTTTTTTTTGAACAATGGTTATGGTTAGAAACATTTATTAGGATATTGTAAATTCTATTTGATATGAAATATCCAAATATCCACGAAATTAAAAAAAATATTTTCATGGATAGTACAGGTGGAGAATATAGAACAGATTTAGATCATGTAAAAAGAGTCACAAAATAAGTGAATTAATATTTATTCCGAATGAAATAAGCTTCACAGTATGCTTTGACCAATCATTCTTTTGACCAACTTAAATAACTTGGATGAATAATGAGAGAGAGAGAGAGAGAGACAGAGTTGAAATTATCCCACACATGTTTCAAAAGGTTTGGTTTCACTATGTTTATGTAAATCAAATGATAAAATTGTTGTTTGAACTGCTGGTTCACTTGCAAGACTTAACACGGAAAGACCATGCAAGTTAATCAATCAGCGAAGCTCAGTTTACATAATGGTCCAAATTCACACAGAAAATTGTTTGATACTACAAGCAACTATGTTAAATCAGGTTTTATCTTTTATGTGTGCATTAAAAATGTTTTCCATAATTGTTGATATGGCTCACAATTTGTCGATTCATTTTATATGCACTTCCAGAAATATACACACTATAAACATTGTATGTAACCTGTGCCTGCCTTTAATATATATGCCTGGTAACTGTGGGAACATGATGTTGATTTTTTAAAAAATAATTCATAGATATATTCATATGTATTTATAATATGAAGAATCTGAGATTACAAGTTGATGGTAAAAACCCTTGAGGAGCTTCAGGCTGCATAATTATTCTGTTGTCAATGAAGAGACTTGGTTTCTCTCTGTGAATAACAACTACTTTGTGTTTGTTTGTCTAGGACTGGTCTTGGGTAAAGCAGCAGTCAATCTACAAGGCAGATGATGCAGTAAAAAAACAATACATATCAACCAGAGTTCCAAAACAAGAAAAACATGTTCGCATTAGTCTGGTACCCCAGAATAATATGGTTCCACAACAACAGCCAGTCAGAGAGGATGGATTTAAGAAGAACGTGGAAAATGGAGATATCCCTGACCAAATGAAAGCACCAGTAAAAGCCAATGTTATGAATGTCCATGATGCAGAAATAGATGAACTTGGTGACAATAACTTCAAGTATAGCATTAATGCAAACGGACAAGAAATCCATGGTAGGCATTTTGCTTTAAAAGCACAAAAACTGACAGAAACAGTAGAAGACAAAGTGGAAGAACATTTTCCTATACAACTGCCTGATGACCACTTCCCTACCATAGTAACTGCAGTGTCTCGGAGTACATTTCGAGACGTCGAGAAACTGATTGAATCCATTCAGTATTTTCTTCCGAACAAAAAAATGGTGATTTTTCATCTGGACTTGACAGTGGATCAACTAGCAGAAGTAAGTAAAAGTTTTTAAACTGTAATAAAGTTAAAAATTAATAATCTACCAATAAACAAAGCTGTTTTTGTAATAACTTGCCTCTATCATTAATAAGAGCATTTCAGTAGATGGGAAGCGCTTTAACTTTCCTGTCAAGAAGACCACTAGTGTGAAGAAAACCTATGCCTAATAACAGTGGGGGGCACCTTTTGCCTGAATAACAGCCATGAAGCAATGTAACATAGAATCCTAAAGGTGCTGGAAGCTGTCCTGAAGGATATTTCCCAATCCTGTTATTAATATTTTATGCAATGTATGAACTAAGGTAGGTAGAAAACCATGATGATCTTTCAAGTTAATCCCACAGATGTTCAATAGAATTGAGATCAAGGGATTCTGGTAGCCATTGGAGATGCCTGAAATCTTTGTCATATTCCTCAAACCACAAATGTACAATGTGGGCATAGTTGATGGATTTGCTGTCTTGAAAATAATCATCACGGCCAGAGTACACATGAAGTATCACTGGATGCACTTGATCATAAATTTTGTTCGGGTAATCTTTGGCATCTATTCAGCCTTATAAGGGAGCCAGAGGCCAAGGGTGTGCCCACAAAACATGCCCTAAACTATGACTCTATCACCAGAGGCCTGGACAGTTGGGACCACACATGAGGGGTCAAGTGATTCATGTGGCTTTGTCCAAATCTGTCTTCTCTCATCTGTGCAACAAAGATTGAAGCATGACTCGTCAGACCACATCACTTTCTGCCAGTCTTCCTTAGTCCATCGTCTGTGCTCCTTTACACCACATGAGACACCTTTTCATGTTGGTAACTGTGACCAGTGGTTTATGTAATGGTCTCCTACTGCATTAGTTCATTTATTGCAACAGTCTTCACAGAGTATGGCTGGAGATTGGAGATGGATGTGGATCACTCTGCACTGAATGTCTCTGTCATTGGTCTATTGTTTGATGAAGGTTGAATTTTACTATCTTGTCAAACTGCCTTTCTTCTCTTTCTGTCACTACATGCTCGCAGCCACAATTTTTCTTCACAGCAGACATTTTCTTCCTTTTTTTATATTGCTGATGAACTTGAATGATCGCTGTCTTTGAGCAGCCTACCAATAAAACTGTTTGGGCCACTGTGGCATCTGATAGACACGTACCCATCATCGTGCTTCTTTCAAATGCTGCAATGTCTTTGCTTTTCCCCATATGTTTGACTGCAAATGTTTTTCCAAGTCATATATAATACTGCAGGAATTAATAACATCATGTGATCAACCTAATTTGCATCAGCCATTCAAGTCTGGCCAAAGTTTGAAAGAGTACATAGGTTCTAATAAAGTGGCCAACCAGTGAGAAAGAGAGAGAGAGAGAGAGTGTGTGTGTGCGTGAGTGCATGTGCATGTATATATTGTTTGTTACTTGAAAAATATTATGTATAGACTATTATAAACTGCTAGGTTTCTCTATCAGAGTCATCTTTTTTCACATAAGAATTCAGGATAATTCAATTCACCATAATTTTTTTCTCATTTATTGCAGTTAAAGAATACCTGTGATATTGATGTTCGCATTCTCTGGATATGGATGTTTCCCAAACACCTGCAGAATCCAGAACAACCAATATGGAAACCCCTTGTAATACAGGTGACTTATTTTTATTCTGTTTCTTGTTTAATGCATATAATAACAGAATAATTTAGTGAATGCCAAAAAAAAAAAAAGATCATCATCAGCAGCAGCAGCAACACCAGAAGCAGAAAATTTTAATGTCTGGCAGTTTTTCTGTTTATGACAATGAGAAAATAAAATAAAAAATAAGATTTACTAGAAAAGCACTGTGGAGGAACAGCATCAAGCTCAGGTGTATGTATGCACCTGCAGCTCCACAAAAGGTAATTACCCTCACCAGGTAGATCTTGTTGGTTAAAATTAAAGCACCTAAACAGCATCAGATTACTACTGACAATTACTTTATGCATATAATTGTTGGCTTCTTAACTTTTTAAAGTAAAAAACGCATTTCTGTGATTTGACATGTATTGCAGGTGTATAAAAATGTCTTTAGGATCTAATAAAAATTTTGCTCACCATCTTAAACATATTTATAATTTCCATTTATTTGAAGAGCAAACAGAACAAATTAAAATGCTAAATTTTATAGCAAAATGTAAACAACAGACACACATTTGTCTTCTTTTTTTTGACAGATGGCACTTGCAGAATTTGGCAGCATCATGTGGATTGATCCAAAAGTGAGGCTGGTATCAGGAAACTTTCAAGAAGCCATTAAAGCTTCACAAAGTAATGACCTGATTGTAATAGGCAGCCATAAGAAATTCTCAACATTTGCTGTTACTCATCCTGACATGTATTCCTACTTCCCCACAGATCTGGAGAAGCTGAAGGTGACTCAACATCTGGAGATGAAGATTATGATAGTACATAACACTAACAAAGTTCAGGAAAAATTGTTCAAATGGCTGACGCTTTGTTCAATAGAGAAGGCATGCATAGCACCAGCTGGAGCAAAGACTGTTTGCGAGTATTCCCTGAGGGGTGACCAATATGCGAATTGCCACATGTTCGACGAGTCGGCTTTGAATATTCTTTTAAAAAACTGGTTTTCTTTCAACATGTTGGAGTTTACAAAGTTAGATACTTTTACCATGGCTACTGAAGACTGGGGTGGGCAACCTGTCTTGAAGATGTGTGCATAGTTTGTTATTGATAATATATGAAATCTGTCCAAGGGAGAAAACTGGTTCTGAGTTCTCTAGTTTTCTTCTAATTTTTTTGTAGCGTTTATTTTAATTGTTACATGTATAACTAATTCATAAAAAATATTTAGGGGTGTACATGTGTGAATAGAAAGAGCAAATAAGAATAGCATGCATCTGTGATTTCTTTGATTATGTGAACAAATATTTTCAAAAAAAATTTACAAGAGTTTTTAAGATGTACAAGGCCCAAAATAAAGAAACATCAATGCAGTTGTTAAAAGGTATATGCAAAGAGGAAGGAAGTCCATCAGTTATACAAAACCCATACCAATCCAAAGTATTTCTCAAGATCATCTTTAAAGATTTTTATGGAACTGAACCCTACATCACAACCTGATCAAACAATTCCATGTTAACCACCCTGTAAGTAAAGAAAAACCACTTGTTTCCAGTCTAGATTGAGACAATTTGAACCAGCATTTCTCTCTACCAGAATTAACAGGGGAAGTAAAAAAACACATTTTGAAATTCACATAAAATTCTAAATCCCTTTCTGAGATATTCCACTAACTCTTAAACCTTTATTCCCTACCCGAGTTATTGAGTCCAAAACATGCTATTTTCACAATGGTTCTGATTAGAACAAAATGGGTCCTGATACCGATCCAGTGGACATACCACTTGTGTCCATTACATTATTTGGTGTGATCCCATCTATTCCTACCTCTTGCCTTCTATTGGGTATGCTGACTGCTTGAAAAGTTTTCTGCCATGTATCCCTAAACTCCACAAGTAACCTTTTAGATGAACTTAACTATCACATTACTCTTTATTAATACCAGCCATGGTAATTTAAAATTATAAGATTCCAGTATGGGTAGGTTTCAGAAAATATTTGTTTAGTAACAGAATTATTAAAGATTGGAATAAACTACCAATAAGTATAATTGATAGTGATATTTCATCAATTTAAGAATCGTATTTATGATTATTTCTCTTGCCTGTAGGCCCTTCCATGAGTCATGATAACTTCCTGCCTTCTTATAACTGTTAAACTTGAAAAGATGACAATGGCCATAAAAGATTAATTTTCCCACAACATTTTTATTGAAAAACTATTTAAAAAAAGATGATAATTTAAGAGTTCTTATGATTTATTTTTCATAAATCCAAAAGGAAAGGTTGGGAATAATTCTAAGAAATGTGATGGATCTTAGTTTGCTTTTTCTTTCCCAATAAACAGTGCACTCAAATTCTTTTTGTTTCATTCTTATAATACCAAATCTTAGAGAAGACTGGGGTAAGTTGCATCTTTTGATTTTAATGTTTTAAGTCAGCTAGTATTGACATTAGAAATTTGGTATTAGAGCGTGTGTTAGATATATTTTTCTGGTTACTGGTTAATGCATATATTATAGAGCTGAAATAGTATAGAAAAAATCAGCTGTTTCAACTTGCTTCAAGTGTTTGGACAAAATGAAATGCATGGCAGGGTAAATCCCAGCAGCAGGTACCTGTGAATATCGAAATGCATACAACTGAAACTTGTGCAATCAATGTTTAAAACTTCAGCTCAGCAAAATATTTGGGAAAGTGCAAGATCCCAAATGTCCTACAGAGTTTTATAAGAGACAGAGATTTTGAATTACACAGCTGTTAATAACAACATTAAAAGGAAAATAAGAGAGACTTGCACAACATGTGTTCCACCTACACTGAGAAGTTGTGGCAGTTTGAGAACAAGTCAGGAAATAATACATCAGCAATATCATCTTCTGGAAAAATGAATTTTTTTTTTAACCAAATTTGTTTGGTGTTTTGCAGCAAGCCATAAATTTTGTTTCTAATTCATGGTTTGTTTTCAGTGTTGAGGAAACTCCAACATATTTTTCACACTGTAGCTCAGGATTGATTAAAAAATTCAAAAGAATATAATCACCAACTTTTAGATCTGAAAACTGTAGGATTTCTTCACCTGAACAATTATCAAAGAGGAGGCACTTGATTAAATGCTACTCTTTACATCTACATTGGCTTTCATCCCTTTGATACAGGTGCGACCATTCTTTTCTATGCCCATCTTTCTTGGCTTCCCTAGGTCCAGCCTTGGGATATAGTCACAATTCTTCTGGTGATACATAATTTGTAAAATCTAAAGCAACAGTTGAACCAGAAGTTTGTGACTGTTGACAACCTAAAGCTGTCATAAAATAGTTGTTGCTTGTGGATCCACTGAACTGCCAGCAACAGGAAGTTCAAACTATGAATGGAATGAGATTTTTTCATTCAGCTTGACCAGTTTTAACTTTTATACAGTAGTATCCCCAACTCCCAAACCGGAATTCTCCAATAATCGAAATTAGGATTTTTCCTGGAAAATTCTCTCCGTCCTTGTTACTGGTGAGTGAAATTTTTTGGAAAAGCCTTGTGATGCAGATGTAGATTTCATGCTTCTGCAGAGGCCTACAGCACCACAAACAGATTGCATGCTGAGTAGCTAGGCCAAATCTTGTGACTGGCCAGGGATGCTGTGATTTGCTTGTATCTCCTCAAGCTTTCCTCCCTTCTGCATCTGTGATCCAGTCTGTTGTCGCCATTTGATTCCCTTGGTCAAAAATGTGATGCGCTATGTCTATGCCAAAATCTTCTCGCATGTTCCATATGGGAATTATAGTGAACTATGCCCAAAGCGTTGAAAAGGTCTTCTGGCAGGAAGGGTAAAAGGAAGCGTTTAACTATAAAGGAAAAACTGGGAAAAAAACTTTGAAGAAGTGTTTATGAAGAAACTGATGCTGGCATATCAAAAATGTGAAATACACAAGGGAAAAGTTGAAACAACAATTGTTAATTGGTATTCCAGGACAGTCTGAAGAGGAAAGTTTGAGTAGAACAAGGATAGGATCAGTGAAATATGAGAAAGTGGATAAGGCAGTGTACAAATGGTATAAACATCAGTAAACAGCATTCCTGTGCATAGTAGCGAAATTCATGATGCAGCACAGCAGTTTGCCAGATTAATGCATCTGATAGACTTTGGTGGCAGCACAGACTGGCTGTACAAATTTCATAGGAGACGAACAGAAGGGATATGGGCAAAAGTGCCAGTGTTGATGTTATTGTTGTTGCATCACCTCAGGCGCCTGAGGATAGTCCTCAGTAGCGCTGTGGCTGCACGTGGAAGTCGAGAGAGTTCGTCGTAGGAGAGACCCAGTTGATGGTGATGACGGTCCACCAGGAAGGCAGGGCGGCGCATCCAAAGGTGTTCAGATGACTCTTCCTCTTCCGTGCAAAACTGGAAGATGTAGGTCTCAGCTTTTCCTGTGAGGCACAGCCAGCGTCGGAGTTTTGGATGATGCCCAGACTGAAACCTGATGAGGTCCGTCAGTTCTGATTTCTCCAGTAGACTCTCCTCACTTGGCGTGCTTGTCTGCAGTGATTACAGTCTGGCGTTGATCCAGTTGGCAGATGATAGCCTGGCGTGTGGACGCATCTACACCCTTTTTGACTTGTGTTGCGGCTGAGCCCAACCGAGCCCAACTTTGCCTGTTTATCTGCCATGTCGTTCCCCATCAGGTTGCAATGACCGGATACCCAGACTGTGTGTACCTCCTTGGTTGTTAGTAGTTGGGAGATGGTCAATTGCAGCGCCAGCATGGAAGAATCTGGTTGTAGCGGATTGACAACGGCTTTGACTAATGATTTGAAATCACAGATGATAGTTGCGGAATGCCAGTCATCTTGATTCTCTAACCATTCGAGGGTGGTTTGTAGTGCCACCTTTTCGGACAGGTAGGAACTGCTGTGCGCACCTGTTGGGGCATGCCATTGGTGGATGAGGTCCATCCCCTGTTGGACCACTAAGCCAGCTCCGCCGTTCCTGACACCTTCCATAGTGGATCCATCAGTGTAGAGTTGAATGTCGGTTTTTGCCGGCATCTTTGATGGTCCGGACAGCTCTTGCAAGCTGTATGGAGTTTGGCATCGATTTGTCAGCCGGTGTCAGCAAAATGGGCACTGGAGGTGGGTGATCCCACAGTGGGGGAGTTTTGGTATCGAGACAGGCCAGCACAGCTTCTGTGGAAATGTTCACCGCACACAGAGCAGATGGGGGAGAAATCTCGACGAATTGTCTTAGTGCACCCTGAGCAGGAAGGCCCAGGGTTCACCTCGA
Source organism: Nautilus pompilius (assembly GCA_018389105.1). Taxonomy (NCBI): domain Eukaryota; kingdom Metazoa; phylum Mollusca; class Cephalopoda; order Nautilida; family Nautilidae; genus Nautilus; species Nautilus pompilius. The sequence continues at coordinate 129,264 of JACATO010000622.1, read as the reverse complement.
CATTGCCCGCCCGTAGCAGAAGAGACCGGAGATGCAGGATGGGGCGAACATCTCCGGTTGCCAAAAGGGGGGGGGGACTTGTCTCCCACTGTGCAGCTCGGGTGGATTGGGCTGGATTCGTAGGCCCGATGCAGGACACCACAAGGTTCCAGTCCTCATCCTACAGTAGTGATGTTACAAGTGTAGAGCCCTTCAAAGAGAAACTTGGACAGTTAATTAGTGAGAATGACATTCGTACATAGGATCTATAATGCCAATGAAACAGTTTCTTTGGCAGTCTCTGCCAAATAATATGCTCACCACTAAACACAAGAACAGCACCTCAGGGTTAAAGGCCAGCAAGCTGTGTGTTAGTGCTGTTCTGTGCCAATGCTGAGGGGACACAAAGGATTTGGCACATGGTAGTATGAACAGCAAAGAGACTCAAGGCTCTACACAACTTTATGGACAACCTATCAATGTTGTGGTGCTCTAATACAAAGGTGTGGTTTACCTAGGAGTTTTTCAAAATTGTTTTGACCACGTATATATCCCATCTGTGTACTCCTTCCAAATGCAGGTAAAGAGCATCTCCAGACACAAGGTCAAAGCAATAATCCTGCTTGACAATGCACCAGCCCACCACATTCAAGAGCTGCAGAGCAACAAGAGCAGCATCAAGGTGAAGTCCCTATCTCCAAACATGACCTCATTGATCCAGCCCATATTTTACTATGGTATGTTTTTCTCTATTTTATTTTACCAGTAACTGGAATAGCTCTGCAGCCATTATTCCAGTTAGTGGGAAGACTACTGTATGTGAACTCAAGCAATATTCATACACTTACAAAGGTGAAAGATATTGTAATAGCACCAAGAATATCAAACCACAAAAGATTACTCATAGTAAATTTGAAAATGATACACATAGCCAGCAGCCACCACGTTTTCTTTTTGCATCATCCACTATATTAACACCAGGATTATCAGCTTTGGTCACCGGTTGGGAGATCTTGAGAGGTGGTCAAGATGCAAGTCAAAAGTTACCCTCAGAACTTCTACTGCGTACCTAGAAAACCCAACCAGAACTCTTCATTTTCAGATGTGGGAAGAAACTGTAGCACCCGGAGAAAGCCCATGTATGCAATTGGATGGTGAAGAAAAGAAAGAAACCATGCCAGGGAAATATGCCAAATGGAGCAGGTGCTGACTGGGATTTTTTAACTTGTTCCCTCAACCATGACAGTACAGTAGTCTACTATTAGATCACCATCCATCTCCCTGGTGTTAATTAATATCTGTATATAAAAGAACATGGTAAGCTAAAAATGTTTAAATGCTGTTATTTTGGAGACTTAAAAAACCAAATGAAAATGTATATAAATAAATTATATACATGCTCAAATAAGTTCTATTTTACAAAAAAGGGGAGCATCCATAAAAAAAATGTTGACACAATTTTGCTTTTCTTTTGGACCATCATGCATACATCATCAGCCCTCATTTTAGCTGATCCATTTACAAATTTTCAAAATGTGGTGATTTTTTTTTGTTTTTTTTTATTTCAGTTGAAAAAAAATCCTCTTTCATTATTTTGAAAATGCTTTTCATAAATGCTGGATAAAATGTTGGGTTTTGTTAACAGAACCTTGATATTTCAGTCAGTGAAAATTAGTATTTGATCTACATTTTCTTGAGAGGTATAGCATGATGCTGCTAAATGTTTTGGAAAGTATGCCAATACATTAAAAGAATTGCGGTGAATATCAAAATGTGCTGCAGGTTCTCTTAACAACCTCATTCCATGGACAGAAGTCAGAAAGAACCATTTTGTTCCCTTCACAAGAACTTGATATCACTGAGCTTAAGGTCCTTCTGCTGGAAAAGACTCCTGCATTTCCCAAAAGAAATCACTGATATTTTGTTGCTAATTTTAGTGCTCCTTTGATCCAAACAATTGGAACAGGCACTGATAAAATATTGTTTGAATTGGGATTGGGAATTACTGCTGACATGGATATGAGAGTTATTTCTCCTTGCAGAAATGGTCAAGTTGAGGACAGGTGAGTCAGGTGAAATAAACTTCACAACAGGTGGCTGGTAATTAACGACAAGCTTGTTCCAAACCTCAACAAGAATGGTTTCAGCCTTGCAGGCATTACTTTATTATCCAGAAGGTCACAAAGAATAATTTCTCACTCACATTGAGATAGAGGTACACTTCTTTTCCTTCAGTGTAGCTGTATGTCTATTGCCCAAGCGCATAGTTATCAACCAAGAGTACATCGAGACTGAAATCTTTTAAGCAGAGTGTTTCTAGACAGGACAGATTCTCACAAGAAAACACAATCAGGACTAGTTTAAGCTCTCCATTGGCCGTATAGCAATTGTCTTGAAGTTCATGCAGTACAAAGAAATAATTAAAATTGGAAGCATACTTGCTACATTTAACAGCAATAAGGGTGAGAGCGTGGTAAGTCATTCAGCTATCTTTTACCTGCCAAGCTGCTTAGACAGGAAAAAATCAATTTGTGACAACTCTATAGTTCATGTGCATCAGAACTGCAATATATTTGATGGCAGCAGGCAGCCTAAGTTCAGCCATATTGGCTCAAGATCAGTACAGCATCATAAAATCCAGCAAAACTATTTAGCAATTTTTAACACTTTGGTAGCCTTGTTATACCATGCATGGTTTTACTGTGATACAATAAATACTTAGATTAGAATCAATGTCCTATGTGATACATCGTCAGAGGTATTTATGGATTACCTTTCAAATTTGTGTCAAAACGTGGCTAGACTTTTCATCATAAGTTTTACTTAGTTGAAATGTTGGATATTAGGGAAGAAGAGTAGGAAAAAATTCCAAAAATGAAAATCTCCTTCATAAACTGACAGACCTAACATGTGCTGTTTGAAGAATGATTTTAAATAATCATATTTAAAAAGTTTTTTCTACTATATTATAATCCATCCAACTGTGTTCAGAGAGTTAAAATACATATAAAACAAAATCTTTTAAGAAAAAATAATGCAAGACAAAACTTTAATGAATTAAAGCTTAAAAAGGCCAATCTCAAATGTTGTACCATCAAGACATTTGTGTAAAGACAGCTATACAGAGGACTTCAGATACTACCACAAACAGTTGTCATCTTCTAAGTTTAAAGCAAAAGTATAACACATTTTTATACTCTGTTAAATGAATTTGGAAGGTGACATTCAAAGCTTTGATTAAGTCTCCGAAACTAACAAAATATGTAATGCTTTCAGCCTGGCATTATTTCTCTAGTACAAACTGTATCTGAGATGACATTATTTCAAAAAGGAAAAGATCCTCCCTATCAGTTACATTGACACCTCCATATTTCTTGTAGAATTTTATTGCTAATTCATTAAATTTTCGAACGTGCCACTGCAAGCCTGAACAGTTGTCTCTTAAGCAGATCTAAAAAAGGAAGAAAGAAATGAAAACTGTAGTCAATAGTAAAAATCAAATTCTACATAAAAGATTAATACAAAAAGTTAAAAGTGAATAATGTGCTCTAACCATGGATAGAGAAGTACTTTGAGAACAGTCAAAACTTGTAGTATTAAATGGAATATCATGATGATATCAACAAGTCTTTAGTGGTGCGCCACAGGTTTTGATTTTGAGTACAATATTTTTGATTTATTTAAATTATATTGATAATATGGTATACATTAATATTAAAATGCTTACATATCATATTATAATATATTAAAAACAGCTAAGGATCAAGAGACAACACTGATGCCATAGTGTTTCTAGGTACCATAAGGAAAGAAAAGTTTGAATGTATATAAAATATACTTGAAGGAGACACTGATGTTGACAAATGTCAAAAATATCCTTAAATAATGATGTTACAACAAATCAATAGAGGCAACCCCCCCCACCAAAAAGATGTTTAGTTATCAAGACAGTTTGTTTAAAATCTGATATATTCTCCAAAGTGGTAAATTCCTGTTTAGAAATTCATTCAGTATCTTGTGAGAGAGCCTCTAGCATGAATGACAGCTTTGCACCGGCATCTCGTGCTTCTGATGAGTCTGAATACTTACCTGGCCAAGATTGTTCCATTCATGTACGAGGACATCACTAAATCTTTGCAAGGTTTGTGGCAGCACAGAGTGCCTTGCACTAACAGCCTGAAGCATATTCAAATCTGCTTTGATTAGATTAATTGAAAAATGAGCTGGCCTCCACATGAAAGTTTGTCACCTGATTCAAGTATGAGTCAACTATCTAAGTACTATGTAGATTGGTATTATCATCCATGAGAATTAAGTTATTCACAAAAACACAAGCACGTGGTTTCAAGTAAACATAAAAGATGTCATTCCTGTACATCAAACCTGTCATGGCACTACTTTAGGATACAGATGCCAGTTTTTCCATTCCAGATAATCCCTCTCTCACACCATAAATGAGTTACCCCCATAGCAGTCATGTTGAGTAACAATGACATCTTGAAACCCCTCACCTGGCTTTCTCACCCCTGCCATGTCAATCTGGACTTTTTTGGGGGAGTTGTGGTGCTAGTGCAGGCAAAGCATGTTCAAATTTATGCATGTTTTCTCCTTTCAGAGGGGGTGGGTTACTGAATCCGCACAAAGTTTTGGAGGTGGAGTCGTAGCCCTACAAGTATAATACCCTTCAGCAGTCATGATCTCTGACTTGATGCTGAGCACCATGTTGATGATCACTCTCTCAGCTAGGGGGCTTGCAATACAGGTCCATCAAAATGGCAATGCTGACTCAATGGAAATGTTAACCGCCAGGAAAGAAAGCATATATATATGTCTCCGTCTGTCCGTCTCCGTCTGTGTGTGTTTTTTTTTGAAACCTCTAGTGGAGCAAAGCTCTGTGAAAAGGGCAGATACCCATTTGAAGGACTGCAGTCTTTTGTTAGAAAGGGAGAAAGCCCCCAATGTTGGAGCAAAGCTCCATTAGAGTGATTGCTACCCAGCCAAAAACCTTCTAGGAAAAAAAAAGCCTCAGTGCCTCAGGTCCAAAAATCGGTCCTGAGGCACCTAGCCTTCCTAGCCAGAGGTTACTTCGACCAAGGCAAAAAGGATCCCTCACTCACACCCTTACAAGCAGAGAGACTTTCTTGTGTACCACCACTTGTGCTGATCTCCCCTTCCTTCAGGCCCCAGGGAACAACTTTTAGACCAGTGCTTCCTGACACCCACAAAGAAGTCAACCCTGAGTTGAATTGAGGGACTGAATCAGCCAAGGTCTACACTTTGACCTTACCAGAGAAGGTCAATCTGGACTTGGCCAATGAAAAGTACAGAAATCCAGTCTCTCAAGATCCACTCTAAATGATCTACAGTCCAGCTCCAGCACACCCTGCGGTGGCTAAAGCTGTATTTTACTCTTCAAGGAATTGACTTGTTAAAAGGAAATAAGAGGAAAAGTCTTTTAATGAAGTGATTTTACTTTTATAGGGTTGTCTATGCATCAGACAGCAGTTCATACTATGCAGACTAAAACTGCTGTTCTGCTAGCCTTATCAGTTAGCTCTCCTTGCATCCCATTTTGATACAATGACCTCCTTTTTTTTTTTTTTACCTGACAAAACTCTTACCATAAACTCAACTTTCAGAATGACAGAAGACCATGTGCATTTTGTGCCAGCCTGCCATGCATGAGAATCCTGGGTTCAGTTTCTGTTGAGATCTGACTCAGTTTGGCATCTTTCTGCAGTGTGGTTTCTTCTTGCTCTTCCATACCAGTCCATCTGCATGGATTCCCTCCAGGCACTCCAGTTTCCTCCCAGCTAGACAGTGGAGTTCTAGTAGGGATTTTCTGCAGGTAACTTGTGACTGGCCGGCACCATGACTACCACTCACATGCCCTCAACTGTACCCGGGTAACTCGGTTAGCCCCCTAGGTTTGATGCCTCACACATCCTATACAATCTCACTTCTGTAAGATCTACTTAAGACCTCAAAGTCAGGACAGGAGTTCACAAAGAAAGAAATCAATTATCCTTCAAAAAAGTTTAGATAGAAAATTTAGAAAAAAATAAATGAAAATCATGTTAAACTATAAAAATTACACACAAAAATTGTATAAAAATATAAATAGACATTCTTCCAAGAACAAAATTGCTGATGAAAAAATAAGAGTTATTTTCAACTATATTATACTAGATGAGTAGATAACAGGATTATACTAGGAACATTCAAATGGAACATAGCTGAAATAACAATGTCGTAATGGCATCCAGCTGGGTTTCATCTTAAAATCCTTGGTACAGTCTGCATAAATATTGGGAATACTTATAACAGGCTGTTACATTCCTACTATTTATAGTTATGCTCAGGAGATATTTTAAGAAATATCAAAATTTCCAAAATAACAATTTTGCTGATTTCACAAATGTGTTAATAAATTTCCAGATCACAAAATAAAAGCAAGTGTTTGCAGTGAGGATACAATTTTGCCAGAAACTACAAAACAAATATTGTGCGTTTTATTTGATTGTTTAACACGAAGTGATGTCTTCCCAGCTGTTTTCCATTAGCATCATTATTGAAGGTTCGGTACCTCTGTTGAAGCACAATGTATGTCAAGTCCAAAGACAAGAAAATTCTACTGATTTAAAAATTCGATTATCATAAACTTGTTCAGTGTAAAAGTTTGATAGTTTAAAACCTGAATACTCAGACAGTATTTCTTTAACAAAAAAAAAAATGATGATAAGTTTCTACTATTAAAATAGAAAAGATATTTCAGATAAAGTTCTTGCATTAATTACAATTTTAACAATAATTAGAGTCATTTCAATTTACTTGTCACAAAATATTAAAAAGTGCAGTTGATTGTATAATTTCAACAAACTTTGTTCAGGAAACTGATTGGATGCCTTTCAAAGTGTAAGAGGAAAAAATGTGGAGATTAACCAGAGGCCTAGCATAGAAAGACCCAGGTTTACCTATCTAACAAGGAATTCTGAAAACTAATAAGTTTCAAAAGGTTTTATAAATTTTTACTTCCAACTAGTCTTTATCAACAGGTTTTTTTCTACTACACCATGACTTTCTAAAATTTATTAAATAGATTTTCTGCCCCCCCATATTCATGAGATCACCACAAAGTTAACTCACCCTCATGACTTCTTTCCAGAGCAGTGAGCCTATTCCACAACTTCTATTCTCGGGACGAACAAAAATGTCTTGGACAAAGAGTAATTTTCCAAAGTGGCTGTTGTAGAAATATTGATAAAGCAAGAAACCTACCATTTTCTTTTGTCCTGTTGAAAAAAAAAAAATCAAATAAAGTTGTAAATAAAGATGAACAAAATGTATGGCTCAGAGAAGCAAAAATTTACTTTTTTATAAAGGATAAGTTGATAAATCTTTCTGGTATCAAGGTAGTGGGAGGCAAATAAACGCGCTGTAATTCCCTGTCCTAGCAGCAGAGGATTGGACAAACCTCTGCAGTTCACAAACTCACGAGGAATGACAAGTGAGGATGTTAAGGCTGATGCCAAACATATTACCAACTGCACTCAGGAAAGAATTTTCTAGAACTCTACTGACTAGAAAAGGAAACCTACACGAACAGGTTATTAAAAAGCTCTATACATGCACATACAACACATTCTTATTCCTTGTCAGAATCAGTCACCATATTTGTTCAACATTTTATTGTAAAAAAATTAACCACCACTTAGTTGTCCTTTTCATTATTTTAGAAAGCTATATTTAAAAGTGAATTTATCAAAGTTTTAAACATTATTACATTTCTTAATGTTAATATAAAAAGATAGGTTGCCTGTAAAGAGCAAAAACTTGATCCAATTCTTAAGCTGCAGCATTAATTCTCTGCTAACCACATACAACTTGGGGTCAGCCTAGAAGCTCCAGTTAGTGTTTCTGTTGAACCGACTATGTATTTAGTCAACACAGTCCTCATGCAGAAGACATGGTGTCGGAGATTTGTCGTTAGAAAGAGTTATATCAACAAGGAAGATACCATGTATCACAGCTCCTAAAGCTGAACCTGTGCCGAGTAATACAGATTTGAAGAGTTAAATCAATTAAGTTTTGACAAACAACTTTATTTATAACACATAACTCCAAAGATTTTTTAAAAAAATTATAATGACATACCTGACTCAGGATTTTCCAAGGGCATCTCAGCCACAAGAACATAAAAGAGTTTATCTTTCCCAAAACCATTTTCTCTCAAATCTTAAATGGATCATGAAATATAAAAAAAAATGGCAGTCAACAAGGATATAGTACCAATCCTAACAGCAAAAAAACAAAACAAAAACACAGTTAAAACTCAAGCATGCGACACACTCAGAAGTTAATAACATAGTACAAGCCATTTTTGATTTCATAGTAGTGGAATACAACAGGGATGGAATCAATGGACTGTATCAGAACTGAGTAGGCTGATGCTGTGTGCGTGTGAGCTATCGACAAACCATATTTCAAAATTTCTAAAAATATTCTTTTGTAATAATTTAGCAATGTTATTAATGTAGAGAGATTTTCATTAATTTAAACTTTAGAAATAATGTGCCATAGCTTTCTTTTCAAAAAGTCACAAACAGCTATGTGCTGTCATAGTTGTGCAGAATACTGTGTATGGCTTTTCAGATGAGCATTGTAGCTCTGGAAGATAGTTTGCAAAGCATGGAATTTGTATGGGTGCTGACATGACCACTTCTCTACTCTCACTTCAAAAAAGCTATAAAATAAAGAAAAAAGTGGTGTCTAATGAAGTATTAAAGCATGAATATGAAAGTATTTCAAGTATTCCTCAAATGCATTTGATGGGAGGTATGGTGGTCTTGCCAAGACACTGTTTTCCTCCCACATCTAAAAATGAAGAGTTCTAGTAGAATTTTCTGGATACATGTAGTAGGGGTTCCTTCCGAGAGTGACTCTTGACTGGCTTGCACTTTAACCACTCCTAACTGCACCCAGGTAATTAATTATTCTAATTAAAATATAAAACAAACACATCACCATCAGTCTAAACAAACTAAACAACTTAAAGACGAATGTGTTTCAAAAAATGAGATTTGGAAAATTCAACCAAAGGATGTTGGGTAATGAACCCTTTTTACAAGAGAAATAAGGGCTGGCCCAACTATTACTGTCTCGTCTCTACAATACAGTATCTTCAGGCATAGACTGTTATGCTTACATTTCCACAGGCACATTAATCACAATAAATAGCAGATGTGACAGTGGTGAGTCTAATCATAAATACCAAATTTCTAAGCTTAAAATTTAAATTTTTTAACGAAGCAGAATTGTGGATGCAATAAACAAACTTAAAAAAAAATAGTTAACAGTAAAAGCAGCAGTCAGTTTGAAAAAGTCCAATTATTCTTTGCAGTCCTTTAATTGTAACTACTGTACATCTAAAAAAATTGGTTACCTTCAGGTGTGATCATGACTTCATCTTTCCTATCTTCAGAAACAGCCAGCTCCTGAAGCATAAATGATAAACATCTTTTTCCAGTTTTTGCCTTGATTGCACAATTAAAGAAACTAGCTACAGCCATCAGTAAATAATTTACTCCATAACCTTAACATCTAATACTATGCAGAGAGCTCTTGTTGTAGTTGTTAGTGTTAATTTTTCTGTTTTATTTGTTAGGGGAAACTTAAGATGATGCTAAAATGAATTAATTCATCTTTAGATTAGACTATCATCATCATCATCAACAGTTATTAATTTTAAAATGTTTTTGGAAGGGCGAGGGGGTTGGCAGGAGCCCCTAACCCCACAGAACTGTAGAACCTGATCAAAGGCATCTCACCATTGGCCTAAAAATAGCTGTAACTGAAATAGATAAACAAAGCAGCAACGCAGACATAAATGCTGAGCTGTTTCCTTTCACCTTGGAAACTGTGATAAATACAAAGTTTTCCTTTTCTTTAATTTATGTACATCACGTCGTGGGTATTTGTCTGTCCTGCATGCAAAATCATAATAATTATAGCACAACAAATCCAGGCAAAAATCTCTCTTGAGCTAATCAGTTATTTCCGTCGGACTATATGCATCGAAAGCGATGACAATTTTCCCTCACCTTTTACAGTGAACCATAGCTCGTTCTCCACACCGCCGAACGTTCGTTGTATTGAGGCTTAACTGTTGTATTAACAATATAAAATAATAACGGTTCATATTTTTCGCTGCCATTATTAGAGCCAGTAATTCAGCAATACACAAGGTGAAACAGGACCAACGACGAGTCGACAGATGATCTTGACAATCTAAAACTTCTTTCTTCAGGTTTGTTTGAGACGATCCCCGCCCGTCCCTCTGCTTCCTTCTCATGGTCTCTCTCTCTCTATTTACGTCTGTCCGCCTGTCTCACTGTCGCATGAACCCAACCCTCTCAAAGAGCAGAACCACCATTTAACAATAACAAACGGGTTTGCAGCATTTACCTGAATAAATTGGTATATTCTTTCGCAATCCTCCACTTGCGCGGTTCTTAGGGAACAGTCCGTCATTGTATACAAAAATCGAGCGGGTCCCGACATCCGGCGAGACCGACCTATTTATCGTACCCGTCCTACTGTCCCCTCTGAATCTGTTTAAAGCGCAGCTATCGATTTATAAGTCAGTGCGCGATGTTTTCCCTTTTCTTTTTAAAGCGAAACTCTCTGTACAGTGGGGTAATTATTTTGGTGAAACGGAAGTATGAAATAACGACAACTAACCCCCCAAAATGATCTCACTTTTTCCTCCATGTTTTGGAACAGATAACTTGGATCAACATCATTTCTTTTTCAACCTATTGTAAACAGTTAAATAAACCAAAATGGCAAGTTTAATTTTAGCATCCGATTTCTTGCTCCATTTCAATTGAAAGGGTAAATATTTGTAACATTGATGGCATCAAGGTGAATATTGACTCCACTCAAGTACAATAGATAAGCACATACAGTTGCATCTCATTAAAATTAGAATATCGTGGAAGAGTTCATTTTTTTCTGTAATTTAAATTCAAACAGTGAAGCCTTTCATATATTCTAGATTCATTACACATAAATGAAATATTTCAAGCCTTTTTTGTTTAATTTGATGATTACGGCTTACAGCTCGTGAAAATAAAAAATCCACTATCTCAAAATATTTGAATATTTCATAAGATCAATAATAAAAAAGGATTATAATATAGAAATGTCGAACTTCTGAAAAGTATGTTCATCTATGCACTCAGTACTTTTTGCACAAATCACTGCATCGATGCGGCGTGGCATGGAGGCGATCAGCCTGTGGCACTGCTGAGGGGTTATGGAAATCCAGGTTGCTTTGATAGCGGCCTTCAGCTCGTCTCTATTGTTGTGTTGTGTCTGGTGTTTCTCACCTTCCTCTTGACAATACCCCATAGATTCTCTATGGGGTTCAGGTCAGGCGAGTTGGCTGGCCAACCAAGCACAGTAACACCATGGTCAGCAAACCAGTTACTAGTAGTTTTGGCACTGTGGGCAGGTGCCAAGTCCTCCTGGAAAAGGAAATCAGCATCTCCATAAAGCTTGTCAGCAGACGGAAGCATGAAGTGCTCTAAAATCTCCTGGTAGACGGCTACGTTGACTTTGGACTTGATAAAACACAGTGGACCAACACCAGCAGATGATATGGCACCCCAAATCATCACTGACTGTGGAAACTTCACACTAGACTTCAAGCAACTTGGATTCTGTTCCTCTCCACTCTTCCTCCAGACTCTGGGACCTTGATTTCCAAATGAAATGCAAAATTTACTTTCATCTGAAGAGAGGACTTTGGACCACTGAGCAGTGGTCCAGTTCTTTTTCTCCTTAGCCCAGGTAAGACACTTCTGATGTTGTCTCTGGTTCAGGAATGGCTGACACTAGGAATGCGACGCTTGTAGCCCATTTCCTGGACACGTCTGTGCATGGTGGCTCTCGATGCACTGACTCCAGCCTCAGTCCACTCCTTCTGAAGCTTCCCCGAGTTCTTGAATCGGCTTTGCTTGACAATCCTCTCAAGGCTGCGGTCATCCCTCTTGCTTGTGCACCTTTTCCTACCACACTTTTCCCTTCCAGTCAACTTTCCATGAATATATTTTGATACAGCAGTCTGCGAACAGCCAGCCATTTCAGCAATGACCTTCTGTGGCTTACCCTCCTTGTGGAGGGTGTCAATTACTGTCTTCCCCATGATTGTAGTTGTGTGTACTGAACCAGACTGAGAGATTCATGGTATTTACACTGCATTAATAGTGATTTACTCAAACTCGAAATGGAATATTCTAATATTTTGAGATATGTTTTTTCTATTTTTTTAGCTGTAGGCCGTAATTATCAAAATTAAAATTAAAAAAATGCTTGAAACACTTTAGTTTACATGTAATGAGTCTAGAATATATACAATTTTGACTTTCTGAAATAAATGACAAAAATATTGAACTCTTCCATGATATTCTAATTTTTTGAGATGCACCTGTACATCAGTGGCGCAGCCAAGATATATTTTCCGGGAGGTCCCAACTAACCGACAGAGATCTTTATTCAAAATCCAGACTAGGACCAAAGAAGTACGTACCTAGATTTCCGGATTCTTAAGAAATAAACTAGAGTACCCAAAGTAAACTAGACTATGCAAAAATTATTTTACAACTGATTTACTACACAAATAATTACAAAACAAAATTCAGTCTGTGTTTTTTCTTAGACAACTCATCGATAACGAGTTCTGTATCGATTGTAATGTCACGGTTGATCGTCAAATGAGCCAATCCAATAAACGGTCTTGTTCCATAGTGCTCCGTAATAAGTGAGCAGCCGCCAAAGTGTGGAAAACGAACGTTCACTTGTTTCTGTAGTGACTGGCAATGTTGCAAATAAGCGCAGCAGTGTGTGTATGTTCGGAAAAGAGAAGGAATCACAGACACAGTCTCCATGACATTTTCTGCAGTGTTCAGTCTTCAAAAAACTGGCCCACTTTGTGATGTCCATCTCTCATAATCTCCTTTCAAGACTGGCATGGAGGTGTCAATGTCACAGCTGTAATGGTCAAATACCTCTTGGAGAGCAGTAAAATTGCCCGAACTAAGGAGAGCAGGGATTAAATGTTGCATATTTAAACAGTGTCGTTCCATAGGATTAAATCGCACCTCCATCTGGTGAATCATGTTCATCAAGTATGGAAGGTAAATGGTTCTTCTGTAGAATTCCTCTGGACTAGATGCTTCGTGATTTTCTCGATGAACTTGGCGTCCAGTGCGTCTTGGAAGTTTGATATCGACATCCAGTTGATCAGTTGTGGTCATAACTGAATCAGTAAAAATAGAATGGAATTCTGCTTCCGCATCTTCTCTTTTGTTTCTGAAAACATTGAAAACCTGGTCCACCATTGACATGCACTTTTAAAGATCAATATCTGGAGTTTGCAGAGCCTTAGACAATGGCAAAAACAAGACTGCCATTTCGTTCATGACATGAATGGCAATTATAAATTGTGTGTTGCATATTGCTCGCAGCAATGACGTAGAATTTACACCCCAATCACCATCCTGCTGAGAAATATCCTCCAAAGTTCGAACAACAGGCTCAGCAATTCTGTGAAACGTATGACTGATGCATGACCTTCGACCCAACGGGTTTGGCAAACCTTTTTGATTCCTTTCCTGGAATGAAGATGCGCTTGCAATATTGTTGTTCGTTTTGCTTGCTGAGATATGAAAAAAAAAGTGGCTATCTCCTTTACTTGGCCACGACAGTTGCGAATTGACGCGATTGGACATGCTGCTTGTGTAGCAAGGTTCAAAACATGACTGTTGCAAAGCACATAAGGTGTTGCAGGAGTTACCTTCTTCACTTCTGCCTGTACACCTTTCCATTGGCCACTCATGGTGCTTGCACCATCATACCCCTGACCACGGATAAGACCGATATCCAGACCAACTTGCCTCAACACATTCAAAACTGTGGTGGTGATACCCTTGGCAGGCAAGTCTCCACTAACATCACAAAATCATAGAAATCTGATATATCTAACAGAGATAGAACACTGCTCCCGTGTTGCCATTGCTGTTGAGTCATTCAAAAGCAGACCGAAGAATTTTGCAGCTCTTATTTCTTCGACAAGTGTTTGCACAATGACAGTACCACACATTGATGATTTCGTTCTGTGTCTGCCAACTGAGATAGGTTGCATTCGCGTTTGCAGTGTCAAGGTGCCGTTGAAGTGCAGCGTCACCAGCATCAATCCTGAATCTTAGTAATGCTCTGAAAATCCCGTCATTGTGCTGAGGCGTCTCCATTTTGAGTGGTCCATGATCTCTGTGCTCCTGTAATGCAAGTTCCTGTTGTCCACAAAATATGACTGTTTTTATTACTGGTCGAATCTTGCTCCTTTTTTGTCCAACCTGAAGCTGACGTGACGAATCCAACAATATGATAACATCTTTCTCTTTTTCCGTATACCTCACCAAGAACTCATCAGCTTGTTTACGACTCACAATGTGATAGTCCTGTCCCGCATGCTTCTAAAAGTTTTTTTAGGGCATCTTTGTACCGACACAGTGGTTCCGTTACAAATTTTCGAAGTTTTTGTTTTCTAACATTCTTCGGACCAAATAATGCACAATATTTGCAGTAGACATCATGCTGACTTTGGCTATACACGAGAAAATCCTAGATGTTTAGCCAGTGGCATTGAAAGGATCTGTTATGCCCGCACTGCACAACAATTGGAAATTTGTAGTCTGCAGAAGGCCATCCATGGACTTCTCAGTAACTTATTTCGCTTTTCATCAGTGACAATTGAACCTATATATGCTCCTATATCATTTGGCAAAGGTTGAAGAGGATCGGTTGCTAGAAGTAGTTCAGGCGCATCAGAAAGTTCACGTAGTACTTCTACTGATCCACCAGATGTCGCCTTCATCGTAGCCGCATCACCCTTCGGTCTCTTTACAAAATAGGACTCAATGACCAATTGAGAAGAACTTGATGGTTTGTCTCGTTTGTTAGACATGGCTGACAACAAAACAATCTGCTTGAAACAACAAATTGATTGGTAAAATGACGTAACTGGGTCAAACAAACATGCACAGCACACCAGTGTAGAGGGCTGTATGTAGCATAAGACACCACCAACACAGACACTGGTGACTGCTTAGAAATCAATACACCGTGAGGTATGACTTAAGGCCTATTCAAGTGTGAATTCTGTGCAGTTTACATTGAAAAGATGTTTACCGCACAAAAAGTCAGTCAAAAAATTGTCAGGAATTTTTTTCGGTGGGGGTTGGGGAAGGCCCCCATGGGCCCCCAGCTGGCTGCGCCACTGATATACATAGGTCCCGAGTGACCCGCTAGGACGTGAATAAAACCCGATAATATACTTTATTATTTTGCAGACGAAATAATTTACGGTAATTTTCTATGTCATCGGTTATTTTTGTTAAGAGGATCATGGCGAATGGTGAAGGTCCGAGTCCACCAGCAAAGAAACGAAAGCTTCTTCATTCCAAAGCTAGTTTCAACAGAGAGTCGTCTGCTTCGTTTCCGTGTATACAGGCTGTAAAAAACCAGCTAGGGAGGCGTACTGCACAGCGAGTACATTCTATTTTTGATAATTTGTGTTTACAAGTTGTTGATATTAATATAATGATTTCTGCTATTAACTAATATTAATGGCTTTGAAGTCATTAATACTTTAATTTTTTCATGATTCACAGTCTTGAAAATCCTTTGAAAAAAATATATTTCATTAATTTAATGTATAAAATATAATTTTCCCCAGATTAATAGCTCGATATGTTATTTTTATTTTTAATGTAACCAAAATATTAAACCATTAATAAAAGATTTAAAAAAAAATCTAAAAATCTCATTTTATATTCCAGGTGTGCAGTTCAGGCTCTCCATTCAACATCAAGGGAAAAGAAAAGAGATGTGGAGAGACACATAGGTGGGGCAACACATAAGCAGAATGTAAGGTCCTCAGATGGATGCAAAACAATGACATTCTATTTCATACAAGAGAAATCACGAGACCCAGTAACAAAAGTTGAAGTTCTCTACACAGGCTATTTGCTGGAACATAATTTGCCATTTGAAGCTGCAGCACATGCAGGTACACTTTTTTCGCAAAATGTTCCCCGACAGTGAGATTGCGAAGAAGTATGGCTGTGCTGCAACCAAAACTACAGCTATAGTTAACAATGCCATGGTTCCTGAAATGCTTGATCCTGTGTTGCAGTACATCAAGCAAAACCCATTCAGTCTGGCTATTGACGGCAGTAGTGACACTGGGACAGAGAACAAGTATCCACTAGTTGTGTGGGTATATAATGTCAATCGAAGTAACAAAGTTACTTTTCTCTTAAGGCACATGTGCCTTGTCTCAGACTGTTTGGCCAATGGAATCTTTGCACAAGTCAGCAGTGCATTTGAGCAGTATAGCATACCATGGGAAAACATCATTGGCCTGAGTGTAGACAATGCCTCACTCAATATGGGAAAACACAAGGGAATGTTCACTCATTTTGAAGCAAAGAATCTGAGTATCTACACCTTTGGATGCTCAAGCCACATTATCCACAACACTGCTAGCTATGCTGCACGGGCATTTGCTGATGCAACTGGATTTGACATTGGCAATTTTCTGGTGGACATTTTAAAATTATTTTGATAATGGCACTAAACGCCAAGCATCTCTGAAAGAATACTGTGGATTCTATGACCAGGAGTACAGAAAAATCCTAAAGTATGGGGCTACAAAAGTGGCTCAGCAAGGACTTGTGTATTACTTGGGTTTTGAAGCAGTATCAAAGTCATAGAAGCTATTTTGTCAGTCAATCAGACCTTAGGTCTGATAATCCACCTCAGGAGACTAAAGGTGTACTTTGCTGATCCCAATACAGAGGTTTACCTGCTGTTTTATCAGTCAGTATTGCCTCTGTTTACTGATCTGAATAAGCAGTTTCAGTCAGAAGAACCCTTTTCTCCAAAAGTTGCTTGGTAGGTGTATGTCACTTTCTGCATACAAGGACAAAGACTTGGATGAAATTGTTTTGCTAGATCTGAACGATGAAACAGCAATTTTCCCCCAGAGAGAGTTATGATTGGTTACACTACTCAATCTGCCATGAGACAACATGATTTGCTTCCAGACAAAGAAAAGAAAATCGCAAAGAACTGTCAAACTGTCTTGCTAGCTGCCACAGACTATGCAATTAAACATTTGCCGCTGATAAATCCTCTTCTGAAACATGCTGAAGTTCTAAATTTCACAGAACGTGCACAACATAGTTTTGACAGCTTGGTCTTCTTTGTGGAAAAATTCACTACATCAAAGAGTATAGTTAGTGAAAAAATGGATGAATTGTATGATCAGTTCATTTGGTATCAGCTACTTGGTGATGATCATCCTCTGCTCCAAAATATCACACGAGTTGACCATCTATGGGCTTGTGTAAAAGAAATGAAGGGCTCAGATGGCTCTATATTTGATTTGTTATTTCAGGTAGCCAGGCATAACTTGGTTCTTCCACACAGCAATGCGGAAGAAGAACGGATCTTCTCTACTGTAGCAAAAAACAAGACCACATTTAGAACTAGTTTGTCAAATGAAACCACTCTGCCTTCATTTCTTACTTGCAAAACAAACTACTTCAATAAAACTCCATGTTTCAAATTTGATCCTAGCAGGTCCTTAATTAAAAGCGCCAAAACTGCTGCAACTCGATACAATGCTGACTACACTAGTACAGATTAGTGAATCTTTAATAAAACTGTCTTTAGTTATTGTAAGTGCATATATGCATGTACATGTATACATATGTGTCAAGATATTTTGTTGATTGACAATAAAATGTTGAAAACATTAGAGCCTTCGGTATCATCACCTACTTATCAGACCCACATTTCAGACTTCAAAACTTGGGACCTATGATATATTGGAGCAGCTGAAAAGCGAGGGGATAAAGTGCTAGTCACAAAAGAGTTAGTTTTAAGCAACATTTTGGCCTATAGTTTCAAACCACCACCCTTAAAGGTGCATTCACAGCTATGATTGAAGTTTATGATATCAGTGTAAAGGCAGAGGTTGTAGTCATTGATAGAACAGGTGCGCCTTTGCTTTATAAGACGGGTATAGAATTAGGAAATTTAAAGAATAATGCATCAGTAACTTTAGTTATGTTACTGCAGTCTATGATATTCACATCAACATGTATGTACCTAGTGTAGTACACATTTTAGCTGTACAGCAATCATCTTCGAGGAAAAGGTAGAGGCCAAACTAGATGAGTATCTAGCAATGGATATATTAGAGTCTGTAACAGGTCTGACAACTTTGGTAACCCCTTATCGTGGTGGTTCCAAAGCCAAATGAAAGGATAAGAAATTGTATGGACATGAAGAAAGCCAATGAGGCTGAGATTAGTGAGACAGCCAAAAACATGCCATTGATGAAATCCTACATAATCTCTACCAAAGCAACATCTTTGACAAGCCAGATCTTTGTTGTTGGGGATGCAAGCAGAGTGAGCTGAGTCCAGAAGCCAGAACAATCACTACTTTTAAAACCCATAAAGGATTGTTCTGGTTTGAGAGATTAATGTTTGGGATAAGTGTGACTTCAGAAATGTATTTAAAAAATAATCCAAAATGTGTTTCAAGGTTGTGAAGGTGTTCAGAATATATTTGATGAGATAATATTGTATGCTCCTCAAGTGAAATATGATCAAAGACTTAAAGCTGTACTGAACAGACTGAGATAAAGGCCTTAAATTGAATGAGACAAAATGTATTTCATATGACAAAATATACTTTGATTTGACATGTTCTCTCTGCAAGAGCCATTAGTCCTACTGAAAAAAAGAGCAAAAGCTGTCAAAGATGCCAAAGAAATTGAGAATGTGCAAAAAAGTGTGAAGTTTTCTTAGTTTTGTAAACTTTTCAACATGTTTCATTGTGGATTTAGCTAATCTCTAAATCCTTGAGAAGACTCATTAGGAAAGGTATTCCATTTGTATTTGGAGAGGAACAAAAAGCAGGCTTCAATAAATAAGCAAAGATTTGCTGATGCCAAAATATTAACATATTTACAGCTAGAAGCCAAAAGTAGTGTAATTCTGGATGCCAGCCCAATAGAATTTGGTGCAGTGGTAGTCCAACAACAAATCTACTCGTAGATGCCAAAAAATCCTTCTGCATGGAGAGAGAAAGGGTACTCAGATTTTTGCCTTATTCTTTCACAGTGAAACATATCCCAGGGTCAAAGAATATAAATTTGCTTTCCTGATTGTTGGGACAAAAATCTAACTCATCAGCATCCCCTCACAGCGGAGTGGCCAAAGAGTATATCAGATTCACAGCAAAGCAAGTTGTGCCAAGAGCAATCTCAACTGAAAAAGTTGAGGCGGCCCAGCATCCCCTCACAGCGGAGTGGCCAAAGAGTATATCAGATTCACAGCAAAGCGAGTTGTGCTAAGAGCAATCTCAATTGAAAAAGTTGAGGCGGCCCAAGCTAATGGTCCAGAATTGGAGGCGTTCCAAAGTTGCCTCAAATATTGTAAGTGGAATCAGATTATGTATAGAAAATTTTTGGCTATCAAAAGATAAATTGTGTGCAATTGTGCAAGAATTGTGGTCCAAGATCTCAGGAAGCTCATTACAGAACTTGCTCATAAAGATCATATGGGGATTGTCATTACCAAACAAAGACTGAGAAGCAGTCTGGTAGCCTGGGATTGATAAAGATGCTGAGAAACTTTGAAAATCCTGCCATACCTATCAATAATAGAAAGCTGCAGAAAACCTAAAACACAGACCAGAACTTAACTCCCACTAAAGGATACTATGAAGTCAGAAAAATGAAGTCCACCAGCACTGAGAAGATCATAGAATCCCTTAAGAGTAGATTTGCTGTCCATGGTCTGCCATTCACACTAAGCAGTGACAAAAATCTGTTTTTTTACTACGATGGAATTATAACAGTTCCTAAATGACCAAGGTATCAGCCATTGAAGAGAAGAGTGACTCCATATTGGGTTCAGGCTAATGGGAAAGTGGAACAGCAGAATAGTTCTATACTCAAATGTCTCAAGATTGTACAAGTGGAGAAGAAAGATTGGAGAAAAGAAATGCAGAAATACCACATGATACTACTGGTGTTAATCTGGCTGAACTCCTGTTTGGCTGTAAGATAAGAACCAAATTGACAGAGTTGTGAAGCACTGAGTGTAACACTCGAGGGGCAGAGACAATGAAATGAAGTCTGGAGGAAAACTATACACTGATAAGAAGAGATGTTAAAGCACATGATAACGCAGCTGGAGTTAAAGTTATGGAGCAGGAGACACAAAAAATGTCTACACCATATAATCCAGCGCCCTATGTAGTAATGGAGAAAAAAAGAAAAGCGTCTGACTTAGGTTCCAAGATGGTGCAAGAGTAAAAAAGAAATTCTGGAAAATGAGGAAATATACTGAAGTTGAACCTGATAAACTAGATAAGTCCAATGTAATGGGTATTCCAAATAAGCTAAACCCTTTTATCTCAAAGAGTTTTTCAAATATTTTGAAAAAAAACCATCAAAATTAGACCATAATAGTTGTCATGCCAAGCAAATTTAACAAATGTTTAAGTGTCTGAGTTGAACACTATGTTCTTAAATATACATTTTTGAAATGTGTCATTTTAAAGATGATTTCAACATTGCCAGAGTAGCAGGTCTTTCACATAACCATTTCACTTAGCCTGAAGGTTAGTATAGATTTTATTTGATAATTACAACAGAATAAAATGAGTTCACCAATTTTAATTCAGTGGCCAGGTTATAATGCATAGTACAGATAGATTAGTAGAGTGTAGTTCTATTGTACTTTCAATGTGCATTAAAAAAAAAACAAATGGAATGTGAAAGCTTAAGTCCAGCAGAAACTATTAAGAAATAATGCCATTATAGAATTATAAAAGCATAAGCTCATAGACTACTTGTACAGTTACCCTAAATTTGTTTAATTTACATTATGGACAACAATTTAATTTAAAATGACTGCAAGTACGGTATTATCACTCACATTTCTTGGAATTAATTAATTTTTCTTTCAAACCATTGGTCAAAATTCTCAGATTTACTGTGTTCTTATTTCTGAAAAAATAAAAAGAAGTGTGCTATACTTCTACCATTTTAGTGAAATGTTACATACATACTTTTGTTTATGATATGAACTAATGTTGTCAAACTAAAAAGGTTCATAGAGACAGCTGAAGCATGCAAGTTTTCATCATGTTGTGGTTAAATGCACACAGAATACATTCGTTTGTTTGTTTTTGATCTTTCAACAGGCAAACAAGTCGGTTTCATAGATAATTATGAAGAATTTACCAATTTTGTTTGGTCAACCCCATGATACAATTGTTGGGTTCTGTTTGGTCATGATCTTTGTCACTGTACAGTCTTCATGCCTCTTGCCAGCAGTGATCTTGAATATAAACTGGAGAATGAGTTCATTAGGAAAGTGGAAAAAAATTTTTTAAATTAGCTGAAACAAACAATACCATTGTCATGTCACTGTGGTGCTGTATACATATATGCATGTGTAGCGTGTTCACTTTAAAGCTAACTACGGTGAATATGGAAGGTTTTGCAAAAATATTGAGTATGTACACAATTCACATACACTACTGGTCCTTTCATCTAAAAAATCTAATTTCTCTTTTGTTAGGCTGAATTTCACCATTTTAGGGGTCAAGAGTTGTCTGTACTATCGCTGATTACAACACCTGAGTTGGGTTCTGTGGTATTTGTGACAGTAGCATTCCAAGAATCCAAAGTCAAGTTCTCAATTTTTTTTTTTGTTGCTTCAGTCTGTGTTAACCTGCAAAGTATCATAGATATGCCGTTTCTGCCACTGTTGGCCAGAGTTATGAGAGAGGGAGAAAAAACAAAAAAACTATGGACGTGGCACACTTCACACAGAAGGGGCTATAATTTACATAATTAACGAGTTGATGAAAAAAATTTCAGATAATTTCTTTTGTTTGCGTGTCAACTAAAACGAGGCAGATATGAAACATTGTGGTCTGGAAATTTCCCATGAGTAATTTGTTTACTTCGTTTGACATTTAGCTTAGTTTAGTAGGTAAAAGATTCATGCAAGGGACCCCCCCCCAGGGAGAGAAATAATCATAAATTCAATCCTTAAATCAATACTATTTGCTATTACACTTGCCAGTAATTTAATACATTTCTCAAAGTGAGTCATACATATCTATGGAGCCACACAAAGCAATTGGGCCACTGGGGGAGGGAAGTCACAAATTTTCACTCTCATGTGACAATTTCCTTTTTGATATTGTAATTATTAGCACATTTTCAAACTAATTGGCAGTTAATAGTAGGCTCCTGTTCAGTTCTTTGGCTGGTTTCTTATGATTTACTGTGAGCAATAAGTAACAACCTTACCTGAACCTCAAATTGATCATAGTACGTATACAAAGTATATTGAAGTTTGTCAGGCCCCAATTACACATCATGCCATCCATCTCTATTTTTATTATTTAAACTTTAGAGGGGGGAGCATGGTGACACAAATGGTTTAAAAAGGGGGCCCATAGGTCAGAAAGGTGTGAGAAACCCAGATTTAATCCACTCATCAACAATCATATTACCAAAAATATTTTCAGATATCTAATCTAACTGCAATCATAGCTACTTTCTAATCATGATCCCCTAGTAAATGTAGATGGGAACAGCCAAAAATGTGTCTAATCTCAAAACCCTAATTATTTTTTAAAAAAACTCTATAATAGATTTCCTATTACACATCTAAAATCCAAACTTGGTAGATTTAATATTTTTAATCGTTCAATGCATTTCAAATTCATACGACCTGGAAATATTTTGGTAAATCTATACTAAACTCTTTCTAATATACTGATGTTTTCAAATGATTCATTTATTATGTAAACCGACCAAGAAATCTATATAATGTGACTGAAATATCTGGACTAGGTTACCTGGTAGCATATACTGGGTTAAAATGTAGGTAAAACATTAAGTAAACAGCAAATCAGATCATTTGTTCAAGACCAACTCAGACCACTTATACAATCTAAAATAAATGGAAACACCTGCAAATTAAGAAAAGCTCAATCCAGAACAGGCATTCACAGGAGTAATGCTAATGTGACAGGAAAAAAATTGTAAAAATGTAAGTTCATTAGTTTAGTTGTTACTAAGGTGATTGGAAATACCCAAACTAATCCTCTACTTTCTCTGAATCTTTACTTTTGTCCGATAAACCAGTAAATTACCCCTGATACTCTTGATTTACTTGTATTGCCTGTCTGAATAATTTTACACTTTTAACATTGAATTCTTTTTTCCAGTAACCTGACCAACTAATAATCAAATTTTCCTGAAAACAATTTGATCCCTTTTCAGAATTTACTAACACATATTTCAGTATCATTTGTAAAAAGAAACACTTAGATATCAATAACTTCACTTGTTCTACAGAATCACCTGATCAGACAATTGGTTGGCTGCATTTCCTTGTGTGAAAACTCATCTATCTGGAATTTGAGAACTCTGGAAGACTGTTATGCAGGAGTTTCAGTAAATTCCATTATTTTTTCAGTTATTTATTACATACTGTTAAAATATGTATGAAGATACTAGTGCAGTATACGCTGAAGATCTACTGTATTACTATTTACACACACAGTAGGTGTTATGTGATCCTTTGCGGTGCCGGATTTAGGCATAAGCTAAACAAGCTACAGCTTAGGGCCTCACAATCTGCAGGGACCTCAAAAAATGTGAGAAGATGTGTAAAAATGTGTGAATGAGGCCTAAAGAACTGCTACCTTGGTGCGGGAAACCAGCATGACAAAAAATCACCATTAACCCTTTCCATGGCAGTGTTCAATTTCAGAAACATCTATATTTTTTAATGTAATTTAATTGTCAGTGTGAGCAGATCAGGAACACCATGCATTATACGTCTGGCAGAGATGTATAAAGATACTGAGAGCATGAACCTTCTTTATACTGTTGTACACAATGTTAGTATACATTTTGCTGTAGCTGCGAAAACGACGTAAGCTTATTTCCATATATTTATTTTACTAATTAAGTTAAATAATTTAAATTAGTATTTAGCTTCTTTTATAAGGCTATTTGAATAGATAGCAAGAAAATCTAAAATATTAACATTTTATTATAGTTACGTTTATTTATATGGTGTTCCCAAGATGGAACACTGTCATAATAGCATTGCCATAAAGGTTATTTTACATGAATTTTGGGAGGGTAGGCTTTTAATTCATGTTTTATTATACTTTATTTACTTATAAATTTATTTAAAAGGTATACTGAAGGAACTGTTTCCGAGTTTAGTATAATAATAAATGAACTTGTAAACCTATAGCCTTATGTTTTATATTAAAATTTTGTTCAGTTAATTCAATCATCACATAATTTAAGTTTAATAATAATGTATAATTATGTTTAATTGTCTTATGTTATTTTATTCATCTAGTGTTCACTAGTGGGAAAGCAATATTACAACTATTCTTGTCTGATGGTAACAAAATTGTTCAGGAGAAAGGTCATTTTCACAGCTAAAGAGAATCAAAAATGAACTGGGAGCAACCATGTCTCAAGAAAAACTGTCTGCACTTAGCATCATGTGCATAGAGAGATAAGCTTACCATTTTAGGACAAAATTCATGAATTTGCTTTTGGGAAATCAAGAAAGAAAATGTTTTAAGTTGTATCTGATATCATTTTTCTGATTTTGCAAACAAGTTCATTATTATATTAATAAAAGTGATCCTGATTACTTATTTTGTCAAATTACATTTAAGTATTGTTTCCAGGGTATACTATATCATAATCTATGATAGAGATCAAGCCAACCAAATGACAAATATGTAATCAGTAAATGCATTCATTTGAAAATTATTTGTATTTTTCACTTTAAATGCCTTGCTATTAAATAATTAAAAGGCATACATGTTTTCAATTTTTGTGAGACCTTCTGGTGTAATTTTTTAACAAGGGGCCTCCAAGCTTTATATAGCTTAAGGCCTCACCCAATCTAAATCCAGCACTGATCCTTTGTCAATCCAAGAGTTGGGCCATGCCACAGTTCTATTAGTTACTGCCTATGGCTCTTTATCTCTGGGTAGGGGTGTACCTACACAACTCGTTTTGCTATCAGATCATTCCAAATTTGCATAACAATGATCAAACAAATACTTAACTGCCAGTGTTGAAAACACTGAGACAGCTGGCTATTTCAACACACTGGGCAGCAAAACTGCACTACTTGGGAAATAATACCATCTTAAAACAGACAGGCATGAAGCACACAGTGATGGCCAATGACCAAAAGCAATTCCTCCTTTTTTCCCGAAGAGAAATGAGAATTATCTGCTTCATAAATTACTACAAGAGTTGGTCAGACTTTGGTCAGATGAAGACTTTCTTCTCTACTGGCTGCAAAACATGTGGGGTTGCCAAGACCAACAAAAATTTCTCGTTCTGGAGACACAGAAATGAAGCAGTAAAAAGACAATGTATGCAAGATGGCAGCAAATCACTACGATTCCATGTGCTAACGCTAGCTTAATAAAACCTGCTGATGTATCCTAGAAATGGCCATTCAAGGAAAGCATCTTTCCTTCAGGAGGTCAAAGATACAGGGAATTCCTTTCTCCTGTTAAAATCAGGAAGAGTTTCGTGTTAAATATATCCAATACCCTAAATGGAGCAAGAGCGATGTGGAACATGGTTTCAGATTAAGTTTCCAGGACTGTGAATGGTCAGGTGCTGTGCAAGAACTAAATACAACATGAAGAATGAAGAGTACCACAAGAAAATATTCATAGCAGAGATATAAAAAGTTACTCAGTTGTTGGTGTGATCAAACTTTAATAATAGCAATTGATTAGATTTGTTTTATTCTATTCTCCCTTCCCACAATAATTTACTCTTTGTATCAAATGTTGATTTTTATTTTTTCCTCCTGTATATCAATTACAAATCAACACTGCTTCAGTAATGCATTTCTTTTTCATTACACACAGATCTATCCTGTTAGTCAACTATGTTAAATGTCACTCAGTTTAGTTCCTACATTGTTACCAATTATAGGAAAATTTGAGTTTCATTTTTAGTTGATTTTGGTGACAATTCTTCCAACCATAATCATGAAGATTTTTCCTTTTAATTAATTGCAAAAGATTTTCGTTAAAATACCAGGCTTTCACTTAAAGCCTATCCGAGGTAACAACCTATGACAACACAAAACACTCCTAGCAAGATTGTAGGCTGCCTGAAAAAATAAAAACATTTTTTTTCTTGTTTTTGTAATTTATCAAGAAATAAAATAAAGTATTAGCTTTTATGCGATGGTTGTCATTTACCGAGACTTCATCTAAAAGAAAAAAATTACATCATTGCTTGACATTTTTCAATTATAGATAACCTCAATCCAGAGAAAAATAAGGTAGGGCTGCAAGTGATCCAATGGCAGACTACTAGAGCCTGCAAAATCTAAAATTTAGATTTAACACCTGAACAGTTAAATATTTATAAATTTGTTTACATTTCTGAAGAACTATCACAGTCTCCACTTACCAACCAAGGTAGAATGGTAATATTGATGCCATTTATAATCAACTAACGCAATGTTTTCAAAATAATACACCTGATGCTAATAACCATATTGACCCTATTAACTGACCTCCTTGACTTCTTGGACTTTCAATTGGAAACTAGTTGAAATATTTAAGTCTTCAAGATTACTATCTAAAATCACTTCAGCATTTGTTGTATAAAAAAACCTCAGTATTTTACATGGAATACATAACCACATAAGTATAATTTTAGTTTTTAAAACCTCCTTTTTTTAAACTTATTTTATAAATTCTGAGAGAGAGAGAAAGGTAGTTTTCATTTTATTTACAATTTGTTCCCATTTTTGTAAGCACGAGTGGTTGGATGTTGCCATTATATATATATTTTAAATTAAAGCCATTATTTTAATTTTTGTTTACTTTTTTAAAAAATACACTAAAGAACTGCATTAAAAAAAAAAACAATACATATACTATATAGTAACATGAAAATTAGTTGTCTTTTTAATGAGTCAGGACTTTCACATATGTGAAAGTGTCAACCCAAACCACCAAGAAATTCACTTCATTACTAGTTTTCATGAAACGTCTTAGATCATTTTTTAAAAAACACAACAAACAAGTTAAATACACACATTTACCTGATTTTACTTGACCTGATAATTCATTAAATTTCAGTTTCTACGAAGTCTTAATGAAAATGTCCAACCAACTTGGTACATGTACTGAAGATGCTTTCTCAATATCATTTTAAAATAAAGTAGATTAAGATTATTTTATTGTACTGTCAGAATTAACTGGACTGTAGGAGTCTGATTATCAAATTCATTTGAATGAAAGATTAAAAGAACTTTACTGGGTCAACAATTAGATTCTAAATTACCCACAATGTTTTAAATAGATTTCATTGTAAATACCGAAAGTCTATGCATTTATGCCACTTGCTTTTTTACTTTCTCCCTTAAAAAGAAAACTGATGCTTAGAAGTACGATCTAAACACATAATTCAAGTTAAAATACTGTATCAATAATAAGATTTCTAATTTAGATGGTCTGTCAAGTTCTAGTTGGTTACTAGTCTGAGGAAGTTACATTACCTGATCGAACCATAAATTATATTCTGAAATTAACATTGAAAAATGCATTGGTAACATGACATTGCAAATTCAGGAGGCCGTTTTGTTTGGACTCCTGATCAGTTCTGGCTATGCTAAGTCTCAATCGTTAGTGAGATTCCTCTCTCTCTTCTGTACCATGTGGACTCTCCCCCACCCACCTTTTAGAAAAGGTTGCTGAAAGTTCTGTTAGATCAGCCATAGTCAGTGCACCTGACATATTCACATCTGCCATGGAACTAGCGTAGGCTGATGGGTACTCAGAGAATACAACAATATAAATAAAGTCTAGAATACTGTCCCTTCTTTATTTCATCTTTGTAATTAGGTAAATAAAGGCTTATTTTTAACTGAAATAAAATAGTTTGCATTCTGTTAAAAATGTTTAATCAAAACGAGAGCTGTTTTGTTTAAATCTGAAGTTTGGAACTTGAATGTTTTTGGTTGACCATTGCCAGTAACTGAGGCAGTTCTATGCGATACAAACAATACTGCTGTTCAGTGATGTCTTTGGCTCCAAACTTTTTGTAGAATCTCTTTGCCAGTTCATTCCACTCAAGGACACACCACTGCATCCAGGCACATTTTTCTTTCAATGTAACCTAAAAGGAGGAAATTTCTGTAATTATACCAGGGAAGGTTTTATTTGAGCACACAATTCATTCCAACTGCCTAACAGTTTGTTTTTGTAATTTACAGTAATGACCAACATTTTAAATAGTCATTATTGACTAAAAAAACAAAAAATTAGTATATAAAAAATTATGAAAAAAAAGATTGATTTAAAAAAATGCAAACAAACAAATTATTGCAATTCTGCTTAAAAAAACATGACTCACCTGCATAACACTTTTCCATAGGAGAGTTCCAATCCCTAATCTCCTGTATTCGGGTAACACAAAAAAGTCTTCAACATACAAAATCTTCCCCACACGAGAGTTGTATCGATAAAAATAAAATGCATAACCAACCAGTTTTGTTGAGTCTATTATAAAGAAATGAAGAGAGGAAAAAAGTGTACAAGTCAAAACAGAATGTGTACTGTCATATCAATAGTTTAAATTTTTTTTTGTAAAGTTCAGTTAAAGTCACAACAAAGCGGCAGGAGCCTTCATGGCTTGTACAGCATGGACATCAAGGAAGAGAAATACCTATTAGTTTCATTTTTATTCCACTATTGTCACCAACAATTTCCCATGCTAATTTACTCAATTCACTTACAATTCTGTTGCCCAGGACAGGTTTCCTCATGGATTTGGTAATACTAATTCGAGGTTTGGTTAACTGATTAAGGAGTATTCTTTGGTGTACAATTTTATTTTCTTTTAAATTCCCTTTTTCTTCTAATAAATGATCATTAGTAATGGTGGTCTACAGTTGCTAGGCAATGGGTGCTCTAATTACAAGTTTAAACTGCAGAATCTATGATTACATGAAGTCTACTTAAGATGAAAGTCCAGACTCAAAATGATTGGCTACGCAGGCTGAAGAACTTTACTACTACTATTTTTTTATTTTAACATTCAGAAATAACAAAATTGTCTATGATAATATATTATAATTTCACACACATTTATAAACTGCCATCATACCAAAGAGCATCTCTGTTTTCTCTAAATATCATATAAAGTCCTTCTCTTTGAAAGGTACACTTTAGTCATCCACTAAGAGACTTTGAAATGTGTCATACAAAGACTGGACAAACTACAGAGAATTTTATTCTAAGACTATAAACAGAAGGCATAGAAAATTATTGTTCTAAAACTTCTACTAGTGTGTTCAGTGTAACGATAGCTATTGGAAGAGTTAACAGCCACATTTTAGGTTCGTGAATGCATGTGTACTACCTTAAATGTAAATTTTATCAAGGTTTCTAACCAGAAAGCAGAATAGGAATATTCCTATCACTTAATATATGCTTATGTTTTTAGAGGTTCAAAAGACCCCTATAAAACTATATGGACCCAACAGCTCTGCTGGAATATTTGACATGGTACAAACATTCAAGAGACTGCCAAATGATCATTAATAAAACATTTTCTTACAGCAGCTGCTCCAAAACAAGATGAATAAACCCATTTCATAAAACATCAGTTTACTTGCTAAACGTTACAAGCATTAGTTTACCCAAACTCGAGGTGTCATCCGATGAAATTTCAGCCACAAAAACATGAAAATACCGTGTTTCTCCAAAGCCATCTTGCTTCAACACTGAGAAATAAAAAAAAAAATATCACCGTTTGTATATAGTTTTTAAATTCAAATTTATTGTGCATATTTGTAAGTGGGTACATGAAAAAATAGGAAAACAAAATGTCCTATGTATTAGAAAATATGCAGCAGAATTGAAGTCAGTATTAGTGATAAAATGTGAAGCAGCACACACCTTCCTCTCACTATAACTGATTTACATATCACAAAAGTGACAGTTTCACAGATAAATGCATTAAGCACCTTTCCTTATTTGCCTGGTTTTGAGGAGTAAATCTAACTTTTGATTATTAAAAATAAATTAGTTTTAAAAAGTCAAGATTGTAAATATTTACATTTTACAAAGAACTTATTTCTAATGTTTTTAGTATAAATTTTAAAAATGATTTGCAAACAATTATCAGAAAACTACAAAATAAACAAAAACAGCAGTGCAATATTTATAGTAATTTATTACATTTTACCTACATTTTTAACACTCCATATGCCGCCAGCCTAAAAGCACCAGGTCAGTACTTGTTTTGAACTGGCTCTACTTATTACCAACTTACTCTTAATGCAATACAAGAGGTAGATTTGTCACTGTATTGGGTTACATCAATGGGGAAGGTACCGTCTGTCACAGCTCCTACAGCTTAACCTGTGCTGAGTGATACAGTCTTGAAAATTAGTAGGATGCAAAAAGTACCTCAGGCAGTATACAGAAAGTTAAATGGTAATTTTTACTGATTATGGAATTAAAACCTAAAATTTCGATAAATAACATAGGAAAAAAAAAAGTAACATTTCTTAAAATAGGTACTTTGTTTTGAATTTAGTTTTCATTTTTAAACATAATTTACAAATTTTAAATTCAAATTGCAGGTTTGATTTTGTCAAACATCTAGTTTGTACCTTTTACGCAAGATAAAATCAATGCAATGCCAATATATCAAGAAAAGAAAAATAAAATTACCTTCTGGGGTGATTTCCACTTTATGTTCCAAATTCTCATATCTAGCTAGCCCCTTGAAAATAATAATAATATACTGTAACTAAACTTAGTTAGTACAAAGTTTTGGTTTAGTAACAAGGAAACAAACAGCAATCTAAATTTATGCAATAGATTATGGTTTAGTGTTAAATCCAAAGAGAAAACTTACTTATTATTTTTATCCCTTCCTAGAGATAACTTGCAATCATGTATCATTTTTAGCAATGTACTTACAAAGCATTTTGATGGGAGAGGTTAACTCTTTTCTGTTAGCTGGCAAAGAATGAATTGCTAACTTTTAGTACATATTTTAACAATAATATTTCCAATGTACAGGGTGGTCCGAAAGTCGTTACCCCCCCACTTTTTTCTTCAAAGTGGTGTGTTTAGATATTGTTAATAAGTGTGGACAAAAACAGGTTGCATTTACACAAATTGACAAGGCCATGGTGTGCAAAATGTCCCATAGGACATGGCACCCGGATCATTTTGCGTCACAAAAATGGTGGTTGTCATACTGACCTTCTGGATCCTTAAAGAGGCCCCCTCCCTGACTGGTACATTGTACACTTGTATACACATCTTGTCCCTTTTTACACAATGCATTACACTTTGCACCACCCTATATCCATGTTACAGTCCTTTTTAGGGGGTAACAAGACTTTTGGTCCACCCTGTATAATGTGTTAATGCTGTAGTGTCTCACTGGCATTAATATGAAAGTGAAGCCAAAAATCAAGCTCTCTTTATTAATTTCAAATGTAAGTTTCTCACTTTTTTCTTATATGGATATATAATTTATACTTCCTCCAGAACGTAAAGTGACTGAGGTATTTTATATTAATAGAAAGGGTAACCTTAGATTGAATTATCAGAGGTTACCAGTTAAAGCTGTACTTTCACCCAAATATAGCTCTAGTCGTATTTAGGTACAAGACAAAAAGAGGACATGCATGCGGGACAAATTAGACGTGCCAAAGAATTCCAAAATAGCTCAAATATTTTTGCCGTTTTAATTAAATAATATTTTTGTAAAAATTATTATTTGAAACAGATTAATTAATAACAAGAGACATGGGTCTCATGTTGTTAGTTATTACGCCATTCTGCGTTAAAAAAAATAAATGTATTACAGTCATATATCTCTAATCCGACTATGTTAAAGCCATATGTGGACTACAGGTTTAGAATCCCTTATCTTAAATCTTTGGGGCTGAATGTGTCTCAGATTTTGGAATATAGATATACTGGCATAATTCGGTAGCTGACCCACCTGGGAGTGGGGACTCGGCACAAGTTCATTACAACATTATAACTGATATAGCCTACAGGTCGTTTTATGCAATATATTTTAAAATCATTTTGTGCATGAAACCATAAGAAAAAGATGTACATTCAACCATCAGAAAGGTGGGCTATCACCACGGTAGGCCTACTGGTACCATAGGGGTATTTGCAGGGCTTTTCGACATTTTCAAAGTATATTCTCATTAACAACAAAGCACAGAAATTACGGTGTATAATGCGCATACGTCAAGCGTGTCGGGACCCGCTCATTGACCGGGAACCTTCTGGGATTTAAGACAGCTCCAAAATTATTTCGGATCTTTTCGGTTTTCAGAATTCGGATAAGGGATCCTCCACCTGTAGTAACTATTTCAAAGGTGTACCCAAGGAATCACCGCGTCTTCTTGGTTACTGTTGTTCTGGCAATATTGAAAAGGTATAATAATACAAATTAAAGTTACTTTGATAAGCAGATATATCTCGTCACAGTCTTCTGCTCGCCCGTCTCTCACCCTGTAAGCCGCCATACTGCACTCACTAAGCTCACACGGAGTCGACACAATCAGTTCACTGCAAAAACAATGTCAATTCAAAATTCCTCTGCGCCTCGTCAATACATTAATTAGGTAAATATATGTAGATGCGGTATTTGTACTAAGGCAAAAAAAAAAAAAAAAAAAAACTTCAAAAAATGAAGCAGACTATCACGCGTAGCCAAAGCGTAAGTTTCACATCACCCACTAATAACGATAACAGGATCTGTCTCCATATTTACGGTCGCGCCACTTGACACACCCTGTACCCATGACCTCTTCTGTCTCCTCCATATCTACGGTCGCGCACCGTGACCCTCACCTGTACCCTGACACCTCTTCTAGATGGACTGGTGTCACGTGTCGGCGAGGTCTTCTCGCAGATGACGTATTCGTGTTAGATTTCAGTGCTCGATCTCTATTTCATCACGTGGAGGTAAACTACCCAGCGGTATCCTCTTCTGTACGTCAGTGACGTAACGCTTTTATCGTGCACATTCAGCAGGTTCGCCCGCTCTACTTCTATGTTGACTGTTGTCACGTGTCGCCGAGGTCTTTTCGGAGATGACGTATTCCGTGTTAGATTTCAGTGTCTCGGTCTCTATTTCATCACGTGGAGGTAAACTACCCAGCGGTATCCTCTTCTGTACGTCAGTGACGTAACGC
Source organism: Nautilus pompilius (assembly GCA_018389105.1). Taxonomy (NCBI): domain Eukaryota; kingdom Metazoa; phylum Mollusca; class Cephalopoda; order Nautilida; family Nautilidae; genus Nautilus; species Nautilus pompilius. The sequence continues at coordinate 95,842 of JACATO010000622.1, read as the reverse complement.
TGTTATCGTGCACATTCAGCAGGTTCCGTTCGACTTCTAGTTGACTGGTGTCACGTGTCGCCGAGGTCTTTTCGGAGATGACGTATTCCGTGTTAGATTTCAGTGTCTCGGTCTTTATTTCATCACGTGGAGGTAAACTACCCAGCGGTATCCTCTTCTGTACGTCAGTGACGTAACGCTGTTATCGTGCACATTCAGCAGGTTCCGTTCGACTTCTAGTTGACTGGTGTCACGTGTCGCCGAGGTCTTTTCGGAGATGACGTATTCCGTGTTAGATTTCAGTGTCTCGGTCTCTATTTCATCACGTGGAGGTAAACTACCCAGCGGTATCCTCTTGTGTACGTCAGTGACGTAACGCTGTTATCGTGCACATTCAGCAGGTTCCGTTCGACTTCTAGTTGTCTGGTGTCACGTGTCGCCGAGGTCTTTTCGGAGATGACGTATTCCGTGATAGATTTCAGTGTCTCGGTCTCTATTTCATCACGTGGAGGTAAACTACCCAGCGGTATCCTCTTCTGTACGTCAGTGACGTAACGCTGTTATCGTGCACATTCAGCAGGTTCCGTTCGACTTCTAGTTGACTGGTGTCACGTGTCGCCGAGGTCTTTTCGGAGATGACGTATTCCGTGTTAGATTTCAGTGTCTCGGTCTCTATTTCATCACGTGGAGGTAAACTACCCAGCGGTATCCTCTTGTGTACGTCAGTGACGTAACGCTGTTATCGTGCACATTCAGCAGGTTCCGTTCGACTTCTAGTTGTCTGGTGTCACGTGTCGCCGAGGTCTTTTCGGAGATGACGTATTCCGTGATAGATTTCAGTGTCTCGGTCTCTATTTCATCACGTGGAGGTAAACTACCCAGCGGTATCCTCTTCTGTACGTCAGTGACGTAACGCTGTTATCGTGCACATTCAGCAGGTTCTGTTCGACTTCTAGTTGACTGGTGTCACGTGTCGCCGAGGTCTTTTCGGAGATGACGTATTCCGTGATAGATTTCAGTGTCTCGGTCTCTATTTCATCACGTGGAGGTAAACTACCCAGCGGTATCCTCTTCTGTACGTCAGTGACGTAACGCTGTTATCGTGCACATTCAGCAGGTTCCGTTCGACTTCTAGTTGACTGGTGTCACGTGTCGCCGAGGTCTTTTCGGAGATGACGTATTCCGTGTTAGATTTCAGTGTCTCGGTCTCTATTTCATCACGTGGAGGTAAACTACCCAGCGGTATCCTCTTCTGTACGTCAGTGACGTAACGCTGTTATCGTGCACATTCAGCAGGTTCCGCTCGACTTCTAGTTGACTGGTGTCACGTGTCGCCGAGGTCTTTTCGGAGATGACGTATTCCGTGTTAGATTTCAGTGTCTCGGTCTCTATTTCATCACGTGGAGGTAAACTACCCAGCGGTATCCTCTTCTTTACCAAATCTATCAAGCTGTCACGTGGAAAAAAAATAAAACGAGTTGCTGACCTACCCAGGCCGGGAGAGAAACTATGTATGGTCCCTGGTACTTAATTTTTTACCTCTCCTCCCAATCATGCATATCTGTTCTGTTTCCAAAATTCACCAATTAATTTTTTAAAATTTAAACTCTTTATGCTCAATCATAGCTTCCTTGTATCAGAACATTCACAATGTTTGTTCATCCATCGCTGACATCAAGCTAGTGTGGCTCAGTTTTTATGACAAGAAGTGAATGTGCTATAAAGGTCCTTGTTTAAAAAAATGTGTATCTAAGAAAGAAATTGGACTGAAAATCTTAAATATATAAGGAGACAAGTTGAAACTGGAAAATTTTTTTTGAAACTAAATTAATATTCAATATGTGAGAATAAAGTTGCCCAACAGGGTAAAAATTAAGCAGTGAAATTAAAGTGAGTCAAGTGTATGTATCTAAAGGAAAACACCTTGGCTAATGATGCTCCTCAGATGATTCTTGATCAGCTTCAGCTTACTAAAGGACTTCTCATCAGAAGCAAAAGTCACAGGCAATCAAAATAGTATGCAGAGCAATGACTATATTAGGAAATAAACCTTCCAACTTCAGCTTTACATCATAAATTTTCAATTGAAAAGAGAAAATAATTATATCCTAACTATCACCCCTCTAACAATGAACACTACTTTGACTGTTCAAAACTGTTATGAGGGAACTTTGTAAGGCTTATTTTGTTTGACTAACTAATCAGAGGTTTTATTATAATACAATTACATATATAAATAAGATGAGGAGAAAATGTGTTAGAAGCCAAGCCTGTTAGGTCTAAGGTAGAAAGCAGCAAATTCTGGGCTGTGTGCTTCAAGGGCATAGTTTTGAGAGAGCAAAAAATATTTGTTTGTGCTACATTGTTGATTGGAACACCCTACTGTAGTCATTCGCTTTGCCCTAAACATTTGGAGAGTTAGCTGAGATAGTCCAGTATTTTGTCTAAAATGAAGAGATTGGACTTTGTCACAGATACCTAGAAGAACAATTCAGTTAAGTCAACTGAGAAGAGATGATAAGGATCTTCAGTTGCCTACTTGGTAAAAGGCTCATCAACGAAGCTGCCAAAAGAATTGGAGTCCTTTCTTTCAAATAATGACAACAACACTAACTTGATCAAACTTCTGCCAGAGTGGCAAAAGCAGAAGTATACCGCATAACTTCAGAGTCTCTTCTTTGCCTGTGAGGATAGCTGCATCTCCATGACATCAACTGCTGGTATCACAGTAGAAAGCTCTCTTATCCAAGCACACTCCTTATCTCCGGAAGAAGTTCACACAAATTTTGTTGCACTGTTTCCATGTGGCTGCTTCATCTACAACTGACTTGATTGTCCGATCACCTGATACTAATGTGTTCATGCTGTTCCTGTATTAGTAACCAACTACAGCAGAATGTTGCATACAATAAAGACTGTTGGCCATAAAATGCCTCATCAGTGGGCATGGTGCTCTGATGTGTTCAGCAATATTTGCAATGCATGTGTTTTCTGGGTTTGACTCAACCAGTGCCTTCAAGTGCAAGGAAGAGATCACAGCCAAGAAAATCTTGGAAGAGTATCCTGTGTTCATGAATGCTTTTAGGAAGACACTTGGCAACAAGGATAGTGTCCCTGAAGGTAATCAGAGTTGGAGAAGTTTGTTTGCAGTATGTATGGTAAACCATGCACAGGTATTGTGCCATGACTTGATCAGGCAGAAATTCCACACAGAAGCTGGTCCACCACTTTCCAGCTTTGGTGGAATTTACTGGAGTTTCTTGCCACCGTGCTAATCATCACTAAAGATGCACATTTTGAGGGCAACTTACCAAACTTGTGGATGGAAAAATGTGTATCTTGCATATCTGAACATTCTCACCCCAGCTGGACATGGGCAGAAGGTTGATGAGAATAGAGATTTTGAGTATGAATGGACTGAAGGTGACATTTTGTCATCAGTTGGTAGATTATTCTGTTTGAGACTGTCTTTGACACAGATGATGATGAGGACACTATAAATGGCCAACTTAGTGGATGTTATCTACCACAATGATGATCATGCTGATGACAACTCAGCTGTACTAGCCCACTGCTGATGAAAACTGAGCCTATTGTAAATATTATTTTATAAAATGAATATTAAGCTATATATGTGTTTTTTCTATTTTTTTATGTATGCTAATATATATGTCAATTATGTTCAAATTTATATTAACCTGCCCCTCACGAGCCAGGTAGTCACTCTTTACTATGAATGCCCCTAGTATTTACTGTTCCTCTGACTGTCTTCCTCGACGTCACCAGCCCTGTTGCAAGACTAATCGCATAGTAATTCAAGGTACTACTTTCGTTTCACTAGACCTTATTAGCGCTTCACTGGAGTTTCTACCTTCAAAGTTGGGGAAGAGATTTTTCAATAATTTCTCACGTTAATAAAATAGAGGCTGCCAAATGGCTTCTCTCCACCCACGAAAATTCTCAAACAAAAAAATAAAAACGAAATCTATTTTTCCGCAATGATGTGGGTTTTTGTACCAATGAGAAAGTGACCACCTGGCTGGTGAGGGGGCATGTAAACTATAAACATTATTTTGTTCTTTTATATTATGTAAGCTAATTATGAAATCATCAAGACTTCACTGAACTCTTGTACCCTATACTTTGAAAATATATCTCTAGGAAATTGAAATACATTTATAGTTATACCCAACTTCATGAAGTTTGATATGTTTATAAAGGTCATATTTGGAAATATATATCCCTACCCCTATCTAGTTTATTGAACATATGATGGTCTTCCAGAAATTCTCTGTAAAACAACCAGTAATTGCCAACGGTAAAACAACTAGATTTCAAATTTTTATGATGTAAGATCACCAAAAATATCGTTTTGAAAATTCCTTCGGAGGGATAGGGGATATACCTGGTCCATTGACTATTATTATTGACTGCCCATGTCATCTTGTACACAATGCTTCCTGCAGGACTTTTAATGAAATTTCTGCGTTTGATACAGAAGAGTTAAGTATTGATGTATTCTACTATTTTGACAAGTACAAAACTGAAATCTGGGCTGGAGGAATTTGCTGGTTTTTGTAATGTTTAGTATTTCCAGGTGATCAAACACGTTAATACTCATTGGCAAAGCCTAAAGACAGCTGTGAAAATGCCTTTAGACATGCATCTAGAACTAAAGAGTTGCTTTTTGTCTAATGCTTAAAGTTTCTCTTGTTTTAAGTATTTGAGGGCTCATTTCAATGATCCTAAGACAAAGATTTATGTCTTAGTTTACTAATTAGTTTTACCTACATTCACCACACTCAACCAATGTTTACAGAGGAAGGTTCCATGCATATATCCAATTTATGACCTAATTCATGATTTTGTAAAGTGTCTTGGAAAATTTGTCCTTTAAGAAAACATAGCAGCAGAAATTATCAAAGATGTAAAGTTTGAGAGAGGTTAATCATCTGTAGGATGACCAGATTTTTGTTAGCTTTAACACCAAACTGAAAGTTGTAAAGCTGATACTTGAAAAAAAAATAGAATTTAAACAAAAGACTCAGTTCTTTAGGGAATTTTTACAAAATTGCAGGTAGAGAAACCATTAAGAAACTGCCAATTTGTAATGAGGTCCTGAAACATGCGGTGTTCTGGAATTTTTTCAGAAGGACAGAAATGTCTTTGCTGATGTTAAATTTTTTTTGGAAAGTGGGACAGAGACTAGGAAGATTTTGAGTGTAGCTGCTGTGAAAAAATGATATCCCAATGAGATATAGAATGATGCTAAGAGATGATGATGAAACATCTTTGATTGTGCCTGTCATTATGACAAAATAATCTGTGTAACTGTTCTTATTTTTTTATGACTTCAACTTTTTAAATTTTATTTTATTTTATTTTGACTGAAAATCATTATTATTCAAATCCACTGTTTATGTTCCCCTTTTTAATTAGCCCAAAACATTAACAACTCTCACTTAACTTCAAATTTAAGAAAAAGATATTGACTTATTAGAAAGGCTTTTAGCAAGAATACAATAATATTTGATTTATCAACCTTGGGAGACCTATTCAGATTTCTGATATTAGAGGATTTTGAAAATAATTAAGGGTCCTAAATGTGTAAAAATAAGCATAATAATTGATGTTTTTAGCTGCCTCAACATGCTTTGACAACTAATAATTAGTGGCTTTCTGATAATTACACACTGCATAAAGTAGGTTATAAGTACACCAACCTTTCTTATCTTGAGTATATTTAAACTATGAGCTTTTGGGCTGTTTTGACATTTAGATTCGTTCATCACATGATACTGAATTGTTTTTTCCCCCTCTCTGTGCACGAGTGTGTTGTGTGTGTGTGTGTGTGTGTGTGTGTTGTATTTCATGTGTGCACAAAACTTTGTGTATCCAGTTTCTGTAATTGATTTTCTTTTGCCTTTAAACACATTTTTTATAGTTTCGTTGAAAAGTTGGCATTTCAGAAAAATGTGTGTTTTATCAACATAAAAATACAAGTGATAACAAATAAAGTTATTTACATACCTGCTACCATGGTGGCATACAAAACTGCATGTCAGCCAAAATAGCAGCTGATGAAACATTAACAAACTATTAATTATTTTGGCTATAAGGCTAACACAGTAAATGAAAAAAAAAGTTTCACAGTACACATTTTTATAACTAATGCAGCAAAATAATGTGAGAAAGTTTCACAAACAACTTTTATGTATTTCTGATAGAAGCAAAATTATTAGCAGAAGTATTTGAATGAACAGGGAATAGTTTAATATCTAATGGAAAAGACTTCAGAGAACTGCCATATATAGTAGGTAAGAAACCCATCACATCATCTTGTCTTGTCGACTTTTGAGCCATAAATTGAAGCTTTTATACAGCTTATAAATATTCCAATCTATGATTTGAGAAATATTTCATTACCATCATTTTTTTCTTAATTTAAAATTTCTTTCAGATGATATTCATTGTGCAGATGTGGTGACTACTGCCCTCATTTGTGAAGGCGACATATTTGTTTTAACAGATTATTATGTAGCAGGTAAATATTTTGTGCAGAGTCTAAAAGGAAAAAGATTTAAAGACAATGAATAAAAATGAAATGCAAAGCAGTTTACTTTAAAAATTCATTGTGTAACATTGATGGATTCATTAGTGAGAAACTGGTGGTTACCTCAGGTCTATTACTCACTGTCCCATGATGTCACATAACCCTAAACCACCCGAGGTAGACTAATGATGTTAGAATGCTGCTGGAAAGACCACAGTCCAGACGTATTCTCATGCTGTGAACGAACCATCTGACTGTCTCTTCTAGAATTCTATAGATTTGACAAGATTATTAACATTTATAACTTTAACTATCTAGTCATCCACTTGTTACAACTCGTTTTAAAAAATGACTTGAATTTGTTTAAGGTAGAAGATGGTAATAAATTATCTTTCTCAATGAAACCAAATTTATTTACACATTTCATAATATAAATTGAATTCCAATTTGATTATTTACAAAGTGAATAATTTCTTTAAATAATTATTAGTTTTTTTTTATTTTTAGTCAGATAACCATTACATTAAATTATATAATTAAGGGCATAACGGAAATAAACTTTTAATTGATTTTCATATTATTTTTTCTTTTGTGTCTTCAATTTCCCTGATTTTATAGTTGTTATGGAAGATGTTAAACTAAACATGATGGTGATAATTGATGTAACTGTAAGTGAAAAAAATAAAAAATAAATGTAACACCACATGAAAGTGAGACAGAAATAACAATACTAATAATATAAATTAGTTAGGAAATGTTTGTTTTATCTTTTTCATTTTTGTTAACTTTGCATAATACTGAATCTTTTTTTCTAAATATGATCTGAGTTTTATTTCATGTATTTCACTACGAGAAATAACACTACATTTTCCATCTACATTATCTTTAACTTTTAATTTATTCATTTAATAAACTTAATAAAACATTTTGAAAAATTTAATTTCTTTCTTAAATTATTATTTTTAATACTCTTAGAAAATTCAGTTGGAATTTTAAACATAACACTAGGTAGCAAAAATGATTTTTTTTCATTTTCCATGGCATTTTTGTATGTTAAATACAGTTCTAGCATTGGTTTTTGGTAAATGTCAAGTATATTAGGAATAATTATACTAGTATGTGCATAATACAGAACACCCTAAAAATTCATAGATTTTTTTTAGAACTTTCTAGAATTTTCCAGAATCTTCTAGCACAATCTGGAACATTCTAGAGCTTTCCAGATCATTCTATAACTTTCAACCATAAACCAAGATATATAAACCCTTGTGCACACTTAGCCCAGTATGAAATAAAAGTATTTAACAAGTGATTTTTTATTCTGTTATTAGATAAGAATGGCTGCAAATTGAAAATGCAAGTTCTCTACAGACTCATTTTGTTATGTTTGTGGATTCTATATTGGCCCAAAGCAAGTAAGACACGATCACACCGAAACAAATTTTCACTGGCCAATGATTCATACTTTGGAATGAAGATTGGTGATCAAGATAAAGCATGGGCACCTCATGTGGTTGTGGAACATGCAGATCAGCACTAGAAGGATGGCTAAGAGGAGATTGTAAAGCAATGCCATTTGTAATCCCTCATATTTGGCAAAAGCCTAAGAATCACATATTTAACTGTTACTTTTGTCTGGTGGATGTGTCAAGATTCAGGAACACCAAAAACCGACATGATATTGTGTATCCAAATATTCCATCATCCATTGCACCAGTTCCACACAGTAATGACCATCTAGTGCCACAGCCACAATCCAAATCCAAAGAAACAGATTCATCATCAGAAAGTGAAAATTCACCTGTAGATGAAAACTATGATTCTGATTTAAATTCAAAGAAGTCTTATTTTCCAAATCAACAAGAACTGGATGACTTACAGACGCTGAACTTCTTATATCAAGGCTGAAAGAATGAAATCTCTTGAATAACAATTGTAAATCTACATCTTCCAGCAAGACGCATGAAAAATTCTCAAGATACTTCTCAGTGAATGGCAAATTGTGCTTCTGCAGTGATATTAATAGCTTGTTTTATGAAATAGGTATTGTGCACAATCCTGGCGTCTCTTCATTGACAGTTCAGTGAGAAGTCTCAAAGCAGTCCTTCTTCACAATGGAAACAAATATTCATCAATACCCATTGGACATTCTGTACATATGAAGGAGGATTATGAAAATGTTAAGTTTCTACTTTAGACAATTGACTACAAAAAATATAATTGGGATGTTTGTGGAGATTTTAAGATGATTAGTTTTTGAAAGCACTGCAAGGAGGATTCACGAAAAGCTTGGATGCAGAATGTCTCAAGCTTCACACCTTTCATTCTCATCTAGATTTCTTCAAAGACAACATGGGAGATTTCAGTGAAGAGCATGGTGAGAGATTTTACCAAGATATTCTAACAATGGGAAAGAGATATCAGGGAAGATGGGATGTCAGAATGATGGGTGACTATATTTGTGGTATAATTCGTGATGATACTTCAATGCACAGAAGGAAAGCCCGAAAAGTTGTGCATTTTTGATTTCTGCAACTGCAATTTAGATTTTTACTGTACTTCAGAATTAAATAAATGTAATGAAGAAATTTTTTCATGAGTTAAAATGATTGTTTCTTTTTGGTTTGAGAAAAGTTGTACCTGTATTAGCAGTAATGATGGGTTAAAATGTTTACAGTAACATTCTGAGTAAAAAATTGACACTTTAGAAAAACCAGTGCTTTGTTAGTTATCAGCTCACCAAACCTGACCATAACCAATTGAAAAATCAGGATAACTGAAAAATTTTTGAAAATTTGTTACAGTGTGTAAATTGCATAAAATAAAACTATTTTATTGGGTTTAATAGTAAGTGTATCTCTCATAAAAAACATTTATAATGTGTTTTAATTTTTCACCATACTTTTCTGTATTAAAATTAGTTAACAATTCACCATTTAATCATATTAAAATCTCTTTAAAATGTCTAAAAAATTGAGAACAATTTTTTAAACATTCAAGAGAACGTATTGCTAATGCTATTACTATTTACTGTCTTTGAGGTGGACATACTAAATCATTTGTTATCTCACAACATTTAGAAACTAAGAGACATTAGAAATAATTAGATATTTTGAAGAATTGAGCCTAAGGTAGATTAGGTCCAAGTATTAAACCCAAACCAACAAATGTAGCTTTCACTCTTCTATACTTTACAAAATAAGTCCTTTACCTGCAGCTTCTTGTTGACCAGCATGAGCTAGAACTCCAAGGAAACTAGCTACTGCGCCTAAAGATTATAGAGTAGATAGATTAATTTCATTACTTACACCTTCTATATCTTCATAAAAAAACATTTGTTAAATCTATTTAATTCAAAGGCTGGAATATTGCTACAACAATATCTACAAGTTTTGGTAGGTATTTGGTTTTGATTAGAGCCACTACCAGGAAATAGTTTTGGTAGAAAACCACAACCACCTTGTTTTATAATTGGATTCATTTGTGACACACTGATTTTTTAGATCAAAGCTTTGGCCTTTTTTGTTCCTCATAATAAGAATTGATTGGAAAAGCATCATTCAATCAATCTTTAGTTTGTCCTCAAGTGCTCTTAATAATCTTTCCTTTTCATGTTTTGCTCAAAGAAATCCTGTGAAATGTAGTTCTTCATTTAATTAGGAAAAAACTCTATAAAGAAATTTTTTTAAATTGTTAAATTTATTACAATTTGATTGCACACTTATATTTTTAGCAGACAACTACAAAGGCGTGAAATTTGCCCAACAATTTAGGTTAAAAATATTTTACACCAACTATGCTACTCTTCAAGCCCTTTGTTTACCACTGACATTAAAAAAACTATCAAAGGATAAAATTCTTGGAACTCAATAGGTTTAACTTGAATACCTGAAATCATATCATCTGTTCCCTGAAATGTATGTTTAAAACTTACCATTTCTTTATAAATTCTACAAAAATGATTTCTTCTATAATATAGATTTAGATCAAAAGTGGGAACATAAGCATTGTTAATTAAATATTTATCAAATATAGAAGGATTTGGCTATTAACTTTAGTGATTTGAAATTATAGCCATAAGAGTAAAGCTTCAAATCAAAATTAGTAGTTATTGGAAGTGCCACTGTATTACGCTGTTAGTAGCCTATGCCTGATATTGTAGGTTATCTTTCAAGCATCTTAACAAACTTTATTTGCTGCTCATCAGACTGATCAATATGAGGCACTTATTGAGCTACATATAACAAATTAACCTTTTCTCTCAGTGACAAGTTTGATTATTTTTTGTTACTTTAAAAAATAACTGCATCATTATTTCTCTTCCCTGTCAAAATAGTTGGATGCTTCAGTTCATTATTAATCTTTTTATATTCTTTCCAAAAACACAGAAATTTGAGTTAGAGATACAATGAAACTAAAATGTTACCCATGGGAGTTAATTTTATATTATGTAATCAGATTTTATTTTAAATAAAATCATTATTATTAAAACCTTCACTTGTGTCTTTATGCCAACATTGTTTTAGTCCTGATAATAAGTCATAAAAAGTGTTCAACAGCAAGATTACAAATCTTCTGAAACTGTTATCAGAATTAGCACCTTTTGTCTTGAGAATGCTCAGCAAGAAAGACCCAAAACAGCTTATTTTCTCTAAAACTATCCCTTTTCGATAAATAAACTAACAAACTGAATATACAGAAAAAAGCTCTCTCACACACTCTCTCCTTCCCTCCATCCCACTCTCACTCTCCCACGCCCTATCATCACTCACCTCTTTCTCTCAAACTCTCTCTATCTCCCTCTCCATATCTGCCTCTCTCTCTTCCTCCCACTTACTCCAACTCTCTACCTCTCCCTCACCCCATCTCTCCCTCCACCTGTCCCTCCTATCTCTCATTCCCATCTCTCGCTCTCACACTCTCTCCATCTGCCCCCTTCTCTCTCTACACTCTCTCACACCCTCTCACTCCCTTTAAATCACTCTCAACCTCCATCTCTCTATCCAATCCGCCCTCACTCACTCTCTTCCATCTTGTGCTCACCAAATCTCTTGATTATTCTCTCTTTCCATCTCACTCACCCATCTTCCCCCTCTCTCTTCCTCTCCATCTCTTCTCTCCCTTTCTCTCTTCCACATTCCCTCTCTTTCCCTTACTCTCTCCCACTCCCTCTTCCTCCCTCTCTCAACCTCTCTATCCCACTCACCCTATCTCTCTCACTCATTCTCTCACATCCTCTATCTACCTCTATCTTTAACTCTCTCTCTCTCTCAACCTGCAAATCTCTCCATCTCCCTCTCCATCACTAACTCTTCCTTCTTTCCCTGTTCTCACTCTCTCTATCTCACTCTCTCTACATCTCTCCTTTCACTTACTCCCTCTCTCCATCCTATCTCTCCATCTCTCTTTTTCTCCCACTCTTTCTATCTCCCTCCATTTCTATCACTCTCTCGCTTCCTTCCTGTACCTATATCTGTAAAGCCTATAACTTTCCAGACCAAGGCTTTAATGAGAGCAGAGTCGGTTCGGATTCTTTTCGCCATACATAGGTTGTCTATGGAGAAAAATGGTCTGAATATATTTTAGTTATAGCAATATAACTCAACTTTTACTAGTTACTGTTTCTTGGAGAGATTAAACAAACTCAAACTACCCGAGTCCCTTTCCGGAATACATAAGATTTTGTCCTTTAGCCGTTCATTTGATCAGTACATCAGTATTTGTGTACAAGACAAAATGGCGTCACGTCATTAATGCATAAACTTATCAGAATCATCCGCGTACAGTTTTCCGTTTTGTCAAAACTGGCCATCACTCGCAATCGTTTATCTAAAAACATCTAAAGCTTTCTGTTTTCAGAATTGAAAAAAAAAGTTTTTGAAAATAATCCTCAGATCCTTTGATAGATATCGATTTTAAGACAGGACATCTTCTAAAGGTTTTATTCGATCTGTTGTAACGACATTCTTTTCAAGTGAAGCATCAGCGACAAAGTAAAAAGAAGATAAGCTAAAAACGGCCAATATACCCCTTTAATAAGAAGAATGGGTTATTTCAATGAAAACATTTTGACAAATTCAAGCATCGAATTTATAAAAATCAACTATTAATTAATCAGTTGCGTTACAATTTTTGCCAATAACTAAGAATACTGATCGTTTTTCCAACCCAATAAATCTAATAATTCGGTACCCTGGAACCTGATACAACGAACGGTATTTCATCAGGAAGTAAAATGAAAAACAATATTTAAAAATATCATAGATCAAATTCGAGAAATCTTTCTATTTCTCTCCATTTAAAGAAATAACCTGCTATTAAAAATGAGTGATAATTACAATTTGGTTAAAGAACCTTATCATCCATAAATAACTGAAGATTTGTGTGTCTTTCACTTTCACTGTACAGCAATAAGGAACTCTTCTGGCTGCGATAACTAAGACAGGTGACTGATATAAACAGTTTGCTTGCTTTACTTTTGTTTTATTTCTTGTTATCTGAAATAATAGCTGCCAATGAAAGCCAAGACTCATTGTTTTAATATTACTTGTTGTAGCCTCTATTTATCATCAGTATTATTATTTTGAAGGTATCTGTGTGTATCAGTTCGAGCCTTTGAGAGCAGACATGAGCTCAAATTCCACTGCAAAATTAGAGAAACTTCGCACCTTTAAATTCCGAACCAGCGCCTGTATATTTGGTTTCCTCCACGACTGAGGCTCATTTAACTCTGGTTATTGACGAAATAAATAAAAGGTAACATTACTTCAGAGTCAGACCGATACATTCCTAAACAACAAAGCTTACCGATTTTTATTATTTTTTCGGTACTTTTTGTTTAACTATAAGAAATACAACCGAAACAGATCATAAGATAACGTACCTGGCAATGAATTCTTCCTCAGGAGCAGGCTCAATCATCCGGATCTGAAGACGCAGTCGAGATAACGCCCGAATGTAATCATTTCTTTGTCTCAAAACGACAGTCATTTTTTGGTTAATTTGTAATGAAAACAGACAGCAAAAAATTCCAATAAAGGAAGATCGATTCGCAAAATTGCGTAGTGCATCTTTTTAACCCTCCGCGTACCACGTCAGTTTTTAACTCTCAGTCTAGAATCTTTAAATACTATTTGTGTTGAACTGGCTGTATCCTTAGTCATCATACTCGCAATGCAACACACCTGGTGTTGGAGCGACACGGATTTGCCCGTTACGAAGGGTTACACATGATAGTATGTGTCACAGCTTCTATGCGCTGAAGAAATAAAGACTTTCAGCACAGGTGGTATACAGAGGGTAGAAAATATTTTCTTTATTCTTGTTGGTCTGAGACACAACGGACAATTCGGTTGATTGAGAAATTCTGGTTGCGTAGTTACATTCGAATTGCTGTACAAAGACTTCTCTTTAATGCTGTCCGCACAGCTTGTTACAGAAATGAGGTAATGACAGTAAATAAAAATGAAATAAAGTAACAAAACAAAAAAATTGTCTAATCACTGCCATTCATTAAACAGTCGTGGAGATAATTAAAATTTATTTATTTATTTATTGACTTATTGTGACTGAATCGTGGCATTTGAATCAGTATTCGTAGGAATATCCGTAACACGTTACCAAAGGTGCCCTCGTACAACAGCTTCAGAATTCCATCTTTATGAAAAATTTGATGGTCGTTTAGCCATTGAGCCGCATCCTCCTTTTTATTAGAGTTTTGAGAAAAGATGGTTTCGGAGAAAATAAACTGTTTGGGGTTTTCCTTGCTGAAAAACACCAAGAAAACGAAATTATTTCAGGTAACATTTTTTCCTTATTTCTAATACATTCCTTCCGAAAACGATGTTTAGAAATATGCAAATATTCTACATATAAATGTGAAGAAAAATTTAAAATTCAAATTACATTTCAATTCTTTGCGTGTTTGTTTCTTGTGTTCATTAATTAACACAATAAAACAACAATGAACATTTAAAACATCCATTTTTTGCTCCTCAAATATTAATTCTATTGAATCCTTTTCTTTTAGCTGATTTTTTTAACGTAAATGACCGCATCACTGGCTGAGATATCAACAAATTAAACGTCTGATTATGCTATTTATTTCACTCTTTCAATAGTCCTCTGAACACTAAGATATGTCTACACTAGGATGCAGATGTTGCCACTGTCAGAGTGCAGAAGCTCGAAGTCTGTGATGTCTGTATTTCTGCACTTATTTAGTTTGGTTTTGGTGCATGGCTGGGTCGACTCACCACCAACGATGGAGCCCAAACCAGGCATATAGGGGCCTCAAAGGACACTAAATAAAATGTCTACTACCTTTCTGTTTAGCACAAACTAGCATCCAGTGTGTGACTCATCTCCGAAGTCCTCTCCAAAGAAGATTCCGAACGAACGCCACAGAGTCTGTTGCACAAATCCATTAAATTACCTGGATTAACAGACTGATATTGGCAAAGTTTACAATAAGCAAACATTTGTGTTTACACCTGTCTCACGCTATTAACTAATTACTTGTTCTTTACTTTTTCAGATCCAGTCAAAGAGAAAAAGGCGGTTGGCTGTGTCCTTTATTGTTTTTTTTACGATTGTCGGGCGGGTAAATATTTGCAAGCGCAAAATATGTTTGTTCAGCCTCCTTTCAGAAACAGTGGAGTGGGAGAACTGCTCTGGAGAGCTGTCATCCAGGTGAGCTCCGTTAACCTGTTTTATTTTACGGCGATATGTTATCTAACGAATTCCACTACGATAGGTATATATACACATGTACTGGTGGTGCTGGCTACATTAGTCGATTTAGCACAAATCAGACACAGAGATTTAACTCTTTTTTTATAAATAAAGTAAAAAGCGATAAAATGGTTCCAAGAACCTTTGCTTTGAACATAAGTCAGGTAACTACACATGTATGGTCATTCAAATAAAATGACTTTATAAGCATCGTTTTATGGCAAAATAAAGTTTAAAATAAACATTTTCACCATATATCGTTTCTGTTTTAAACTTCAACAGTTTGAATAGAACCGCTGTCCTTAATGATAAAGGAATCAACGTAAATCCAGACAGTCTGGTATTTTTTTTTTATTTTATAAATTTGGTTTTCAGGTCGCATGGAGAGAAAACCGTGCATGGATGCAGTGGGATGTCCGACCCTGTAACAGATCGGCATTAAGATTTTACAAGAAATTTGGAGGCGCTGACAAGACTGAAAAAGAAATGCTGAAATACCAGATGTTTCTTCCATAGATGAGGGCAGTGCAGACAAAAAGGACTACTTGAATTTAATTTCGAGAATTTACGGAAAATGAAGTCAGAATTTATTAGACAGACATTTCAGATTGAAAAGAAACCCATGACAATACATATTTCTAGAATATATAAATTGGAAATTCGGAAACTTGAAAACAAGGATGTAGTTTGTGATCCAAAATGTACCAGCCCTGAAATGGGTTACATTTATAATTCTACGAATCCGCTTTCATTAAATAATAAACTACATCTTGTTCTTAAAAAAATGTTCATACCAAAATTATTACTCTTTATTCACCAGATAAATATATATAGAATGTTTTTACAGAACTATCTTCACATTAATTTTCTTTATTTGAAACAAAACAATTGCCAAATCACATATTTGTAGTCATTGTGCTATCCTATCGAAATCTATAGTATCGGTGGCAATGATGTTGTTTTTCAGGATAGCGCGCGCCTTCATCTACAGATATAGGAACACAAAGATACTGTAGTTTAATTGCGTTATTCGTGTTTATGTAACGTTTCTGATTTATACACGGAGAAATAATCAACGGTATAGTAATATGATCATCTTCTAGTGAATCTAGTCTGTGAAAAGCATGTTGTACCCCAGTTCAGGTTTCGTCCCGTATCTGCTCACAAGCGGATTAAAATACAGCTAACATTAGCAGAGAAACAACCAGGCAGGACACCACTGATCTCCAGTGTCCGGAAACCGGAGTATCCGGAAAAAATCTATGCGGAAGGCGTTGGTACAGAAGATCAAAGGAAACCAAAACACTATCTAGTCAGGAAACAACGCTCAAAACCAGGCCATTAGTGTTTTGCTTTTTACCCAAAGGAAAAACTAAAGACATTATCTATAAATTATAAATAAGCTCTTACGAAACAAAATTAAATCTAAGTGTTACAGAATGTTAAAATAGCATTAGTTCATCGTTCATTCAATGACCGAGTGTTTAAACAAATAAGGTTTCTGTTTTCAAATTGACATAAAACCTTTTTAATAAAAGCTATTTTTCTCTCCCCCGGGGAGCCCGGTTGGTTTGGCTAATATCTAAATCATTTATTAACGCTATTTTTTAACTTGAAGAAATTGGTCACAATTTAATCGAAAATATTCTTTCATTTTATTGAATTCATATTTATTTCCTTTGCAGAATACTCCCGACAATTTGATGAAAAATAAAAAAGAAAAAACTCACGCTTTAGCCATTTAGGTGTGAACATGGAATAATTTACCTTCGTGGAGAGACTGGTAGAAACGGGATATTAGCTCCTGTGCTTGCAAACGTACCACCGCCCGTTAAATACTGAATGGATTGTCTTGGCAACAGCAGCGAAGCCAAGCAAGAAAATAAGCAATTATATATATTTTTTAAACTTCTATCCAAGACTTCTGCTATAATCTATCTGATGTCGAATAAAGAAATTTAATTTAATAGTTTTCTATTGAATCAATTTTGTTATATATATATACTATTAGAAATAATTATGGAGGCACACAGGGTATGTACAAACAATGAATAATTGCAACTGTGAGACGTACAGCACAATTCATTATTACAGCAAATATGCATAAACAAAATGAAAACGCTGTGCAGCGCATTAGTAATGGGATGGACCTCTCGGATTGGAAGGCTGTTGCTATGTTTGTTGGCAGCTCTCCTTTCTACGTGCATAGTGCTACCTCCTCCTTTATTCTAGTGTTGTGCAGTTTTCCTTCTTATTTCTTTCAAAATTTCATGATGTAGACAGTTTTCATAGTTCGGAGCTACTCCTTTTCTAAATCTAGAGATTCATTCAATGATAACCTGTATGGGAGCGTGGAAACAAGGGGTAACGCTATACGTAGAGCAAAGAGCTCATATGCTGAGAACACACAAAAAAACTACTCGAAAGACAAGAAAAGCGCATCCACCAAAACATCTCAGCGAACTTCAGGGCCTCACAAGAAAGCAAAAAAAAAGAAAAAAGTGGGCGGATGGGGATCATCGACTGCGTCGCAAATTAGACGAGTCAGCTTCTTGGAATCAAGGCAAAGTCAAGCTTGTTAGGGATCTTTAACCAATCGCGAAACAAAACAATATTTTCAGCAGAATAGAAGAAAGCAGAAATCATCCCAATTCTTAAAGAAGGCAAACCCAAACACACACAAACCAAGCGATCACAGACTCGCCGGTCTCACTAAAAATGGCGGACAGGGCGGTGAACGGCCAGTAAATGGAGATCTTAAAAGAAAGCCCTCTTTCGGATGTTTGCCAGTCTGGCGTTAGGGAAACACCGAGGATTTGTTGGTGACATTGCTCAAGAGATAGAACATACTTTTTAGGAAAGTATTAGCTACCTTCGTTGATCTGACAAATGATTTTGACAAAGTATGGAAAGAAGGACTGTTCCTGAAATGACTAAAACATATAGTACGAGGCAAAATGAAATGTTCTATTGGATCCGCAGCTTTCACTGCCGCCAGTGTCAAATTTGATGAAACCAAAAGCAACGTGTACAGCTCAAAGGTGTTACTCAAAGTAATGCTATCTCTACAACCCTACTTCCTCACATATTTCGATAATCTTCCAAAAGCTTTTCCAAAATACACCTCCAAAGCATTACATGCCGAAAATCTAGGAATCTGGAAAACAGATGACTATTTTTCATTAGCAAGCCGCAGAAGGGAAGAAGCAAAAACAGAGTATGGGCCAAAGATCAGGAAGTCATTTTAAGCACCACTGAAACTGCTACCAATACTAGTCTTACTGTCTAACAAGACGAAAAACCATGGCATCAAGTTAGATGGCAATAATCTTCCGAAAGATGATTCACCCATGGATCTTAAAGTCAACCCTGAAAGAAAAAAAAGGGCCAAAAATAGAGATCACACATCTGTAAAGCTTAAAAGTGGTAGTGAAGAAAACAGCTCTGATGAAAAAACTCGCCGGACACAATGGGGATGCAAACAAAAGCATCCTCAAGTAGGTAATAGGAGACGTAAGACCACCAACAGTTGAATATTGAATGGTTTGTCTGGGCAACAACAGCGAAGCCAAACATCAACAGTTTGACCAAGATTCAAAATTCATCCTTAAGAATCGCTGCTGGGGGCATATTATCTACATCCACAAATTCCATGGAAACCCATACTGGACTAGACGACCGACTTTAGGAACAAATTCTTATATCCTGAAAAGATCAAAAGACTCAGTCAACATTCATTTAACACGAAAATCTAAGAACTCACCAAAACCGCCTCAGAGGATTAAATTTTAGCTGTTTGATCTGGAAATTAGCAGTCAAAAATTGAGAAATCTCAAGAAATCCTCAGGAATGAGAATTTATATTATACCCTGATTGATGACTTCACTACCGAAAAGCTCTTTGACACACATAAAAATCTTTGAGAGCTACATAGAAAGAGAACAATAAAACAGTTAAAAGCAAGAACACTGAAATTACTAGAAGGAAAGTACAACAGAAACAACTGGATATTAATACATGTGTACGCCGACGACTCACCTGAGAATAAAATTAAAATGGAATGGGGAAGGCATCTACGATGGTAGATAGTGTCGACTTCAAGCTACAGAGCAGAGCTCTGTCTTCTCTTCAGCGAATCACTAGCCATTTTAGACAAGAAAGTAATACAGCAACATCGTGTATCTGTCAGACAGCAAAGCCACCCCCACATTACACTGAAAATAGGAAACCTGGTTGAAATGTAAAGGAACTAACAGGACTACCAAACACCCTCTCCATCTGCAACCACATCATTTTACAGCGGATTCCAGCGCACTCTGGCGTGAAGGGCACAACTTTGCAGACTCAGCAGCCAAACAATTCCAAATAAATCACTACATCTCTTCCTGAAAGGAAAACCTCTTATCAAAAATAAATACAAAAATATGCGGAAAGCACGTGCAAACTATAAAAACTGAGAAGAACATTTAAATATCTAAATAGAAAGCAAGTAATTATATTTAGGTTAAGGTAGGTGTACTGCAGACTACTCGCACGCCCGCACAAGCTGGTACCCTCCAGGGAATGTCTATGCAAAACAGGAATGTAGACCCAGAATACGTTTTTCAGGGATGCCTTTTTATGAAGATGCCAGAATGGTAGTGTGATTCAAAGAAACCAACCCCTCCAGCAAGTTATGGTTCCAGCTAAATGATCTTCCACGCAGTATCCGCCTTATAGAAACACCCAACCTGGCAATTTTAATCCAAACGTTGAAGAAGAAGAATCAGAACACTACAATGTGCGTAGTTTGGATTTTGTTGCAGGCAGTCAAGAATTGATGCTAATTCCAGACTACGGCATTCTAAAGTAGTGAGAAATCTCTCTGTTCTACGGTTTTCAAAATTGCATCTGCAAATTCTTTCTGCTGGGAATATTTCTTGTTGACAAACAAAGCTAGGTGACCCTCCCTAGATATTACTATAACTCCGTCAGTGTCTATCATTACAATCTTCTATTGCATCTAGTTCAGATGTTGGGCTCTCCCATATCTCTACCCTGTCAGATGTTTCAGTATTGTGGTCACAGCTTAGGAATATTCGAAACAGGCATCAAACTCAACATCAGTTTGAGAGAGAAGTAAATAAAATAAATAAATGGCTACTTTTGGAGCAATCGGAGCTTCTCTAGTCATCCTTCTGTCTAAAGAAAGCTCCTACAAGAGAAATAAAAAGATAAGGAAATAATTTGACTGTAAATTTGTTGGATTTATTTGGTATTTTTACTGTAAGAAGATATTTTGTACATACAATTATTTTTCTGAGTAAAGTTCTGATTTTCAAAATGAAGAAAGTATTGACCAGAGTTCTATTGTACTTTGTTATTTGCCTGCGTCATAGTGCGAGATTACCGTAGAATGAAAGCGAGGCTAAGAGTATCTGTTTCTTGTGTAGATGAGAAAACAAAAAAAAAAAAAAGGAAGAAAGTAATGTCTGCTCGGTTCCATAAATATACTCAGTGTTTGCGTCAGTACCTAATAGTTGTCTGCATGATTTTGGACTGTTCACTGGGTTTCAAACGAGAGAAAAAGATTTATTCCAGAGTTGCACTTCTCGAAGATTTAACGAGCAATAGTTTCCTCGATACTAAAAGGAAAAACAAAAATACCGAGATGTTTTACTATGACTTTAAAAATAAACAAACAAGCCATGTAGATTAAATATTCAAGTTATTGTTCAAATATTTAACACTACATCTTATTTCCAGAACATCATCGAGAACCTCAAAGTGTTTACTCGGGACTTCTCTAAAAAAAAATTTCTTTCCTTTTCCAGGCTTTTCTTTAAATTGGACACTTGTTCCGTAACATGATGTGATGCTTCTTTTTTAACTTTCAAAAATTATTTTTACATATTAGCAAACATCAGGTAAAAGAAAAGTCATTATTCAAATTTAAATTTAGATGAATAAGGAAATATTAAAATTTAATTGTACAAATAAATAACTAAACTAAACGTACAAGAGTCAAATAGTGTTTTCCTTGATTTGGCAAATACCATCACAGTATTCGTTTGGTGCATCTTTGTAGCTCGCCATCTTTTTTACGTGCAACCTGGCTTCGACCCTGTCTATGTACCAATGATGGCGGTGACAGTTAAGAAGCGGTTAGGGGCACTCTTAAGCGACCTTGCTGGGTTGGAATCCTAAAGCAATAACAACACCAATGAAGTTAGTAGTCGTTAATCATTTAAATTTCTGACTGGATGCCTTCTTTCTTTTTAAGCAGTGTTCAGAAGACAACAGTGTTAGTAGCAAACACTTAAAACACGTTAGAAAAGAAGGGAGGAACCACGACAGCAACAAGAAGAACGCAAGATCACGGGTCAGATAATAGAAAAATAGGAATGTATCGTTTATAGTAAAATAAAGACAAAGGACATTTCGACTGTATAAGCGTACTTTTTAAAAGATTTTCGAACTTGAGTCCAAATAAAATTTCTAAACGTAAATTTAAAAAAGAATACATTTTGCAGTTATTGTAAAATGAAACAGTAAAGACCAATAGACGGTTTCAAGTCAAATAAGAAGACATTTTCAAATTAACGAAAAGCTGAAGAAACAGTTTTCACTCTTTCACCTTGATTTATTCGCACACGTATGATACTTTGCGCTTTCCCTTTCATCTGCCGTAAACATCTGTTTTTAAGGATGCTAAAGGTAAATCCTTTTGCATTCGTTATCTAACATTTAATTTATACTTATGTTTTATAAGGAAACAATTAAGTCCAAGCAATTTGCATCACGTATTACTATCATTTATGACTCGGGTTCATTGTCGAAGTTATTAATCACGAGTATTCAAATGAAAAAATTAAATTATCCCATATCGGTCACTTTAAGACCACCATCTTGTGTTTTAACTATTCTTTAAGTGAGAGTAGAAAAAGTACTGACGTCAGAACGTATTTAACTACCATCTCGAATATCTTACAACTTTACGCACAACAATGACGCACACAAAGTTGTTTTGTATTCTTCTTGGCAAAAGAGCTATAATGTCATCCAAGTATGTTTGAAACGTACCGAAAGTTTGAATTTACTGAAATTTCCTTGGAAATAAAGATATAGGAAAGAGATTACAAAGAGAAAATCTTTTCGCTATGGGGTAAATAAAGTCTTATTTATTAAAAGACTACAGTGTTCCTTTAGTGTGACATAATAGCTCACGTATCAAGCGGCCACCCAATGCTTCTTTTTCTTCGCAAAACAGAAATTATAAGCTAAACAAACGCGATGAAGTAACTGAAACATGAGGAGGCTTACCAGTCCAGGTGAAGCAGCTAGCAAAGTTACATTTAGTGGAAAAACTGGGTATAAAATGAAAATAACGCGGAGATGAACTATATCTCACGTGTAAAGATAATATGCTCTATAGTACACTGTGATTAGTTG
Source organism: Nautilus pompilius (assembly GCA_018389105.1). NCBI lineage: Eukaryota > Metazoa > Mollusca > Cephalopoda > Nautilida > Nautilidae > Nautilus > Nautilus pompilius. The sequence continues at coordinate 73,146 of JACATO010000622.1, read as the reverse complement.
TCATGCATTCAATCATAAAGTGTCCTCCCCACTTGTAGAAGGATTATACAAAGAAAGCCCAAGCTTTCCATAAGTACCCCAGGGTGTGTTCTCTAAGTGATAAACGACAAGAATGAGTAGAGATCTTGCGAATGATTTAGCTGTAAGTACGTGTGTTAATGCTTCTTCAATAACAATAAGATACACATTAATGCTAAGTGGTCTCAATAAATGTGTAACTGCCCTAAAACCTTTGCTGAGGACAAGCAACCAAACAGTGAGGCTGAAATGGGCAGCAGAAATAAAACAGTGGGATGACAAAACCTGGAAGAAAGTGCTCTTTACAGATGAATCCACGTTTGAATTGCTTGGCAATAATCAACGTTAGTTTGTGTGAAGGCGGATCATAGAGCGGCATAAAAGTCAGTGTACAACAGATAGTGACATGGGGATGGATAAGGGTGTCATAAGATTTGCCTTAAATCGAAAGTTTACTTCCTGCTCATAAGTACATGCAGGTTCTCATCCATCATTCCATTCCCTCAGGAAGACATCTTATTGGGAGAGAGTCATCTTCCCACGTGACAGTGAGTCCAAACACACAGCCAATGTGGTAAAAAAACAAACTATCTGGAATGTAGAGCAGCTGATAGAATATAACGCAAAGATGTTTTAACCTGCAAAAATTCCTGATATGAACATCACTGAGGCTCTGCGGGGCTACATGGCTACTGAAAAAGTCAAATGGCAACCGAACACTTGGATGAATGGTGGAAAGTGACAGGTTATTTTGAACAACATTATATGACCTGAATGACAGGATGAAAACAAGGAGTCATGGTCTCTATAAAGTAAAGAGCCAACATACCCAATACTAATGTACTCTACTCACATTCATTTTGTTTTTGTATATTTTCTTTAATAATGCATTGTGTATGTATTATGTCTCTTAAAATTACTCATTATTTACTCATTATTTGGAATGGAAGAGAGCAGATATGATATTATTGTTTTTAATGTAGTCTAACAGAAACAGAACACCAGCATAGTGAAGAAGTAGAACTCGTTTTCATTCATCATTGATCACATTCACACCAGTCAAAAAGTTCTCCAACCTTCCGAGCCACTTTTCCCGCCTGCGTTCACCTTATCCGCATCGTAACAAAAGTTCGATAACCCAACGTAAGAATGTACTCAAATGTCTGTACGAAGTTCGTATCTACTAGTCTCGCTATTGTAACGTATCTGTAAGGTGTGTATTTTCTGCAAAGGATCAAGACAAAAAACCCGAAAGTAGGTAAAAAAATGGCGGCCTGATTTATTGATTAAAATTACACACTTCAGATGGCGCCACAATTACAATCGCCAGGAGACTACAATTAGCAAGATCACTGAGAGAGCTCGTCTGGGGGACTGGTCCGGCCAGTGGTTTTGCAGCAGCAGTCAGTTTGAGAGATTTCAGTGATAATCAATAAACTCTTAGGCAACTTTTGCGGCTCCCTGACAGACCGAGCCAGGTCGCTCACCACTTTTTACGCTACTGATTCTGAGACATATCACGACGTTACCAAATTTCGAGTTCAGCTGACGCGATCCAACATTTTAAAAACCCACCGTACATTCGACAAAATCTACCATCATGGCTGCCCTGACCCATGTGGTACGCACGGCGACCCGAGACGATTGTACAGAAATTATGAAGCTTATAAAGGTATTTCAAATTTATCTTTTTCACAATTTTTTTCTGCTGTATCTGAAAAAAAAAAAAAAAAACTATTTAAGTCCAGACGGAGCCACATATAAAAGAATGATTTCCCAGCTGTCCGGATCGACCGTAAGAATAATTTCAGTTTATTCACCGCATTTCTCGTGCCGATTCGTTCGTTTCCACGGTAACAGATACACCCTGTTAGTATTCAGGATAAATAAATGATACTGTACTGCACTAAGCAGTGTTGGCCCAACTAATGAAGTACTGGCCAACCAGAAACCGCAGTCATGGAGCGGTTACAGAACTTATTACAGAACTTATTTCATTAAATCTAAAGCTATTTTGTTTTTCAGATATTGACTGATTATTTATTATTAAAAATGAACATGTTAATAATTTCGGCTATAACTTGTGGGCACGTGTAAAGTCTGCAACAACCCTGACTTATTCTAATAATAATAATCTTTGTACGCTATTGTGAATTCCGGTTGTTATGAAAAGTTTTGTTAAAAATAATCTTTTATGGACAACCACTACATATAAAGAGTTGGGGACTCCAGGTATATGTCAAACTAGCACGAGGTCACTTGTTATCAACTATGAATATGACAGGGAAAGATGAAACACGACCGAGAATATTTCTAGTGCCATATTTAGGTTTTAAAAAGACGACGTGAGAGTAAAAATAGTAATATTGTTGTTATTAATCAAATATTAAATCACAACATGAACGCTCTGCTAATCTTACATGACTAGCGATATGGGGGGGATCTGGTTAATTATTTAATTATTATTTAACTGAGATAATACTTATTGTTTTTCTTTTTTAAAGCCAATTCTTTTAAAAGAGAAATCTGCGTTGTTTCATTGATGAAAATTTCGATTTCTATTTTAACGTTAAAATTCCTGTTAAATTTATGATAAATTGCCAACAAATTTAAAATAAGTATTTGTTTTTATCTTTGCCTTTGATAGTTATCTGCTAAATGATTCTGTAATGAAACCGTCAATTTCTGATACTTTGAAAAGCGTATGAAGGGCGCCAGAACTCTCTTGTCATGAAGAATACAAAGACCTTTATGAACATCACAGTCGTGGATTGTGCTGGATAACGCTTGATTGTCTGTTAGGGTTGTGAGGTGGGATGCTTTGTGGTGTGTATGCAGCTTCTGACTGTGTTTACTCTCATTTCAAGGGTGTCCCCAAAAGCAGACATGTCGTACGGAAATATTGAATTATTTAATATATATGTTTTTGATGAGCTATCATAAGTCATTTTATCACTGAAACCGAATTATAAGTAATACTAATAAATACTAAATTTGTGAGTTTCAGCGTTTCTTTTAATGCGTTTATCTTTCTCAGCCTGCATTATTGTGTGGGGATTCTCAAGTTTTTGTTAAATTGTTCAGTTGTTTGAGAATAATTATATATGATGGGAATTTAAAGCTGTCTCCATTTGTGAATATATTCCTGTGTAATTTATAATAAAAGTAAACATCAAAATCGGTGCAAATATTTGTCTTTATTGTTTTATGAAAAAGCTATTTTGTAAAGTTGTCTATAAGTCAGTATAAATTAATGAGTTTTTAATAAATTTAATTGGTCTAATTGTTATCAATGTGGCAAACTGGAAACTGAATTTTTTTCTTCCCTGTGTTGCCAAAATTTACATGACTCTGATTGTCTTTACAATTATTTGTAGCAGGTTTTACTTTCATTTTATTAAAGCAGTGTGTAATAATATTTATGATTTTTCTTAATTTTTTTTACCAGGAGCATGCAGAAGAAACTGAGGAAAATGACGAAGTCTTGATCACTCCTGAAAGTTAGTTTTTTTTCATTTTCTTTGTCTTATTGAACCTCTGAACTGACTTTCAAAGTTTAAGGACATCTCATGGCAATGAGATAGAAGGGGAAATGTTTGGGTATTAGCCTTGGTGACCAAGTGAGTTGCCTGGGTACGCTGGGGGCTTTTGAGTGGTGCTTAAGGAGAAAACTGGTCAAAAGTTATTCACAGAACCTCTATCACAAGGAAGAGCCTACTAGACCTTTATTTTTAGATGTGGAAGAAAATCGGAGTGCTACAGAGGAAATCCACGTGGCCAGTTTGTGAAGAAGAGCAAGAAGATACCATGCTAGGGAGGTACGCCAAATCAAGTTGGTCTTGAGTGAGATTCAAACTCAGGCCCTCAACCATGACAGTCCAGCAGACTTCCACTTGACCACCAGCCAGCCTTTTTTTTTCAGAATTAAATAGAAAAATTACGTTATTTTTATAGGAAGAACAATTTCTAGCTTGTTGCTGTATTTTATCTAATAAAAATGTTTCAAGTGGAATAAAAAGTTATTAATATTAAAACAAAAAAAATTTTTTCTGTGAATAACTAAGAAGCATGAATGTAATTTATGGCATATCATAAGTTAAATTTTTTTAAAAAAAACAATGGATTACTAATATTGACGTAAAAATAATATATGTTTGGAGATTGAAACAATAAAGAGGATTGAAATTTGTTTGATATTTTCTTTTGAAAACAGCCCTGGCACAAGATGGATTTGGAGAAGCCAGACAGTTTTATGTGCTTGTAGCAGAAATTTCTTCTGACAATCCAGGTAAGTGGGTAAGGATTTACAATTAAAAAAAAAACAAAACAAAGAAAAACGTTATGAAGGGTGAAGTAAAAGACGGACATAAGAGATAAGGGAAGTAATTCTTGAACATTTAGAGACTGGATCATTAGAGTTATATAACTGCTAGTGAAGCTGTGAAATATTGATTATCTCTATAAGTGCTGCAGCAATTTTGTTTAATTTTTCAGTTTTATTCTCATAACCGAATTTTAAGAAGAATGTCAGTCATTATCTCTGAATTGTTATGGATATTTTTTTACTTATTTTCTTTTTCATTTTAATTTATTAGCATCATAAAGACTCTCCTGCAGGTTTTAAGCAGTATACTTTTAGTTTGAGTTAGATGTGTGAAAACGCTACAAATTTGGGAATTGTTAGTTTTTAAAATTGATATGTCATTTTAAAACATAAGAAATCAGTTTTTTTATGTAAATAGGTTTTGTATAAAATCTGTTAATATTTGGTTCACATTAATATCACTGAAATTGTAAATTCCTTCCATTTTTTCCAAATCTAATATCTATTTTTACTTTTATTTTTGTTTTTTACGTACAGCCCTGAAATAAATTCTGGCACTCAGCATTCCGTGTAGCTTTTCACCATCATCATCAGCACTGTTATCATTATCATTGTTATTGTTTTTGTTGTTATATATTCGGAGCTGTGTAGAAAAATTAATAATATTGATTGTAGAAAAACTGTTTATTTAAATGACTTTTGTGGATTAAATTAATCTAATGTCATCAAGAAACACTTTATTATAAAAAAAAGAAAGAATAAACATTACTGGACAGCCATTGTAATTATTAACTAATGTATTCTTGTTGATCTTTTACAATAAAACTTAGTAAAAAATGTGTGGTGATTTTTTTGCAGATGCAAGAATATATGAGATGATTAATTATGTTTGCTGGTTTTAGCACAATATGCATTTAAGAAATACATTTTACTGACAAACTGCATTTTGATTTGGTTGTTTTGATGACTTATACAAGGTTTGCACAGTCTTGAAAACTCCTTTAATTTCTTTATCTATTTATTCCCCAGAATAAAATTGAGAAAATTGATCATTAAAATGATCAAATGAAATGAAACAGTGGCAAAGTAAAAAGAAATGTAGTACATACCTACAGCCTTGGTTCTATACTGGATAATTATTATGCAGGGAGGCTCTCCACATGCAACTTTCTGTATGGTTAATTATTTTCATTCATTCGTGATCACATGACTTTTTTTTTTTCTGCTAATGATGTTATCAGAATGAATACAATCATTGTATCACCTGTTGTACTTAACTGTCCATAGGCTGGAACACTACCCAGCAGGGAAGGTGGGTGCGTAACACCGGAAACTACAGCCAGCATGAAAGTTCTTGAAGCACTCTGACTTTGATCTAACCAACCTAGCAGAAGTCCCTGCTAGAACTCTTCATTCTTAAATGTGAAAGGAAAAATGAATACAGTATAAGCATTATAGTGGACCAGTTATAGAAAATTATTTTTTTATAATATCGCGTAAATTCATCATCAGTCAAAAGTGGCTGAGCCAACCAGAGTTTTACTGGGTCAGAGAAATTAAAAGAGACAGACATAAGGCTAGTTCATTCATTGGTTGTACTTGATGATTTCAGTCCTCCAGTATATAAGAACCATTATGATTGCAATGAACACTGAAAATATTTTTATAGTCTCATTATTAAATATTCTAGTGATACAATGTACAAATTGATACAACACGTTCTGGAGATGCGGAAACAAATTTAACAACTACATTTAAGGAAATCTCTGCTAGTAGTGGAAGGAACTGAGTTTTAGTACAAGATGTTTAAGTAAATTTGGATAATTTAATCCCCAAAACACATCTAATGCTTTAATCAGAATGCACTAATTATTTTTATGATCTAGTATGGATCTGATAATATGTGTCCTAATTTTGTGGTTCTTGAAAATTAAAATTAGTCCTTGAAAAAGCTTTGAATTTTGGTTGGCTGTTATATCTTTGTGAAAAGTTAACTTTAAAACTTGTATTGTTTTTTTCGTAGGATGCTCTGAAGTGGGGAAACTTGTTGGTTATCTGTTGTACTCATTTGGTTATTCCACCTGGATTGGCCGAATATTGTTGTTGCAAGAGTCCTACATAAGTCCACCATTCAGGGAACTGGGTATCAGTTCATCGTTGTGGCAGAGCTTTGTGAAGGTGAGTACTGTGGAAATTGTCATGCAAGTTAAAGCTGTAAATTAACATACTGTTGTTGCTGGACCTGTCTTGAGTGGTCTATTGACAGCTTAGAAATATTCCAATCTTTGATAAGACATCTTATAGGAATATTGATTTAAGACTATTTACATATTATAGCTTAGTTGTATACCACAAACTTCTCACACAAATATATAGAGACAAAAAGTAGAGATAAATAAACAACTACTTTCCCTCTCCCTTTTGTATAGATTTATTGATACAAGGGACATACAATTTCTTCTTTGTTTTTCTCTCCTTTATGGGCGGTTCACTTATGTACTTGTTTCTCCTCTTTTTTGAAAATGTAATGTATGAATTCTTTCAAGTAAAGTGATATCTATCCTGAAAAGTTTTGATCTTGCCTATATTCACAGGTGGTCAGGAGAAACATCAGTTATTTTGATAAGATGTGCAAAGATTCATTGAGAAGGGGTGTCTCATAGTTTTGTCTGAGATTTATCATGTCAACTGCTGAACTAATAGCTAAATTAGAGGCTTTGCTAGTTTTTAAAAATGAAGTAGTAGACCTTTGACCAAGAACTGAAGGGGACAACATGCAGTCTTTCATTTGCAAGAGAAAACAAGAAGTGATTTTTACTTTGGAGTTTACATGTTAAATAACTCTGAACAGAGGAATGCAAAGAGCCATGTATAAGTGCAGTTTGAATTTTACCCATTATGACATCCACCTTGAAAGCAGTTGAGTGAGGCAAGAATGTTCTAATCTTTCTGTGGCCAGTGAAAATCATTTTCTCTTAAATATCTGCATATTTGATCTTCACCCAAGCTAATCTGGCAGCAAGGGCACCTATATTCATAATTGTTGTTGGGCTGCTTAGATGCGTAAAGCCATATGGTGCATCCTCTGGGGTTACGTTGTTGTATACTTCATTGGAAGGGAGAATTCAACCTTATTAAATCCTATTGTAATTTTGACTATGTTTCATTTAATTTTAATAATATTAAGATACTAACCATATTCGTATTTCAAACTTCAAATTTAGGAGTCATTTATAATTAGATTACACTCCCTTCTTTTTAGAAATATTCATTTCTATTTTTCTATTTAAATAATTTGCATATTTATTATTACTAACTCAGTATTTAAAAACAATTTCTCTCCAACATTGTGGACTTTTTTTTTTGGGTATTTTGTCTCTGAGTTGGTTTATTTTATTTTTATAATTAATTTTGCTGATTTTGAAATATTAATTTTATGTTTGTATATGTTTTGAGTGTTTTTTGGTTTCTCATTGTTAGCTTCTTTAAAGTAGATTTAAAAAGCAAAACTTGAAGAAAGGGCAACACTTGTACACCTACCTAAATACTTTCTCTACTCTGTTTTTGCTGGCATTACTCTGAAAGATGCTCAGCTACAGCTATTCATTGTTACAGATAGTGGTGCAGGAACGGTGCAGACGACTGGACTCTTACTTGCTGAGGCAAGATGCAGGTGTGAAGGCATTGAGTAAAGCATGCGGTGCCACAAATATTTCACAGGATGAGAGGTGGCTGGTTTACCGCATTACAAAGAATAATGTAGAGGCAGTGATGGCACCAGTGCAATAGAAGACTCAGATGGAAGAATTTACCATCTACTTATGGCAGTGTACTGTCAGTTTATTACCTGGAGATCAAAAAAAATGTTTCTTAAAATTTCTCAAGATAGTAACTCAAGACTGCCTTTTTTATACTTAAAGAATTTCTAACATAATCTAAATAGGTTATTTTAGATGACACCAATGACTATTCTCATAGCACTGAGGGGAATCTATTGAATAGTCTTGTATTTACTTTTACTTAAACTCGTGTATGAAAATAAATCAAAATACATTTTTATGCACATATAGTAAAGACAGGGTCTAGTTGTTACAGCCCCAGTAATTCCTAATTAAATATAGATGAGCTATAATTAATATCATATAATTTAACCCTTTATTAAAAGTCAAAGCATATGATGTCGGTTTTAGCTCATCTATACATTTAATTAGAAGGAACTACTACTTGTGCTGTGACAACCAGCCTTGATTTCCCCTAAACATCACCAGCACCATACTAAATTGTATCACCTTTTTCTTGTAACATTTTTTAAAGACATGCTGCAAAAACATTCATACGTCTTACATACTGTATGTAAAATGTTTGTTTATTAAATTTAAATGTTACATAACTTTCCCCTATGCAAAAAAAAAAAAGACAACTTATTTTTTCTGTGCTTTGCCTGTAGATCTTAACAGGTTTTGCTGACACTCATACACTTTAAGATGCTGCTGCTTTGGTGAGAACAGTGTGACTAACCTACCTAACATGTTAATGCCTTTAAAACACTCTCAATTTCACTTCCAAGTTTTTAAAATATTCTCTGCAATAAAATCCTAAAATTTTTTTGTTTACATTTGAACAGCATTAAATTGGAATTTTAATATAAAAATGTAAATGGTGTTTACTTCAGTATAAGATAACAGAAATCAGGGTTGGGTGGACTCCGTATTACTGCATGCCCATATCACACTATCTATATTATGGTTATGGTTATGGATAGTGTTATGCATCTGGCAACATGGCCCTGGCATGGATTCTTTCTTTCTCTTTTTTTGACAGTCTGGATGATGGTGGACCATTCACCATTTCTGGTTTCTAACAGGTCTGCTAAACTAGCATTGGTGTCAAATTGCCTGATGTCACTAAGCTCATCACAATGAAATAGGATATGTTCAAGATCCTCTTCCTCACTTTCACAAAGTTGGCAAGTTGGGTCCTCAGCTAGTTTAAACCTAGCTAGGTAGCTTTGACAAGGAAAGTGGTGCACTCATATCCTTGAAAGAGTGACTTGATCTTTTCTGCTGAGAGACTTGTATCTTCTGATGGTATTAGGCTTCTTCTGTACATTGAAATATTTCTGACCTTTGGAGTCACCTGCCCATCTCTTAGTCCAGATGTTTTTGAAATTTCTGATGTCACATCATAGGGATGCCACTGTTCCAGTGGTTTTACTGACTGATCCACTTTCTGCAGCGAGTTTTGCAAGTGCATCTGCGCTTTTGTTACCTTGTATGTTCACATGGCTTGGAATCCATTGGAGAGCAATTTGAGCAGAGCAGGTGCTAATAGCATCATGAATTGCCTGAGTTTGATGGGAATACTCAGAAGGTTTGTATGACTGCAAAGATTGTAGAGAGGACTTGGAATTGGATAGAACGACAAATGATTGTGAGGTGTCATCTTTGGATATGGTTGGAGTTTCTTGGACTGCTCTCTCTATAGCCCACAATTCTGCATATAGTATTGAACATTTTGGCAGAGAGAGAATGATGTTAAGTTTCTCTGATGGAATATGGATGCCTGCACCAGCCATACCAGTAGTGGGATCCAGTGCCCCATCTGTGTAGATTGGGGTGCTGGAGGAGTACTGATCTTGGATCATCGCTAATGAAAGCTGCTGGAGCTTGGCGGGAATATCTTGTTTGCATTGCTTGGCAGTGATGCCTTTATCTCAGGTGGTTACCACTTCCATGGAGGAACTTTGTTCTGGATTGTAAGTGAGCAGAATTGAACACTGCTTCTGTCTGGGAGACAGATACTTCTTGACTTAGGATTTATGAATTGCATAGAATGAGTGAAGGGGACGGTTTTTGTTATGGTGCCCTTTGGAGTCTCTGGGCATGAAATGACAGCTAAGTAGCTGATTCTATATATAGGTCCAGGGGAGGAATGTCAGTTTCAGTTTCTAATGCTGCTACTGAGGTTGTTCTGAGAGCTCCTGTGATCAAACAAAGAGCTTAGTTTTGAATAGCTGACAGTCTTTTTACTTGTGCTTTGCTGGATGATGACCATATCTCCATAGCATAGGACATCTTGCTTCTCACATAGATGAGGTAAAATGATCTTAAAGTAGTGGAGTCTGCACCCCACTGTTGTGAAGCGATGGTTTTCGTGAGATAGTTGTCTGGTGCAATCTTCAACAAGTTGGTCCATATGCACTGACCAGGTGAGACTAGATTCTAAAGTAAGAACTAGGATCATTGGGTTCTTGTTGTATTTAATCTTTTCACCATCCAGCTGTATGCCAAGATTGTCTAATGGCAGAGAGTGCTTTCTCTTTTTCATAATTACTGTGTAGGGGAGACTGGGGCAAGTTGAGCCATTTTTTAGATTTTACCATATATGTACAGGTATTTCTGGCCAACACTCACTTTCAGTGAAAACATATTCTATGTCATATGCTTTAATAAGTTACAACATATTTACACCAGAAACTCAACCCATGTCTGGATACTGACCCTTTAAAAATATGCTCCCAAGAAGCTCAACTTACCCCACCAATGGGGAAAGTTGATCTGCTGTCCTGCAGAGTGAAAATCTCTTGAGGTGAACAGCCAACTTACATCTTACTGTATGAACAAGTTTTGACTACTATAGTGCTCTACAAGAAGTAGGGCTGTTAATTAATGATATTGTGTGAATAGTCTCTGCTCAATTATAGAATGACTAGTAACAAACACAATATAATGCAATAAACTGTTTATGGGTGGTTACACGAAATGTGCCAATGCACAAAGAAAGCTTCTAACTAGTTTAACTAATATTCCATTTGCTCAAGTTTGCCTTGAAGCACAACTGGCAGCAGCTTCTAGCTGAGCCCCAAACAGATCTTGGCTGAGGAAGCTTCTTAACGATATCATCTTTACTGAATGCTGCTGCTTCTTCAGGATTAGGGTTAGGGTAGCTGGCAAATGATGTAGCCTCTGGCTTCCTGACTGCCAAACGGTGTCTATTCTTGAAGCTCAACCACCAGTCATTCCCAGCCCTGCAATTTTTCACCCAGTTCTCTGGCATTGGAAGATGGTTTGATGATGCAAATTCATAGGCTAAGATGCAGCATTTTGTCACAGAAAGGCCATGAAACATGTCTGCCAGATTCTTTATGTGTACAGCAAGATCTCTTTCCATTTCCTCAGAGAACACAGCTTTACTTTGAGCTACTGCTTTGTACCCTGTAGCCACTCCATCCTTCCTGTATTTATTCATGTAATGTGTTAGAGTCATCAGGTCAATATTAAACTCTTTGGACACTGTCCTTACTACTGTCCCTCTCTCCACCTCTTGTGCAGCACATTCAATAACATCTGCTGGGGTGCTTCCTCTGGTGGTTTTGCGTTTGTAGTTGCACATTGCAGTAAAAAAAAATATGGAAAATATTATTTAAAAATCCATAACATATTCTCACAATATAAAAATAGAATCTCCATATGTTGATAGGCCCATGTCTATAGTCATATTATGATCAATTAAGTTCACAAAGCAGTTGTAAGAGGATGACCTGTTTGCATAATGGCGTAAGTTGAGCTGGCTCTCATACCCCACCTCCAGTGGCTCATCTTGCCCCATGTAGGTCCAACATTTTGAGAACAACTATTCATGACTTAATTTTAGGCAACAGAGAATTTAAACAATCTCTTGATATAGCTTCATGATTACACTTCCTGATACTATGGCTAAACAAATTAAGCTATCTTCAGTGAACGTATGAGAAAACCATTTACCTGGTCAGACGAAATCCACTCCTGGAGGATGATTTTTTGCAATTTTGCTGTTAATGCTAAGTGCTTGAAAAGAGAAAGCTGTAAATAACATGGGAAGTACATCTGGTCAAGGGTCAACCATAGGTGGTGCCAGTGATCTAATTTCTCTTGGAAGAAAGCAGCCAGCAGACATGGCTTATCTTACCCCATGGATCAACTTACCCCAGTTTCCCCTATTCTCTTTTTTCCTTGGAGACTTTCAACTTCCACTTCTTTGCCCACCTGTCTATGGCCTTCATGCATATATATTGAGTTGTGATACTGCATACTCAAGATTTTGTTGAGTTATGAAGATTGTGCCATCATCAGCATAAGTGACTTATTGACAAAATTTAGGAACAACAGATGAAATGTCGTATATCATGATATTGAATACCATTGGACTGAGAACTGCCCCTGTGGAGTTCCTGTGTTGATCTTTAATTTTTCTGAAATTTCATTTGCTATTTGAGTTTGATTAGTGCGGTCACTCAAGAAATCTCTTAGTAGTTTTAGGAGTCTGCCAAATATGCCAATTTCTGCTGCCTTGATAATGATACCATCCCATCACACTTTATCAAAAGCTCCCTCCAGATCTATGAGAACCACTATGATGTATTCCTTGTTGTGCAAGATGTCATGGCACTTTTCAGTTGAAGTAGAGCATCTATGGTGCCTGACTTGGGACGAAAAACACTGGGATCTATGTAGGGTCTTGTTATGGAGTCTCCATGTGAGTCTCTTACTGATTAACTTCTCCATAAGCTTGCCAAGGCAGGAAGAAAGGGCCGCAGGTTGGTAAGATTTGATACTTTGCTTGTCTTTATTAGGTTTCAGCAATGGAATTTTCTGACTTGACTTCCATGTTGACGGATATTCACCACTTGTTCAAATTCAATTGAAAAGATTTAGAATGGCAGTTCTTTCATTTGGTTGCATGTCTATAAGCATTTGGTTATGAATCTTGTCTGGACCAAGTGCTGAGTTAGTAAGTTCATCCATGGCCATCTGTAGCTCTTGCATGGTAAAGAGAACAGCACATTCATCTTCACTTTGATATAGCAGTTTGATATTGTTTGCTACTAGTTTGTCTACCTCATTGAATAGACATTCATCATAGATTGTGTCCTCTATGTAGCATTTTGATGAGTAGTGAATACCAGAGATGGGCCTGTTCCTTAAGGTCATTAATCATCTGGTCTTCCTGACAAATTGCAGGTTGATTATCTTTGGAATTTCCATTGATAGCTTTGCTTTTTTTCCATATTATGCTTGATGGAGTGTCTTTGTTCAAGGATCCATTAAAATTCCTCCATGAAAGCCTCTTGGACAACTTAATATTCCTTTTCACCTTTGCCTGTTGCCTTTTGTATTCTATCTTGTCCGATATCTTTCTGGTTGTTTTCCATTTACGCCTGACTTTGCATTTTGCCCTTTTATCTGGGGCAATATCCTTGGTCCACCATGGGGTTGGAGGTCTCTTGTGGGCTTTGGTTAGGGGCTGGCTTATTTTTGTTGCATTAGTTATACATGTAGTGATAGTCTGAGCAAGCTTGGTGGTATACTCTTGCTGCAGTGCATTGTAGTTGCTGGATATGTTACATCCCACTAGGGTCTTAAAAGTGGTCTGTCTGCTTTTCTGATATTCCATTTTGAGTCACTAGTACTGGTAATTCCATATCCTGCATACTCAATTTGTGTGATTATTTGGAAAGTGATCACTGCCCAGGCTGTCATCCAGGGGTTTGGATCATAATCCCGAAAGTGGAAATCCCGAAGGCCATAATCCTGAATGTGAAAATCCCGAATAGCCCATATCCCGAAAGTGGAAACCCCGAAAACCCCAAACCCTAGAGAGGCAGAATCCTGAGTTTATTCTTGTATTCTTTCTTTGTATTCTTGTATCCTCTTGTATTTGTATTCTTAGTAGTTGAATATTCAAATTTACTAGCATCCGAATGGACGATTTTGAGGCTTATTAGGTCTTATTAAGCTAATGTCCGTTTTTTTTTTTTTAATAGTGGTTGAAAAAGTAAAATAAACCAAAAATTTCTTAACTTTATTAAAAGAAGTATAAAAACATATTACTTTGTTTATTATAAAAGTGTATTAGAGAGAAAGATTATGAGCAATTGCACGGGGGTAGTCCATAAGAGCTGGTCGACATTCGCGTTCGCTCACAATAGCCAGAAGTCGCGCATCATGATCAACAGTCGCCTTTTTTCTTTTGGGACATGGTTCTCCTCGAAGAAGGCGTTCAATTCGTTTTCTGCATGCTGTTACTCTTTCTGAAATTCTTCTATAATTCGATATATGTTGATATACCTACTTCCACATAAATTCTCCCATCGTCTGTGCCAGGCTTCTACGAGATTTTGAGTCCGCAGAAAATCATTTAGCATGGAATCATATACGGACCACAGTTCTGGCGGAAACATTACTGGAGACTGAACAGCACCCCTGTTGCGTAAGTGTCTTCTTATCTGACCAAGTACATAATTATTTTTGAACCACACTATAACTTCAGTGGCTTCTTCAGGTAATTGGGGCTTTAACTCGTTAAAAGATTAGGGAATCTCATCTGAAGGAAGAAATGCCAATGCAGACAAATGACGTATTTTCAGACTAAAGTTTTCGTCACTGCCATATCTCATGGCTAAACCACTCGTTTGGATTTTTCGCCAAATGCATTGTCCTAGGTGAAAAAAACAAACTTTATTGGTAGCATTCGGAAACTCACTTTTAGAAGCGTTAATAGCAGCCAATTCCAAATCTGTGATTATGATTTGTGGATTTGATTTGACTCCGTTTTCCTCTGCAAAGTCTACCAAGGGCTTCACCTTTTCCAGTCATTAAAACGTAAACAAGTGGATAAGTCCTACAGTTTTCTGAGCCAACTGGAGCATGAATTGTGTATAATTGATAAAATATTGTGGGCAGAGTTTTGAATGTGCCATCCATTATCCAAATTGAGGCGTGCGATAGTTTTTGCATGTTTTTTTTTGGTGGGTGGTGAATAAAAGAAGTCTCTCTTCTTTGAGAGTAGAATCCCTTGCTAAGAACAATACGCCATTTAATGTTTGTTGCAACGCTGAAGGAACCTCGATTTCACTAAGTACTTTTGGTTCAGTAGGTCAGTTAGGTTGCCTGACTCTTTTTTCTTGTGAAGCGCGTTTTTCGATGGCAGATATGGGATAATATCTTGAGGGGCGGAAGTCATACAGGATTGGATGATCTGACAGGGAAGATTTCTTGTATCCTGTGCTAGTGTTTTTATTTCATCAATGATTTTGAAACACACCAATGTACTTGCACTTGGACAGTGGTTGTGGTCAACAAATTTTTTAAGTATATGTTGTCTATTTAAAAGTGTCGTTATCGCTCTCCCTCGGCAGTTAAGTGACTTTCGTTTTTCACAACACCAATAGTAAGTAACGTTCACAGTTCTTTCCTTAACCATTAAATACCCACAGGCGTTTAATTTGTCACAGCCTTTTTGCAAAGTAAAAATTTCACAGATTTCTTCTATTTTGTTGTATGGTGTGCAACTGCTTATTATGACAGACTGTCAGTTTGAAGTAAAGATACGCCAAGGTCAACTTAAATTATTCAATTATTTCTTAATTCTTCAATTAAGCCAAGTCACCTTCAATATAAAGTAATAAATATATAATATATTATAATATATTTATAATATAAAATAATAAAAGAAATAGGTTCGGGATTATGGCCTTCGAGATTCTAACTTTCAGGATTTTGTCCCACACCGGTCATCCAGAACCTTCCATTTGAATACTCATGCAGCATTATCTGGGCTGGCCATTGTAGTATCAATAGTGTGTCTCTGTCCACTGGAGTAGTTCTGGTAAGTGTGCTCATTGCCAACAATGTCGTGGTTGTGGATCCATTCTTAGAGAGGGTTGCCTGATGCATCATTCTTGCTGCTTCCCCACAGGGAATTTTTAGATTTGCAGTCTCCTGCTAAAAATGAGTGTTTGATATTGCCCAAGCTGTTGAGCTCAGAGCTGATATTCTTGCATCCTTCATGAGCATAGAGTGATGTTGCATGTAAGGAGAAGTTCTTGTTTACAGTTACTTGAGTACTGATGTATGCAGCCACTTCAGAGTAATGAGTTGAGATGTTAGAGATCCCAAATTTAGATTGAGTGAGAATGCACACACCACTACCTTCCATGTTTGGTCTAGCAAAGTCGGTGAGAGTATATCCTTTTACTCTTTTTGTCCATGCATCACTTTCCTTTATTCTAGATTAAACAAATGAGAGCACTATCTGTATTTTCATCCATTAAGAGAAGTTTGAATTCATCTAGTTTGTTATTGAGAGATTGAGCATTCCACTGAAGTATCTTCAGTAGTCTGGAGGATATGGTATCTTCAGTTCCCTGTGAGCAATTATTGATGTAAGGTGATGGGATACAATCTGACGGCTGAGTTTCAAGTTGGATTTTGTGAACACGGTTACTGCTATTTTTGGATGTTCTGCGTTCATTGTATTCGGAGCCAAGGGTGCAGAAAATGTTTATTTTCTGTTCTTTACAGATTTGGTTAAGTCTCTTAGGTAGAGATTCAGAAGATGACCTATCCTTGCACCACACTTCAACTCCTACTTCTTTGATGAAAACTTGTAGGTCATTTGGATCAAGAAGTTTTCTTAATCTCTTGACTATCTGATGAGGGCTTTGCTGTTTTTGTATTCCTTTCCAAATAACAACCTTGAGCCTTTCTGGGTGATGTGGTTTACCCTTTTTTGGGTAATGCAAAGATTTGGTAACATGAGTGTCATCCTCTTGCTCTGCGTTGGGAGCTGTTGAGATTTCTGCTGTGTCCAAGTTCTTTTCACACCACAGCTGATGTTTCTTGCAGCTACCTGCATACTTGTAAGATTTGTTACAGTATTTGCACCTGTGCTGCTGGGTTGTTTCATTTGTATTTAGAGTTTCAGTTGTAGTACATACATTTTGGTGTTTCAAATAAGGTTGCTTTCTGATGTAGACTTTCTCACAGTTCTGGCAGGTGAGTTTAGTGGTTGCTGATTTATCACTGCAAGGCCCACTATCTTCACAGTGCAGACCTTGGTAATCCGGGAGTCTTCCGAGCTGGCATGAGTTTGACTTGACTTTGACTATTGTGATGTAAGAAAAGATTGGGGCTTGTTTAATCAAGCTGCTCAGGTGTTTAGCACCTATTATTAACCCTTGACCGTTGGACCATGTAGGTCTCCTCTGCTCAGAGAGAGTGTCCCTCCTGCCATTTGGACCATGACTGGTGCTATAACCCAAGCAGGGACATGGTCGAATCACCACCAGGGTGTGTCCACACACCACTGGGCCTACATGGTGATTGTCTAGGGCCCATCTTGCTCCGAGATCCTCTGTAGTTTAGCTTGGAGCCGAAAGATGTCCAGTTGCCATGCATTGCCACAAGGAGGCACTACAGAAGTCTTGACTGTGGAGAAGTTATGTACTGGCAGGAGAGACTTACGCACTCAGCTTTCTTTTCGCCTTGTGGCTAGCCAGCGATGTAGAGAATAACATGCAGCAGACAGAAAGCACAGAAAGCCCCCAAAGCCACCACTAACTGCCACTACACACTAGACACATCACACAGACCTGAGACACTGCCACCAGCACACAATTTATCTATATTGACTCATTTGGCAGTATTGTCAACGATACGCCCCTAAATTCCATCTAATCTTTAAAATATCATAGAGTTGGACACTTGATTGCTGTGGAAAATGCTTAAAATGGTTGTAAATCTTGTCTAACTCTGCCTAAAGTCTCATTTTATTTTAAAAGTAATTGGTTGAAAAGAGCTTGAAATAATTCTTTTAACAACAAAAATGACAATCATTTACCAAGTGAAATAGGTGAACATGAACATTGTTAGAGTGCTTTTTTTTACATGAAACAATGCCCTTGAATCCTTTGAAAGGAAATGTGATTGTTCATAAAGCAATAACATTTTTCTTGCACATTTTAAAATATTTAAAATGTGTGATGTCATCTCAGAGATATTTGAGTGTTAAAACTTTTGTTTTTAGTCAAAATAATGGGTTATTATTTTAAAGTAATTATGTGTTTTTTAGGGAATTTCTAGCTGAGTTTTTTACACATTGAAATATTCCAGATTTGTGACAGGTTTCATAAGAAAGATAAAACTATATTTTAGTTTGTTTTTAGGCAAATGGATGTTTGATTTTCCTTTAATTGTCATTTTTGATGACTTTGCAAATGTTCCATATTTTTTACAAGTTTTTAGAATTTTACTTTTTTTTGTGTTATAACTCCTCATTTTTTAGATAAAAGTGCTTTATACTGATTCTTTAAAAATTCAGATAGAAGTTGAGTTTATGGTGTTGTGGAAAATGTATATTTTTGTCAGACATTGTGCAAATAAATACAAATTTTCAAATGGTACAATTTCTATTTCAGATAATTGTCATTAGTTTTCGTTAGATGTTGATTTTACTTTTAACAATCTTCAATCGAGTATTTTACAAAATTGAATATCTTGTAATCCAGTCATTGACTTATTTATTACTCATTTAAAACTCCCAGACCTTAATATGTGTGGAAATGCATTCTCCATGTTTTCCTGTGTATGCATACTTGCATATGTGCTACAGTTTAAGTGTTCTAAGCAACTGACTGTGGAGTATGTGTTATGCCTTTTGTCCATATGTGTCTTTGTCGCCCTAATTCCTTGTTAATGCATGGGAGATGTTTTTCATGAAGTTTGCATCCATTTCAAATCAAAATATTTTTCAGGTATGTCAATAATATATCGATTTGTTTCATTTTCACAGTAATGATAATTATTTTTACAAAAATTAGATATTGTGCCAAATGTTCTTCCTTTTTTGGGGAATTTGAGGAAATGTTCACAGATTTTCTATGGGTAGAAATATTGGTATAAATAAATGTTTGAAGGCTCTTTTCCAAGCAAAAGGAAGGTTTTTTTTAATGTTTTCAACGAAGACATAAAATATTTTAAAATTTGTTAGCTTTTTAGTAGACAATTTTAAGAGTTTGTAAAAAAATTATATGGAAAGGTGCTTTTGTGAGGCAATGTGGTTAATAATGTGTTCTTCACATCCAACACCGGTAAAATCATATGTTGAAGTAAAGATGATGTGAATCTGTCTGAATGTTAAGATGGTGCAGAAATGCACTGACTAGATGATTGGGTGGAGATAGCTCAGTAGTAAAGTGCAGTGCTTGTCACGAAAACAATCAGTGTTTAGATATTTCAAGGGGCAAGGCTAGGCCCAGTTTGCTTGTCCACATCTTTTCTGTCTTTGCAAAAGAGAGAGAATTAACAAGAAAACTAGCTCAGCCCAGTTTGTGTGAAATTCAAATCTCAGATGTTTTCTGTGAGAGCATTTCAATATTTTTATCATTGCTTTTTTGCTGATTAATAGGAGAAAACAGGCTATTTTCCATATGTAAAGTGCAGTAATTGTGCAATGTTTTGGTTAAAAAATGGACAGAATCTAAAGTCCCAGTAATTATTTATATGTTTAATAGCTTTCTGTTAAGACAAAAAGATGTTGGGATCAGTTTTGTGATATGCTGAAAGTTGTTTTGATGTGTGGTAATATTATTGCGATCGCTTGTTTTGTTTGGATAAGTTTTTTCATCAGTCAGTGCTATTTGGAAAGCAATGAATGGGATGTTTTTTTCATAATTATGGGCAGTGATAATGTGTAGACAGCATTTTTGTTTTCTGGAAGAAGTGTTGCATGTTAAACAAGTAAACTTTGTAGGTTCTGTGAACATTGGTATTCATGTTTAGTGAATGGAAATTGTATGCAAAATTTGAATATATTTTACAGCATAATAAATAGAAATCTCTTTTCTAGCAGCATTTTCACAAAAAGTCTGAATAAATTAGGAATAGTTTAGACATAAGTTCAAAGGAACCCATTGACATGCACATTTTCGTGATTTATACTTTTGTCAAATTTCGAGGCATGGCATTGCAGTAGAAGGCCCCTTAGGACCCAGAGTTATCAACTGAGTTTTTATGATTGCAAAAGAGGACATTGATTTGAAATGCTGCAATGTCTGTTTGTAGTTTGTGGATGTGTCTTTTTATCAAAAGAAACCTTGGATAAAGTTGTGTGGCTCTATTTTTGACTGAAAGAAAGTTGTTTTAAATGTCATGCTTAATTCAAAGGCCATTTAAATTTTATGCTTTATGTAGTAACTTCTCTTGATATAGGAATGAATGCAATTATCCTATTTAATACAAGGTAGTATTAGGAAGGCATGGTATTTGTTAAAATATCCTCTATGCTTGTAAATGCAAATAGGTAGAAAATAGGACATTTTTTGTGATTAATAGAAAGAGAAATGTTGCTGGGAAGCCATAAAAATGGTAACCAGTAATAGCATTTCCATTTGCAACTTCACTCAACCATGTCAAAGGGCAATGGCCAAACGCCATATATGGACTGCTGAACATTCTTAAGGCATTACTTTGATGGAAACTGGCCAGTAGTAGTGATGTAATTTTTGGAGATACATTTTCTACATGTAAGTATACTTGAGAAATATGGTGGCATTAAATAAATGAAATGTATATCCATTCCTTACAAAAAAAGCAATGAGTTTTCAAGCCTGTAACGTTTTTACAGTATTTTTATACATGTTCATTCCGGTTGAAGAGAACATGTATATTAATCTAAATTGTTCGTGAAAAAACATAATATCATTGGAAGATAAGGTAAATTTTTGGAGGAAAACAAAATGGCTGTCTGAAATAAGTGTGCTAAATAGAAACAATGCCAGTCAAAAAATGATGACAGACAAATTGACATTGGCAGAAAAGCCTTTCTTGTACATATCTTGGTATATACCAAAGCAGATAATCAAGCTGCTGTTGTGGGATGTTGTGACATTTTTGAACCAGGATCTCTTCCAACTGATGAAAAAACTGAGTGGACTTGGCATCCACAAACATGTTCATTCAGATTTAAATCCAGAGATTGTGCAGGCTACACCATGCAAATGATGTGGACCTGAAATGCAGCATTAACAACATTTGCATAGTGCAGATGGTTGTTGTTCATAGAAATAAAGTTGGGATCTTACCATTGGGCCAGAGGGACAACCATATATGCACATAATGATCTTATCTCTGTATCTGACATAAGTCATGGCACACCCTCCTAATGATGACAAGATCTGCTCTGACAGCTTGAATGCTAGCTCATGCAATCAAGTTGTCTTCACCAAATTGATGATGATGGACAATGCCACACTTAGCAAGTCCATTCTTTTACTATCCTGATGGCCTAAATCACCTTATTTAGTATTAAACGATTCCAAGGCATTTATAAACCGACTTATGCCACATGCATGGCCTGTTTGTAGATGAAATGGTTATGAGTCATGTGCAAAGATATATGGAGATTAAGTGGGAGAAGTGATTTGCACATGAGTTTCAAAGGTTGCTCATCTGGAGAAGATGACTGTAATGTTACATGTTGCATGTGCAATGTCATACTTGGGTTTCTTTCTTCAGTGTTCAGATGAACACATTTGAATGTACTATACAGGCAGTGCAGGCATGAAAAAATAGTTTGTTTTTTTTGGTGAGGATTATATTTTAGATGGATGTCATTGAACTTAACTGAGAGTAGTTTTAAACTGATGTGAAAACAAGAAAACAAAGTAGTTAACATAAAAGTATAGAAACCTAGAGTGTTTCAAACATGCAGAGGCAATGAATGAGTCAGTCCATGCATCAGTGCCCAAATTGAAGGAGTGACCATCTCATTTGAGCTATTCAATCAACATTGCCTTCTCAAGTGTTGTACGGAGGTCGGGGTCCTCCTTTCAGCGATACCTGTCAAATCTTTGGATTATTTGTGCTCAGGATGATGATGTCCTGAGGAGCCCATTTCCAAGGCTTCTCCTCCAGCACTGACATCTAAAAATCAGTGATTCACCTTCAGTAGCTGGGCATACCAAATGACAAATGGCTAACAAGGTTGCTATATCCTGGTGCAGAATTTGTATGTCACACGGGTTGTCAAAGCACGTGTTGAGTGCTCTCACCAGTAGGTGACTACATCATTGGTGATCTTTTTTTAGTAACAGCAGTAACTTAAACAGGGCAAATGGAGATGTACTGATCCACACAAGGAAGTAGTCCTAATTCAAAGATTTGATTTTATATGCAGTGAAGTGAAAGTTTAGATGATTCTTGTAGCACTGCCATTTCTTGCTGTTTTGTTTTTGGAGTTAAATAGTGGAAATGGTGGAATAGTAGTTGGTGCACGGTCGAGCATGTTGAATTATGAAGCAGTTTAGTTCAGGTTCAAAAAAGTCAGAAATGGAGTGAAATATCAGCAAATAGTGCTGCTTCAGAAAGTTTCAGTGGGCATTGCTTGTTATACAAAACAGCACCCTGTAGTGACTGAATGTGAATTCAAATCTTCATCACTAACCGTTTATCTGTGTGGTGAGATACTGAGAGAGTCCCTTTATGAGAAGACCAACCCAGTAAACAATACAGTAGAATACGGTGGGCAAGATGAATGCCTAACAGAACAGCTGCAATGGCAGATCACACACATCACATTGTCATGTGAGTTAATGTTGTAAATTAATGTGCTTTTGTTGTTGGACTTGTCTTGTGGTTTGCGGACACCTTAGAAATGCTCCAAACTTTGTCACGTCACCTTGTATGATTTGAAGCTTGGGTTAAGAGCAATTAAATATTGCATGTGATTTATTTTGATCCATCTCTGTAGATATTAACTGTATTAGTCTTTATCAGTACATTTGTCAATAATCTTTCTAATTTTTCAGATAGGTGAGCTTATTTAAATTTTAGTCACAACTGGGGTCATTTCAGTCACATATTCACTGTCAGATCCAGCATGATTTAAATTTGTGCATTTGTTCTTCAGATGAAATTATTCACATTGTCATGCATTTCCTTGGTTATGGGGATTGAGGATTCCTATCTTGGTTATGAGACTAGGGATCATGTGCTTGAAAATTAAGTGGGTTTCACAACCACTTTTCAGCATGGGAGGAGGGAAACAAACGTGACCAGCTGGTGAAGAAGAATGAGAAGAAGCAATGGTATGGAGGTATGCCAGACTGTGCTGGTTTCGACTGGGATTCAAACTCGTGCCCTCAACTTCAGCAGTCCAGTAGCCTAACGTCTGGACCACAATGCTGCCATGAAATTATTAGAGTACTTGTAATTAGTGGTACAGATACAGGGTCCTTGTCATCAGAAGTTATTGATGCTTGCTGTCAGTGTGAAGTCTCATAAGACTAGAGTTTCATGAATTCAAACAAGGTTTTATGAAAGTAGTTGCATTTTATTTTCATACAGTTACTTGCAAGGTTAAATGGTTCTTTAGATCTCCATAGTTTTGATCAAATATTACCTTTATTTGCATTTCACTAGCGTATATTCAGCTGTTTCATCTCAAACATTATGTGAGTTGCAGGGGTTAATGAGCATTTAATATAGGTAATCTCAGATGTTGTACCTAGCTAGTTAATACAAAACTAGATGAGATTATTTATGCAGGTACGGAAATCTAACCTTGGTGTGCAATAGCTTGAGGCAGGCAATGTTGTTTGTATATGTTATAATAGAATCAAATCTCCTGCTTTATACATTTAAAGGATGGTGCAATTGTTAAGTTTCAGCATTAAATTTTAAAATAGGTATTACTATATTTGATAAATAGAGTATCATTGGAAATGACTTAGAAAAATGGCCAATATATGTAGTGATAGTTGCAAGTTTACCAATTTCTATTTTACTTACCACTTCTGGGGTGTGCCATCTAAAAATGCTTATGCTCAGAGAAGATGTGGGTGTGAAGAGCTGAGTGAGGAATTTTCTTCCACAAATACTTGACACGGTGGTTGATTTACCATATGAAAAAGAATTCTTGAATAAATCATTTGTGAATAATAAAGAAAACTGCAGTCGCATGCCATACAACACATTACAAACAGAGGATGGATCAGCTACTATTTTAGGTAACATCGTCTACAAACATACTATGTAAACATTGAAACTTTCCAAGTTCTGTGAATGAAACATTTCTCAGATTAAAAATAGCTCTTAAAAATTATTTCTCCACCTACCCCAGGCAAAAAAAAAACAACAAACCATTACCCTGTTTTGTTTATAATCTCAATAGTTTTTACCCTACACCAGAGTAAAGTGATTTTTCCTTGCTCTTGAAAGACCCAATTGCCATTTAAAATCTTTCATATTTAATGCCATGTAAATACCATGTAAAGGTGGTCTTTTGTTTGTTTATGGTGATCAGTAAAGATGAAGTAAACCTCACTTCTTGTTCAGTGCCAAAAATATTAAATTAAGTATATTAGTTAAGACTCTTAGTGTCATCTTTTTGTTTAGTTTGGCTGGAACTTAAGGCAGAGTGTTTACTTAGACCAGCCTCTGTAAAATTGCATAGTTGTAACAACTTCTGAATAGGAAAAAAAAAAAAAAAACTCTGAATAGAATTAAAACAAGAACCCTTAAACAAGCAACAAATAAGAACTAAACCAGGAGTTGGAAGTAACTCTATGATTGCCTGATTAAACAAAAGTTGTAGATGTTTCTGGCAGAGCTCCATGCCATTCCGGTCCATTGCTAACTGACTGTTGCCCATGCCACAGTTTGTTGTTAATATCTGCCAAGTGCCTAGAAATGCTTTCGACCAACAGGAATATCATCTGGGCAATAAGGGGTCAGGAGTACAGAGAACTAGTAGGTGAACGAACAGCTCTTGTTTCCCTGAAAAGTGTGTAATTTCTTAGGTCTGTGAATATTTCTATCCTGAGGTCCACTGGATCAAAAAAGGACATTTATTTTGACAATCCTATTTATTGGAAATGCTGACAAATCAATATTTTAGAATCAACAATGAGTTAGGGATAAATGAGTTGGAGGTTAACTTATTAGTATATTCAGTAGGCTTGTCAATGAGAACATTTTGATTGAAACCTAGGAAATATGGATCTTTATTCCTATCTTTAAGTATCCAGAGAGATCTTTTTTGAGACAGAAAGATTCAGTACTATTCCGACCTAACTATTTGCCCATATTGACATAGATTGGTTTGTTTCTGCTCTGCTGTTGCTAACGCTAATCTCCAACAGCAGGCTCACTTTTAACCATGTAGTACATCTTCACAGTGCTCTTGTGTGAAGAGTGATTCAGTTAAAGGTCATTGTTTGGTTAATTAGTGCAAAACATAAGTAATTTGCCATAATTAAAATGACTAACTGCCAGCTAGAACTGAACCACGAACATCAAGTAGATGTTTTTTTCTTCTCTTTAAAACTGCAGAAAAACAGATATTAAAATATATATCATAGGTAGAGGACAATGAACAAAAATTTTTTCACCTATTCTTTTCTGTCTGCATGTGCTTTAGAGAGAAATAAAGGGCCGTCTTTACATGATATTTATTTTCTTTAATATTAATACCAGGTAAATCAAGTTCCACGGTCTCTGCAGTTGTTTAAAACCTCTGGCAAAGAATGGTTTGTTTTCCCTGTGTGAATTACAGGCAAATGGGAATAATGTGGCATTTTTTACCAAAAGGAATAAGAGTTTTCATTGTTGCCATGGAGATATGACAAAGACACAAAACAAAAAAATGAAAGCAAATCACCATAACAATCCATGTTGTTGTTTTTTTTTTTAAGAAATACCAATCAAGTATGGGGAACAAAATTAAATGGAATTATTAAATGTTTGTGTGTAAATATTCTGAGGAGAAATACATTTTATCAGACTGTAAAAAGATAATATTTTTGTTCCCACCAGTCGTTACAGTGTCGGAAATGACCAACTGTTGGTGGTGCGAAGATGTAATTTCTACATTCTTGCATTCTCTTAAAGCATTTTTTAAAATGATTTATTTTCAGATAACTTTTTGGAAATTTTATTTGAAACCATATCAATTTCATTTTTTATGTTTTTAATATAACGTATCAATAATAAGTTAAAGCATTTAGAGTATTTGTGGTGGGTTGTGTATATGGAACCTTTTCAGACTTCTGAGCTCTCTATTTTCCATTTTCACGATGACGTGACAGGGGAATAGAAAAACAAACAAAAGAACAGAAACAGAAAGACCCCCTGCTGACGTCATAATTGTTGCCTTAGAAAGACGATAGTTGGCTTTTCCAAATAAAGGATCGGGGGAGACGAATTCGTGAGAAGTTTGTTGGGCGTGTTAGAACAGCTGGTTAATTCAGTCATTCTGACTTACCAAACAGCAAGAGAACAGGGAAGCACGTAGCACACCACACCATCACTACCAACAACACAAAACTCCGAATATGCTTAATCTGAAAATGCCCAGTGAAGAGGTTGTTATTTCCGCTTCAACCTTTGCTGCAGGATTTATATTTAACTTACTTTACAGCATCCTAAACGCTGAGAGATCAGCCAGTTTCGAAAAAGCTAAACCACCGCCGAAGACTGACTTTATGGACTTAAGCGAAACACAAAAACCGGAAGGGACAGCTTTTGGAGAGAAATTGCTCCTTTCTGATCTCCTTAAACAATTAAGCCCAGTTGAGAATACGATCTACAATGGCGTTCACGAGCTGTGGGTAATGTACGGTTTTGAAACCTCTCGAGAGACCAGAAACGACCACTACTGCGTGCCTCGTTGCGTTCTTTTCCAAATGATGAAAAATGGCATTCACATTAAAAAGCGTTGGAAAAACAAAGATAAAGTGGTACACTACTTCTGCAAGCATCCTATCTCTTCATGGTCATTTGGTGGTCACACAGTGTCCAAATCTCACGTATCCACAACGATCAGACAATGTTTGGAGACATTTTGGAATACCATGGACATCGTTTGCAACATCTGCACCGATCACGATCGCGAGAAATGGCTCGAAAATTACCTGATCGACGATTGGAAGTTAGATATTATATTATTGGAAGGCGTTAAACTTCTCATGGTCATGAATATTTCGATTTTGTGGAACCACCAGAAAGTGACAAAAATCCCCGACTTTGTTAACCGTATAAAAAATTCTTCTGGTCAGAATGTTGACAGCTACATTTTCGACTCTCTAGATAAAATTGGCTCTCATCGATGCATTAATTCTGAGGAAACAAATTTACTCGCTGATTCGCTGGGTGTCAAAATCCGTGCTTTCAGAGTAGATCTCGTGGAAAAACAATACAATTTTATGCCGAAAAGCAGATATCCAGTGGTGTATATCTTTTCGAAGCATGGAACGAGTTGCAGTATTCTTAGCTAAGAACCCGCACACATGGCTGTCACTATAACATTGAAAAAAAACATTGAAAGAATCCCCCTTTTTTTCACCTATTTTCATTAAAACTCCACCGGCTGCAGAAATATAAGTACATTTTTTAAACGTTATAATTAGATGTCTGTTTTATTCTCTCAGTAAAGTAACATGCATAAAAGTGAACATATGTATTAATAGCAGGGTTTTGAAAAAAAACAACAACATTCAACTGTTAACCAGAATATACCATCAGATGAGTACAAATAAGAAAATAATGTAAAATTCTTAGGAATATTGTTTTCGAGTGGATTTTATGTCTATCGATAATAAATGAGACTTTAAAGCGACACTACTCATATTTAGGTATGTTCTGTATCACGAAGCTTTGTATAGGATGATAACTGCATTTCACTTCAAACTCAATAAATGCATTACAAAAAGTTCTTTTGTTTCTTTCACACTACAAAAAAATTATGAGAACACCTTTATAACATTGTCAATGGTAATAAACATCATTTAAATGCAAAGTTTATTACGCAACATGGCAACGATCCAAAGCAGATGTACCTCGGTAAAGTATTTGTTCGGTTCAATGAATGGATTAGAGAAGTCCGTATAAAGTCCTGACACGAGCAAATAGGCGGACAAACAAAAGTTCAATAGCACCAACAAGAGTAAATGAACTATAACGGGCAAGGTATACAAACAGTATTTCAACAATAACTTACATTCAAAATATGGGAGGGGAAAAACGTTGAATCACTGTACCGAGTAAAGGTGTTTACAAAAATTACTGATTAATAGTAATTAAATGGCTTATCGATTAAAAACGTGTTTTCGTCAGACATGTTAAATACTGTTTCTTCTATTATTCCAATAAATAGCCAAAGATTTCCGCCATTATAGTAATTTACTCCCTTGTTTATATATATATGTGTATATCACCATTGTCACTGTTATAAAATAAAATGATTCGTGGAGAAGGACTCGGTTTCTTAAAATGTGAGATGCCCATAGCCGAGACCTCGGGTCGGTAACTGTCCGATCTGAAGCTGTTCAGTACAGACGCCCTATTAGCCCCGATCTTTCGCCTTCCGTAGCTGTTGTACCTCGAATAATTTCCTTAATCAGTGGAATATTTGCCGCTGAGAGGCAGGAAAATATGTCGAGCGAGGGACTGACAAGAATTCCCTGGACCCGAAAATCGCAGTGCTGTCTATGCCATTGAAGTTTGCACTACGTATAAAAATAAGAAATCTTGAACATCCCATGAGTAGTAAGGTAAGTTTCATCCCCGTATTTACAGAAAATATGGTAAGAACTACGGAAGCGACGTGTTAATCGGGTGCACCTGATATGCTACTAATCGGGAGACTTTAACCATCTTAGAGCAAATTGTTTTACCAGGAAGACTCGGGGTTAAACTATATAGGAATTGTATTGTAGTTCTACTTTTAAAAAAAAAAATTTTCTTCTGGAATTTCTCATTATGTGAAACAACTCTGATTAGAATATTCAGAAATACCACATGATGTTCTGACTGTGGAGATTATCGGATTTTATAAAACTTGAAATTTCTAGCAAACTCCGTCATGTTTGATCATGACAGTTTAAAAAAATTCATAAACATTTGCTCAATTTTATGAAGAAAAGAATAATTAACATTATCTTTCTCTTATTCTGTGAAATAATATATAAGTATATAAATAATCTTCATGAAATTATTTGTTGCGTAACGATGCAAAATTGACGTCAGGCCAATATATTCTTGTTATATATATATATATATATACAGCCAAAAGGTATTCACAAGGGGTAAAATAGTCTGGACGACTGCGGTTGAGGGCCCGAGTTCAGGAAATAGCTCGGTTGAACTAGCATCCCTTTGCCTCCATCCGGCTGTACGGGATTTCTCAGGAGACATTTCAGTTTCCTCTTTCAGACAGAATGGAAGGGTTCTGGCTGGGACTTTCGCTAGGCTACGTGCAGGGCGAAAGGGCTGGCCTGACAAACTCGCACAGGCTCGCCAAGTTTTAGATATAAACAGTGGTCTCCCCACCCAGCACACACATCTAGGGACAGGCGGAGAGTAAACTCCGTTCCGAGAGTCTCAGCCAGGAAAAACCGTACCTCTCCTGCCGTTTTACGAAGGAGTTTGGGTAGCCCGCTGTTCTCATTAGCCTCCCCTTCAAAACTTCTGCATCACACAGACAACCAAAAAACGTTTTCTCGTTTGGCGAAAGTTTTATTACGCAAGTACCAAACACGGGTCCGCCTGCAGCTGGGTATAGAGACGTCTGGTAACGGGTCAAGTAACTAACTCAGCTGACACTGCCGCTTCAGAATGCTGGCAGCCGCCATAGTTTATCAGTGGATAAGTGCGTGTCGTCACTGGTTTATTACCAGACTAAGAAGGATAACTGGCGCTCGGTATCTGCAGGGCATCAAATACTAAACGACAAACGCCACGTTAAGACGGTCTCTTGGATTATTTGGGTATTCGATTATGAGAAAAAAATCATACAAACTCGTTTCGAGCGGGTTACAGAACAGCAGCGCGACATTCCTAATTATAAGAACGACTGTTCCGTTTCTTGTATACTTCCGGTTTCTGCGGAGCGAATACTTTGTCGCCGCTGCGTGACACTAGCCATCAGACCGTGGAATGAACTCAGCAGAAACGCAGATCCTAGGAAAGACAATAAAGACGTTTGCTTTCGTTCGACATAAATTGGACGGTAATTTTAAAAAGGCAGAAAAGAATAACACCGACATTAGAAAGGCACGACACGAAATTGGTAAGGAAAACAGACTTCTTACCTGCGAATATAAAACTGTTGTCGAGGGAATCGCTATTTTCAGATAGAAAACCTGTAATGGTAGAACGTAGTAAGAATTATATAAAAGTTTTTTAAAAAGGACGAATAAAGGGCTGTGAAGAAACTAGAGTTGTGTAGTCTCTATTTTTTTTATAAAATTATTATTCATATTTTCTATATTGCAGTTATTTAAATCTTGGCGTGGTGTAACATTTAGTTAAATGGTCAAATTTTAAGGCAATCTCAAGATATCGAAAATTTACGTCAAATTGCCTTGAATAAATTTGTCTCAGAACTGGCGGCTGTGTGAGAAAGGAGAAACATTAAAAACATTTTGTTTGTTTTACAGTTTTAGACTGTTGGCTAAAATAACGTTGCAGAATTAATTGATCGTGTCGAATAAACTCTGCCCTATCCACAACAGTTAGCAAAGAGGTTTATGGGAAAATCTTTTAAAATTATTTAAAGAAACCTATGGAAACGTGATGGGTTGAGAAGAGATCTTTTTAAAATTTAAAAGCGCTTCAAAATTCATAAAACAAAGCATTTATCTTCACTACAGATTGAAGACTATCAAGTAAAAGACACCTAGACATCTGTGTCTGTCATTAGTGGAATAAAGAGAAATTTGTTTTCAAAAAATTGCTGATAGAATAAAAAAAAACTGTTGTTTTTTTTTTCTTTTTCTAAAAAATACAACGTTATTTAATGCGTTATTGTAAAATTGCATTATGACTACAATGCATAATAAATTTACGGAGGTTTCACTGAAATTTAGTGCAATACTACATGATGCTGTGGTTGAAAAATATTTAAGCTAAATCTAACAAATAACCAACCATCTGAGAGTGCTGCGAACTGTGGGCGCGTCTGTAAAGCGTATGTTACCTGGTGTTTCAAAGAATGGCAAATGCAGGAGGAAATGACGTGTTGCTGATATCTTCACGTTTATATGCCACTTTACAGATTGATGTGTATGTTGGTACTAAGAACCATCAGAAAGTCCTAGGGCCGTCCCTCGTACGAGTGAACGGCGACAGGCATGGTAATGGCAACTGCTTATATATTATTCTCGACGCGTTTTTACTTGCACGGCGATAGGTGGCGCATGTGTTGCACGTTAGGTCGGATGCTCTGAGCAGGGGTAGTGAAAATGAGTGGCAAAGGGAAATTGGCGAAAGGCGTAAATCCATTGAAAATGACGAACGCAGTAAACGGCATCAACAAGCCTCGGTGTGGACATCGTGCGGTTCCTGTAAGCCAATGCTTACTGTAGATTTGCAGATGCTACGCACCGCTGCAGATTTTGTTTCCGAAACACTGTCAGACAAACAGAAGCAGAAACCTGACAAATGCAGAGAATTAAACTGCTGACGCTAAACGACGTATGTCTGACTGCATCATCACAGGGAAAGAAACATGGATGTACCTAGTTCCCATCTGTGCATTACTTCCACATCCGTTGTACTCACCGAACCTTGCACCATGCAACTTTTGTTGTTTTCCAATATGAACTACCTTCTGAAAGGCCGCCATTTTGTAGACTCGGATGCTCTCCAGTCAAAGGCGACCACAGCGTTAAAGGGTGTGTGTGTCCAGAATGGCTTACGGCCATTGTTCCAAGCTCTTCAGAAAAATTGCAAGTGTACCAAAAGTCAAAGAGACTATTTCGAAGGGGATTGTATTGAAAACTAACTTGATTTCCCTTATCTGTAATAAATAGCGTTGAAACGTTCTGGCTTGGAAGAAAGTAAATATCTACAACATTCAGTAGAGATCGATTTCCATTCTTCGAGAGTGGATAACCGTCTTTACGTGGTATTTACATGACATCAAATATGAGACTAAATCTGATGTAAATTCCACGTAAAGATGGTCTCTCTGATCTTTACGTCACATTACAGATTAAGCAAAGATGACTTTCTTCTAGTGCTCCATAGTTATGAGAACTTCTGAATGTGAAATAACTGGTGCACTTTTTAAAGCAGTGTAGTTACTGATAACTTGTTACCATAGGAACGTGCTGCAATATTGTGACCTTAAGCAGACTTGTAGCTAAAATACTCAGTTAAAGAAGGAAATCTTATCATTTGTTTCTTTCCACTTTTTTCTTTTTTAAATTTAATTTTAACAAATTTAAAAGTTATCTGCGCTGATTTTGGGATTATAAACTGTAATTTAATTTAAAAACAACCCAACAAACAATACATATAAGGCGTTGTAAGAAGGTGGGTTCATTAGATGGGCAATGTGTTCATAATTTTTTATTTAAGTAGCCAAATGAAGAAAGTAGAGAATACCTTAAGCAAATTTATTGCAATAAAACTGCTTACCTGCAAGTGGAGGACCAAGCAAAGAGCCGATACCAACAATCGTCATTTCGATTCCTAATGCAGTATCTAGTTTGGCCACGCCCAGAAGTTCGATGCTAATCGAATTTAGAAGGGTGTACGTAGGCGCCAAATAAGTACCGAACGCCAGAGCGAACACGATCTGTCCGGTGTGGCTGCCACTATACATGGGGAACAGCAAGGAGCTGATGCCAACTAACCCTAAGGAGCTAAAGTAGATGATGAACTTGTCGGTTCTGGGGTCATTGGCTGCAAAACCGACAAGAAATCTTGTAAAGGTGTTCACAAGACCTATCAAAAAGACAAGAAATATCGCTTCGGCTTTACTGCCTCCTTTTTCCATGACGTAGACGGGAAGCAGCACGAAGACAGTAACAATTGCGAAGCTCCACATCAGGATGCTGGCGCAGATGTTGAGAAAAGGCACGTCACGCAGCAAAAGCAGAGTGTGAACCCGATGCGAACATTTCCCCTCGGAATCGGCGCTCTGTTTCCTTCTACAGTTTTGTTTCTCCAAGCGCGACGGCCTGTATAGTGATCCGAAAAAACACGAGTTAAATCCAATTCCGGAGAGTATAAGGAATGTCCCTCGCAGGCCGTAGTTGTCGAGAGAATAACGGATTAGCAAGGCGACCGTAACTATTCCGATGGATGCCCCGCTTGACATTATTCCAGAGACAAGATTTAAATATTTTTTGAAATTGTAGCCCAGGACAACAAACGTTGGAACCAAGATAAAGGCGCCCGAAGATCCTAAAGTAAACAAGAAATAAGTATAAACAAAAGAACAGATAGATATCCTTTGCTGTAAGAACAGAATACATTAAAGGGCATTATGTTTGAATTTAAGAAGGACAAATCAAAATACAATAAACCCTCGATTGAACGGACCAATAGTGGGGTTGTCCGTCAATGCTGATTGTCTGTTATATCGAAAAGTTTTTTATATACAGTCACCAATGGACAAATATACGGTGTATATTGTATATCGTATAACTATCATTAAATAGAGAATGACAAAAATGAATGAAATTAAAGAATACAGTATCGTGATAAAATAAAATAAATAATGTACTGTATATTGTTTGAATCAACTAACCTTTTGTATCTGGTACATCTTGATAAAGTTGTCAACTGCCGTGATGTGTAGTGGGGACTCTGAATAAAGATAATTCATAGTCTGAGGAATACACGATGATTCTCCTCTTGCTGCTACTTCAAGAAGTTTCTGGTGAAGGTGTAGCAGGAGGAGAAGAAACCAGGCTTGAAGAAAGAGTCAAACTTTAGCTTGGTTTTGTTTTGGTGCTGTTTCCTTATTATGATTTCCCTTAAGGCTTTTAAATGTCCATAATAAGGTTGCACAACAATGAAATTGATGATATTGTTTAAGGACTTCGTATAAAGGACAGTTTGGGCTTAACCTATACAGGTTCCTCATCAGACTTTCCATCACTTCATGAGTCTCATCAGCCAAAGCATCATCTGCAGTCTCTGTCAATTGGTGCTACCCACGACCAGCCTCATCATCTTCAAGCCAGGCAGCAACATTATCCTCAGTAGCAGCATTTTCTCCAGCCTTAGACATAATTCGGAGGTAGTCTCCTGGATCAAATCCTGCAAAATCAGGCTCAGCATCCACATCATAAAGGAGCCCGTTCCAGCCATTGGCAAGCATCCTTATCTTTATGTCCTTCTAGGCATCTGCCCAGTTGAAAATTGCAGAGTTGAGATTATATTTCTTGAGGTTCTGCAATGTCCTCTTACCTCTTGTATCCTTTTTGTCTTGCTCTTTCAAAACCACCATCACTTCATCCAGGAACTTCTTTCTATAAAGCCTCTTGCAGGCAACCCTGACGTACGCTTTGATCCATTGGTTGAATCAAAGAGGTGATGTTAGGTTGCAATGCCAAGCATCTAATCTTGCCATCATGGCTAACTAACTGTCCATGTTGGAATGTGAAGATGCATTATCCAAAAGTAGGACTGCTTTCATAACCTCGGGAGAAATCTTGAGGGCTTCAATTTGGTAGCTGCGCAGCTCAGGTACAAAATAATTGAAAATACAATCGGAGAAAATCTCCATGATGAACCAGGCATTTTTGAGGGAATAGTAAAGGACAGGAAACTCATGATGTCCTACACACGGTTTCCGCGACTTCCCCACAACCACAGAACTCAACCGATGGGTGCCATCCAAACTGGCGCACAGCGACGTTGATACGCGTTCCAAACCAGACTCGAGCTTTTTGGTAAGTTCTAATTTCTGATCTAAGCTCAGATTTACGCGCCTTCTTTCCTCACTACCTGCAGGACCCATGACAGCCATCGCAAACACACAGTGTATGGGAGAAAGAAAGGAAAATATCTGTTTTTGTAGCGTCAACGGGACACGAAATGGCGCACAAAAGAATAGCAATGCTTCCGCGTGAGCGTCTGTAAACAAATTGAGTCGGTCAAGGGTCAGGCTCGACAGCCCTGCTTAACTAACAATCGCCGTATTTCTTATAAAGTCAGTAAAGACTCTGTGACAAATCCAAAGCATTCGCTTAATATTGACTACCAATAGATATTTAATGCATTTCATTGATTCATAGGAAAGCTGGTTCAATCGAAGTGTAAAACCGCGTATTTGGGTGCACGCGCCCGACTCTTTTCGGAGGCGAATGCGTCATAAGCTCCAAATTCTGCCCCTCCCACGACGGTCTTATGATGATTCCCGATTTGAGGCCGAGCTGGTGCTAAAGTACAGCAAACTAAAAGTCCAGCTACCGGTTATTGTGCTAACGACCCGCTACTCGCAGATTCCTGAAGATTTCGCCAAGCACGATCACAGCGCCGTTCACGGTAAACGTAAAGTAGCGCAGCGGGTCGGAGTAAAAGTGCAATCGACATCAGCTGAGGGAGGTGACGGGCGGTAATCTGTGCAGCTGACATCATTTGCGCGTGCTTCAAATGAGACGGAACCGACCTCCCCTTCTTGTGCTGCTTGCCACTTCTGGGTCCAGGCCGACCAGGACGTATCTGTGTTCTGGAGGGGATTCCCGCTCCTGACGCGTTCACCAAGGACGCTCTTTTGGCGGAGTGAGGATCAGGGAGCGCGGTTTGCCGGTAGATTGTAGGGACGCTCTTAATCCTAAGGAATGAAGTCACTACCCGCCTGGCTTGGCGTTGTTCTCATTCGGCGACCCTGAACAACAAACGGGCGAATCATACTCTTCCCACACACGTACATCGCCACCACCATAAGGACCGTGCCAGCCGGCATTGGAAACAGGCCAGCATACACGTAATCTACCAACTGAGATATGCAAATTAAATCGACTTTCATCAGAAAACATCTCTCGGTGCTTCTGGGCGCCTGTCCGGCGATGTGAACATCGTTCAGGCTAAGCCAGCATTTCGACGAGGAGTGCTCAGGGGTGGTTCGGGGTAACGGGCTTCTGGCTCTGGACCCTGCGTGGTGAAGACCGTTTCTCGTGATTTCGTATAGACGCGAATTCCTCTAACTACCAGAAAATGTTGGATCTGGAAAGTGGCAGCAACCTAGTTCTGCAGGTCCATTTCTCTGATCATCTGTTCGTCACAATCATTTATACGATGGCGGCGGCTCCCTCTAGGCCTATGGTTGACGTCACCGAGCCGACGGTATCGCTCGTGTGGTTGGCCGAGGTCGTACTGTGCGACATCGGTCTGCCTGGAGCCCTTTTGCAACTGACCTACTTTAAGAAGTCTCTAGTCACGTGACATTAATCGGCGGCCTACCATTGTGGATTCTGTGATACAACCGATTTAAACCAATAAGGTAGATTAGTCTTAAGTCATGAATGATAGTAAATAAAGAGATTAACTGTAGTTTTAAAAGAAATCTTACCGGCGAAAAGTCCATACAATAGAAAGATGTACTTGAACTCCTGAACGAAGAAGCAGGAACCAAAACTGACGGCCATCAGGAAACCACCCATCATACAGCTCGTGCGACAGCTAGTTTTCTTGGTCAACATTGATGCTAATACACCTGCCGAGAGATGTTTGCCACTCGGACTTTAATATCAAAAGTACCAACAAACAAGACGATGAATAAAAAAGATAAAGTGCGACAAATTGCGCTGCTATGTATTGAAAAATATCCTAAACAAATTCACTTCCGTGTTTCTGGCTTCCACCCACTTGTACCATGGATTTCAGTCTGTCAATAGTTTTTACCACTCCAGACCTCAAATAACAACTATTTTCATGTCCGACATAACGAATACACGTCTTCATTAGTATTCACGTAAGAAAGAAAAATTCAAAGCTGTATCTGACAAGGATACGCAAGAGATCTCCGAACTAGGTCTAGTCTTTCTTTTCCAACTAAACGTAGTCTACCAGGTAAGAGCACAAATAACTATTCTCAGACATTACCTGGATGTCGGTATAAAAAATTCCTCTAGCAAAAGAAAAATAAAAAAAATTTTATTTATTTAGATTGGGTCTTTAAATGGTAAAACGACAGATTTTTCTTAATTTTAAACAGATAGACAGTCGGACAGGTTTAAATACACCATGTAGATTGTGATCATCATTAGTATTTCATAAAAACTGTTTTTTAAAAAAATCTGTGTGGAAGAGACACGCTAGACTAAAGTTTCTTCTTTTTCTTGTATGAATTTAGAGTAGGAAAGGATATGATTGAAGTTGTAATTTTCTAACTGCAGAAATGGCGCAGTCTGTCCTTAAATAAAACCTACAGGCGAGTTATAGGTGTATACTGTACTGTATATTTATTATTGTTTCTCTTCTTCTGACTTCAACACATATGTGACATTACTATAGATAAGAGAGCGCTGTAAAACATGTAATACTTTGTCTTGGGAGTAAAACTAAGATTATATATAAGGAGTTCTAACGAAAGTCCTTAAAATTATAGTTTAATTGTAAATGAAAATCGTAGATGCATTTATGTACGCACTTGCAAATATTTACGTCCAGAAATGTATAGTTGTACGTACGGGATCTGTGCGTTTTGTGAAACAGAACAGAAACTATATTTGCCTAGTCATCAGCAGGCTGTAGACATTTTAAATGTTTTCAGCATCTTTAGCATTAATTAAAGTACTAGTAGGTGAAGCGTGCTAATAAGATCAACCTATATAATATATATATGAGACAGTATCTTTGATGATTGACATTACCTGCTAGGCACATCGTGGATGAAAATAGCGAACCGAGCCAAGCTGCTTGACTCAGACTGTAACCAAACGTCTCTATGAACGGCACGGTCATCAGACCTGCAGTGTAGGATAAACCACCCACCACTATATTACTACCAGTGCTGCCAATGAGTACCATCCATGCCCATCCTCTGTCCGTATCGCCTGCTTCTGACATCTGGCAATGAAACATGTTAATAAAGGATTGATTTACTCACAAAGGCTCATAATGGGAAGGGATTTCCTTATCTCTCAGGCTTGTGCAACTGCGCGGGTTCTCTGTGGTTGACAACTATTGACTACGGGAACCGTTACCTAGTATCAAGTAGAGTAAGGCCAGGCTCGCCCTTTTGGCTTATTCCTGAAGATTAAAAAAGTTTGCTGTAAGAGCGCAGTCAAAGGATCTACTTGTCCGATTTAGAATTGAACATGTGTTTAGGTTTTTGGGATAGAGAACACGACTTAGTTCCACTAACCGTCGCACGTGAAGTATTCTCCTGGAACTATCCATTTTTAATTTAGTAATAATACAAATGAATTTCTTGAATAATGGTAAACTGTCAAGAGAATGAAGCAAGATCATATATGAAAAGTACAGAACGGAATGCATTTAACATGGTGGGAGAGGAAGTATCTTCATCAAGAAATTTTGCAACCACAGGTTATTGAAAACAATTTGCATTCTACCTAATTTTTAATTTAAATTGTTTCCAAATTAAAATTCAAAGTAGATTAGTAATTCACAGATACATATGAAAATGCGTTCGGTTTTCCTCTTAGCGATGATGGGAGGCAGTTACTGAATGGCGCGATCAATGTCTGTAGATCTCCAGTTTGTGTCTCAGTGCGTACATTAAAGATAAAGAATTTACTTACATTATTAAGCTGGTTCAGAGACAGTACACTCCAAAAATAATCTCACTATGCTAAATTCTCTATACAAGAGTGGAGCCCTGCCTACATTTTACAGCACAGAACGGCTCGGAACCTGGATACATTTATAACTGGTTTTGTTAAATATAAATAAATATTCGTTCACTCTGGAAGTACGGCAATAGAGTAATAATACACGCGCGCCACCTGTGGAGAGGAATAACTCACTCGGTATTCGTTAACTAATCTATATATATATATATAAAACTGAAACAAGGGGTCTGGCGAAATATTATAGAAGTTTTAACAACAGTTACGTCCTAAACTGTACGAGCAATAAGATTAGAGTTAGAAAAGAAGAGGATAAAAACTTACTGACACGGCCCGACAAACGACGTCAACCGACATATCCGGTTCCCGTATTTCCACACTATTTTCTAACGCTCCTCCGAAGTCTGCTGACTGTGTCTCCCTCTTAGTCTTGCGAAGTTTGGTGATACGGCAGATCTCATGATAATCGCATTTAATTTTTCTGAGCGCACGTAAACGTTATGATGGCAGAAGGTTATTTTGGTCTCCTGTTTGGAAAACAAACGGGCGCCCACACGACTTTACCGAGGTCGCAGATTGTAGAGGAATGAAGAGCAAAACGATCGATAGCTTTTTCTTTCTCGCATGCAAAAACAAAAACAAACAGAAAAAAACTTTTAATATATTCACCTGATCAACGATTTATAAACAGAAATCAGCGCTGGGGAGGGAGGGAGGGGAGAGAGAGAGAGAGAGAGAGAGAGAGAGAGAGAGGAGAGATGACGTCAGTACCGAGAGAAAAAGAGAGAGATGACGTCAGTACAGAGAGAGAGATGACGTCAGTACAGAGAGAGAGAGAGAGAGGAGAAACAAATACGTTTCGTCTCTCCAAACGCCACAAACACGACGCGACTCATCGATGACCGATCGTAGCACATCAGACACCTTCGGGGGTCTTGTTGCGTGATCAGGGAAGGCAGTGAATGGTGGAGGAGGGTTTCCGAAGACAGAACGTACCAAATTTATTACCCGAACTTCCATAATAACTTAAAAGGAGATTTTTACGCTGAGCTGGTACTAATAATAGGCTGTTTCTTTCTATTGATTAACGTCCAAAATTATCAGCGACAATACAAAAATACTGCTACCTATTGTTTTTTAAACAGCCAACTACTTATTGCGAATAACAATGCATTATTCCAGTAAAAAGATGGAGAATAAAGTGAATCATATATCAGAATAGAGAAACCATTCATTATGACGTTATCTATTCAAACCCCCTTAAAAAAAAACAAGACAAAACAGGATTTTAGTTCATGCGAATAACTGCAGGAAAATAAGTAACTTCAACTAAAGTTCAACAGTTGTCAAAGAAGTTGAATATTGAATTATCTTTTCTCAGACAATGCAGACCGCAGACATTTCGATCAAATGTTGGTGGCTCAATTATGAAGGAATATTTTTGTCAAACATTGTTTATATCCATTTGGA
The DNA here is from genome assembly GCA_018389105.1 of Nautilus pompilius. NCBI lineage: Eukaryota > Metazoa > Mollusca > Cephalopoda > Nautilida > Nautilidae > Nautilus > Nautilus pompilius. Next base: position 32,962 of record JACATO010000622.1, on the reverse strand, counting down.
CTTAATCATTTTATCACTAAAGAGTTGATTTTCTGCAGAAAATAAATAAAATTTGTCTTTTTTGCTTTCTTCCTGTGTGAAAATGGTGCACATTGGACGTGAAGAATTCAAAAGTAAAATTGTAAAAATAAATGAAGTGTACAAAATTGAAAACTTGGAAGCTGAAGCTATCATCTGGTTTGAGATGTGGTCCAAAAACTGGAGGGAAATTGTGTTGGCAAATGAAAAAATGGACTCATTGAGTTAGTAGAGTACATTGATTTATTCCCTGACATTCATCAAGCAATTCATATTGTTCTAACATTACCAGTAATAACTTGCACAGCAGAAAGACCATTTAGCACAGTGAGAAGGTGAAAACAGCTGAGATCAACAGTGACAGATTATCTTTTGTCTGGGCTTTGTATGATAAGTGTTCATAGAGCAAAAGTTACAGCTAACGAGCTCAAGCTTCTTCAGAAAGTAATGGATAAATTTGGATAAGACCAGGGATCTTTACAATTTGTATTGACCAAAAGTGTTTCTTTTTCTTATTGTGAGCTCTGATATGGTATCACAATAGCAAAGGAAGCGGACTAACATCGTAAAAACAAATTAAATTTTAAAAAATTCCAAATGAATCACAAGAAATATTTCTAATTAAAAAAAAATTATTGATCAAAACCAAATACCTCTGATAGAAAAAAAAACAAATTAGTTGGTAACTTTTTATTTTTTGATGTTAGTATACTATCGCTAGGCACATCCGCCCCGTCCATCAACAAACCCAAATGATTATTACCGACCTTTTACCTGTAAAATTGTTGACGTGGCTATCAGTTCAGTAAAATCACGTATAAGGAACAACATGGAACCCATTTTAATATCGATTGAAAGAAAAGCTCTTGTAGTCTTCACGCCAGGTGAAGGACCGAAATCCGGTTTAAAATCTATTTGTGGACATTTTGGCAAGAATTTGGATGAATTTAAAACTGTAATCTTAACTGATGAGTTTGGGAAAACTTCCTGGACGCAAAGATGTATTTACTACTAATAAACAGGTCAAGGGGCGAAGTAAACGTTAGGGTCCCTCAAGTTGTGTAGCTTTGCAAATTGTGGCTGCTGCCACCCTAACCACAGCTCTTTCGGCACATCTACAAGACCAAAACCTTACTGGCGCAGCCCCCAAAAAGGACTCGATCATCTCCTCTTTTTAGTATCATATCCGAAAGAAGGTGACAAACTTGATCTTAAAGAGAGACACCAATCATGCGGGACTAAAATACCTGGTGCAGTTTGCTCTACTGGACATGTAAATATGTGAATTCTGTCTCTGTGTAAATGCGCTTAATACAAACATTTAGGGAAGCAGCCCTTTTCGATGTTTCCACCTCTTGATCTCGATTCCCACCACAAAATATTCTCTCTGAATGCTGCACGATAATGTCGATTTCGAGCGGAGACTTTAAAATAAGATGCGATTTTTGGAAGAAAAAAAAAACTACATTCGAAATGCTTTTTAGGAACCTGCCCGGGCAGCTGATCGCGTTCAACGTCATCTGTTTATAAACAAAGGAAGAATTTGTGAAAAATCGGGTGTTTTTGGTGTGACGAGGGACTGTAAGGGCTCCTTGAAATATGACGACGTTAAATAAAGCACAGCTACTGATAAATTAAATTACTGATACTGCATTAAAAAAGAGGTTTCGCGCTATTTGTTGACACACTGCGTAAACCGGCGGATAAATCTCAGCTATTATCTGGCTGCGATGTGCCAATTTTCATAAAATTTGAATAAGTCCCCCCCCTGATTTTCAGTGTATTAAGAAAGGTAAGGTAGAGCCGGCCGTTTAGTCTGATCACGAGCATCTGTAACAACGCGAATTTTGCGTAGTTTCAGTCTGCCACTCTCGATTTGCTCAACTTCAGAAAAGAATGTTGAGGTGTCCTGACCACCATTCTCCTCTACGGTTTCTGAATCAGAGGCGGATCCTTTCCACCGATCACCTGGATTTGCTCTGTAGGAGCTCAGAGAACATCTCGTCTTCAGATCCATCCTTTGCAGCACTTCGTGAACGACTTTACCACTACATACTTTGACATTGATTTCCAAGCATCCCAGCTCCACTGGCATTCCAGGAGGCGGTCTCTCCACGTTGTTCTGGTCCTCTCGCCATGTTCTCACAGCGCCCATGAAGCCCATTGTTTCTTTATTTCAGTTTAGAATGGCCGATTCAGAAAAAAAAAACGTTCATTGGCCGAAGGATCTAAATCATTCCTCCTGGGATGATCGCCAGTCTCGAGTTGTTGCGCTGGAGTTTCTGCTTCACGACTGCCGACTTGAGGTGTGTGAATGAGTCTGGCACAAGCGGTGATTTCTCGAGTCCCAGAGCGGGCGATCCCACGTCACAGACTTCACCCAGTCATTCACAAGCGGTTCATCCAACCATCCATTCGCTGGCCGACATACAATCAATCCTCGTGGAATTAGTTCCTTTGGCATAGGTTTCGGCTGGAGAATCAGGTACTGTGAAAGTTTTGCTTCATCACCAAGAGCTCGCATGTCACTCTGGCCTTCGCATATCTACTGGTACGGATGCAGACATCTCCACTGCCAACTAAAGAAAGCTTGAATTTGTACTCTCGTCTCTCACCAATAATGACTTGATAAAAATTAATCAAGTTTTCCTCATAATTTTCTACGAAATGAGTATTCCTTTCCGTATCGAAAGACCTTTTTATTTCATGAAGCGACCGACCCAACTCAACTGAACTTGTCCACTTCGTGTAGAATTTTTGGCTCTTGTGAAATTTCTCGAGCGAAATCTGGTGAGCAGGCAAGCTGGCGTTTTCTCATTTCTCCTAACTTGGCAAGAAATTTCGCTTCAATTGAAATAAATTGTGAATTTCCAAAGCAAATGGCTCTTTCATTTCCTATTTTTTTTTGCGGCAAAGCTTGAAACATTTTTGGTTTGCTTCGTGCACTCGCATTCTTGCCACTGATTTCAGTTCCTCTCTCACTCCACTATTTCCATTTACTTCGGCAAGTGAAACAGCTGCCATTTTTCCTTTGTCAGTGTAGATTTGCTTTTCTTCTTTGCAACGTTTTCAAACTTCAGTATTTTACGTCATTTTCATCTTCTTGCGAGAGAAGCGTTCTGGAATGCTTCACTGGTCTTTCTTCATCCCCGTTGTCTGTGTCTCATTTCCTCGGCCCAGGAACATCTCCGCTTTACACTGGCTTCCGTAATCCGGGCTGTTCGCCAAGCCGTGCGTTCATTGTGGCCCAGTTATGCAAATCAGGTTAAGCGCGCGTGGATTCGATATCACCTGGTAAACAAGGGTTCTCTTCGTTCGTTCTGTAATCGTTAATGGCCGTCCTGGTTAGCTGTTCTTTCATTTGTTTCACGAAATTTAACATTGCTGTTATGCACGGTACCATTTGTGAGTTCAAGATTTTCCGTTATTTTCCTTTCACTTTAAGCAGTGTAACTGCCCAATCAGCTGACCTTGTGTTAATGGTGATATATTAGGAGAGCGTTAACTGTATGGAGCATCATTAATAATCTGCCAGATATACTGAGCTCCAATCACGCCTTCATACCAGCAGAGCAAAAGTCCGGGAAATTCCTATGCATTTGGAATGTTGTGTTTGGCTAATACTTAGTTAACTTTTGCCAGGAACCGAGGGAGCTAGCTGACTACTTATATTGTATCTTCGTTACAAAATTGGAGTATAGCAGCTCCTGCCCATTATTTGAGGAATGGGGCGAATCACGTAGCGTTACGCAAGGTTGCCCATGACTGCGTAACCTGACTTTACCCGCTTCGTCGGGATTCCTGCGATCCGGGCGGATCGTTCGGAAAGGAAATCGTTCACAAGGTTTTCAGGTGCGACAAAGTAACAGTTCACGTTTCCAAAAAGATTGGACGGCCAAATGCCACAGATGTCTAGTGGAGTTCCAAGAAACTAGTTCATTCTACTGTTCTGTGTGGAAGAAAGAAGCAAGCATCAGGCATCAAGGTGAAAGGAGCGTATGGTTCGTCACAAGAACGGTGAAGACCATCAACGGCGTGAAGAAGGTGCCGTGTGAAATCTACCTTCTCTAGACCTAGGTGCCGTCTGGCTTGTGATGGGGCGAGAGCTGGGCTTGACTGCACTGACATAACTAACCCTAACCCGTCCGTGTGTCCACTGTTCAGACGGATTTTTATTGGTAGTGACATTGCCAAGAATTATTCTTCAGATCACGCGAAATCAAACTGTATAATTAACGATGCAATCGTTCCGCCGTTGAAGATAATTTGCTGCCACAACTAAAATCTCTTCCATATTCTTTGGCGATTGATGGGTCGAACAACAATTAATGGAGAAGATGAATCCACCCACAGTTCTGTCTGTTTGTTATCAACGAAGTCTCAGGTCGATTTTTGGATATTTTTCAGCAAATTCATCAACTACTGAAGCTATTTCCGACAAGATGGATTGAGGTAGTAAGCACGGGCTTCCTTGGAATAACTGTGTAGGGATGAATGTCGACAGCACGTCTGTCATTCTTGGAGTACTAAACTCAATTAACATCGGGTGCAGTGTATTTCGTGGGTTATCCCTGTTATATTTTTCACTGCACAATTTTTAATGCAAGCGAGCGAGTGAAAACAAGTCCAATTCAGTGTTGGTGACTGCTTTTGACATTTTCTACAGGTTTGATCACTCATCTGAGAGAAAACACCTGCTGCCTGAATTTTGAGAGTTTCGTGGTGTTCACTGCGGCAAATCATTAAATATGTAAGCTGTGGAATGTACACTGAATCAGTGCAGCTTTCTTAAGTCTTGCTGTCCAACTGTCAGCCTCAAGCGAGATCTGAGAGTGTGGAGAAGTCATCATTTTCACACACATTAACCAACTGTTACAGAGATCAGATCCATGCCTTTTCCTTGTTTATGAAGGTTCTTGGGATGTATGCAAGTAGATCCTCACCAAGTTTGTGAAAGTTGATCAATTCGAAGTTTGCCTGGAGACCACTCAGGGAATTTGTTTTCCTTCTCACGAAACCAGAGCAAATCAACAACTGTTGGTTGGCATTATTACAAGAGTGAAACTGAACAAGTGGTGAGAAAGGAGTAATATCCGAATAACAAACTGAAATTCTCTATACAGTTCCACGGCAATTCTGCGTTCTTGATGCAGCATAAATACAGAAACACCTTCCATTATATGATAAGACCGTGAAGAATACAGAATTTATTAACTTGGATGAACATGATAAGGCCGATTTTGATCAGGGCGCATTTTATTTTTCAAAGGCGAGTGTACTTTTTATTTGTAGATTCTGAAGGAAATAACTCTTTCTAATTATAGTTTAATGGTAGTGGTAGGTGGGATGGCAATTTCAAGGTTGAGAAAGAATATCTTTTATTTCAGATCTTCTCACGTCCTTCACTTAACTGTAAAAGAAAATTAACTGTTGTTTGATGAGTTGGTTGCTTACTGCCAAGCCTACCAGTCTTCAGATGGATGTAATCTGAGATTTAGGAGACCTCAAAGCCAGCGGCTGTCCCAGAGTCCAGAAGCTCGGTAAAGTGACAAAGTTGGTTTTAGTGCTCTCTCACAGGAACGCAGAAGAAGAGGTATTCAAACTTGCCAGAAAAAATACCCAGATGTGCTTCAGGGAAAACCTGCATATTGATGGAACCACGAGCTCTATTCTGACCATCGAGATGAATCTGAATGGCTCCTGTTTTCAGAGGAAGTGTATGAAGCTTACATAGGAGTACAATCAAAAGAACACATACAATCCCCATTGGCGCTCGCTAGTAGACTCTTCAGCCCTCATTTCTCTACATGTATCTCACTTATTCATGATGTTCAATCTTGTAGTGTCTGCGTCAGGGTTGCTTACTCTCCCGCCGCATTATTTAAACAGAGTGCCGGACAAAAGAGTTTGGGACACTTGCTGTGAAATCGATATTTGAGCTCCCTCGTTTTAACAAACGCATTTAAATACCCATCACATTGCTTATTATATGCACAAAACATGCCTTCACAATGTATAAAAGCAACACATGCTATATGTTTACACGTTCTCTGGAAAAAATATTTGAATCGGCAATGTCCAGTTTTGTACCGTGACAAAAGAGTTAGGACAGTGAACAAAACCGTAAATATTTTTCAACATTCCAAATTATAATCGAACAAATTCATGGAAATGATCGATTGACTAGTAGTGGGTGGGGTATCCGTGATTTCTGATCACTTCTCGACAACGACGGGGCATGGATTCGACCAAAAGAAGGCAGTCGGAATTGACCATTTCCTGCCAGCTTTTCTCGACGGCCTGCCAGATTGGTCTTGGTTGAGATTCTTGTGTTTGGCCACCTTGGCCTTCAGCTGCTTCCAGGCGTTTTCGATTGGGTTGAGATCCGGACTTTGGGGCGGCCAGCGCATGACATCCATTCCTAGTTGGGTGGTGAGGGAAGTGACGATTCTGGCGGTGTGGATCGGGGCATTGTCGTGCTGGAAGATGGCGGTGATTGGCATGTTCTCGTCGATGTAGTCGACGACGACATCCCTTAGTAAATTGCAGTAGGTCTGGGCGGTCGCTCTGCCCCTGATCAACATGAGAGGGCCTGGTCCCGCCGCGCTCATACACCCCAAGACCATCAACGATCCTCCTCCAGCCTGTACCGTCGGTCGGGTGCACTTTATATTGTATTTTTCGCCATGGTAACGTCGAACATATACTCGGCCAGCACTGTGAATGCGCATGATCATCGTTTCGTCGGAAAAGAGAACTCTAGCCCATTGAACTTTGGCCCAATTTTTGTGCGCTTTAGCCCATGTTATGCGGATGCGCCTGTTCTTGTTGCTGATCAATGGCTTTTTCTGGGCGATTCGTCCAAAGAGATTACTCTCGCATAGACGACGTTGAATAGTGCGACTGGAGACATTCACCCCACTCTGGGAGGCTCGAATGGCCGTCGATGTCAGGAAACGATTGGCCCTGGATTTGCGACAAATGAGTCGATCCATTTGTTGTCACATTTTCGCGGTCTTCCGAGTCGCATTTTTGGTTTTGTGTTTCCTGTCTCCTTGTACTGCTTCAGAATGCGGTTTACAGTGCTTTCCGGGCAATTGACTCGATCGGCTATCTCCCAACAAGTCAGATTTTCTTGGTGGTGCTCAACTATCAAGTCTCTGATTTCAGAGGACGCTGTCTTGCCAGACATGGTGCAAAAATGATCTTAAATGGTCTTAGATGATGTGATTCTATTCATTTTATCCTTTAAAATTGAATATATTGAGGCTAATATATGTATGCACATATTTTGTTCACTGTCCCAACTCTTTTCTCGCGGTACAAATTTGACTATGCTAATTCAAATATTTTCTCCAGACAATAGATACACATATGGCATTCGTTGTTTTTACACATTGTAAAGGCAGGTTTTATACAACTTATGGACGATAGGATGGCTATCTGTATGCAAATTTTAAAACAGGAGAGCTCAAATAACAATTTCACAGCAAGTTCCCAACTCTTTTGTCAGGCACTGTACATTCCAATAGGTTCCATTATCATTTCAAAGGGGCTCTTGGATTTTGTTTTAATAATAAAAAAATAGGGTGCGTAGTTATATGACTCCCTAGAAGTACGTATTTTTTCTGTTTCGTACTATAGTTAGTTACTAACAAATATCTTACTCAGATAACGTACATTAGAACTACAGGGATAACTCAGTATAGAATACTCGACAGACAGCCAACTAGCATAGAAGGGAGTTCTTTCAATCTGTCCATCGTCTTGAATCATTGTTCATACTGCTACATGGTTTAGGCCAGAATTGATAGATTTGATTTGATTTGATTTCATGCACATCACGGCCGACGATGCAATTTCTAAAGAAATAGTTTAATTACAGTGGTTTTTATAACCTTGTCACAAATGTTTTGTTTTGTAGTATCAGCTAAGACCGTGGTTCTCAACCTGGGGACCGCGAAGGGGTCGCTGACTTGTGTGCCTTTCGTTTTTGGTGGACATATTTGAGGCAGTTAACTGCGTTAATTTGGCATTACAAGGGAAGGAGGTCACCGTGCTGCACTGCCATGAAAAAATGAATGCTTTCAGGACGAAGCTGGAATTGTGGCATTTAAAATTAACAAGGAAGAATTTTGCACCATTTCCGGAGCTCAACGTTTTCCTCGATGAAAATCTCTCAGTTGATTCTGGTATTCTCGAGTTGATGAAGAATCACGTTGATATTCTCTGCACAGAGCTTGCAGGCTATTTTCCAGAACTTCACGATTTTCAGAAGTGTTTATAACTTTCTCTCGAATCCATTATCCATCTCCATTAGCGAGCTGCCTTCCGAAGACCATCTCATTGAAGAGCAGTTCATTGACTTGGTGAATGATGGAGCTGCCAAAAATGCTTTTCGCTAGATGCGTTGCAGCGACTTCTGGAATGAAATGGTACAATCATATCCGGATGTTGCAAAGATGGCTCTCAAATTGCTGATTCCGTTCGCAACAACCTATGAGTGTGAGTCAGCGTTCTCAACTCTTGTTTCAATCAAAACCAGATCGAGAAACAAACTCGATGTAACGCATGACATGAGAGCGGGTCTTTCAAAAATGCAGCCCAACATTGATAAATATTGAAGGCCAAACAGGTTCGAGAATTGTCATATTTTGAATAAATTTTAATTCAACAGTTTTTTTTTAAGACTTTTAAATTGACTAATGGTTTAGAATAAGTGCTTTTAGTACACTTTTGAATATTTTCAAAAATTCTGAGTGGATTTATATATATATATATATATATATAGAAAAGTTTCTGAAATTTTGGGAAATACTCGTTTGACGACATAGAAGCAAAAACCTTGACATGCTAACATAATAATAATAATAATAAATAATAATAATAATAATATAGTAGTTCGAGCTGATTTTATGGGGGACCGCGAAGCAACATTTTTAGAAAAAGGTTGGGAACCACTAAGCTAAGACATTAACAAACACTACGATGTCACCTCGTCTCAACTTTTCCAAGGGCACTAACTACTTGCACCTCTTTAGCGTGTTTTCTCAAAGTTGTGTCCTTGCATTTCTGGTAATGTATATTTTAATACTGCATTTAAGAGCCCTTTGTGTAATATATTAAGGATTAAATGGAACATAGGGACGTGTCGCTGATAATACCTTCGAATGAGTCAGTATAGATAACTCTTGGCAGAAACAGTACTTGGTTGTAAGCCAGGACCTTCCAAGACGGTGAATCGAAAGTCCTTACCAGAACTTTTCGTTCTTAAATGAGGAAGGAAGCCGGACAGCCCGGACAAATGACGTGCGGCCGCCTGGTGAAGAACGATAAGAAGCCATCCCAGAGAGGTACGCCAGACCGGGGGCCCTCAACCTCAGCAGTTCAGTAGGCTAACCAGCGAACTACTGCGACGCTCTTCTATTATATCTAAAAACTCATTGAAGTGTCTCAATATATTTGCTAACAAAAACATTGAAAGTAGTGAAGCAAACAAACGTATGTTAGTGGGAGAGCACCGGCGCTGGTGAATGCAGGGTTCACCCCTGATCGAAAGTCCGAGCTCGTCTGCATGTCTAATTAGGGATTACTGGTGCTTGGCAGCTAACCCCTGTCACAGCTTATCTCACTTTCCCCTAATATTTATAGAAGCTACTTAAGCATCCAATAATACATTTGATCCTTTTAAAAGTTATTAAATAACATAACTAATGAAGCTATTGTTTAAGAAAAAATAGAACTGGAGAAAAACCAACAAATATTGCCACAATTCGCTGGGTGGTGAATTAGAAATGTTGGAAGTAACTAGTAACCCCACTTTCTTATACATTATCTCCATTAGATGGATGTTGTTTAGATTTGCCGTCGACCATTTAACGTTGCGTCTTGTTGAGAGGAAATCTTCATGAATGTGTATTCAGCGTTTTCAATTATATGGCTTTTATACAGTGCCCTGCCATAATAATTTGGCGACCTGTTATTACAATGAGTCATCTGTTGCGTACAAAGGCAAATAAAACAAGAAATATACTGAAATTCTTTATGCTTGTACTTGGTCGAGCCACGTGAGGGAAAAAAACTACCATCTTCCCTGTTCGGCATTGAATCAACAAGATGTATCACAGTCTGAAAGCTTCCTTTAATTCCATCATATTGGCGGGACGTGGATGGATAGGTTTCTCTCAGTGCTTTGGAAGTACCCGGGGACGACGTTGAATGAAAGGACTCCTTTTTCAGACTAAAGTCACACGAGAGGTGTGGCCTGTAGCCCCCATCTTCCAGAAGAATATGGGCATAAAATCTCAGAATATCTTCTTGGTACATTTGGAAATGTCTTCAGTGACAATGTGCCGGTAGAATTGAGACGTCCTTCGACGAACATTAGTTGTCTTTCCACCATGCCAGAGTATAGCCCAAACCACTCATCTCCCTCCTCTAAAGATACTGAGATTGAGGTCTTCTGTAAATCCAGGTGTCATTTCTAGGCGTGAATTTCTGAAACCTGGACTCGTCAAAGAAGCGTACATGCTGCCAATATTGTCCGACCCGTTTTCTGACCAGATCTTTGAAAGCATTTGATTCCTATTGGACAGTCAGGGTTTCTGCAGACATCATATCGTCGGAGACACTGTTCGATGGCCAATATCGGATATTTAACGCCGAATAACGGTTACAAATCATGAACGTTTTGTCAGCTTCTATGCAAAACTAGGACAAAGTGTAACATCCTGCCTGCGTCTTTCATGTTTTTCAAATTAAAAATATTTTCAATAATTAGTAAAGACTGATAAATATTACTTATCGTGTGACATGTTCTTCACTGTTGTTAATTTCCTTCTTATTCTATTTTATACTAATTTTGATTAGCTGTCTTTGAATGAGTTTTGTATAAAGAAAAATGTTCCCCGTACATAATATATCATTTGATTTTTTTTTTTAACCGAAAAAAAAAGCAATAAGGGAATTAACTCCCTTAATCTTGCAATAAAAAATGTTTTGCATAATTATCTCCCTTGAACAAAATTAAAAAATTGTATTTATCAAAACTTTATTATTAAGTTATGAATTATATCACAACTAACCGTTTTACGGAATTACTAAAAATTTGTTTTATTACTTTCTTACACAGAGAGCCCGTCTTTATTGGATTTTTTTTCAGTAGTAAGAATAGATTTTTCGGAAATTGCCTTTTAAAACATTCTCTGTGCTAAATCAGCAGCGCCGCCATCGATTGATAGTCTAAAAGTACCAAATTATAAATGTCTAATCGGCGGCACCACTAGTCAGTTACCAAGCCCTCAATTGTTGCACTCCGGGATCTCTTAATATACATCTGTCAAAATGAAGTGATATGTTCACAGAAAAAAAGAGAGCAGGAAGTACAGTTTACGTTCCCATCCCCATAAATGTGAGATCTATGATAACGCTGTTTGTTTTCTTCTTAATGTCTGTGCTGGTTAAAGGTATAATGTGTTCCACACATGTATTCCTTGAATGCATGTCACGCTAAATTCCCAGAGGCTAAGAGGATTAGCTGATTAAAACGACTAAGAATCTTTTTGCAAAGATTTCTGATTTCAAATCGTGATACATTTACTGAAGATAAAAAAAAAAAGGTTTACTTTATCTGGACTATTATTAACAATAAAGTCGTCTCAAGAGGAAAATGCACTTCCAACAAAGCCGTATTTGATCGGTATTCAAGAGAGTTATTATGAAAAGTTGGTTGCATTGCAAATCGAAGTGATGCCATTAGTTATATGATTATTGCCAACCAAGTTCATCTTTTTTTTTTCGTATACGAAACAGTAAGTGATCGTTGGCGATCCATGGGAGATAACTCTTATCATCTAATTCTATAGGTGTTCGAGGGGATTCAGATAGACGTAAATTATAGTTAATTATAATGAAATACACTAGGAGGGTGTTTACTTTGTCATACACACGAATACTTAATGTTACATGGTAAATCCCTTAATGTACGTATTTAAGAGAGGAGATAATGCATTCAGTGCAAGGTACTCATGAAAGTCAGAGGATGCACGGGTTATGCAGAATACTTGGAGATAAGAAATTAATGAATTTCTCCACCTGGAGACCACAGCTCTGTTAAGGTAGAACTAAACGAAGCTCAGGTGAACATGGCCGACTTCTTCTGCGCGAAGTCTGTAGCAGAGAAAGAATAATAATAATAGTATATAATGAAACCGTGCTGTGAACTCGCAGAAACTGTCTGCTAACGTTGACAAGGGGAGGAGGGTTTGAGCACTGTACGAGCAATCTTCACCCCGAAGGGATCGAGAAGCACGAGCAGCATATGGGCAGCAGGCGGGGCTGGGCGCTACCTCGAGCCGTGCACCATCCCACAAGAGAAGACGGTGTCACGGCTGCTCAGCATCGTTATGTAAGACTTTGCCTATATTTCTGCACCAGCTGCAAGTAATAAACTAGAATCGGGCTGCTAATTCTAACTGTCAGGAGCAAAGAATCCAGCCCAGACAGCGGTTGTTATTGTGAGCTCGTACCAGGTTTTGTAACATATCTATTTTCTAACGACCTTACGCTAATATCGGTGGTTGAGGGGACCGTTTTCAAACCCCTGTCGGGGACGGCCGGGTCTTACCAAGGTTTCTTCTCGCTCTTCTTCAGCAGCCGACCGCGTTTTGGGGGGGGGGTCCTCTCGCAACTAAAAATGAAGAGTTCCAGCAGGGACTTTTGTAGCTCAGTCAGAATGTATATCACGGGACCCTTAATGTCATCACTAAGACGGGAGGGATCCGTAACCGGGAAAGTGAAAAAAAAAGTGAATATGTTCCGATTTCCTCCCACAGCTAAACAAGAGGAGGGTCGTCTTGCTTGGCTGCCTCCTGCACACTGGTGTAGTAGTAGTCGGTTTCTGGGGTTTTGAGCGCAAACCGTGAAGCCTCCTCGCGCCGACGTAGGCGCCCGAAGGGATTATTACATCTGCTAAAATATACATGCATCGATAACCTTATTTTATATGAAATTATTGGTGAGTCTACGTTATAGTCGGCAATCTATATTTCCATGTATAATAATAATAATGTGCGACATTACGGATCACGTGCTCGCATACCAGGTGCTTGCTATAACTCTTCAATTTCAGATGTGCGAGGAAACGGGGAGCGCCCAGATACTAATATAATATAAATAGGTTTATTTTACAAAGTAGCAAGAGAATAGTCCAACCCTGAACCGGCTTCATTCGATAAAGAAGTACACATCTGAAGTATGAAAATGTTATAAGATTGCAAACGATGAGGTGGAGTAAGGTAGACGGCAATCATAAATAAAATAGTAACGTTTACAGCCCAGTGTCGTCTCTTTTTAAATACGTTTATAAATTCTGGTGCGTAGTAAATTACAATACAAACAAAACAAAAGTCCATTGTTTAGTTTGTTTTGAAACGAAATAAGGAGAAAAAAATGTAAAAAATATAAACAAGAGAAAACGAAAAAGGAACTAAAAGAAAACAAAGGGGAGTGATACTTCAGATTTCGTCGAATTCTCGCTCTATTATCTAATATGCCCACATATATATTAAACACACACACAGAAAAAGATTAGTTGCATCATAAAAGAGAAGAGAAATAAATGGGGAAGGCTTTTCGCGAATAGATATTAGAGGGTTCGAAGAGTCTTTTCCGCAGTGACGCACCCGTGGTCTTTCCCTGTCGCCATTATCAGTGTCGGACTGTTTCGATTTTAACAGCGTTAAACTGCTTTGATGAGCTGATCTCGAGCCTGCGACTTGATGGTTGGTTAAATATTGGAACATTTGGCAGTGAGGTTAATCCAATAGCGAACTTGACGCAATTGGATATATAAAGCCGCCATGACCCTGTAATCAGAATCTACTTGTTGATATTTTAGATTCAGAGCCGTTGTTGGTTGTGATGCTGAAGTCTGTCTCTCAGAAGTGACTGGCGTCTATATTTGTTGTGGAGGCTCTTCACTCAAACGTTGTAATTCTGTGGCTGTCCGGTCTCAAGTAAGCGCTATTCAGCACTTAAATAAACGATCCCAAAATAAACATAGAGTCAAAAAAGATTATGGAAACGCCTGTATACCACAGTGAATAGCAGTGCAATTAGTTCTGTAGTTAACATGATGACATAGGTGCAGCACTCAACATGACGATCGAAAACATACCCTGTAACTAACTTAGTAAGGAAGCGAGTGACAGTGTGACTGGGATGAAATAGCCAACACCAAATCAAAATATGAACATTATTGGGCAAATGTGGCAGATTATGGACCAATAACACGTCAGAAGGCCACCATCTAATGTCAGTGAACTGTGGAACGTTGTGCAAGAAATACGGAACATTATTCCATTAATTAGCTTGAACATCTTTACCATAATATGGAGAAAAGGAGAACCAGTGCCGAGTAAGGTGGTTTTCTATACACTTTTGCCATTAAGCATGCATGCTATATATTAAGTTATTACTGCTATGCAATAAATATCAAACAAGGTGTTTTCATAATCTTTTATTTTATTCCAATTCTGTATCTCAGTAAATAAATCCTTTAAGCGTATTAATGTCAAACCTTTTTTGCCCCGTTAAAGAATGGCGTTTTATTTGCAGTCTTCGGCTCGAGATAACACAAATACAAAAATTTTGGGTTTCTATTTTCCGTCTATTGGTCGTAACATAAATGTAACCAGCTTGATTGCTGTACATGCGGTATAGCAAGTTGGTGATAAGTTTTGAACCCATAAGAGAAACGACAAATGGGACACCGCGCTGGTTACCAGCAGTTATTAAAAGGATGATTTAAGAGATATCCTCTCTCTCCTGCACAGTCACATTGACTGTCTTCCGAGTGCCACTGGAATGTCGACCACGGCGTGGGGAATTCCTGTTTCACGGAATAACGTATCAAACACCAGTTTTAACCTTCCCCTATTATGTTTCGGATCTGTCTGACCCGGCACCCGGTTCCCACAGACTTAAAATTTCAATTTTTTCTTTTGTTTTTTTCTTCTATGATATTTTGTCTTTTTCTTGCTCAGGATCGTGAACAAGTGAGGAGAACAGCTTCGACACGGTTAGTTTTCATCAGCACTAATCTTGTATATAAATATTAGGATCCGAAACATGGCTGCAACCAAAATCTCAACATATTAAGGAGGGTTAATGGATCAAAATTTGATTTTTAAAACAGAGGGTTCGTTGCGAAAAACAAGTAATTAAGATTATTTTTTTTTCGTCCACGCGAAACAAGAGAGAGTTCTGAACTATGGTTGACAATTTTCGTATGATTTGTGTGGAGATGATTAAAAGATATCGTTTCTACGTGTTTGGGTGTAGGCACTACTGTACGGTACCCACAAACATGCAGTTATTTTTCTTTTTTCCCCCATAAGTATAGTAGCGTTTCTCAGCTACACATTTTTCTACTCACCCGGTTATTCGGTTTAGAAACTAAGAGTTCACAGTCCACGCCGCCATCTTCTTTTGAAAGACTGAATCAGCAGCGAATAATCTTAATACCGCAAATAGATGGCAAGAAAATGCTACTTTGATTATTCTAGTCTTACTCATCATTTTGAGAGAGAAAAAACAAACGGCATCCATATATATAAATGTTTCCATTTTATAATAATTTTAAGCTTATGTATATTATCAGCACAGATTTTCTTTAATAATAATAATAATAATAATAATAATAATAATAATAATAATAATAATATAATAATAATAATAATAATAATATAATAATAATAATTGTAATAATAATAATAATAATACTAATTGTTGAAACTTGTCTTCTCCATTTTCCTGTTTCTCTGTTTCCCCTATACCTGAGCAGACGCTGTGGTTGTGAGAAAGTGTGTCTAGGACAGAGATGTAAGAAAACAACAACAGACCGAAGACTGTAAATAACATGCAGACTCCATGGGGTCTACTGCGAATGTAGGTCTGCGATATCGTCTTTCAGAATCTCGACGCCCTTTGCCGGCCCTATAAAGGATTGCTGTAGGAGATAATTGCTACCTAGTCAACTAAAATTGACAAAGGTATTGTCAAAAGTTGGCTTCTGTGTGATCAGACTGGAACAAAAGACAGTCTTTCTTTAAAAAAAAAAAATTTTCTTTCACGGATTAATCTCTAACTGGTCTAGGTTTTGCGTCTGTAGCTCAGTACCACGTGGCGCCGCGATGTCAAGGAACAGCTACGGTTGAAGGTCGTGACCTACTGTTACCTTAGTGACAAGGTCATGTGGTGCGCGGAAGATTCCTTCAGCGGTGTTTTTGTTTTGCTACCCTGTAAATATAATCAGGTTTATCATACACAAGAAACTGTTACGCTTCTTCTTCTTTAACTTACAATCTTCTGTTTTCTAACTTTTTAAAACGCACATATCTAACCAAATAAAAACAAGCAAAATGATAAATGGAAGTTGGAATGAACGGCTTATTTAAGGAAAACAAAATATACATGAATTAATATTAGAAAACGATTTCTTTTGTTCTATGAAGTTAAATTAAAATGTAAAATATTCAAAAATGTTCGCACAGAAGTAAAATACATTTAAATATCTGCGCATTTACGTACAGATAAAAAATTTATGGCTTTGTACTATAGGTTTACAAATTGCTTCCGCACGTATTGATGGCTATCATAATATCTCGTTAATTGTTAGCTGTTTGTTAATAAGTGTAGCAATAAATCCAAAAGGGCGTTCGTTGACCTGCAGTGACGTTTAAAGCAAAATAGAGTTTTGATCGCCGTTCTTGCGGCAGAGAAAACTCGCACTCTTCTTAAGACATGAGATCTGCAGTGTCAATGGGAATATTAAACTAATTACTCATTTCTGAGCTCGGCATGTTTTTACTGTTTGCTGAAAAATGTTACTAATCGGCGAAGAAACCGAATTAAAAATTCTTTCAGTATACAGCGGAATAATCATGATGTCAAGCACAGGAATTAGCATGTCACCTAATTTGTTAATTCACGATTTGTTTACTGACAATACATGCTTCCGGAATTCTTAGTGACTCTGGACAAAATTTTGGTCGATTTGCTTGTGCCACTGAGAGTTAATCAATGGAATTGTTTCGATTAAAGTTACGGTGTCATTTAGGTTGTAGGTCAAGCTCTTTGTGTGTGTGTGTGTTTGTATGTAAGTTTGAGCGTACACAAAAGCACTTCAAGAGGAAGTGTTTTCTGGATTACAAAAAATTATCTTTGCCATTACAATTAAACTTCTTCTTCTTCTTCTGAGACATTTTGAAGTGAAATACAAAGATTTGAAAGTATTTCGATGGTACATGTTTTCTGTAGGCACTTTTTCTGTAACATTTTCTGTTGATGCGTTTCTAAAGAAAAGTGCGCTTTGCTAATGCGATATGATTTGTTCAGGTCATACGAGACGAGGCGAGGTCTTTGTGTCAAATGAACTGTGGTAGAAGCGCGAAGGTTGGACGGAGCTAAACGATAACCAACAACATATTTTAGGACCATGGAGAGTAGTATCTCTATAGTTCTACAGTTAGCACTAGTTTTTTCAGCGCCCTCCATCGCAGTCTTACAGCACTATCTGCTACAGAGGATAATTTCATGACACGTGACTATTAGCATGCTTCTGGTTTTGATACATGGCGCACCGCGTTAAAACGTCTGTGAGAGCAGTGCGTGGTATGGGATTAAAACCCAGTTCTTACTCCCTACCATTCTAGAAAACAGGAATGAAGACGGAACAGTTCAGAAGAAAAACGAGCAAGAAGAAAAATTTAACCAGTTTGCCGCATTCAGGATGATTTTGGTGGCATAAGATCGCGCAACAAAAGAAGGTATTATACAGCTCTGGATATTAATTAGGCAACACTGACAGATAGATACATCTATAAATTTGGATGCCAAGTGGACCACACTGTCTGTTTACCTGAAGTCGCTTGATAGGCCATTCAAGGTGTGGCCAAATCAGAGACGGATTTCCTGAAATTTTTACATTCCTCGTGTATTTGTGGCAAAAGATATTGCAAAGTTTACCGAGGTGAACGTCATTGCTGTGCCAGAGCGACCTGGAAGTCCTTCAGAAATTACATCACGACAAGTACATGTCTTCTCTACTCCCAGGTTGCGCTCATCACAAACAATGTCTTGCTGATTACATTCTTAGAACAAATATGAGCCAAAGAGCGGTTTCAAACCACCTCCGCCCTAGCACGTAAGAAAGACCCTTCTGTTCAAAAGGAATATAACGTTTTCAAAGGTTTGGCCAGAGGACAAGTCTGGCAAGGCGTATTGATAGCGTGTACTCTTCTCCGATGAGTCCAGGTTTTAGCAATTTACTTCAGAAGGTCGCAGCTGGGTTTGAAAAAGACCTAACGATGTCTTCCAACCCTACTGATCTCACCCCACGGTCACGTATGCTTTAACAAAACCATTCTCACCTTATCACCCAATATCGCTAACAAACCATGCAAGACTGCTTAGAAACATTAGTTAATTAGCTATCTTGTTTATTCCAGAACTGTAGTCCGGGTACCTTCTAAAGACATTTTACGATAATATACTGTAATAATCCATTGAAAAACAAACAATTATTAATTACCTTAAAATTCAGGTAATAATAGTGTATTACCTTAATAAATTTCAAGTCATATTACAGCTGTTCCCCGAAGACTGTATTAACGACAGTAATTTTTGTTCTACGAATACAGCAGTTTTTACAGTGTAAACATGTAACATACAGACTTGTGTGTTCGTTTTTTAAAAATATAATTATAAAAAGTGAACTAGTTAAATAGTAATTACGTTGTGCGGGTAAACAAATGAAAGTAAAATGTTATGCTTAGTGAATAACAGATGCAGTAAAATTTTGGGGGGTTTCTGTAAGTTTGTTTGCCTTGTTTCCAAAAGTAGCTCTACTCTGAAAATTAGTGTCCCCTTCTATTTCCAGCTGAGCTCCGTTTCCACCTTGTATTTGTGTGTAATACAGAACTAACATCAAAATAGAGAGAAAACAATCATATATGCAAAATCATTTAATAAACAATAAAATATAAAACTTGCTTACATTTTGAAAAAATGAGTAGTATTGTTCTTGAAATTAATCTAGCTGATTAAAATTTATATATTATACAAGATGTTATATTGCGATAGTGAGGCTTTTATCCAGAATTGAAAATATGTGCAAGATGTATTTATTAGTTAATTTTTTTTTGTTTTTGTTGCAATATTATTCCGAAGATATTTTACAGATTTTTGAAAAAGTTTATACAGGCCATCATGTGTACGTTATGCTTTTACGTTTTGACTTCCACTTTACAAATTCTCGGCATCATCAGACATCTCACGAGAGTTCGGCGGAGACTCTTTGAGCCTATCTCGGTCTCAGCGGAGTGCTTTGTCTTTAATTAGTTGCAGCAAGCCGCAAGTATAGAGCGGAGCGCCGGAGCGTTCACACACGAGCTGTCCGACTCCCGAGAGAAGCGGTTTACTTGCAGGTACGGCTGGCCGACAGATAGGCTGGCGAGATTACCCGCTGCCAAACGGAGACGAATACTCTTCCCTTTTCGTAGGGTCGCTAAAATATCCGTTTCGGAACGCGAAACGAGCTATTAAGAGATGAACTGCATATCGCTTTGGAAACCAACGAGCCGCGTAATACCATTCCCTCGAGTGCTTACGGGTTCGTACCGTTTTCGGGGTGCCATTCCGGGAGTCAATTGATTCCATGTAAAAATGGCTTCCTGGCGCAACGGTGCGTAACCGGAACTGGCGTCGCCGAACTAACAGCTCAGAACCAGCGCCCGTCTGGGCAGTCTTTGTTTGCCCGTCCCTCGAGATGGCCGCCTATCAACTCGCCGTTTTGTTTGTTGTTTTTTCCTTTTTTTTTTGGTGTGGCCACTGTCGGAAGTCAAGACGGGTGTAATCTCGTCCACGATAGTCCCCGGGGACAGGCGAAGTGGCTGCACGCGCTCCGGTCCGTCACTTCTATCAACCATGCCCGAGCAATCAAACTGGATGCAGATAGAAGACGGAGACTGATAAACTTCGTTATCAGTCCACGACAGATTTAACTGAACATGTATGTGAATGTGGGAGAGAAAAAAAAAGACTAACCAGTCCATATTATTTCCACACACACACACATAACCATAGTTAATCGGTTCGAATTCTTTAGAAGGAATGATGCTCAAACTCCATAAATATTGAATTTACTATAATCAGCATTTCTAAAGATCCAAAGCTTAAAAATATTTTTTCTGTACTTGAAAATAACCTTCAAGACTTTAGAATAGGAAATGGTGAAATAAATACTTAAAGCAATTAGTAGATATTACCTCGTTCCGACAGCTTTAAACTACCAAAATAGTAACACGAAGAACGACGGTACTTTGGTTGCCTATACATACCGAGAATAATTTTTGAAGAAAGAAAACATTGCAGATCTTAAATTCTATTATCTTACTATCGAAGCAAATATTGCTTGTCTGCAATTCTTTCTATTAAGTTTTGTTTCTCAGATTTTAAAATGAAAAAAAAAACAACTTCAACACTGTGCACTGATGAGCGGAAAGAAATTTTTTTAAAAGACTTAATAAACATATTTTCTTAATGAGGCAACGCATTGCCATACTACACTAATTCGGCCAGTTCGATGAATAAATGCTGCCGAACGAAATGTTCATGTCTCAGGTGGTGGTGGTGTCTAGGTGGGCAGACACCGATTGTGAACTATCACCAAGTTTAGAGAAGAATGTCCTTCAATCCACATTGTCTTCATTTGATGGTCAGGCATGGAGGCGGAATCGTCATGGTATGAGCTAAAATCCGGCAGGGTGGATAGACAGAATCGGTAAATGTCGAAGAACCTCTCAAATCTACCAGTTTTATTGCCATTTTAAGACATCTTCCACTGTACCAACAAGACGTACCGAGATTCGATGCCCATATTCTTCAGGAGATATAGCGCTACATTCCACGTGTGACTATAGTTTAGAAGAGGTACAATGGCACCGAACGTCTTCTATGAGTACTCCAAAGCACTGATATGAATCTGATCGAGCATCTGTGGACGCATCAGGATGGGCAGTGAAGAACAAGCAACGTCAACGTTCCGCTAGTATGATAGAATTTAATAAAGCTCTTACATGGATATGGTGGAAATTGGACCAGACCGTAATCCAGCATCTCGTTGCTTCAATTTCAAAACAAAGTAGATGGTTACTGTGCTTCGAAAGGTGGCTCGACCAAGTATTAACACAATAATCCATAAAAATACCATTTCTAAAAGATGCATACGACCAGGGGGGAATTATTTTTTTTTTAATGGATGACTCGTAGAATTCTTAGCATCATTCTCAAAGAAAAACGAAAATTGTTTAAAGAAACTAAGACTTTAGGTCCCGACTCTATACGGAAATAATTCTAACGCATTTAGAGAAAGCGTACAAGTAAAACTGCTGTCGCTGAGAAGAGTAACAAAAGACAGGTAAGTTCTTCATGCCATTGTAAGGGACAGATTCTGATGCAATCATTGCAGAAAAAAAGATGCACAGTTTGATTCACCTGTTTAAAGTAGGTGAAATAACAAGCTTAGATATAATCAAATTCGGATTATTAAAATTAAAATAGATGTTAACTTAAGTAAGATTTAAAAAAATATATGTAGTATTGGAAAGGTATCAGGAGGGCAGAAAGAGGAAAGTAAAATAATTACAGATCTGCTAGTTTAATGTCGATTGTAGGTAAAGTTAATAATCATGCTGCTCTACTTTCAATGAAAACGGTTGGTTGCTATTCTAGAATCTCGACTAAATAATTGACTGCATTTTCTTGAAGGTATCAAAGGTAACTTAAATCATATTGATATTATCAGTGTTCTCCATCCTCCGATTCTAGGAAGACACCTGAACGGCTCCACATAGAAGTCTGGTGGCGAAGTCTAAAAGCTTGATATGACTGGCGACCCTTTTATCATATATCACCGAGACTATTTATTTTAAAAATTCAAGTTTGAAAGTTGTTTTCGATGGATCATTGTCTTACAATAAGACATTTGTAGACGACACTAACTTACGTGGTATGGTCAACATTTGTCACGGTAAAGGGTTTACGATCTGATTTAAATCCTTACTTAGAATGATCTGACAAATGGCAAATTAAGTGTAATGTCTGCAGCCGCAACCGTGAGAAGAACGTAGTTAGTTTGGAGCGTGCAGCCCAGACATCATATTCCGATTATTTAAAAAAAACTTTTAGATAAAGTTTGAGAAAGTGGTATTTGCAGTCATAATTATAAAAAAGTATAAATCAACTTCATGTTTCTAGTTTAGCGTGCAGATGTTTTTGCGATATGATTGAAATATCGAAGTTATTTTTCTTTTTTTTTAATGGTATGGAAAATGTAGATTTTACGGGGTTTTTTTCGATACTAGTATCAAATATTACCAACGCCCATAAATCTAAATCAGATTTAAAGTATCCTCAACTAAAAGTAAGGGTTTACATTGTTTTACTCAGTACTACCCAGTGACAGTAGGATTGTGACAGCAAGGTTGGAACGTTAAAGCTGTGACGGTAGGGTTGGGATGGTAGGGCTGAGATGGGAGGTCTGGGATGGTAGAGCTGGTGCAGTAAAGTTGTGTTGGTAGGGCTGGAACAGTAAAGACATGACGGTAGGGCGGGATGGTATGACTGGGATGGTAGAGCTGGTGCAGTAAAGCTGTGACGGTATGGCTGGGATGGTGGGGCTGGAACAGTAAAGCTGTGACGGTATGGCTGGGATGGTGGGGCTGGAACAGTATAGCTGTGACGGTATGGCTGGGATGGTGGGGCTGGAACAGTAAAGCTGTGACAGTATGGCTGGGATGGTGGGGATGGAACAGTAAAGCTGTGACAGTATGGCTGGGATGGTGGGGCTGGAACAGTAAAGCTGTGACAGTATGGCTGGGATGGTGGGGCTGGAACAGTAAAGCTGTGACGGTATGGCTGGGATGGTGGGGCTGGAACAGTAAAGCTGTGACGGTATGGCTGGGATGGTGGGGCTGGAACAGTAAAGCTGTGACGGTATGGCTGGGATGGTGGGGCTGGAACAGTAAAGCTGTGACGGTATGGCTGGGATGGTTGGGCTGGAACAGTAAAGCTGTGACGGTATGGCTGGGATGGTGGGGTTGGAACAGTAAAGCTGTGACGGTATGGCTGGGATGGTGGGGCTGGAACAGTAAAGCTGTGACGGTATGGCTGGGATGGTATGGCTGGGAAGGTGGGGCTGGAATAGTAAAGCTGTGATGGTATGGATGGGATGGTGGGGCTGGGAGGTAGAACTATGATGGTAGAATTGTGGAATTAGAAAATATGAACACTTTTGAAAATAGAGTCTATTTACACATTTTAGTAAAAGGGGATTATTTGGATGTTTTAGAAAGAATTTACGATTCTGCGATTATTTGCATTTTTGAAATTTAGTGCAATATTGCATAATATTGTTTGTAGTTTTTTCCGGATATGTAACGAAAAAATTTTTTCGAGTTCCAGTTTTACACCCATTATTACATATTTCAACTGAAACTTTTTGAAAAAAAAAATTGTTTTTTTCCTAACCTTTTGAATGATCCCCCAGAGGTGCATTTGTACCCCACTACTCCTCAAATCTATATTAGCCAGCACAGGTCTCGCAGTACCCTCGTCACTAATAAGACCCTTTCCGACCCCAGGTGTTTTCCATGACGGCCGCGCTGGCTAAACGCACAGCCAGTTCAGCACTAACCGGACCTTCCCGGCTGGCTACAAGTGGGGTGAAAACTGATGGGGCTAGCTGAGAGGCGGCCGTGCCATCTTGTTGTAAATCACCACTCAGAAATGATTTAGCAGAAGAAGAAAAAAAATAAAACTAACTAAATAATCTGGTGAAAAACCAACTTTTCTCCTGGTTCCCTGCCTCCTTATGATAACTAAATTAAACCAAGATTCCCTGAGTAAAATGGTGTTTGCTCGGACTTAGCCGCGGAGACGAGTGTGTGCGTTCGTCGCGTCAGTGGCAGCCGCCCTCAGTCACTAGAACGAAGCTGACTTCCACCATTCCGAGGATTAAGGACCCTCTCATTAACCCCCAGCGGGGGTATATCATCAGTAGAATCTTGCGGGGCCCATTTGTATATCTTTGAAACCGCAGTACCGACCTTCCACTTATCGTTGGAGGGATTTCTCGAGTGTTTGTGTAAACACTCGTCAGCCGCAACACAGCGGTCCCGGTTATTGGTCTTCGTCTCTCTTGTTGACCCGCGCGCCCCCTATCTCGAGTACTTGATACTCTAATATGGCAGCCCGCCGCTCCACCGTCTAGTGGCCGATAGCGGACAACAAGCCACTCGGTGGTTATCTAAATCGCCTTGTTCGATCAGCAATGACGAGAAATCTGTTTACTGCGAAGATAGCCATGTTTACGCCGTTCCACACGTAGGTAACAATGACCGATGGTTTCGAATCCCTGTACACGGCGAAATATGCAGAGAAGAAAGTCCCAGAATACGAGAGTTCCATATAAATATAAACATGTAAAATCTCCGAATTTACCCTGTTTTTTTATGAGTCTTTTTGTTTCAAAGCAGCGAAACACTGAAATATCGATAGAAGCCGAGGCCGACGACTAAGGGAGACGTTTAGAAACTTGTTCGTTTTTTTTACTAATTCGCAGCTTCACTGGTCAAAACTGCATTGATACTTTTGGTTTCTGGAAGATTCAGACGTCTCTCTAGCTCAGCGCCTGCCACAAGGGGGCTCATTTCGACTCCGGCGTAGCAATGT
Organism: Nautilus pompilius; assembly: GCA_018389105.1. NCBI lineage: Eukaryota > Metazoa > Mollusca > Cephalopoda > Nautilida > Nautilidae > Nautilus > Nautilus pompilius. The sequence goes on along the minus strand of JACATO010000622.1, from coordinate 8,152 downwards.
TTTGCTGAGGTGGGGTATGTTGACTTAACAAGGGAGTCGCTAGGACCTTTATTAGCTTACTGTCGCTCTCTAGCTATTATACTGATAGAAATCTTGTTTGTTCAAAGCAAATACAACAACAAACAAAAAGGAAAGAAGCAAAAAACAAAACAAGAACAGGAGCGACAACTACAAGATTAACAGCAGAACAGGTTGGGGGGGGAGAGATTCCCGGAAGTAGGCGGCATGATATTTCCTGAAAACATTTTAAAATATAATTTTAAAAACTTCTTCTAGTGTTGATATCAAATATGCAAGGTGCTTTTGCTTCCTTAAAAAACTTAGCAACCAATTTTAAAGAACATTAGGCCCATATCGCTTTAAAATACGTCATTGATTATTTGGTTTCAATGCTAACATAAATAAAAGAAACAATTAAACATATATTTTTATATCGATACTACTGAGACTGCCATCTTGTGATGAACTCTTTTGAAGTGGAAGATATAAAAGCAGTAACGTGAGAAATTTTGCGAACGCTGTATGTGACGCTCAATTTGTGATATTCTCGACAGGAGAGCTCCGGCGTCGCCATTACAAGCTTGAAATACATCGGTAGTTAAATCCCCTTCATATTAATGATATAGGTAAGTTATGGGAAAAAATTCTTTGTTAGTAAATTAAATAAGTTGTTTATTAACAGATTGGAATGCTCCTTCAGTCTCATAGCTTGAATTAATTAAGACTTTTAAATTATAAATCTGACGACAAGAGGTTTACTATTTTTGTCTTTAGCGTAGTGGAGATCCGGTGGAGAACACATAATGTGTATATAAATACAGAGATTGTGTTTACTTTTTCACTGCTAGGAGAAACCCGGTGATGCGGCTATGATTTATAGTTTGAGATTGTTTCGATAAAGCGGCGTATGGCCTCGTATTATTCTTACCGCGTAAAAATCTTGCTTTGAACATTCTGGGCGAGTATACACCATTACCTCCTCCCTCCTCTGCTGATGCTCAGCTCGTTCCCGGCGGAAGATATATTGCATGTCGACACTTTTAATTATCAGTTTCTGGTGCCGTTCTGACTGCTGGCATCTCGAGGTTAAGGTCTCGGATTAACCAAAAAAAAAAAAAAAGAAATTTGTTGTTAGACGAGGTTTGGCACTTTTCCTGCAGGTGTCAGTAGCGTACGTTAATAATAACATGGCGGACTGTTTATCATAGCTGTTCTGTCTAATATCTGTATTTTATCGTACTGTGATAACGGAGAATCCTAACTTTTTAATATCTTGATAAGAGATCGGTTTTAGCAAATTAATTTATATCACAACAAATACGAATTGCAAAGAGATATAAAAAAATAGAAATAAAGGAACATTGTGATGTGGATGTACAGAAAACACTTTAATATCATTGCCTCATAAGGACATAAGATTAGAGTCTCGCTGTCTGTGTTTTTGGAGAAATGTTGCTAAGCAACTCCAGTCATTTTGGTTTAGTATAGTACTTACAAGGAGGCAGAAAACTATCGTAGCTTATTCTAGAGAACCCAAGGAAGAAAAATATCTCAATACGATCCACAAATTGATTAACACTATCACTGCTAAGCACATTTGCCTATAATTTATTCAATTTATTAGCAAATTTCTGTTTCAAGGGATACTTTTTAGAAGTTGTACAGCAGCATCAAGGCCATCTTGCCACCTAGAGAACACAGATTTCTTGCTGTTATGGGATTGTATGATAAGACACCATCGACGTTCACGACAGATGTGGACAATACAAGGAAAGCAAACTGCTTGTGGACGGGGGTTTGGCTTTAGCTAGCACTACTGAGTACGACAATAGAGATCGAAACACTCCCCAAGCTTTGAAAAATAAGCGATGAGGGGAGTTCATGCTAATAGGCGAGTCCGGATTTTAATAACAATCAAACTAACATGAGAACACAATGTTGTGTGATGAAATTCGACCAGTAAAAGACAAAGTAACCAATGTTACAAAAGGAGGGCGGCGGGTTGTAAAAAAACTACCAAAGGTCACCACTCTGACCTTGCTTACATTTTTTTAAAGATTCAGTGAAAGCCTAGTATTGTTTTGACTTTCTGGGGAAGGGTTTGGCTTGTGACAACGGAATCGATGAAAAGGCTAACTGTAATATGGTCGCGGCTGGCAGACCAAGGAGAATATCTGCTAGAACTGGTATTCCACTGATTAGTGACGTTTTGACGACAAAAGCCACCTTTTATTGTTTCTTTACAAAACGTCTATTTATCGAACGTTGACAAATAATCATAAGTAGAATTTTTCAGAATGAGTGATGAATGTCTAAACGAATCTGAGATATTCCCTGCTTTCTGGTGGTTCTTCGATGAGGCTCGTATCTCAGTGGATACGGCAACACCCAAAAACCACTGCCACTTGGGCGAAGAAGTTATAGTGAAGATTGTATATATAGCGTGTTTCTTGTCGAAGTATTTCATCATATCATCTAACATGTTCAACCTACACCAATAGTTTTTTGAACAAACTGTATGCCATAGTCAGGCTACGTGTCTTTGAGAAAAATGGCGACAGTAAATGATCCATGATAAGAAACATATATCTTTCAAACTCGACAGCATCTATTGAAGACATGGTTTCAACAGGATGTGGCAACATGCTTCAGTGATATCTAGCATGCCTCACTCACAGTCTGCATCCCTTACTAGTCGTTTCACCGGATTTGAATCCGTAAAGTGGAAATGCAGCAATACCTGCGGATATGGAAGACAAGCATCAGTAAATAGTTCTGAGCCTATTCACGAATGTCTGCGTCTAGATGATGGAACCAATCAATGACCGTGCGCTTCGTCACCGAGGATAAAATAACATATGACGCATTTATCACTTTCTGCAGTTAATATGTTTACGAATCACTTTGTATTGCCGCGAATACCAAACTTCTGGTAATATTATTCGCTTTAGTTTCCTTTTCTCTCCTTTTACGGAACCATTTCTCCGCACTAAGCCAGGGGCCGGTGGCGAGTATCGCCTACTCTCGATGGAAGTCTAGACTCAGCTCCCGTTGCGTTCCGACTCGATTCGGTGACCATCGGTGTCGTGTCGTTTTCTCACTCTTCTATACCAGTCCGCCTGCGCAGGTTTCCCACCGCGGCCGATCAGGGGAGTTCTGGTAGGGGTTAGGGTGCTTGTGGCAGAGATTCAGCGCCGAAGAGCTCCCGACTCGGCCTTCACCAAGACAGCAGCACCACAATTTCCCCTTCTCCGACGCTCTCGTGAGATGTCCTCGAGGCGAAAAACCATTAATAAAATGCAATTCTGATTAACGTTTTCCAGAAATAATTTGTACGTTAATTCACTGCATTCTGCGCCAAAGAGTATATTAAAAAAGCATATCGTATAAAGTGTATAAGGTACCAGCAAAAACTCGCTTACTGCGTAGTTCTCCCAACGTTTTCACGGCATTTGTCGCTAGGTACGATTTTCAATTGTCTAAAACGTCATTTGGCTAGAATATTGGTTCTCAAAGTCCAGATATTTAAACGCCATATGCAGCTTTAAACCAGCAAACATTTAAAAACTTTAGAACCGGAAGATTGATTTTAAAATGTTACTTTTTTTTTAAAATAAATGCTTAGAGCAATTTTATAAGATGTTAAAGTTTAATTTTTAAATTTAAGTGCTTTGTCATTGTTTATACACAATGAGTATTTTTACACACGGGTCTTATTATTGATCAAGCCGTAAATAATGCTACATAGATTATCACGGTGATTGATGAAGAAAACGTCATCGATATTATAAAACACACCAAAACAGCTGACTAAGAGCTCTCGGCCCAAGAGACATGCATTAGTGTCTGTCGTCGCAGGAGTGCATGTATAAAATATCGTATTTACGACATTAACACGCCAGCGCCTATCAACGCACTCATTTACTACGATGTTTGTATATTTTGCTTATATCTACATGATCTGCAGAACGCCGTTTAATGACGTTTAGACGACATCGGTAAGAAAACATTAATGCCGTTGTAAATATCATCTAGATTACGTATGTCAATAATGTAGATATGCGAAAAGCATTATACTGCGCAAAAATTGCAGATAGTTTTGTTTAGTTTAGTAATTGCAAGAACCCAAGAACACAGGATGGCTAATACAAGATAATAATAAGGCTGAGCAAAATTTATCGATGCGACTTCTGATGCTGTTTACCACTGCCGCTGACATTCCTTTATAATTCCGCTAAAGAAATATTTTATAACATCAAGGCTCGCAGAACCGTTAGCCAATTTACAGCCCGTTTCCCAGATGATAAATACTCTCCTCCGCTAGCGCCAATATGTTACTCGGGTGAGAGCGAGTTGGTGAGTTCGTGGACGTGGGCGTGCAGTCTTGTCCGCATGACGGAGAACTGTGGAGGGATTTGTTTCGATTAACTACTTCGACCCGACTGAACACCACGCCCCGTCCGGAATCCTTTTACTTGCAGATGGTGTAAAACGGAGTCATCCTCACCGATCGGACTGAAGAAACTGAATTAGTAGAACAGCGACTGATTATTTATTAGAACTATCTATAGGAAACCTTAACCATCTCGAGAAAGAAAAAAACAACAACAACAAAAATCGGAAACCTATCGGCGTCAAATGTTCAAAAGCGAGAGTTGCGTAGAATCCGAAAGAAGTTTATATCCTTTGATCAGGAAGGAAATCTACTCACATTGTAAGATGGCTGCAGTAAAACTGTTTTACCGGGGGGGGTGTGTCTTTCTTGGAAAGCTTGCTAGAAAGTACGGCTGCACTTATAACTACAAGGGAAAAGTCAGAAAAAGTGGTATTTAATGCAGTGGCGTGTGTTCGGCTTCTGTGGCGCTGCGTTGTAGGAACGTATCCTTAATTGTTGATTACCAAGATAATACAATTCACTAACTTAAAAAAAAACAACTAAGATTCTTAATTCCCAGACGGTCCGTAAAGCATTAGTTAAAAGACATAATTTTCTCTATTCTTTTATAAATTTGCCAGCTATTACTTTATATTCTTGAAACTAGTTATTTCTGCGAGGAAATAAAAGAATAACAATATATTTTTTAAAAAATCGACAAAAATATATTTGGTATTAATCTTAAACTATAAAGAAGTTTATAATTTTCTTTATATATTTTTTAAAATTATTTTCATCATCTTTCACTAAGTACATTGTAACCATCAACCGCCAGTAATTTATAATTATTGTAATTTAGTCTATTTCAATCATCTTCAAGCTTCGTAAACATTTCTGGGTCAGGAAGAGTCTACGTTTTGGAGCGGTTATAATTACTTCCCTTGGCGTCGAATTGTGTTCCATAGGAGCGCTCACTCGTGAGGAAAGGTACGGAATGCCAAATGGGAAAGTAATGCACCCAGACAGGTTTAGATGGCGCCGTTTTTTTTATGAAAATATTGCTTGTAAGTAATAACAGCGTACTGTTAATTTTGGGAGAGAAACAACAACAAAAAAATGCTCTATCTGATTTGAAGGGCTAAGGAACGTTTTCTCTTCTCTCTAGCCCAGGTAAACAAAACAAGTACCCTTGTAAATTGGAAGTGTTTGTGTGAAGTCACCGTGGAGGCTTGTGGATGTGCACGGTATTTCCAGAGCCACTCGGCACCGTGTTTAAATTATTTGTCGGAGCTATCTAAAAAAAGATGCGGAGTTTGAGAAAAGATTTACAACTTGATGGCTGCTCAACTAGTCATTCCTGACAGTCCTATTACTGTTGATAGTATCCATTACGGCCCGACAACGGAAAGTACGGACTGACCCTAAAATTGCTTCCAGAAAATACGTCGCGCCCATCAAGTTAACGTCGATTTTTTTTCTTCTTCTTCTTCTTCTTCTTTTTTTCTTCTCCAGCCATCTAGAGCCGTTCATAATCCGTGTGTTAACTCTGTTGGGCACGTGGAGACCGCGTGTCTAAGTGGTCTTTCTCGAATGCGTCTCGTCATAACCACGACGCCGCCAACCTCCAAATCTCGCGGAGTTGTGTTTTTAGATCGACGAATGTGTTGGGGGAATAATTTGGAAAGTTGTCAAGTATTTTGTTCGATAATTCACCGGCCGTCTCGATTTGGGGGGTTTTCGCTGGGGCAGACGATCAGAATGGCGCCAGCCGGAGGGGCGTTGGGGCGGCCGTGCCGCGGAACTCTCGTTTGTGCTAAGCCTACGGTAGACGAGGCGTCAGCGCTGGCCGGGACGGTGTTGGCCGAAGCCCAAGCACGATGAAAGAAGGCCGGTCCCCGGTGTTTGGCGTCACGACGTTTATTATCAACGGTTTGCAGTCTGTCGGTTAGAGAGAGAGAGAGAGAGGGAGAGGGAGAGAGAGAGAGAGAGAGGGAGAGAGAGAGAAGTGTAAGTGTTCGTTTCGTTCTTTTGTTTCTCTAGCATAAAAACAAAATTCCACCTTTGATGGCGAATGCGTGTGTTGTAGGTAAGATAATTACCTTATAAGACAGAGATTAAATATGTCGTACGTGAGGCTTTGAATAAAGTCAGATCACTCCGAGAAAAACATAAAAATAATAAAAAAAAAGCAATAAAAGAGTATTCAAGAAATAAAAGGAATACCTGTATTGACTTTTGTGATAGCGTTCAGACTTTCTTTTATTGGACAAAGAGTGGAACAGTGGAGTTGTGTGATCTTAGATGCGCAGTGACGCCGTTAGGCGTCTTTATTATTCCGCTTGACTTCTAATAGACAGGTAGAACTAAATGCTGCACAAAGGGAGAACAGTATTCCGGCTATAGTTTTCAAATCAGGCGAAAACTATTCACAAAAAGCAGTTGATAGTTTTCCTGGCTACAACTGGTATGTGAGAAGTTTTGAAGAAAGTTTAAGCAGATAAATTATTTTAAAAAGGGAATGATTTTAAAACTGAAAAAAAAAAATGTCAGTTTGAAGTGGAGTTTATTATAACTAAAAGTTTGATGGCTACGTACTCAGGTTGCCGATTATAATATATTTACATTCGGAGGGGATATTGTATAATAAATACTTGCAAAAAATAAAAGTGAATGTATAATTATACAATGCACTTATACATGTTAGGTTTTATTATCCAACTCGCAGAACTAATATATATGTGTGGTGTGTGCGCGCGACAAATAAACTATTAAAATCGGATTATTGATACGATTTCATTTATTTCATTTAAAACAAACAAACAAACAAGGTAGCGTACTATACTAACATGCTTATTGTTATTGCACTGTGGTTCATTCCACTTATAATGTCACCTATTCGCGAAGAAAATATCACTGGTCTAAAGCATTACTATTACTAGTACTAAAAATGTTATATTTACACAGCTATCACTACGACTCCTACTGCATTAAAACATAACTGCTGACCATATTAGTGCTGCAACCACAACTATCACGTTCTGTATGACTAGTACAACAACTACGAGTAATGCACTAAGTGATGCTATTACTGCTATATCACTTGCATTATTTTTACTCTGCTATATGCCATAGCTTCTACGAGTATAAATATTATTGTATCATACGTAATCACTAGCAATTTTCCATTTTTATTCACTGCCACCACCCTCAAGCCAAACGCCTTTTCTTGATATCTTTTGGCCAACCTCTACTGCTCTACTGTACATTTCGCTAGTTCCCTCCCCTTTTTTCGTCCAAAGTAGATATTCTAGGCCAGACCGAGCCGTTCCTGTGTCTATTGTGTTTGAAGAAAATGGTGACGCTGGATATGACTTGTGGGCGGTTTAAATAAATGAGATCGTGTCTTCTTCTGGCCCATCACTACTTTTCACAAACCAACGAGACTTGTGTCACGTGCATTCAAACCCAATGTCTTCGTTAGACGTAAACTGAAACATCTATTTGATCAGCAGAGGATCTATTATAGCACATTTTCGTATAAATGAATGTTTTTACTTTATTTGTTTTCATTAAGAAAAAGAAGTCTTTACTTTTTGTAATATTTTATTTTCCTATCAGCCTTTTCTGAAACCCCATAGAAAATTTAAAAAATTTTTTTATCTCTGTTGAGTAAAGACTGGCCGAGCAGATCACTGCGCGCGCTCATATGTATCACTGAGGTGGCTGATGGCGGACAAGATCTCCCCCCATCTGTGTTTCACTGCGAAACAAACAGAC